>JANAVB010034616.1:9117290-9717290 GCA_029216955.1 Iris pallida | reverse complement strand
AGGATTCCCTAGAATCTAGGTTAAGGAATTATTTGGGGTTATATATATATATATATATATATATATATATATATATATATATATATATATATATATATATATATATATATATATATATATGTATATATATATATAGATATGTATATATATATGTATATATATATATATTATATGTATATGTGTATTGTGTGAGGAATGAGAGAATGGTGGTGGTGTAAGAGTGAGAGTGGTGGTGAGAGTGTGTGTTTGTGTGTGTGTGAGTGTGTGTTTGTGTGTGTGTGTATATGAATTTAGATATATATATATGGATATGTGTATATGTATATATATAGATATATGGTTGTGTGTATATATATGTATCTATATGTGTGTGTGTATTTATATATATATGTAGAGATGTGTGTGTGTGTATATATATAGATAGGTGGTTAGAGGATTAGATATATGGATATATATATATATATATATATATATATATATATATATATATATATATATATATATATATATAAAGATAGATAGATATATAGATATCTAGATAGATATGTATATATATATATATATATATATATATATATATATATATATATATATATATATATATATATATAGATATATATATAGAGAGGTGAGTAGAGGAGGAAGTGAAGGAGGAGTGAAAGAAGAAGAAGAAGAAGAATGAACAGCAGCAGCAGCAGTAGAGTAACAGCAGCAGCAGCAGTAGCATCCTGCAGCAGCAGCTGCAGGAGTAAACCCCCCCCCCCCTTTGCACCTATTAAACCCCCTATTGCCCCCTTAACCCCCCTATATATATATAAATGTATATATATATAGATAGATATATATATATATATATATATATGTATATATATAGATAAGTATATGTATTTTTTTATTTTTTTTTATGTATATATATAGATAAGTATATGTATATATATATAGATAGTTAGATAGTTAGGAAGATAGAAGAAATTAGAAGAAGTTAGAATAGAGTAGGAAGAATAAGAGATTAGAGAGTTAGAATATTAGAAGGAAGAAAAGTAGAAAAGGAAAGAAGGGGAGAAATAAGGTTAGGAAATAAGAGAAATGAGAGGAGAAGGATAAGGAGAATGGGAGAATTAGAAGAAGGAAGAAGTAGAGTTAAGAGTTAAGGAAGAGATTTGAACGAGAGCAAATAGGGAGTTTTTAGGGGAAATCGAGTTAGAAGGGGAAATCGAGTTCCGAGTATCGGATCGCGACGAAACTTGACGTAGGCCTAGGGTACGTGAATTAGATTTTGCGGGTAGGCTTCCGAGTGGAAATCGGGGTCGTAAGGCGCCGGTATCGCGCCGTATCAGTGCGTATCTTGAAATATTCAAGATATCTGCAACGGGCCGTAAGGGGGACTAGACGTCCACTTCACCTAGGTATTTTGGTAGGTAACGAACCTATAGGCTAGTACCCTACTACCCTAGGGAGCACTTGTCAAAATACTAAGCGTAGGTAGGCTAACTAGGTTTCCACCTAGGCTAGAAATTTACCCTAAAAAGGGTAAATTAAGGAATTGGCCTACGGCCGAGAATTTGAGTTTGAAGTCCAAGATGGACTTGGATATGGGTTGTAGAGGTTGGTAATAAGTAGAATTAGCCGTCTAAACCTAGTCTTGACCCCGGTTGACCACGGTTGACTTTTTAGACTAAAAGTCAACTATGGGTCAACACTTTACCCAATTTAGTTCCAATTCCATTTAACTTGGACAGTTGACTAAAAGTCAACTATTAGTCACCAGTGACCTAAGGTTGACCTAGAGTTGACCTAGAGTTGACCTAGAGTTGACCAGAGTTGACCCATTGACCAAAAGTCAACGGTAAGCCAGTTTTTGACCTAGTTTGATTCAGATTGACTTCTAATGTTCTCCCATGACCAAGATTGACCCGACCAGACATGTCTTGACCTAGAATGACTAAATAGGATCTAATTTGATTTAACTTTACTTCCTAAACATAGTATTGATACGTCTTGTTCTCTATAGGTCCTCGAGACACTGCAGTTGATCCGGTCGACATATTTTATCATCTTACAGGCGAGTACATTCTCTGATACTTATTCCCAATTTATGATAACTGTTATGATTCATGTACTTAGTGTTGATATACGTATTCCCGACACATGGTTCTCACGGATTGGTATTCTTGGATCCCGATGAGAGATGTTTTCTCCTTCTTAGGTTGGGATGTATTGTGCAAGCTCCCTTGTAGCTCTTGCTCAATATGTGGTCACTGATTCTAGAGAAGGCTAGCTACCTTCTCATTAGAATCCCATGCAGTGACGTGTCCTGTTTGGATCCATTCTACCAGTTGGGGTAGGGGGAGTAGTAGCGTAGGCCTGTGATCAGATCCATCCCGCATTCCCGAACAGTGTGAGTCATATACCGCACTTATGACTTGCCAGGCCGATTCTTGACAGGTACCCAAGCCGATCACAAGCTGAAACTACTACTCACACACATTGGATATATATAGCTTACCTTGATTTGTGTACATGCCATGATCCCGTTCTATTTTCTTGTTCTAGCTCTAGCTCTACAGCTTACTATGCCATGATACATACATGTACACTCCATGATTCATTGTATATGCTCTATTTACAGTCTTATAGCTTTTATTCTATCTTGAGATCTGTTATAAGATATATGTACTCGTTCCATCCTGACTGGACTGTTGATAAAATATTACAGATGCCGACGAGGGAGATTGCAGTACCTACTACGGTCCGGACGACGCCTAGACTTGGTCACGCAGGGCGTAGCTCCGCCTGACGAGACCATACCACTTGTTTAGTTAGAGTAGGTCTTTGTACTGGACTTTGTCTCCAGTTACTTTTGAGACTGTATTACTTTTGGACTGTATTAGAGACTGGACTTGTATATTATTTGTATTTGGACTTAACAGGTTATATTTTATCGTCTTGTTGTCTTTATCTTTTAGTCTTTACTTATCATCTTAGAGTTGTGATTGAGCACTTATATATATATATTCATTGCTTGTCCTCCGTTCGGAGTTGACCATATTCTCGACAGGTTTTGTTATATATATAAACTGATGTCAGACTAGAAAATCCACAGCGTTCCACGCCATTTTTCCGGTGAGGGCTGGGAGTTGTCGCGTCACGTACCCTTTTAGCGGGTTCGGGTCGTGACACAGACTTCGATCTCAAGCGAGCGCATCAACTCAAGATGAACCCCGCTAAATCCTTCCTTGGGGTTTCTAGCGAAAAGTTTTTGGGCTTCATTATCACGGCGAAAGGCATTCATGTCAATCCCGAGAAGACCAAAGCCATCCTTGACATGGACCCTCCGAAGAACCTCCGAGAACTTCGAGGCCGGCAGGGGCGTCTGGCATACATCCGAAGGTTTATAGCAAACCTTTTCGGAAAATGCCAACCCTTCACTTAGCTCATGAAGAAGGGAGTTTCCTATGTCTGGACAGAAGAATGCCAAAAAGCTTTCGATGATATCAAAGCCTAACTGACAAGCCCGCCAGTCCTGCTGGCACCCGTCGCTGGCAAACCCTTTCTCCTCTACGTCTGTGCCATGGATCATTCCCTCGGTGTTTTGTTGGCTCAGAACAATGATGCGGGCTAAGAGCAAGCTATCTACTGCCTCAATAGGACAATGGTCGGGGCTGAACACTGGTACAACCCCGTCGAAAAAGAGTGTTTGGATTTGGTGTTTGCCATCCAGAAGACTCGCCATTTTGTCTCGGGACAGACAATTCACGTCGTCTCTCGAGTCAATCCACTCAGGGTTCTCATGACGAAGCCAGGATCATTGAACTCCCGACTGGCTACATGGGCGATCCTGTTGATGCCGTACAACATGGTGTTCGTCCCACAAAAAGCCGTCAAGGGTCAAGCTCTAGCCGACATTTTAGCTGCACACCCCATCCCAGAGTCCTCCAGACTCTATGAAGACATCCCGGATGAGGTTCAAGATTCAAACGTCACCGAAGAAAGCTCCGTCTGGCGGATATTTTTTGATAGCGCTTCAAGAACAGGCCCCAAGGGCCAAATCATCGCCGAAGTGGGGGTAGTCTTAGTCTCCCCCGATCAGCTGGTCATCCAGCGTGTTTACTCTCTTTCGAAGCCGTGCTCGAACAATGTTGCCGAGTACAATGCTCTCATCATGGGACTCCAACTGGCGCAACAGCTGGGGGTGGATCATCTGGAAGCTTACGGCAACTCAAAACTCGTCGTTAACCAGATCAAAGGGCAATACGAAGTTCGCCACGAAGATCTGATTCCTTACTATGAAGTTGCATTGAACATTATTTCAACCTTCACCAAGTTCTTCATAGAACACGTACCTCGATTACAAAACCTGGAGGTTGACGCTCTGGCTGGCCTCGCAGCCTCATTGGCAGCACCCCTCGGGACTCAACACTACGTCACGGTAGTTGGTCGAGACTTGGTCTGTCCTAAAAACAACCTATGCTCACAAATAGCTCATGCCATGTCAAAAAGTGCTGGTGTTAACGTCCGAGATTGGAAGTTCCCGTTCATCGACTTTGCTATCTACGGAATTCTTCCAGAAGATGCGAAGGAAGCCATCTCAGTCCGGAGGCATTTCCTTCGATTCTATTACGATACGGCTACTAAAATGCTGTACCGACGCTCCTACGACGGACTTCTCCTTCGATGTCTGTCCAACGAAGAAGCAGTCGAAGTCCTTCGAGAAGCTCATGATGGAACTTGCGGGGATCATCAACCTGGGCCTAAGTTTCAGGATCGACTGCGACGTATGGGTTACTTCTGGCCAACCATGGCAGCCGACGCTGTCGACTATGCCAAAAAGTGCCATGCTTGCCAGCTTCATGCCGACTTCATCCATATACCGTCGGAACCACTACATCCTACGGTCGCCTCCTGGCCCTTTGAAGCTTGGGGCATGGACATTGTGGGACCTATCACCCCTCCTTCATCGAGGGGATACCGTTTTATTCTAGCTATCACTGACTACTTCTCCAAATGGGCAGAAGCAATTCCACTAGCGGAAGTGGAAAGCTCTAGGGTGATCAGCTTCATCAAGCATCATGTCATCTACCATTTCGGGGCACTTCGGAGGATTATCCACGATAACGGTCCTCAGTTCATCAGCCATGTTTTCAGCAGATTCTGTGACAAGAATCGCATTCAGAATGTGGTATCAACCGCCTACAATCCGGCTGCAAACGGATTGGCCGAGGCATTTAACAAGACTATCGTCAAGCCACTTAAAAAGGTCGTGTCATCCAACAAACGCGACTGGGATGAAAAGCTCGACGAATGTCTTTGGGCCTATCGCACAACGGTATGTACCCCGACGGGCAACACACCGTTCTCCTTAGTCTACGGAAGCGAAGCGGTACTGCCTCTCGAGATTCAGATACCTTTGCTTCGTGTAGCGATCACAAATCAATTAACAGAAGAGGACAATCAGCGTCGTCGTTTGTGAGAGTTGGAAGCAGTTGACGAGAAACGCCTCGTAGCTCAACAGCGCATTGAACTCTATCAAGCCCGTATATCACAGACTTTCAATAAAAAGGTCAAGCAGAGGACTTTCCAAGTAGACAACTTGGTTCTGGCAGTCAGGAGGCCGATGGTGTTGACTCAGAAGACACCAGAAAAGTTCGAGCCCAAGTGGGAGGGACCTTTCATCATAGAGAAGGTATACTCAAATGGTGCTTACCGCCTCGCCAAATCCAATGGGGACTTGTTCATGATGCCCATCAATGGCAAGTTCCTAAAGAAGTACTACTCTTGACATCTTTCAGACATGTACTTCTATCTCTACCTAACAAGGGAGTCTGTGGACCCAATCATCAGGGCTCACGTACACCTCTCTTCCATAAAATCTTACGCTTGTTGTTCTGTGGCGTTCTATCCTCAGCAGAAGAACAACCACATCCACATTACCTCTGAGTTGCTCTTCTACGCCCTACAAAAAATAATCTTACACCATGTAGGATTATGCTGCTTATCATGTTTACCACGTCCACATCACCTCTAAGTAAACATTCCGTACAGACAACCCCTGCGTTGCCGTACATTGATCGCAGAACTTCCATGTCCATATTACCTCTGAATAGTTTCGCGTATCCCTCTAGAATCACTCCTACCACGTCCATAACACCTCTGAGTAGGAAGATCCTATTATCTGAACCCTGTATTTGCCACGTCTACATCACCTCTGAGCAAACATGTTAGTTCTCTCAAACTTATTATCTGTACCTAAAAATCAAGGTGCGCAAAAGATAATAGGTCCACACAAATCATCAAGTTCATGACAGCAAGAATGAACACACCACAAAACTCTTTATTCTTTATCTAAAAGTAAAGGATTACATTCCCAGCAAGAGTTGCAAATTATACAGAATAACAAAAAAAGGAGAGACTACAATCCCTAAGCATCACCGGAATTGGCTGAAAGCTCTTCAATCCGACGCTTCAAGTCTTCCGCCTGAGTCTCTGCGGTCGCCAGAACTCGGCGTTCGACTTCTTGATACATCATTTCTATGGCCTCAGGGGAACTGTCATCCTCATACTTCTCGTCCAGCTGTTGCCGCTGCTGGGCCAAGGAAAGAGCTTGGCGGGTGAAAGCTGCTTCCTCCTCCTTAGATGCTAAATGTTCAGCCTGGACTCGTTCAGCATCTAACAAGAGTTGGGCCCGCTGGTCTTCAAGGAGGCGAAGCTTGGCATTTACCTCCGCTATACTAGCGTCCAACGCAGCTCGCAGCTCCACCTTCTCCTGCGTGGATTGAAATAGCCTCTCTACCGCAGCCTCAGCTTCGGCCACCTCGCGTTCCCAGACAGCCACAGTGGCCTGATAAGATGACTCAGTTTCGGCAATCAACTTCTCCTTTTTTGCTTCTATCAGGGCAGAGAGATCATTTCGCCAGATACTCTAAAACTCGAAAAGCAGCTGGTCGAGCTC
This sequence comes from Iris pallida, assembly GCA_029216955.1. NCBI lineage: Eukaryota > Viridiplantae > Streptophyta > Magnoliopsida > Asparagales > Iridaceae > Iris > Iris pallida. Next base: position 9,710,341 of record JANAVB010034616.1, on the reverse strand, counting down.
GGCCACCGATGCCTCCAAAATCTCGGCCATATGATCATGGCCCTGCTGGGAACGTATCAGACCAATGTGAGGGAGTGCCATGGTTTTTTCCATCGCAAAACTCCCATTGGCATTCATCATTGTTGATACGCCCCTCTGCAGCATCTTGTACATCGCCTCAATGATAAACTTCACGTACTCATCCGCATCCGCCAGCACTTGCGGCATCATAGCAGGAGTTGGAGGAGCAGCTCTAGACGACGGACCGGAAGAAGACCCACCAACCTCAATCTACGAGACCGGAACCTCAACTTCCGTGGACCCTCCCTTGTCAGAGACTTGAACCTCGCTACTAGCCCGAGGTGCCAAGAGGGCAGAAGGAGCTAAGTGGGATGTCGATATCATTCCCCAAGTTGAAGAAGCAATAGAGGGTTCCTGCACCAGCAAGTCCTTGCCCTTTCCCGTCTCGAAGGGACCACCAACATCCGGAGTTGCCTCCTCCACCTCCGAGGCACAATCTGTAACCAACACAGGACCTTCCTCCTCTGGTAAGCTAGCGGGATCAGCACCCGTCTCCTGGCTGGGCACTTCCTCTGGGGTCGGGCTCGGCAGACGAGTCTCCCCTCCCTGATCAAATCCTTCTGCGGATTAAAGTCTGCTGCTACCTCAGGGGCGACAGCCAGCTCGGCTTCTACAGCTGGGTCCGGGACAGGGCTCGGCAATGAAACAGCCGACCTCTTTTCATCATGACGAGGAGAGGAATCAACCCTCTTCTCTGTTTCAATCACACTTGCTGTCCCTACGTCAGGCTCAGCAACATCTGGAGGAACGTCATCAGAAGAAGACGAACTCCACTCTTCCTCCTCTTCCGGAGGCACAACTTCTACTGGGACCTCGACATCAGAGATCCCTACATCAGCTTGGACTATCATGGGGACTGATGCACCTCCAGCTTCCCCCTCAACACCATCTACAGACACCAATATCCCCACACAAATGACATCATCAACACTCTCCTCCCTGGGAGATGCGGTAATCGGAGGAACACGCTCGTAAGAAGAGCTCGCTACCTCCTTCGGTTTAACCAAACATGGTTTCGAAGCCCGGGACTTCTTTTTCGGCACCGCCTACAAAAAGGAGACATGAGTCACAAAAATCAAAGAGTAAACCAGACTATATGGGACGTCTTTACCTCTGTGGGAGCTGATTCTGTTACTACGACAGGTGCCACCTCCGGAGCTCCTGCCTTTGGAGTCATAGCTTTCCTTGGCCTCTTCGGCACAGACGAGCCGACCTCCGTATCAGCCCGCCTCTTTCTGGCTGGGGTCTCTTCCTGATTACCCCCCGTTGATGCTACAACAGCTGACCTATAACCCGCAACCTCTGGTAGACGATATGATCGAGCCACCGCTAACATGTTGGTCTTCGCCTCTAGCTGTGTGCCAATGATGAAACTAGTTTCCCTGTCGTACTTAGGGGACGCAGCGTTCATGGCACAGTACAGCTTGATAGCCGAATACAAGATCTGCGGCCGAGAATTGTGAACTGGCGTGGTAAAACGAACTCCGGTGCATCCGGCATTGTAATATTGCCAACCTCGGGCTCCATCCAGCAAACTCCCAATAAACCCCAGACTGTTACTGGGGTTCCTTAACATCAGTTGGGTATAACGAAACTGATGTTCAAATTGGCTCGGCAGATATGGCTCTAAATAGCACTTATTCTTGTTACGGTAGACCAAATGGGAAGGTCGAATGCTCTGTAACCAGCGAAACCCCCATATCGGCAGGGCGATCGCATCCTCGCTAGAGTCTTCCAACTCTTGGTCGGCTTCAAAGTCTATGAAGATGGGGTTGATCTTGGTGATCTCCCACCCCTGAAGATAAGACAAAACCCTTCTACAAACAGGAACGCCAGTATGCAGCCACTTCCTTTTATAGAAGCGACGGATAAAGGCGTCACCTACAACATGATCGTCTTCGGGGCCGGAGCTCATCACGTTCGGATGATGCAGAATCAGCCATCCCATCAGATAATGGAATGGTAGCTAAGCCCGAGAAAAGTTGTCGTTCCTACCCCTCCCATGGATCACATCGTCAGCAAAAGTCCTCAAACCCCACAACAGGTTACACACTATCGCGGGAAGGAGGGCCAGAGGGTGACCAAAAACCAGCTTTACCGCTGGCAAGATGAGATTTCTGCTCACTCTTTCTACAGATCCAGAGCCGCCCGAGAACACATAGTCCCGGAGCCATATCATCAAGTATGCGGCTAACACGGCCCTGGGAGTCATCCGGTGTACGCAATGCCAGAAGCAAGTGTATACATCGGTGCCACTCTCGTTTGAACGAGGAACCTTCTCGTCTAGTCGGCCCACTTCGGAAGTCACCTCCGCATGAGGAAGTCCCTGCGGAGTCATAAACCGAATCTTGCAAGGGTCTGCCAGGTCCTGCTTGAAGATATAGTCCCTCCAAGTAGTCACATGGGGCTGTGACCCGCCCCTATCCTTCCGTTGTAGCAGATAATGGTGGCTCTCCACCTCCTTGAAAACAGCCATCATCTCCTTGTCCTTTTCTTCTAGGACTTGGATCTCTTCATTTGTCGAGAAATATTCCTCGTACGGTTCCGAACCCCATAGAAGTTTGGAAACCACATACATCTCATGCAGGTCCAACCCCAGCTCCCCCACTGGAGTAAAGAAGGTGCCAGTCTGGGAGTTGAACATCTCCAGGAGCGCAAGGAACATGGGCCTGTTGATATCGACGCCCCCCTGTGTGGCACGAAGAGCGGCAGTCAGCCCAATCGCTTTGAGCTCAGTCTTGAACTTTGACAGATTCCAGAGGGTCAGCTCATCCCACTTCAACACGTGATGGCACCAGACCTCAACTCGAAAACCTCCTTTCGGATACGTGACCTGCTATGACAGCATTCGACTTGCAAAAGTTGAAGCCCCAAAGGCGAAGGTATCAGGAGGAACATCACTGTAGAGGCTCCCAGGCCGTAAAGTTCAGCAATGGTACGAGGTACCTGATCGTGAGGAGGCTAAGGTATCCCTTTGATTCAAAGTAACATCAATACGAAGGGTACCTCCCATTTTCCTTCTTGAGAAGGAGTCAGTTCCCATGGCATCCTCCTTTTGGAAGCCAAACGGTAGAAAGCCGTTAGCGGCAATTGACGTTCAGACTGTCGCATGTACAGGGCCACGCCCTTCACCGAGAAGAACCAGTCCTCCTTAATCTTCAATATCTTTGCCTCAGTAGAGGTCAAGCGGTCACCGAACAGAAAGACTGGCTTCAAAAAAGTTACGTTCTCGAATTCAGCTGAATTTAGTCTGCCACTCTCCATCATGTTCTGGAGAAAGACAGACGACTGATCCCGGATTTACAACATCCTCTCGGGAGGCTGGTCCTGCATGATAGCAGCCTTCGCTGGATTAATAATCTCCTTATTAAAGTCAATCCCCATTTGGCAGAGGGAAGCATCCAAAAGGACTTCGTTCAGCAAGGGGATTCTCATTGACACTGACACAAAACAAAAGTCAGGCAATAAGAAGAGAAAGAGGCTTAAGAGAAGGACAAAACATTTGGGGCGCGTTCGAAGCTTCTGCGCATCATCAGGGCCCAAAAAGGCCCATATGCATTGAGGCATCGGCTATAAGTCTATGCGCATCAACAGTAAAGCCTCGGCGCATAATCAGGACAGAAGTCCATGCGCGTCAGTGGGATAGCCTCGACGCATAATCAGGACAGAAGTCCATACGCGTCAGCGGGATAGCCTCGGCGCATAATCAGGACAGAAGTCCATGCGCGTCAGCAGTAAAGCCTAAGCGCATAATCAGGACAGAAGTCCATGCGCGTCAGCGGGATAGCTTCGGCACATAATCAGGACAAAAGACCATGCGCGTCGGCAACAAGGAGTTAGGGCACAGCAACAGGGTGCAACTCATCCGTGTGCACCAAAATCGTCTAAAAATGTCAGAAAATACTCACCCGTCACCACTGGCCGGACGTCGGCAGGAGCCGCAGCAATGATGGGAGAATCCTCTTCATCGAACTCTAGGGGCTCTTTTCTTTTGCTTCATCCTCGGCCAGCACCACCGCGAGGAGTTTTGGGAGCCATTTCGTGAAAAGGATATTAGGATTTTTTGGAAGAAGAACTCTAAAGAAGAAGACAACAAAAGGAGGAAGAACTCTCTCTCTCCAGCAGACGCCTATTTATAGGCTTGGATGACGTCAACCACCGCTTAAGGTTCTGTGAAGTAATAACCGTGGATAGTCCAAAATATCATCATTAAATCTTTTCATTTATCCCGAAGTGTTATCATTTGGGCATTTAAAACTGAGAGGAGCATGTGCCCCAGAATAATCATGCGCCCTAGACAGTCATACACCCCAGAGAAGACACCACCATGCTTCTTATTCAAATTATTCCAAAACTTGACGAAAAGTTTTAAAAACTTTGAAGGGGATCTTATAGAAGCATGGAATTTCAGGACCGGAAATCCTATGCGCCTAACATTACACGTGCTAGGGAGCTCAGATGAAGTACTTGGCACAACAAACAGCAAAAGCATAGACATCAAAAGAAGATTTTTTTTTATTTTATATAAAAGTCTATTACATGTCTAAAAAGGGCTTTACAAAGAAGAATTTCTACAAAAAAAGATTCTAAGTCTACAGCTAGGCGCAGCAACTACCATGCGCTCGCAAACTGGCGCATCTCTTCAGCGTCTTAAACGGACGCATCTCTTCAGCGTCTCAGTCAGGCGCATCTCTTCAGCGTCTCAAACGGGCGCATCTTTTCAGCGTCTCAGTCCGGCGCATCTCTTCAGTGTCTCAGCCAGGCGCATCTCTTTAGTGTCTCATCCAGGTGTACCTCTTCAGCGTCTCAGTCAGGTGCATCCCTTCAGCAGCTCAGTTATGTGTATCCCTTCAGCATCTCAGTCATGCACATCATGAAGTCTCAGCATATGCGCTCCACTTCGACCAATGAAGCATTTAGTGAGCAGAACGAGGGCGGGCTATCAACACCACCCTAGCTGGAGGAAGAGCTCTCCAAAGTCCAAGGAAGAGGAGAGCACTGCAATCGATCCACGGCAAAAAGAGGCTTTCAACACAACTAGAATGGGCAACACCCACTCTAGCAGGAGGAGGAGCTCTCCAAAGCCCAAGGAAGATGATCGGGGTACCACAATTCCGATCTGTGGCTCTTCCAGCATAACGGAGACGAGGCTCGAGCATCCCGATCTTTGGATGCAACAGGCACCTTCCGCCTGCCTCAGAAGCCCTCGACTCCGACTTTTGGATGTAACAGTCACCTTCAAGTGCATGAACGAAGACAAGTCGTCTCATCTTCACCCTCGGGAGCATCTCGTCAACAGAATGTGCTCAAGCAAACAAGTTCATTTCGGGAGGACGTGAGAGAACGAGAAGCAAAACTCTCTCCTTACCACTATTTATAGGCCGGGCAAATCAAACCCATACGCCAAGTGGCGGGCTCTCATGATGAATGTGACGCTTCAAATTTGGCCAAGTCAACAATGGCTATTTAAAGCACTCGAAGAACGCAACAGTCGGACCAATAAAGACTAATCATACAAACGGATGTGCCGATCAGACCGCACATCATACAGACGCGCCCATCAGCACCAAGCGCCTTATAAGGATACGTCCCATGCGTCCCCATGCGCCTAGTGGAACGCAGATCGACGTGCCCACTCAAAAGTTCATCACCCGTCAAAGAACATTAAATGCTGAAGTCTGACACAACAGCAGCCAGTCCCCGAGGACTGAACAGTTGACAGCTTTTTCAGAAAATGAAGCATCGCTGACGTCAGCATCATCATTACTTTCCTCTGACGGTTACAAGCCATGTGGCCGCCCAACCATTTTGTATACGCCTTCGCAGCCATGCGCCTAAATCTCTATATGTGCCTCAAAAGCCATGCGCCTTAGACTTTTCTCTGATCCCTAAAGACAGAGGTCAAGTCACTACTGAAGCCCCGTATGTGCCTCAAAAGCCATGCGCCCAGACTGGTTCATGACTCCTAAAGGTTACAAGCCAAAGTTTACTCATGCGCCCAATCCTAGGTACATCCTGTCAGATTACTCTCCACCAAATCCGAGATCTTTGAGCTACGAATACGTACCACGTGTCCTTTGACTCAGTTCAGCCGATGAAAGGGTGCTAATCATCCAAGATCTCAGCAACTGAAAAATCCTCTCCAATGTTACGTGTCAGTTCGGCCGCAGCCCACCAATGTAACATGAAGGGTTCAACTCCTTAATCAGAGCGCATCGCCCATGCTCCTCCATCAGCAATCACCACGTGGCATCCCCACAAACAGGCGCATCCTACCTATGCGCGCATGAGCAGCCAACTTGCTACTTATAAATAGAAGGATCATTTCCTCTCACACACACACAGACTGTCAGAGATAAAAATGCACAGTCAACTAGAGCATCAGAGTTTACTCCCAGAGATCGAAAGAGACACTCAACGTCTTCTTCCTCTCCGCAAGCTCCAGCACCCAGAGAAACTCAGGCCTTCATAGAACCGAGAACCGTCGTCAGATCGTCAACGGAGTCAACGCATTACCACTCGCTCCATCGACACAGGGACCCAGATAAACAAAAGTGTTCTCCTAGGACTACATCTAAGTCCTACATTGTAACACTGTTCTGTTTGTAATTGAAATTGCAATAAAAAGATTTTAATGGCAAACATAGGTATTATGATATCAACTCAAATTTAGGTTACTTATACCTCCCAAGTATATATAATATATAAATATACAACATATAGGTTATCTAATATATGTATACATATACATAGGGTAGGCCAAAATGACCTCTGCCTATACAAGTAGGCCACAACTCACCTTAACTCTAATATATATTGCCTAATCTGTTAAGGGAGACTGAAAAATTGCATATAGGCATGACTGAAATTATACAAACTAGGACATTAGCCAACTGAATTTAGACCTGGACACTCAGTCATGACTGTTTGCAAAAATAAAAAGTTTATTCCAAACTTGAAAAATATTTAGTACAAAGTACAATGAATTCTGGGGAAGTACAACTGTAGGAATCTGATCAGAAGACGATCACTTTATCCCTTGAACTATATAAACTTGAAGACTGTAGCCTCGGGAGAATGCAGCAGCGATTTTGCAAGAGTTCTTGATCTCTGTGCATATGTATCTGATAATTTCACAATAATTGGAAACTCTATTTATATAGTTCAAGAAATAACTATTTTAGCAGTTATTCTGGTGTGCGCGAGGCTGGATTGTGCCAAATTGGGTTGTGCCAACCTTCTGTTGTGCCAACTTTCATTCAGTTGTTAAGTCGTGTACAAACTGTATTTAGATGCATGGCATCATGTGATTGAGATGCGCATGATCGTGTACAGGATGGTAGACACGTCTTGAGAGATTAGTGGCATGTGTGCCACACCATCCTGCTTTAGAATGTAAGTTATCTCAACTTCATCAGGTTGCGCGAGCTTCGGTCAACTGTGCCTGATTGAGCCGCGCCTAGACACGTGGCAACTTTTGAGCAGAAGTCATTCAGATTGCGCCTAGGCGCAACTAAAGATTTTGTCTGGATTGCACCTAGGCGCAACTTACGAAGTGTACAGGAAAGCTGTCTACCAACTCCCCTTGAGCGGCATAATTCACGGGATTCGAAAAAAATTTCCTCGTTCACTGTGGTGTCAGTCGTCAGTACTGTCAGGTAATAATGGCCATTAAGTGTTAGACTCCACATAGATTTTGGCACAACAAGACTGAGCGTTGTCTGATATTAGGCGCAACCTGATCAGTGGCGTAGCTTGTTCTCTGAGCTTCATATTAGTGGCGTAACCTGATCTTTAGGGCACAACTTGATCACTAATTAGTATGTTCAGGGCACAACTTGATTTTTAGGCCCTACAAGACCCCCTTCAAAGTTTTCAAAATTTAAAACTGTATCAAAGTTTTGAAATACTTTGAATTTTATATAAAAAGAAAAAAAATTGACTGAGTCAAGTTGCGCCAGTCAACAACCTGTCATCATATTTAAATCTCTTTTTCGAAAACACAAAACTTTTTCTTCGTCTTCCCGAGTTTCATTGATGATATTCGGTTTCCCATGAGGAATATAAAGAGTCATTTTGTTGACATATATGTAGTAGTTGATCTTTATGCTTTATTTTTCACTTCTGTTTTTCAATGGCATCCAAGAAGGAAGAGATGGAGACAAATGCTGACACTACAATCAAGTCCCCTGAAGCGGGACATGATGTTGCGCCTAAAACTTATCTGTTGGAGGCTGACCCATCGCTGAGAGCGGTGAACTTTTTAGACTATTTTAGTCTAGACTCGACAGTCTTCAATCACTTGAATGATGGGCCATACTCCGAAGGGCGTGGTGATGCGGAGGGGTTCCTTAATCTGATGCGTCGCTCGGGGATCCGTAACATGCAAGAATTGGACGTTGCCCTTCGTTAGCTTGATGAAGGCAAGAACAAGAAATAAAGTTTGGGCATGCCAAAAAATTTATTCTCTTTTCTTGTGTCCTTGTCTGTAGGGGTCCACCCATCTTTATGCAAATGAAATCTAAAATTTCTGATATATTGTGTGGCTGTGATTTTGAATAGTGCGCATTGTGCGTTCCTTCAGCTGATTCAAACGCTTATTGTTTCGTTGAGGGACACATGGCAGTCATCACATGGCTCCTATCACCTATTGTTTAGTTCTTTCCTAAAATAGGCTCCTAGAATGGTGCGCCCATTTTCCTTCTTCAGTACTTTAAAAAGGATAGCTGAAATGAAAGAGCCATTCATTCTTTCTCAAAACAAATGGCTTCTCACAATGTCCCACTTGCGCCAACCCATCCTGATGTTATTCTTTTGCATGTTGTGTCTTCAAAAAATGTTAAGTCTCGAAGAAGAATCAATGGTGTGAATATTCTTCTTTTGCACCACCTTTGAAAATAGGTATTGATCTGCATGTTGTAGACACTGTTGATATACGCTATTTCTGAGAATAGGCGCGCACTGTGATCCATTACTTAGTCTCAATCATAGGCGTATATTGTTGACATGTGCCAGTGTGATCAACTTGCACTGCGGAGATATGCGCCTATTGATCGGCGCACATTTTCGATATACGCCTGTTTGATGAGTATACAGTACTGATGTACGCATGTTGATCAGCACACTTTGTTGGGATGTGCTGGTTTGATCAGCGTATAGTGCTGATATTCGCCTGTTGATAGGCGCATACTACTGATTAGATTCTGCTAACTTTTCTTTTTTTTAATATTTACAGGGACTCGGCTAGCAAGCTTCTTCAGGACTGGCATTGGTGACTTGGATGTCGTAGAGGGCATTCTTATGACACTCACATCAGACAGCTCATGTGGTTCTGACACTCAAATCAGACAGCTCAGGACTCTTCATGTTCAAGAAGGGTCTTCCTCAGATGGTAGGAAGAGCCTTTATACATGAGAATTGGATGGTGGAGACGTAGAACTAGGAATTGTATCACAAGGGTAATTTCGTTCCTAGTTCCCCTGGCGGGTCGTCTTCTCTTCACCAGTTGTATTGACAGCAGCTCATCTTTGGGCTGCTGCACTCTGGGTTCTCCTCTCATCTTTTTGAGAGAGAAGACCAGAGTTGATTCCATTATCTGACTCGTTGCTTCAGGTCGAGACGACAAGGAATTGCCACCAACAAATAAGAAGATCCAAATATGTAATATACCTTTATTATTAAATGGGAAGATCTAAAGATGTAATAGACCTTCACTAGAATGAAAAAATCAGAGATATAATAGATTTTCATCAAGATGTATCTATGTTTTTTAAAGAAGGAATAAAGAAATGATTGTCTCATTATTCTCCTTTTTTTATAATTCAATTTTGATATGATGACATAGATAATAGAATGCAGATAGAATGCAAATGTGGCAAGTTGTTTGATGTGGTTATTTGGAATTCAGAGACATGGATTCTCATTATGATAAATGAATGATTAATCGGTCACTTTGATTTTTAAGGGAGAGACATTGAATGAATGAATGGTGGTTCAAACTCTCGAAGAAAAGAATAAATGAGTGAATATTCATGTCAGTTTCGGAGAAGGGACAATGAATGGTCAATTATAAGTGAATGAACAGTTATAAATGAACGAACAGTTGTGCCTCTTTCCAACAGTTGCATCAGTTCTCGAGACTGATTATCTATTTATTTTGTCTATAAATAGAACAAAACTTTTTTGTAGATATTGCCAATCGCTTTCCCTTCTGTACGAAAATGTCTTCCAAAGATTTACTCGCTCTGAAGATCGAAGAAGAAACCGAGATACTCCCTACTGAGCCTCCCGTGCTTTCTCGAAAAGAAAGAAGCGAAGGCTCAACTGTTCCTCCTGCGCCAGGACAGGATTTGATCTCCAAGTTAGTGGAACCGGGGAAGACTGCCGAAGAAGAGGCATTGAGGATGGCTGCCTGTAAGTTTCTTGTGAGTTCAGACAATGAGATGTTTGAACTGTTGGCAAACTATGTATTTAATCATAAAGGATCAGGGCCTCCTCCCCGTCCTTAATATTTATATAATTCCATGAATAAAAATGAACTTTTATTTACATTATGTTTGTGAAATAAAGTACATTTTGTCTTTATACATAATATTTCTTAAGAAACTTGCCATTGATAGGCATCATAGCAACTCTGCCATCCATATCTGTTAATTGATAGGCTCCATTGGAGAAGACTTTGTTTACCACATACGGTCCTTCCCACTTTGTCTCGAACTTGCCTTTTCTCATATGTGTCATAGTCATAGGACGTCTGACTATGAGAACCAACTCGCCTTCTTGAAATGTCCGTACTCTGACTCTACGATTGAAAGATTTTGAGATCTGGGCTTGATAAAGTTCAATATGTTGTTGAGCCAGTAACCTTTTCACATCGAGCGCCTCCAATTCTTGAAGCCGAAGACGATCATTGTTTTCTGTAGTAAGTTCGTTAGCAATAGTGATCCTCAATGATGGAATTTGAATTTTCAAAGGCAGAACAGCTTCACACCCATATACTAGAGAAAAAGGTGTGCAACCTGTGGGATTACGGACAGTAGTACGATATGCCCATAGACACTCTCCAAGTTTATCACTGCAATTACGTTTGTTGATAGAGACAAACTTTTTGAGGAGTTTGATAATGGTCTTGTTGAATGCTTCAGCCAACCCATTAGCCGCAGGACTATAGGCTGTCGAGGCAACATTATTGATTCTGTTGTCATCACAGAACTTATTAAACTTTTGGCTGATGAATTGTGGTCCATTATCATGGACGATTCGGCGAGGGACACCAAACCTGTATATGACATGATATTTGATGAAGTTGATGACACTACTCGTTTTAACTTCAGCCAATAGTATAACTTCTGCCCACTTTGAGAAATAATCAGTTATAGCTAAGATGAACTGATGCCCTTTAGATGAAGGAGGATTGATATGGCCAATTATATCCATGCCCCAAGCTTCAAAAGGCCATGAGGCAGCAGTCGGATGAAGAAATTTCGATGGTTGATGAATAAAATCTGCATGAATCTGACATGCACGATATTTCCTTGCATAGTCAATAGGATCTGATACCATAGAGGGCCAGTAGTAGCCCATACGTCGAATATGATCTTGTAGTTTAGGACCAGGCTGATGTGCTCCACAAACACCATCATGAGCTTCACGTAATATCTGCTTTGCTTCATCACCAGCAAGACACCTCAAGATTAATCCATCAAAAGTTCTTCGATAGAGTGTTTTATAGTATGATTATAATAGAATCGAAGCGATCAACGACGGATACTTCTAGCTTCTTTAGGATCTTCTGGCAAGATGGCATATACTGCAAAATCAATAAAAGGTGCTCTCCAGTCCTCACTAATGACATTGGCTTCAGTTAGGTTACTGAATTCAATGTTGTGGTTATTTTCAACACAAAATAGTTCTCTATTAGAGATAATAACCATTTGTTGTCTTTTGACTGGAACTGCCAATACCGCAGCTAGGTTAGCTAAGGCATCGGGTTCTGTATTGCATGCGCGACGTACATGTTCGATGAAGAACCCTTTGAATGAAGAAGCTATCTTGGTTGCTGCTTCATGGTATGGTACTAGATCTTGATGTCGGACTTCATATATGCCTCTAACCTGATTAACAATCGGCTTAGAGTCACCATATACTTCGAGATATTTAATATTCAATTGTTTGGCTAATTGAAGTCCGATGAGCAAAGTATTGTATTCTGCCACATTGTTGGAGCATAATTCGTCTAAAGAATAGGCCCTTTGAATAGTTAATCCATCAGGTGAAACAAGAACAATTCCTACTCCAGCAACAAGAGTACCTTCAGGTCCAATTCTAGAAGCTCCATCAAAGAACAACCTCCAGGTAGAAAAATTTTTTGAGATCATATTTGATTCTAATGTTTCGTCCAGAATCTTATCATAGAGTTTAGATGTCTCAGGGACAAGATGAGCTGCTAAGAAGTCAGCAAGTGTTTGGCCTTTCACGGACTTTTGAGAAACATAAACCATATCATATTGTGCTAGTAATATGGCCCATGTGGTAAGCCTAGAATTGAGTGTACTTGGCTTCTTCATTAAAACTCGAAGAGGATTAACTCGGGATATGACATGAATAGTCTGGCCTATGATGTAATGTCTTGTCTTCTGAGCAGCAAATATTAAGGCTAAACATTCCTTCTCTATCGGACTATAATGATGTTCAGCTCCAATCATCGTTCGGCTAAGATAGTAGATGGCTTGTTCATGACCTTTCTTGTTCTTTTGAGCCAGCAAAGCTCCCAATGAATGATCCATTGCTCGGATATACATTAAGAAGGGTATTCCTGAGATCGGTGGTACAAGAACCGGTGGACTCATTAAATACCGCTTTATGTCGTCAAATGCTCGTTGACATTCTTCCGTCCAAACGAAAGATACATCTTTCTTCATTAATTGAGTAAATGGTCTGCAACGTCCAGATAAATTTGAAATGAATCGCCTGATATACGCAAGTCGACCTTGGAATCCTCGTTGCTCTTTTAGGTTGCGTGGAGGACGTATCTCTTGAATGGCTTTGATCTTCTCGGGATCAACGTGTATACCCTTAGAGGTAATGACGAAGCCGAGAAACTTACCACTAGAGACACCCAAGAAAGACTTGGTGGGGTTCATTTTGAGTTGATGCTGGCGTATTAGATTGAAGATAGTTCTTAAATCTTGAATGTAATCTTCTTTGAGACGACTTTTGACAGCAATATCGTCAACATAGCATTCGACAGTCTTTCGCAGATGATCGCAAAAAATAGTACTCATAGCCCGTTGGTAAGTTGCACCTGCGTTCTTAAGACCAAACGGCATGACCGTATAACAGTACACACCCCGAGGAGTACGAAATAAAGTATGCTTCTCATCTTCATGATTCATCCGAATTTGATTATATCCAGAAAATCCATCCATGAAAGAAATTCGTTCGAATCCAAATGTATTATCGATCATGATATCAGTAATTGGGAGAGGGAACTCGTCTTTAGGGCAAGCATCATTGAGATCCCTAAAGTCTATGCAAACTCGAACCATTCCGGTCTTTTTCAGAACTGGTACAACGTTGGCTACCCAGTCAGGATGTTGTTCTTCTCTGATAAAACCGCAAGCTATAAGCTTTTTGACTTCATCATCAATTGCATCCATCATTTCAGGTTTGAATCGTCGTTGTTGTTGTTTGACCGGCTTGAAATTCGGTAGAATGTTAAGCTTGTGAGTTGTAACTTGAGGATCTAATCCTGGCATATCTTCATAACTCCAGGCGAAGATATCAATATATTCACGAATAAGATGAATTAACTCTTGTTTATCAACCTCTGAGAGATTTTTGCTAATAAAGATTGGTCGTGATACACCTTCCTCTCCAATATCGATTTGGACAAGTTGATCTTCAGTAGGTGGTTCTCGTTGTTCAAAACGAAGTTCCTACTGATTGTCCATCTTTTGTGCCCAAAGGTCCACTTCGGGAGCTTCTTCAATATAATTTTCATCTTCTTCCGTGAATTCGGCAGACACCATGTTAGAAGATACCATCACCCTATGAACATGACCAATGCTGGTGTCAGAATCCCATGAAATAGAATCAGAAGAGTTAGATCGTTCTTCTTTATCAGATTTAGAAGGTTCTGGAGTTGGGAGAGGTGAAGCATAACCTAAGCCCCACTTCAATTTACTGTGGTATTGTTGTGATTTTCCTTTTGGAACAGCAATACGAAGGGGAGTCCGCCTTCCTTTACCATTGTTGAGGCCTGTTCTGAAATTATAGTCCATTTTACGAATGATGGCTTTGGATTGTGGACTACAGCGGCGTAATTCTAGCCTTCCTGTATCATCTCTATTATCATTATAGAGCATAATTTTTGGTTCCTCTCTTTTGTTGAAGAATATAGGCTTTTCATCTTTCTTTCGAGACGGTACTAAGAAGTACGACTCCTGTATTGAATCCAATGATACCATATTTCGCAGAGATGATATGACTTCTATTGTAAGTGGTTTAAAGTTATCTAGTATATCCAAATAATACTGAGTATAGTAAAAGACATCGGTATACTTCAAAGGAGATGCTTTATTGATTTTTACACCATCATTTACAACAGGAACTTTAGCCTTAGTAGGCTTAGTCAGATTGATGATAAGAGGGGGAGAAGAAGAACGAAAAGGAGGAGGGAGCTTCTTGCGACGAAGGTCGATTACAAGCAGCTCAGAAGAGGTGAGCTCTCTTTGTTCCTGACAATCACCCTTGGGCTGCTTCTCATGGGAAGGAAAATAGATAGTCAGTGGTTTGAAAGACTGAGGACATGAGGTGCATCCTTTAACGGGAATCACCAGAGTATCATTTGGCACACTCTTCTGTTCTTTATCTGTGTCCATTGCTAGTACTACCTTCATGAATTCTTTCTTGTACATGCGAGAATCGTTGCAGTATGCTTCAACCCCTTTAAAAGGATTCAGATCTGCAACCTCTTTTTGAACTTCTCCATTATCATCCACATATTTGAAACATTGGTGGAGCGTAGAGGGTACAATATTGTGTTCATGGAGGAATGGTCTTTCCAACAAAGCATTATATGAGCCATGATTGTCAATAACATAGAAAGTTACCTTTGTACGAAGATTGCCAATTTGAAGCTTTAGGCGTATCTTCCCTAAAGGTTCACTTCTTCCTTGATTAAACCCCAGGATGGTAGTGATAGTCGTAGAAAGGTTATGCACTGGGATCTTCAAAGCATCCAGTAAAGACTTCGGCATAATGCTAAGTGCGGACCCTGGGTCAATCAGAATGCGATCAACTTTCATGGTGTCCACATACCCCGTGAAATAGAGAGGACGGTCATGAAGATTATCTTCTAACAATATGTCATCTTATTTAAAAGTGATATTAGGCATTAATTCAAATACACTATGACAATGTTCACAGCTGACTGGTTCCTTTTCAGGTTTCTTGAGAAGAGTAAGACAAGCGTCAGCCTGCATCAAGGCTTCACTTAACGTCTCTCGAGTCTCTTTTGAGAGACGTAAGAGTTCAAAGATTGACAATCTTGCTGGAGTATTAGCCAATTGAGCCAATATGTCAAAATTATAAGGCTTCTCAAGTCCGAGAGATAAGAACTTCTTCAATGCTTTATCAAAGCGGATAGGTTGTTTCCCGTTGTCGGCTGCTGTTGGTTTAGAAGGATATGGTTCGACCACCGGCAAGGATATGGATGGTATATTCTCGCCAGGAGAAGATGATGAAGGAGGAACATCAGGAGATGGAGCAGAGTCCTCTTGATTTCAGGAATACTCCCGAAGATAGGGTTTTCCTGATCTAGTGCCCATTAGAATTTCTTCTTCTGTTACTGGTTCAAAGGATACCATGTTACAGTTCTTGGGTTTAGATCTGGAATGCTTCTTTTGCTTAGGAGAGGAAGGCGTTTCAAATTCTGCTACCAGATCTGGGTGAATCCACATAATCTCTCCTCTGCCAGTTGATAGCGGAACAAGACCTTCATTTTGAGGAGGTAGGAGATTCACGATCTCAAGAGTAGTCCTTGGAATGGGGACAACACCATCTTGCACAAGTTCTGGTGAAAAATCACCAAATTGTAGAGAAACTACATTAGCAGTCACCGTTTTCTCGTCCTGTTGCAGAGTAATTGCTCCAGAGTTGACCAATTCTTAGATTTTTCCTTTGAGCACATAACATGCTCTAGTCGGATGCCCTATAAATCAGTGATAAACACAATATTTAGGGTGATCAGTTTTACCCACTTCTTTTGGCCATTTTGCTTCTGGAAGCTAAAGCTTATTGCTTTTGATCAAGCAATCGAAGATGCTTAAAGTATCATCTTCATCAAAAGAATACTCTTCTTTTGGACGAGTCGATTTCTGTGGTGGTGCTGATGGAGTGGATGCCGTCTGAGTGACGTTGACAGCCAAAGACTCCTTGCCTTTAAGATTGATAGCCTGTGTTTCTTTACTCTTGTGGTTATTCTGGCAATTACTACCCCCGGGTGTAGAATGTTCATCTTGGTTAGGATGAGTCATTTGGACTCCTAACTGCTTGAACTTTTCGGCACTGACCTCAGCTACTTTGGCATTGACAATGAAAGAATGTCAATCCTGAAATTGTGTAGATCTTGTCCACATACTGATAATAGGCAACAAGTTTGATTTACAAGTGTCTATTGTTACAGCAGATAGAGTTCCTAAAGGCATTTTGAGTGCCTCTCGACGGAATCTTTCAATGAAACTCTCTGTGGATTCATTATGCCTCTGTTTAACCTTAATGAGAGCAGACATTGTCATGTTGTTGACTCCTTCGTAGAATCGTTTCAAGAACATTTGCTTGAAACCAGCAAAAGAAGTGATGCAGCCATCAGGCAGGCTACGATGCCATTCGTATGCTGTGCCAGCTAAACAACCAACGAACACTCTGGTAAAGAGAGCATCATTTGGCTGTAATTGATCGATCATCACTTCAAAATGATTGATATACTGACTTGGAGAAGTGCTGCCATCAAACAACATAATGGTTGGAAGCTTGTACTTAGGAGGAAATGGAACCTCCCTCCACTCTGTAGGATATGGTTGCTTTATACCCAGTCTTTGTAGGCCATCTTTCTGCTTGAAGGCCTCAAACTGAGTACGTAAGAGTTTCACAGCCTCATTAGCATCCCCTGATGTTTGGGAATTGGTAGGCTGGTTAGAAGCGTTAGAAGAAGGAACAGAGTGGTAATTACCACTCCCTGTACCAGATTGACTGGGATCGGCTTGAATTGGCACGAAAGCGACCTGAGGAGTTGGTACCCCAAGATTAGCAGGTACGAAAGATGTTATAAGCTCTGGATTTGTAGCTAGGTTTACAATCGATGGCACTGTATGTTGAGCCACGATTATAGTATGCATGCTTGCGACCATCTCTGCCATGGTCTTCAATTTGTCCTCCAATGCAACAATCCGTTGCTCTTGACTGGTTGAAGTAGAGGCATCTTGATCTTCCGTAACGATATATGTCATTACTTCTCTTGCTGCTATTGATGAGATAGTTCGTTCAGAACTTTTACTATCTGCATCAAACTCTGAGAAAGAGTCTTTTCCTACATGAGCGATAGGGAGATCTTCTTGATTAAAGACACCTTGGTTCAAATGTCGATTCCTCGATCTAGTGTATTGAAAGACACCTTCATTGGATGCATGGATCCGATCTAAGTATTGCTGACTAGGATTATGGGATGCATTACGTCTTGGACATTTCCCATCCGGTGCCTTGAGAAGTCATGTTGACAGAAGCATATAATAGCTCATCTTCATCTTCTATTATATGTTCAGGAGTTGAAGCATAGTTCAGACGATCGACGACAGATCGTCGAGCCGATTGGCAATAACAGTTGATGACGACTTCATGAAGGCAGTGACGATTTGAAACACGATTTGGAGGTAAGGGAGACATCCATGTAATTTTCTGTCTTTGTGTAAGACGTTGCCGTAAATCAGTTACAACTACAGGACGAGAAGAAGTCGGAGGAACATATTTCTTAATGATGATAGGAACATGTCTCCTATTCTTCAAATGTTTAGTTCCCTGAGTGTACAAAGATGTACTCAACTCATTAGCATAGGTGGTTGGGTCTTTCTTTTCAAACTTTGGCTTTTGGTATAGATTGGCCTTTGGCAAAGGGTTCTTACATTTCGCTAAAGTTGAGACTGGTTAACGCCTATTGAGATAAGCGCATAAATTTGAAAATTCTGCTCCAGGTGTCTCTGTTTATGATACCCTCAATTTTTTTTGCTTGGATCTTGAAACTTGCAAGGTAGGAAGGTCTTGACCAAATCCCATAGGGGTAGGTAAGATACCTCTTTGGTCAGTATTTTTTCCAATATCAGAGATACGAGGACCTCTGTTTAAAGGAATAGAATCTGACAGATCTTCCTCTGAGTCATAGACTAGGGATGTTTGAGAAAAGACCAAAGGGTGCTTTCCTTTATTTTGTGAAAGGTCAGCTAAGAAGCCTTTCCCTTTGTTCTGTCTAGTGTTAGCACTAGAACATTGATTCTCCAAGTTCAGAACTTGAGAATTAGAAGAGGGAATAGTCAAAAGACTAGTTCCCTTGAGTTGCGCCAGAGTAGCAGACTGCGCCTGAAGTCCTGATTTCTTGGGTTATGCCATAGTCCTACTGGCTACTGATGGCGCCTTGGAAGCAACATGGGTAGTAGACTGCGCACAGGCAGTAGGAAGAGTAGATTGTGTCCTGGCAGAATAAGCATGCTGTGTCGGAGCCACTGAGGCGGATTGTGCCTTGGCCACTGAGCACTCAAGTTGCACTTGGGCAACAGCAACTGCAGAAGATTTTGGAATCCATACAGTCCTGTTCCTGGCAATAGCCACAGTGTGCTTGTTGCTCTTGGCATTGATCATATTCTCATAGACTGTCTGGTTGACTTGAACAACCAGAGTCTTCTGTGTCTTGCCGACCGACGCAGTTCACATTGAGTTATCACCTTCTCGTCAAAGGAGAAAGTCGTCCCCAGCAGAGTCGCCATTTTGTTTGCAAAAATAAAAAGTTTATTCCAAACTTGAAAAAATATTTAGTATAAAGTACAATAAATTCTGGAAAAGTACAACTGTAGGAATCTGATCAGAAGACGATCACTTTATTCCTTGGACTATGTGAACTTGAAGACTGTAGCCTCTGGAGAATGCAGCAGCGATTTTGCAAGAGTTCTTGATATCTGTGCGTATATATCTGATCATTTCACAATGATTGGAAACTCTATTTATAGAGTTCAAGAAATAACTGTTTTAGCAGTTATTCTGGTGTGCGCGAGGCTGGATTGCGCCAAATTGGGTTGTGCCAACCTCATGTTGTGCCAACTTTCATTCAGTTGTTATGTCATGTACTAACTGTATTTAGACGCATGGCTTCATGTGATTGAGATACGCGTGGTCGTGTACAGGATAGTAGACATGTCTTGAGAGATTAATGGCATGTACGCCACGTCATCCTGCTTTAGAATGTAAGTTATCTCAACTTCATCAGGTTGCGCGAGCTTCGGTCAACTGCGCCTGATTGAGCCGCGCCTAGACACGTGGCAACTTTTGACCAGAAGTCATTCAGATTGCGCCTAGGCGCAACTAAAGATTTTGTCTGGATTGTGCCTAGGTGCAACTTACGAAGTGTACAGGACAACTGTCTACCAACTCCCCTTGAGCAACACAATTCACGGGATTCGAAAAGATTTTCCTCGTTCACTGTGGTGTTAGTCGTCAGTGCTGTCAGGTAATGATGGCCATTAAGTGTCAGACGCCACGTAGATTTTGGCGCAACAAGACAGGGCGCAGTCTGATATTAGGCGCAACCTGATCAGTGGCGCAGCTTGTTCTCTGAGCTTCATATTAGTGGCGCAACCTGATCTTTGGGGCACAACTTGATCACTGATTAGTATGTTCAGGGCACAACTTAATTTTTAGGCCCTACAATGACCATCCTAATATAATCTCTAATGTTCACATTAGTCATTCCACAGAACCATGCTATCTCATGATATAGCACACTTGAGTATGCCCCAAACACACACTCACACAATAAGCCTACAACTTCCAATACTCTAGTACAGAACAAAGAGGACATATACATTGTGCAAAGGGCCAACCATTTGGGACTGCTCATACTGGGAAGAACATATACTTGAACCATTGAGATGTGGATAGGTCAATATAGTGGAATGAACTTCAAAAGGAGCTATCCTCATGCTCAAGACTAAACTTCACATAAGCAGTGAAAGGGCTATATATATGGAATGAAGGGGGATGCTCAATCTGGCATTATAGGTCACCCAATGTGTCAATCGAGTGTCTAAGGTGTCTAGGGTTGTGTCATCATGTTTACGGTGTCAAGAGAGTGTGTGTGTGTCGAGGGATGTGTCCACAAAGTGTCCACGAACTGTGTCAAACATGCGTCGAACACGAGATATCAGACAGCAGTACACTGCCTCATGCACGCGTGTCGAGTGAGCTAGGGACACGTGTGTCCAACCAAGTGTGTCGTTGTCGTGTCAGTGGGTAGGTGGGATATAGGGCTACGTGTCTAGGTGCCTGAAATGTGTCCAATGTTCGTCGTGTATCGTGTCTAGCCACGTATCAGTGGCTCATGTTCGTGCGTGTGTGTGTTTGTAAAATCTGTGCGCGTATGATTTCTCACAACCCACTCGATGAAACCCAACCAAATTTGGTCAGCCTTGTGTCAGTCATGTGTCCTACAAACCCACCAAGTTTGGTGTCGAACCGTGTCGTGTCGTGTCAGATATGGGGCTCGAGTAGCAAGACACTGCACGAAAGTGTCGTATTGTGCCCCCGTATCCAATTTGGACAGAAAACTCAACAGAAATTGACTCAGCCCTACATATTATTAATCTACAAAATATTATCTACACAGATATGTAATTAGTTTTACAATTTATAGAAATTTATTTCTTTGTGGCATTTCACCAAACACTGTCAGATCCCTATTTTTAAAATAGGCATCCGATTGTATTTAATATTTTCGGTTATTTTAAAATTTTGTATTATTTAAAATTTATTATTATTGGATCTTGATTTGGCCTTCGTTGTTAGGACTTGACATTTTCCTAGTTGGTATTTTATTATTATTATTGTAGTTAGTATGGTTAGCTTTATGGTTAGGATTAGTCCTATCCCCATGGTGGTTATTATTATTATTATTGTTATTGTTGTTAAATTACCTAGCTACCCCTCTTCCCCAAAATATCTAAACCTAATCCCTCACTCACTCTTTCTCTCTCCTCTCCTCTCCCTTGCTGGAGAAGCCAGCCCCCTTCCCCTTTCTTCCCCAAGCTCTCCGTCAGCCACCACCGCCATGGCGACCACCCTCACCACCGGCGTCTCCCCCGCCTCCTTCGACGGCTGCCATCATCGCCACCACCACTTCCAGCGCCGCCACAACCATCATCATCGTCGTCTCCATCATCTCCACCGCCTCCATGGCCGCGACCACCACCCTCCAGCGCGGCCCCCTCCTCTGCGACCACCGCTGCCACCATCATCGCCATCTTCAGCGCCACCACCACTTTACCCCTCTTCCCTTCTCCTCCGCCTGGCCGAGCCCCCATGGCCGCCACCGGCACCGCCGTCGCCATGACCGAGCTCCACCGCCCTCGTCTCTCCTTCTCTGTCTTCTCCTCTGCCGCCGGGAGCCCCCGACCCGACTTGGCCGAGCTCCACGACGGCCTCCGTCTCCTCCGCCCTTTTTCTCCGGCCAGCAGCGCCGCCTCGACTTGGCTCCTGCTGGTGACCACCCTCCCCTGCTGGTGGTCCGACCCGACCCGACCTGGCCGAGTCCCCCTCTGGTGAGCTCCGCCACCCTCCTCTCTCCCCTCCTCGGGCTGTGAGCTCCTCGGGGAGCGAGCCCTTCGATCGGCGCGTCTCGGGCAGCGTGCTGCCTCGAGCAGTGCGCTGCCTCGTGCAGCGTGTTCCTTGGGCAGCGCACCCTCGGTGGGTGTGCACCCCTCATTTTTGTGCTACCTCGGGACACGTGTCTCGAGCTTCGTGTACACCTCGAGCAACGGGACGCTTTGGGCCCCGCGTTGTTTGGGTTGCGTGCCATCTCGATTCGTGTGCCTCGGTGTATGAGCTGTTTTGATTTTTATGTACCTCGGTCTACGTGCTACCTAGGGCAGCGGGACGCCTCGAGCCCCGTGCTGCCTCGGGCACCGTGCCATCTTGATTTGAGCGTTGTCTCGGTTTTCGTACCCCGGCCTTTGTGCCCACCTCGGTTGTGTGTACACCTCGATTTGCATGCCGCATTGGACTCCGTACCGCATCGATTTGCGTGCACACCTCGATTTATGTGCCGCATCGATTTACGTGCTCCTTGGACTCTGGGTCATCTCGATTCGCGTGTACGTCTCGATTTGCGTGTCGCATGATTCATGGACCATTCTGATATTCATGATTTTCTCGATCTACGTGCATGTCTCGATTTACGTGCACGTATTTCCCGTTCATCTCGATATTCGTGCCTTCTCGGTATTCGTGTCATCTCGATTCTCGTGCACGTCTCGATATGCGTGTGCGTCTCGGTTTACGTGCCCGTATCTGTCCGCGTACCTCGGTTTCCGTACCAGATCCCTGCACTGCTTGCGGGACCCACACGGTATAGCCTCCTGCCATCCCCGGTGATTTATCCTATTATTTTATTGTTTGGTGCTAATGATTGTTTATTGTGTGTTCTGAGGATCTCGATTGGCGTGCTAGCTTGGATCGCGACTGTCGAAGACTTGCTTACCTAGCCGAGCCCTCTAGGCAAGTATCCCTCGACGGCTCTTGCCCTCTCTCCTGGAGCTTATTTCATTGAATTAATTTGTACTTGTAAATTTTATAACCATGATTAGTGTAGCCTAGTAGTAGAACTGCCATGATAACCTAGACTAGCTTGGTCCGATACTGGGATAGATCGTATCGGGCAACTCGAATGGGTCATCCACACCTCCGAGGACACGAGCACGACTCACATGTACGGATTATCCCCATGTGCTCCGTGTCCGACTCGCGGTCGGGTAACAGCTTGGCTAACTTTACTTGTGGCAGTAATTGTGCTTGGGTTAGGGATTTATGGGCATGTGTTGTGGTGTGCCCTGCGAGGCGGTTGTTTTATTATTATGCATATTGGCTTGGCGCCCAGTACGCATTGTAGTGCTGCTGGAGACCGAGACATTAGTGGTCTCGGGTTCGATTGATTTTCCAGTACGCCTCGTAGCGCTGCTGGAGGCCGGGGCTTAGTGTTCTCGGCTATCGATTTGTTTCCAGTACGCATTGTAGTACTGCTGGTAGCTGAGACCTAGTGTTCTCAGTCTGCGATTCTGCGATTCTGCGGCGGGTTACGCCGAGTGGATTTTAGCCCCAACTCGCTGGGAGCTCCTGTCCAGAATACAGAGGAGACTCTGCCGGATTCTTCCAAAATTCCCGATCGGGAATTTGGTTCGAAGGACTAGACAGAACCATTCCTTTGGTTTGCTGGACTGGGCTCGTGCCTGTTCACCTTGGTATAGTATACCTGATCCCATTGCTTGCTAGGTAGACTCCAGACTAGATCAGTCGCCTAGCTCCTGATCTGTCTTGTACGTCGGATAGCGTAAGGAGAGCGGTTCCACTCGGGAGACGGTCTGTAACCCTGGTCCTTGTTTGGTTTAAGGGTTGTGGATTTGCTCCAGAGCGGTCCGTGTAAATCCTTGCCACTTCCGGCGGTATTTATTACCAGACTCTTGTCCCCTGACCCTTCATCCTAGGGGGTGTCCTAGTCTAGTCAGATAGAGCTGGCAGTTGTCCTATGTATTGGGAGTTATGACTTGTGGATATGACTGAGGATTGAGTATTATGGAGAGTACGATCTCGGGATATTGACTTGGTGGATCTATGTGGATTCTTAGATTTTGGTGATTTCGAATATTTCGTGGAACGAGAAGAATATCGAGGGTATTATTATATGATTTTTACTCGACTTCCTAAACGCCCAAAACCTGGTACCTTTGTGTATTCCGGTAGTTGGAGAACCTGGTTTGATTGCTGTGTCTTGGTAGTTGAGGGGCTTGTTTTCTAGTGGCTTGTGATCATTGACTTGGAGAATTCTTGTGAGTCAGAGGGCCTAGCATTGTTAGGGGAATGAGCTTGGTATTGGTGGTTGTCTTTATTGACGTGATATTCACTCCATCATGGATGGAAGACCCTTGCTAGATTGATCTGGTGGATGGACCGACTTGATGATTTGAGTTGTAGGTTCCCATGTGTACTTGAGAGACTATTATAGTGGAGATTTTGATCTTATACCCGACTTGATATCCATGTCACGATTTTGGCATGTGACTTCTTATGACTGATAGATTTGACCTTGTTCCTGGTATTACACGATGACCTGGACCTGTCTTGATTCTTGATTAGTGGCCCGTAGAGGTGCACTCCTGACTAGCATTCTGGACTTGACAGTAAACCTGGCATGTATATTCTTGATTCTTGATAGTGGCCCGTGGTGGCGTACTCCTGACTAGTACTCTCGATATGGCATGTTTACTCTTGATGGCTGTTGCGACAGCCAGTCCTGACTTGCTCAGCGTGACCCCGTCTTGACACCGTGGTTGATTTCTCTTGATTGTGCTTATATAAGCCACCAGTCCAGTCTTGTCTTGCATCATGTCTAGGACATGGATCCCTGAGTACCACGGTCAGGGATCCATAATGAAACTGACTAGGCTAATAACTAGATTAATCATGTAGTTCATGGGGACTTCCTAGTGACCTGTTGCTTGTCTGACCCCGGCCCTATGTATCTATATATATACTAGGGATTTGTTGCTATCCGTCGAGATGAGCGCATTCCCAGCCCTCCGTCGAGTGTGGCACTTCTTTAGGGCACATGTATCTTACTGCAGTGTGCCTGCTATATCTATCTTTTTCTTTTGCTGGGGCCATTCGGGTAGTAGCAAGCAGGAGCTGGACTTTGAAGTCTCATTGCATCTTGTTAGTAATTAGGCATATGATAACCCTAGTTAGCTAATAATAGCAAGCCGTAGGCATTGTGTGGTCGCTTGTCCTTCTGTGTTGATTGGCTTGTTGCCTGCTAGCCAGCTGATATTGATTTCCAGCTGGCAATGCAGGTGTTAGTGGATGCTAGGGAGATTGTGATTGTGTTAGCTTCACTATACTTGTGGATTGTTATCGTGCGTTGGTACCGCACGATCCCTTATCTTTATTTACTGTTTTTAGATGTTATTCTGGTCTTATTTTATCCTGCTGGTTTTCTTTGCCCGTCCTTGAGCCTTCCTTTCTGGTACTTGCTGCGGTTGGCCTGACCAACCCTGGATTGTTCCCAGATTGTCTGAGACCGACCTGGTGGATCTTCCAGGCTTGACTTGGAGGGTGTGCTTCAGTTCCAGACCATGCTAGGAACTGTGGGAAGGTATACTTGTCTACATTATTATTCTGTACTGTAGATTCCAGATTTTCATATGAGTATTTCCTGTTTTTCATATGATTATCTCTCTTGATATTGTTTCATTGTGATTTACCTGTGGATATGAGATCGGATTTAGGCCATAGATTGATTGCATGCTAGGATACCCAACCAGACTGGACAACCGTCATCACCGTATAGCGTATTCGTACCTTATACGGTGTAGCTGGCCGTGTACGTCCCCGTATTTCGGAACTGGAACGTGACAAACACTTACACTACACTCCGACACGCCTCCGATACACATATCAAATAGATAAGAAATCCTACCAAACTTGACCTACATATAGGGGAACCCTAAATGAATGCATCTATGAAGAGAAATCAGAATATTAATGGGTTTAGACGCCATTACCTATTGAAAGTTGAAATCTTAATGTAAATGCACTTGAGAGCCAAATCCCTCCACTTTCTATGGTCAACTTGCTCCAAATCCTTGCTAGCTATCCACGAATGGCCTCTTCTACGGTAGGAGAGTGTGTTGCAATTGATTGGACTCAATTTGGAGTTGATTTGGAGAAAGTGGGTGATTTTGGGGAAGAACACAAATTAGGGTTTGTAGGAGGCAATAAAAAGAGGCAAGAGGGCTAAGGAGATGTTTAAATCGGGAAGGAGATTGCCTCTTGGCTGCTAAGTGTCTCTCTAGGGTTATGGTTTAGTTTAATTGGTGGCTATGGCCCTCTTTACAATGTAAATTAAGCCCTCAAGCTAAAGGCCCAACTAAATATCTAACCTTAACAAATATCTAGATATTGCTAACCTTGTCATGAGATGGAAGCTTCTAATCTAATATCTAGGCTGATCATGACTAATATCTAGGTTAGGGCAATTCTAGGTTAAGGTCTAACACAACACTTAGCACATATTAATTAACTATAATTCAAATTAACACCAAAGTCACAAAATGACCAAAATACCCTTAGCCTAAAAAGTGGTAATTAGCCAATCTAATCATATGGTTAGGTCCCCATGGTCATGGTTAGTCTCTAAAATAGTTCTAGGGTTACACTAGTAAAACACAAAAATCACAATTCACCATTTTAAATAGTATTAAATTAATTAAAATTCACCAAAAATTATTAACATGAGTTAAATCCTATTATTTAATAATCAATTTTACAAAAGTTTAAAATTATCCTCATTTTAGAAAAGTGGTGGTTACACCAAAAAGGATGAATTGCATCCTGATATAAGATAATTGTGGACTTCATCTATGATAACAAAAAAATACACTGATAGATTTCTCACATAGATAATGATTGAATACATATATCCTTTGTACAGTAAAAAAAATAAAGCTCAATATATTTCAATGCATAGCTACCCAAACTACTGTAAACATAAGCACAAATATATAAAGTTGTCCACAAAATGCATTTTAGTCAAAAGTATCCATATATAGAAGCCTACTAATTACTCATCACACAAGTGAAGCCCGCTCTCGACCGCCTCTTTCATCCAACAAACGAAGAACCTAACATGATGATATGGTGTGGTTACTTGTTCGACCTTAAGCCTGCATAATCAAGGGCACATTGCACATCTGAAACAACAAAAATGAAATAGCAAAATTAAAACAAAACCAAGGGATAATATCATGTATCTTTACATTTCAAGAAAACAACAAAATCATGTAAGAATACCGAATAATGTTCTACATATACTTACCAACCCGGGCAATAAAAGAAGCAGTATCAAATTGTCACCATGAGATAAAATATCAAATATCAGTAATTATATGTAAGGATGACTTCCTTATCTACATACATAATATCAGTCCGTGATCGACAAATGTGAAGTAGGGAAGAGTTCACCAACAAAAAACATGGCCTTATTCCTATGTTACCTCTGGGATATTGTAAAGAAAAAATTTGGGATTTTCCTACCATCCTCTCTGGTAAAAAGGCAATTGTATCAGGAGAAAAGCCTTTGCTCTCAGTCCCGACTACATCACCCAATGCAAGTAACTCCTGAAATAATAGGACAACCCAGGGAAACTTGACATAGTAAAAAAAGCATAAAAAGAGAGAGAACAAAAGGTCAAGAGGTTGAAACTTCTGTCAGCAGTGGAGTCTAATAAACTTAAAGATTGCAAATAATACCTGATGGGTAAATGTCAGCAGGTTGTCTTCTTGTCTTCTAGTTGTCATATACTCTCCTTCTGCCTGAGACAATCATGAAGAGTATTCTGAACTGCAATTCAATATCTTGTACATTCTGTCACACACAGTCACAAAGATGTCAGTTTGAAATATTTCCTTCTCTCGTTAGTTAATATAAGTGAGGAACTGAAGATGCCTGCAATGTTTATGAGCACAAGAACTATCTGGCTATTTAAAAGTTTTTTTACTTCTGAATCATGATTCAGTACAAGCCAAAACCGATACTTGAACTGATGAAACAGACCAGTTGTAACAATAGCTTGTATTATCGGCTGATACTTGAACTGTTGATACCTCCGATAATAGTGCCGATAAGAAGGGTCCAAAGCTGACTCCGATAAGAAAGGTTGAATGATAAATTTGACAGGAGACTTATTTAAAGGCAAAAGTAACACTGACAATTGTTTGCCCTCAAGTTTGATCTTCTCCTCTCCTTGATCTTAACCTCTTCCTCCTGATTCAAGAACTTGTTCAGCAAATTTGGATCCAATGGGTTGTCAATTGAAAAGAACCTTAGCAATAAAGTTCTCATCAACTAGTACATTATTTGTTTTGAAGTCTCTATGTACAAAAGAATATCATAAACTAACTCTACAACACCTGCAACTAAAGAAATACAGATATGTTATTACAGGATGCTTGATTGATCTAATTTGCATCTACTCTTCAAGATATACAACTGAAGGAAAATAAAATAATTTAAAAACAATAAACTAATATGTTGTTGGGAAAGAAGCACGTAAACCTTTCCCCAAAATAGAGAGTACCTGCGAGAGAACCGAGCAATACAA
Source organism: Iris pallida (assembly GCA_029216955.1). Taxonomy (NCBI): domain Eukaryota; kingdom Viridiplantae; phylum Streptophyta; class Magnoliopsida; order Asparagales; family Iridaceae; genus Iris; species Iris pallida. The sequence continues at coordinate 9,681,815 of JANAVB010034616.1, read as the reverse complement.
CGCACAAACCAAACGCCAAAACAAACTACGCAGACATAGAGAATTTTTGACGTAGAAAACCCTTGCAGGAAAAAACTATGGGACAATCGGAGTTCAACCCTGAGAAGCCTTCACTAATGAAATAAAAGAATACACCCTCTACAAACTTCTTCCGATCCAATACGGATCTCCATAATACTTGGAAGCAAGAATAATTGATTACAAGGCTACGAAGAACAAAGACGACAAGTAGAGATTACCCAAACACGATCCTCCTTCGAAAATGGCCTTCAATCCTCCTTCTTCTCTCCCAAAGTTGCAATGGCACTCTTGCCTCATTTCTCTCTCTTTTTCTCCAATGTTGTGTTATGTTACACTTGTGATTAGGGTTAAAAAAAACATATGTAAACACCCTAATCCTGCAACAAAACTTGGACCGTAGGATACGATCCAACGGTGATTAAATCACCCTGAAATCTGCCTGGGCCCGTCGAGAAAGAGTTTGGAGGAGGTCGTCATCCCGACGGCGCTCGTCGCACTCCGGGGTCTTCTTTATATAGGTTGGGAACCCCATCCACTCTAACATTTCTCCTCCTTCACAACTATGTGGAGGAGGTCGTCATCCCGACGATCTGCGTGCAGAACTCAAACTTTTCCCTTAGTAGAATATTGGTGAACATATATGCTTCGTTATCATCCGTATGAACCTTCTCAAGCTTCTCGTCCTTCTTCTCAACCATATCCCTTATCCAATGATACCGAGTCTCGATGTGCTTGGACCAGTTAGAAAGGTCTGATTCTTCACAAGATGAATACCACTCTCACTGTCGCAAAGTAAAGTATAATGCTCTTGTTTCAGTCCTATTTCCTGTAACAGCTTTTTCATCCACAGCAACTCCTTGTAAGCCTCTGTCGCCGTAATATACTATGCCTCTGTTGTCGACAAGGCAACACACTTCTGCAACCGCGATTGCTACGATACCGCTCCTCCAGCAAACATCATACAATAGTCCGAAGTCGATCGCCTCGTGTCTATATCTCCAGCCATATCAGTGTTAGTATATCCAACCAACTTCGGCTTGTCACTACCAAAAAAAGTCTCCAATCGACAGTGCCCTGAAGGTATCGTAGAATTCACTTAACCGCACTCCAATGTACCCTTCAAGATTTGAAAGATACCTGCTAACTGTATGCCAACTGCATAAGCGATGTCTGACCTCATACACACCATATCATACTTAAGGCTTCACACAGCTGAGGCATATGGAACCCGCTCCATATCTTCTTTTTCGTCTTCGGTAGATGGACACTGCTTCTCAGTGAGCTTAAAGTGAGTCGCAATGGGGCAACTCACTTTCTTCGACCCGTCCATCCCAAAACGCTGAAGTACCCGGTAAATGTACTTCTTTTGGGACAAGTGTAGCAGATTGGACTCTTTCTCGGCTGATCTTTATCCCAAGGCTAGTCTTCTCTGTGCCCAAATCCTTTATATAGAAGGCCGCGCCCAGTTGGCGCTTCAACTCTGCTATCCTAGTGGTATTCCGACCCACTAATAGCATGTTATCAACATAGAGCAATAAGATGATGAAATTATCCTCGACAAAGTACCTCACAAATGTACAATGGTTCGACGTCGTCCATACATAACCATGCTCCCCCATAAACGAATCCAACTTTCTGTACCACTGCCTCGGAGCCTGCTTAAAACCATACAAGCTCTTCCAGAACCGGCAGACCAAATGTGACTTGCCCTTCTCACAGAATCCCTCTGGCTGCTCCATGTATAACTCCTCCTCATGATCACCGTAGAGGAATGTCGTCTTCACGTCCATCTGCTCGACCTCCAAGTCGAGACTGGCTGCCAATACTAGCATCACCCGAATAGACGAATGCTTGACGACTGGCGAAAAGATTTCATCATAATCTACGTATTTCTGCTGACCGAAGCCTTTAACTACCAGCCTCGCTTTGTATCGAGGGTGAGTAGCATCATCCGTCTGCTTTACTTTAAACACTCATCGATTCTTCAAATCCTTCTTGTCCTTTGGCAATCGCACCAGCTTGTAAGTAGAATTGACGTGTAAGGAACCCATCTCCTCCTGTATAGCCTTGTAACTCCTCTCCCCGGATTTTGAAATTCTTTTAATTATTTCCTTTGGTTCTAAATTTTCTAGCTAGAAAATATATTTTATCGTACAAAGGATATTTTGATTAATGAAGAGAATTGTCAAACTATTTTTATAATGAAAGATACATTCTAGATTTATTATTTATTTTTAAGACTTGAAAAGATGTTCACATCTTATTTAATATTGATTGTTATTCCAAAGAATTATTTTAAAGCACTATTTGCAAGGTATTAAATATAGTTTTGGCTAAATGCATTTTTAGATACCATCAATGATATCTAGTATTAATTTTGTTTCATTAGGGATTGAGAGTGATTAGATTTAGAATTTAGAGTTATTTTGATTTAAAACCATGAGGAGATTTGGTTTTTAAATGGTATCTTGAAACAAGAAAATGATTGCCAGACTATTTTCAAAAAAAAAAGGTTCCTTTTGATTAATCAAAGTATACTTTAAATTATTTTTGATAGCTTCAAATACAATTTTGAATTACTACGAGGATTAATTGTTTGGATTTATACTGGACTAAATTAGTTCCAAAATTACTAGTTATTATCCTACTAATAAAGGATTGTCATTTTATTTGTTTAAAATAAGATTTGAATTTATATGATTTAAACTAGTTGATAAGTATTGAATATTATTACTATCATTAAATATTGGATTAGGATTTGATCTAGGAAGTTTAAAATTATTGATTAGAAGATTAAACCTCTTCTAGTTTAGCACCCTTTTGATAAGCGAATAATAGTTAAACAGATATTGATTGCTTTAAATCCTAATTTTGATAGAATTCTTTCAAATCAAATACTTATCCCAACTATTAGTATAAATAGTCATCTCTTCCCTGGGCGCCCATACCCTTCCCACAGAACCAACAATGCCGCCACCATGACCGCTTCCACCATCATCCCCACACCGTAGCCACGCCACAGAAACCAGGATCATTGTCACCTCCACAACCACGCCATCCCAGCCACCACCAGTAAGCACCACCATTATCACCACCGCAACCATCGTGTCCAGCCTCGGGTCCGACCCCGGGCGTTCGTGTCTGTGTCCGCACCCAGTATTATCATTCCGTACAGCAAACCAAATACACCACGAGTCTAATCCTTCGGACACAATACAAATACAAAGAGAAATTCAACAAAATCCTGACCCTAACCTCTCCGGCCCGTGGCTGACACCGATCCCCAACGTCCTCCACCGCCGGTGCCCTCGGCCTGAGGCGAGCGCCGTCGAGTACCGTTCGCGGTGAGCATCTGCTCCCTCTCCTCGGGCGAGTGACGCACCGCTGCCACTGTTCCAACCGACCGTCGGCGGCCCAGATCCGGTCCGCGCCAGCGAGTCCAGCCACCCTCGCAGCCGGACGGAGCGCCACCATGGCGAACGCGCCGCTGCGTACTGATAATCGCATCGTTGTATGCTGCGGTGTCCGTGCCTCCGTACAGGGAAGACCACGAGCGTCGAACGCTGACCGGCCGCGAGCGCCGAGCTCCGCCTTCCATCCTCCTCCTCAACCCCTCTGCTTGCTGCCGACCTCTCCTCCACGCCCTTTCCTCTCCTCCACCGACGAACCACCGAACCACCGTGAGCTTCCCGACAAGCGTCGAGCTCTGCGCCGGCTGCACCAGCCTGGTGACGCCCGCCCACCGACCTCCGATGACCCCATGGTGGCTGCGCCGGAGTACGGCGCTGGACCGCTCGGTCGCCCCACGCCCGAGCCGTCTCCGGACCGGCGAGCCCCAAAGCTCGAGTTCCCTCCCTCTCAGCTTTCCTTCTCCCAATCGGGAGTGGGACTTTCCCTAATCACCACTGTAAGTACACTCCTCCTCTTTCACCTTTTTTTACATGTGGATTTTTCTCTTTCCTGTGAGAAAGAAAAGTATGGAGGGGGTTGGTATGTGTGGTTTGGGCCGGGTCTAGCCATTGGGCTGCGACGATTAAACAGATGAAGAAAAAAATTGGAAAGCAATAGAAGAATTGAGGAAGTGTATGTACATATTCTGATATGTATATGTATTATCAGCAGTACAAATAAGCATTAATATTAGTATTATTGGTATTGATATTTCTATAATTATTTTTCCTAAAAATATTTATATAATATTTACTTAAAAATTATTTTGTTACATAAATATAGGATTGGGCTTAGACTGAGCCCAATAGGGCTGGACTAGAAAATTGGATGGTTTAATTATTTTAACTAGTATTCCACTAAAAACTGTTTTAGTATTTTATTTAGAATATTTTCCAAATTTATTATTAACTATATCTAGCAAGTAGTGTATTCATATTTTAGCTATTAAAAACTTTAGAACTATTTTTGTTAATTAAGTTTTGTATTAAGAGATTTAAATGGCCTGGGCTCTACTTTGAGAATAACAAATAATCTTTATGTCTTATACTATTCAAGAAATTGTGTTTGGGCCATGTTTTCTCTTAGTTAATAATTTGGGGTTGGGCCTTAATGATTCGTAAATAATATTAGTGTGGGTTTTTAGATTAATTCTGTAAATTAGTTGTGGCTTTTATATACATATTATGCATAATGTAATATATCCGTGTATATCTTAGATAGCTTAATATTTTCATAATATATAATTGGGCCTTAAACCACAAAAGGTTGTTAATTAGAGTTTAATGGCTATGAGCTTCAAAGATTAATTATTTTTTTAAAAATATAATTTGCCTTATACATTATTTTTTGACTCAACATGCGATTTTGTGCACGGCCCGCCGGAATCCAACTTTGGACATACGGTTGGGTTCGTATCGAAGAACCGGACCCGTTGACATATAGTTTGACGACTTTAGAGACCATTGACTTTGGCACGCTTTTCGGTGCAAAGCGGGTCCAACGGCGGATACCGTTTTTGCCCGAAATTACCGTTTTGCCCCTGTGTCCAGAATTGGACTTAAGGACAGGCAATCCTAGCTAATTTGACTATTCTGAGAACGTTGATAATGTTTATTTCAGCATCCGGAGACTTTTACATGTGTTGATTGATTGTGGCTCGTGAGTGGTATATAAATATTGGTTTCTCCAGCTAAGGACCTCAGGCAAGTGCACTTTCTGATTGCTTTTCGATTCATAGTAGTTTTCTCATTTCATGTCTATACATATATCTTGCTGCTTGTTGACACGCTCGTCACACGGAGTTGTCGGGAGGGGAAATATCTTAGTATACATGTGGACTACCCAGAAATATCCCCAAAATGTCTATTCTTGAACGATAGCTGCTGCACACGACACGTGCAGTATGCCGGATTTTACCCCCTAGCCGTCCACATGGCGAAAGGATATTTCAAACCACCTAGATAGATGTCTTTTATTAGTTTTTCCTTGTTTACTTCTCTATCGTGCTATGTCATCAGTTTTCTACAGCTTTCATATCTCATATGCTATTTTCATGTCTTGTCAATTCTATTGTGTTTTGCATTGCCGTCGGTTTGTGTACTTGTTCCAATCCTGACTGGATAACCAACATTTTTCAGGTTTAGCCGCTATCACTCTTAGCACTGGGAGAACTTGGGTATGCTGAAGACGACCTAGAAATAGATAGCAGTTGTACTCAATTTCATTAATTGTAAAATCTTGTATTTTCTTTAATTATAAACATTGTAATAAATGTAGAAATGTGAATGAGCAGCAAATGTTATTTCTTGAGCATTTATTCTTGTGGGCTTGACAGCGTTCTACCGCCGACTCTGCGGCGTAGGCTGGCTTGGACACGTCTCGTATCCGAAAACCGGGTGCGGGTCGTGACAAGCCTGCATCCACTCTTGCCTGTGTTCGTCTTCCATAGCCTCTGCAAAACTTTCAGGCTCTCCTCCGTCAGTCAGTAGCACATACTCATCCGATGAGTATCTCGTAGACGGTCGACGCTCTCTGTCACTCCTTTTCAATGGAGCCATTGGTGCTGGTTGTATACCAACAGCCTCCTCCCCTTCAGGAACTGCCTCTCCGACATGTTTATCCTCCTGCGGGACACCCTGACCACCATCAGCAGGTTGATGATCAAGGTTGGGAACAACTCCATATACTGGCTCCCCCGTAACCGGATCCTCTGTAATGTCCTCTGAAAACTGCTCAAAGTGAAATGACTCTAACTTAGGCAATTCCTCAGCCTCAGAAGGCGTCTCGAAATCCTGAGTGTTGGTCATGTTCTGGTCCTCGATGAATACCACGTCCCTGCTTCTGTAGATCTTTCTTCCCACTGGGTCGTAAAGTCTATAGCCAAACTCATTCTGACCGTAGCCGACAAAGACGCACCGCTTCAATTTTGGCTCAAGTTTGGACCTCTCGTCCTTCGGTACATGCACGAAGGCTTTAGAACCAAACACTCATAGGTGATTGTATGATGGCGCTTTGTCGTACCATGCTTTGTCAGGCACACCATCCTGCAAAGGAGCACTAGGAGAGAAGTTAATAACATAAGCAGCTGTGAGAAGAGCCTCACCCCAATAACTGTCTGGTAAATTCGCTTCTAACAGCAAACACCACACCCTCTCCATCAGCGTCCTATTCATGCGCTCCGCTACACCATTGAGCTGACGTATCTTGGACAGAGTCTTCTGGTGTCGTATCCCTTACTCTCTGCAATAAGTATCAAAGAGACCAATGTATTCGCCACCGTTGTCGGACCGAACACACAATAACTTCTTGCCCGTCTCTCTTTCAACAGAGGCCTGAAACTCTTTAAAAGTAGGCAGCACCTGATCCTTGGTCTTTAAGGCATAGACCCAAACCTTCCTGGAACAGTCATCAACAAAAGTTATAAAGTAAGAAGCACCACCAATAGATTTTACCTTCATAAAATTGCAGACATCTGAGTGAATCAACTCGAGCAATGTCGGCTTCCTTAAACTTGGGTGACTTTGGAAAGATACCCTATTTTGCTTCCCAACTAAGCAGTGCTTGTACTTTTTCAACTTTGTAGACTTGAGCCCTGGAATCACTTTTCTGTTCACCAAGTAGCTCATCCCCTTTTCGCTGATATGGCCAAGCCGCTTGTGCCATAACTCGGTAGATGCGTCAGAAACTGCATTCACCTCCTGTGCCCCCTGTACGCTCCCCTCCATATAGCAGAGACCGGACTTCTTGCTTCCTCTGGCAATCACCATCGAACCTCTGGAAAGCTTCCACTGACTATTCCCGAATAGACTGAAGAATCCATCGTCATCCAACCTTCCAACCAACACCAGGTTAAAATGGATATCAGGGACATGACGAACATCTTTGAGAATAAGAACTGCACCCGTCTTCGTCCTTAAATGCACATCTCCAACGGCAACCGCCTTCGACACATCTCTATTGCCCATCTTCAATACTCCACAGTCGTCTGTCGTATAAGTGGCAAATAGTATCCTATTGTGAGATACGTGCGCTGAATCTCCTGAGTCCACCAGCCAAGAATTTTTATCGCAGATGTGGTTTGTAATAACCTCAACACCTACGACGATCACATCGCCTCCATGTATCGAAGCCGCCATTATAGTATTCCCATCTTGTTTCCCTTTGTCGCCCTTCTTCTCTTCCTTCCAAGCAAAATAGTTTCGCTTGATGTGGCCCTTCTTGCCACAATGGTAACACTCCGAGTCCTCGTACCGACCCTTGGACTTCCTCCTGCTCTTGTCTCTGCCACCACCTGGACCCCTACTTTTGCCCCTTCTGCGGCTCTCTGAAACTAGTACCTCTGAGTGGTGGGATATGGATGAAGTGCCCTGAGAACGTCTCTGCATTTCTTCATTCAGCACCCCGCTCTTGGCAAACTCCAGACTGACCATACCTTCTGGAGCAGAAGCGATCATAGATACTCGTACGGTCTCCCACGAGTCTGGCAATGTACACAGCAGCCATAGTCCCTGAACCTCATCGTCGAACTTGACTCTTATTGAAGATAGCTGGTCAACCATGCCCTGGAACTCACTCAAGTGGTCCGTAATAGATGCTCCATCTTTTTACCGCAGACCTATCATCGTCCGGATCAGGAACAACTTATTTACCCCGGTCTTCTTCGCGTACAAAGATTCCAGCTTATCCCATAACGTCTTCGCGTGCTCAATATTGGCAACATGGTTGTACACGTTCTCGTCAACGAACTGCCTGATATATTCGTACACCTGTATGTGCTTGAATTTCCAGTCCTCCTCGAATTTATCAACTGGTCTCTCGGAAGCAAATACGGGCAGATGTAGCTTCTTGACAAACAATAAATCTTTCATCTTGCTCCGCCAATAATAATAGTTGGTGTCGTTCAAGTGTACCATGCGCACCGACTTCGCATCCAACTCTCCTCTCTAGTTTTCTTGTCAACTTCTGACACCCTTCTGAATTCCAGAACCTGGCTTTGATATCACTTTTGTCACGCCCCGAGTCGACAAACCGTTCGTCCCCGGTGTTATTTTGTCGAATCGATCATCCTCGCTAATATGTGATGTCGTACAAGTCTGAAATTGCACTCGTACAAGACAAGAACGTTACGTTGATTTTTATATTGAAACGAAAGTTGAAACTTCACAAATCACATCAAATTGAGACGCAGTATAGGAAGATAGAAATATACTTTTCATTCATAGCTTGCAACGAAGTGCAAAGTCGTAATTATATTGGATGCCGTTGCGGCTACATTGATTGAAAACAAAAGAAAACATACTCGACAAACTGCCTGAACTAACACTTGTCGTTCCATACATTCGCCCCTTTATACATAAGCCTTCGATTGAATTGGCTTCAAAATACTTCAGCATAGGAAGAGCGTCAAAACGTCTCTCCGTACTTCAGCTTCAGTTTAGAGCTCCCACCGCACATGGGGAATTGGAGGAGGGGATTAGCACACTTGCTAAGTGGACGAGACGAACCCACTCGTCTAAACTGACTTTGATTGTTAAGGAAGGCATGATTTAGAGTTGTCTTTCTATTTAGAACTAAATGAATTCAGTTCATATCGATAGCCATCTTGAAGAAATAAAGCATACAGTAAAATATAGTGATTTATCATATTTTTTACCACGGTCGTGCTCGTCCTTGCATAAAAATAGAGATATTACAAACTACCTGCGTAAGACAATAGGTGAGCATGCTACTATCTTATATGCACGGTCATTGGTGTTACACACCACGTAGGACTATCTCAACGACATTTTAGCCCATTCAGTCTAGGTTGTAAGCCTGATTGACGGTCCCGCAATGCATCAGTGCCGAAGCACAATTATTCATTCCCCCTAGGTCGATTCGATTCCGATACCCCGGATACCGATTCGAGGAAAACTAACTTGTGCACAAGCTGTCCATGACCATGCCAATGCGTGAATAGTTTAATATATGCAAACAATTTTATATAGCACGGACAGTATTGAACGGTATTATCATTTCTTCCAACTCATGCAACGATTCATTTTCTCCAAAGCCGTACTCCCGATTTAGCGTCCCGCGGGCACCAAATTGTCCAAGGTATCATAACCCACGCTCGACGTTTCATATTATTTTGTAGCACGTGAAATAGTCTATCTTTTTACTAGAACCTTAAACTTTCTCGTTTATGTAAGAAACTTGTATTTTTAGAGTAGATTACTCTAAATCGATACATTTTTCTCGAGTTCTTGACCTTATTGGATTGGCATGCATTTAACTTGGCATCGTCGATTTGAATGAATTCGAGGCAAAGAAAATTTCGTTTGCGGGACAGAGTAGAAAAGAAGGGACCGAATCACCCACCAAGTTCTTTGAATCGTGCCGACCGTCGAAGCGCTTCGTAACATTCAAGCTTTAGTTACGCGAGCTCCTGCAATGGCACCAACACTTAGTTAGGATTCCTTCTTTATTCCTTCGCTTTGAAATTAGTAAATTGATTCAGAAAATGACGCGAAAGCACTTCATCAAAACCCAGCGGCAAAAGCTCCAAGAAAACCATACAACGGTCCGGTCCCGTCGAAGGGACTCTTATATAGAGCTCACTCGTCGAGACACAGCCCGCTGCATCTAGGTCTTATTCTAACAGAAGTCGTTCCATTAGTTGGATCAATTCTCGTAACATCTATCCAAATCGATTTGATCGATGCCGCAAGGTGTTATCGTTTACCAAGCTCAGCGATCGAATCAGATGGCCATCTAAGTTCCCGACCGATCTGACTCGACCCAAGCATATTATGAAGTCCGTCGCCTATCGAAAGTGGGGCGCTACATAATATACCACTAAGAAAAAGTTTCATCCCGAAACTTAAGAACAAGGGTCTGACCTTAAATTAGACAAACAACGCAGGGTACTTCTCCTTCATCTCCGCCTCTATTTTTCACGTCGACTCTTCAACTAAATGGTTTCGCCAAAGCACGCGGACTAAAGACATCGACCGATTTCGTAATACCTTCTCCTTACGGTCCAAAATTTGAATAGGCTCCTCCGAGGAAGACAAGTCAGTACATAGCTCCAACTGATCGAAGCTAACCACGTGACTTAGATCATGCACGTATTTTCAAAGTTGTGAGACATGGAAAACGTCATGCACATCAGCCAAGGTAGGAGGTAGTGCGATCCGATAAGTAACCGTTGTAACTCGCCCGATAATCTCGAAGGGGCCTACAAATCTTGGGCTCAACTTGCCTTTAACGCCGAACCGCATCACACCACGCTTGGGCGTTACTTTCAGAAACACGTGGTCCCCGACCAGAAATTCTAGCGGTCGTCGGCGAAGATCTGTGTAGCTCTTTTGTCGACTTTGCGCGATACAGAGTCTATCTCGAATCAAGCGGACCTTTTCGTCGGCCTGCTCCACCAGTTTCGGTCCAAGCACTTATCTCTCTCCGACTTCATCCCAACATATTGGTGAATGACACTTCCTCCCGTAGAGCGCTTCGTATGGAGCCTTCTGAATGCTCGACTGATAGTTGTTGTTATACGCAAATTCCGCAAGCAGTAAATGCGTATCCCAACTATTTAAATTGATCGTACACAAACGCAACATATTATCTAAGATTTGATTTACCCTTTCCGTCTGACCGTCTGTTTGGGGGTGGTACGCAGAACTAAAGTTTAGTTTGGTCCCCATTGCCGCTTGTAGGCTCGTCCAAAAACACGATAGGTGTAAAACCCCTAAATTTCCACTATTTTTTATTTGGTACTGATTATTATTTTGTATTTGTACGTTGCGTAGTTGCATTGTACGTCGTGCGCAAAATTTTATTTTTTTTCGAAATTTCTCGACGAGTGCGAATATGTGCGAGCGTACATATTTTTACAAAAATATTTTTTCTATTTTTATAGTTTCAAAATAATATATATAATAATTATTCTTGCTATCGTGCCAAAAAAATTTATGTTTTGTTATTTTTAACTATAAAAGCCTTTCATTTATAACAGTTATTATTAATAAATAATTGTTATCAAAAATATATCAAACATATATTTCATTTCAATATAATATAGTTAACTTGTTTATTTTGCTTGAAGGTATATAAATTCCGTCGCATTAGTGGCAAATTTTATTTATTTATACCGATTTCGAAAATAATATATACATAGTTATTTTGTGCTAGTCGCATACGAGATACATGAAATTTAATTCATGTATATATTTGAAATTTTTAATATTATTTTATTATTTATCTTAATTATTAAAAAGGTATTTTAAAGATATTTTCTATTAATATCCAAATATTTATTGCAATTTTTGAAATTATTTAATATTGATTATTTTATTATTTATAAGAGATAATTTGGAAGTTTGTTGATTTAATATTTAATTAGTTATGGTAATTTAAATTAAGATTCAATTATTTAATTTAGCTAAATTTTCTACGTATAAAATCTATTTGGATTTGGATCGAATTTGAATTTATGGATTTAAATTTAATAAATGAATTATCTATTTGGGTTCAATCCTTATCCACTAAGGATTTCCTCAACCCTATATATAGGGGAGCTTCCCATTGAGTTCTCCACAGTATACGTGCATCGTGTCCATGTTTCCCATTCAGATATCTAATTCCACTTTTTACACATACATTTTCCTCCGTATCGACAACCCCGACACAAATAAATCCTAAACCCGCTCCTCCTCCCTATCGCCTCCGACACCGCCATCGCCATCTTCCCCTGGCCTCCAACGGCCAATACCAACCCATGCCACCCCTGCTCTCCTTGCTGACCACCCCGACCCGACATCCACAGCCACCAGCAAACATAGACTCCCAAACGCCTCGGCATCTCCGTCGGTTCCCAGCGCCCCACCTCCGACTTCACCTCCGCCACCCACGTCCGTTGCATCCATCACCAGAACCACGGCCAATGCCGCCCAAACCCATCGCCCATCACCGACGTCACCAGAACCAACCACCACCGACGTTCGTCACCGATAACTCGCCGAAACCCCTCTATGTTCGCCGGAGCCGGCCACTCTCCCAGAACCTCCGCCGCCACTGTCACCAAAACCGCCGCCGCCGCCACCGCGATCGGCCGCTACACCGACCGGCCGCCCAACCAAAATCCCTAGAAAAAATAAAAAATAAAAATAAACACACACACACCCCTCACCTCCGGCCGTCGGTGCCATGTCCGTCGCGGCTGCAGACCCGTCGCCGTGTGCGGCGCCTCCTGCCGGCACGGATCTCCTGGAGCCGCCGCCCGCACACAGCTCCACGAGCCACTTTCCTCCGCGCGTCGACCCTCCCCGTTCCTCTCCACACCGACCCACTCTCTTTCCCTCCGGCCTTCCTCAGCGCCGAGCGGCCACGACCTCCACAGTAACTCCTCCCCCTTCTTCCCCGATCTGTCTCCGTCCCCGACCCCCTCTTCTTTGCCGCTTCTCCTTTCCTCTCCGCCTCTCACTCGCTTCGCTCCCCCTTCCACCTCCACGCGACGAGCCCGGAACCCCTGAACTCTGCCCCGCCGACCGTGCCTCCCTCACGTGGCAGCACCTGTCGCGTCGCTCCGCTGCTCCGCTGCATGCTCGAGTGCACACCGCCTCGAACTTCCGCGGCGCGCCCTCGCTCGATGTCCTCTCTTCCTTCTTTCCCCGTTATTCCCGCTCTCTCCCTCTTCCTCCTTCGTTCCTACTCTCTCTCTTCCAAAAAAAAAAAGAAACCCACTCTTACTTTTTGTGGTTTTTGTTTTGTTGAACAGCACAGATGTGCTGATAAAGTCTTTTGTTTCCTTTACTTTAGTTTTTGTCATTTTCTTTTTATTCTTTTATTTCTTCTTATTCTTATTACTAATTTAATTATTGTTTATTTCCTTAATATTACAATTACAAAAAGTATTTATATAACTACCTATATATTTAATATATATTAAAACATTTTGACCCATAAAATACATATTTTTAATTAAGGCTTTCTACTACCTTTCAGATACACCTAAAATATTTTTCTTATATTATTACCATTAATATCATTTTTTTTATTATTTATTGCTGAGATTAATACTAGTATTATTGTTAGTACACCATTCGTATTATTTTATTTTATTTTATTTTATTTTTCTTCTAAAAGCCTATTTTGTAACTAAAATAAATTAATGGGCTTGACCATATATGTAATTTCAAACTAAATTTCAAAAGCCTAATATATATTTGTTGGTGTCATATTTTAAGTAAAGCTTTTTGATTAAAATATTATAGTATTATTTTTCTAATTAAATTATTTTTGTCACTTTCGAGTATGAATTACCTAAAAGTATTTTTGATTAATAAAATATAGATTTCGAACTTAAAATATTATTTTGACAAAAATTAGAGTTCTGCCGTAAAAAGATTTCAGGATTTTCAAGTATTTAATTAAATTATTTTAACTAAATAAAACTCTATTTTTCAAGAATATAAATAATAAGGGTTTTGTAAAATTTTATATATTGTTTGCTTATCCAATTCCTCCGACTATCCTCATGTCCGCGACTTAATCTCATTTTTCCTATTTCCTTGCCAATTTGAAATTACTTTACGTCGACCCTAACTAAACTGACTGTTCAGGGCTCGATGGAACAGTCCATGCCATCATTGGAGCCCGTCTTACGTAGTTGTATCACCGAAGCCATATGTTGTGCCACCATGAGCATCGCACCACGCCAGGATTCACTATCAGGCAAGACACCTTGCCTTTACTGTTTAATTTCTTGCTCAATATCATGCATGTTTTATTTCTTATAAGTTGTTCTTTCAAAACCATATGCAGTTGCAAATTACTATACTTTAGTTCTCTTTATGCATTTGGCCTAGAGTTAAGAGACCACCATTGTTTGTGCCACATTCATTGGCCGACACCTGTGTGCCACGATGTCACGTGTCTCATATAGATTCGGACTTGCGTACAGACCGTACATCGGTACGTACAGGACAAGCGTTAGGATATAACTGCTAATATAATTGCCTAGAAGACTTAGTGGTTATTAGAAATATCGTGGTGTGGATTCAGCACGAGTAGTGCATGGGGAGGGGGAAGACAGTTATTAGGCGCAGGGGCTTTCACACATTTACTTTTCTCTAGCTGCCATTTGTGACTCAGCCGAGAGCTAGTGAGCCATGCATTTATTTACTTTTCTCTAGATGCCACTAGTGCCTCGGTTGAAACACAAATGTGCCGTGCATTTACTTTCCTCTAGCTGTCGTTAGTGACTCACCCGAGAGACTAGTATGCCGTGCATTTATTTATTTTCCTCTAGATGCCACTAGTACCTCGGTTGAAACGCTAACGCACCGTATTTCTAGTCTCGGGAGCCCTTGTGTGGAACGTTGTCTTCAAAATGCATTTTCACATAGAATGGTTAAGAACCTTTATCTGTTTAGTCATATATATACTTTTCTGTTGATCTTTTATTATTCAGTTTAGGGCATGATATTACGTGTCTTGTTACGTCCCTCTGAGGACCTGGTTATCTCGTCAGGTGTGTGCTCTTGTCTTTCGCAGGTGCTTTAGCTCTAGCCGTGACCATCTCCATTTCTTCGAGGATGACTGCGCTTGGATCGTCTTCGCTTCGCTCGCCAAAATCTTTCTTTTTATTTCTTTTCATAGTTGGTAGTAGATTTGTCTCCGCCCAACTACATGTACCAATGACAATTCATAGTTGATTATATGATATCTTTTATTCTTATATTTTATGGATGAGATTAGTTAGTTGTGGTTTACTGCACTTTACAGCTTATGTATCCATACGAGGCCCATGTACTTCGTATGAATACAGCTGGCATGTCTACGTTCCTAGTCCTACGTATTTTGGGACTGGGGCGTTACAATAGGAATCACCCGTCTCTGTCCGAAATTATTGAGGCCGGTACCCCGTACAGTCGAACAATCTCGTCAATATTGATTTGCGCTAACCTATCGACGCTCCATCCTACTTTAATTGTGATGAAGTGAGCTAACTTGGTCAATCTATCAACAATGACCCAAATCGCATCATTCTCCCACGGCATCTTCGGAAATCCCACAATGAAATCCTTCGAGATGTTGTCCCACTTCCGCTCGAAAATATCGAGGTTCTGCAGCTCTCCGCCTGGCCTTTGGTGTTCTGCCTTTACTTGATGACACGCCATACACTGCGACACGAAAGTAGCCACATCTTTCTTCATGCCGTACCACCAAAAGTTTGTGTGCAAGTCCTTGTACATCTTGGTGCTTCCAGGATGTAACGAGTACTTTGCATAATGTGCCTTCATCAGAATTTCTTTTCTGAGTTCGACAGTTTCAGGAATGCAGAGCCTTCCTTTTAGTCGCATCGTCCCGTCTCCGTCTTTCGCAAAGTCAGCCGCCCTTCTTGTTGAAATCAGCTCGCGCATCTTCTTCATGAATGAATCGTCCTTCTGTGCGGTCTTTATTTTGCTAAGCAGGCTCGATCCTAACTTCAACTGAGCTAGGTGCAGGTGTCGATACTCAATTCCGAGTTCGATACCCATCGCTTCAAGCTCTCACCGTATCTCATTATTTATGGCCAGTGATCCCATAAACATTCTGTTAAGCGCGTCGGCTACAACGTTTCCCTTGTCCGACGTATACTCGATCGTTAGCTCATAATCTTTTATGATTCGAGCCAATGTCGCTGCCGTAGGTTGAGTTCTCATTGCGTAAATAAGTATTTCAGGCTTTTATGATCTGTGTAGATTCTGCAAACCACACCATAGAGGTAGTGCCGCCAGAGTTTCAGTACAAACACGATTGCCACCAATTCTAGGACGTGCGTCGGATAGTTTTTTCTCGTGCTGCTTTAACTACCGTAAAACGTAGGAGATAATTTTATCTCTATGCATGAGTACGCACCTGAGGCCAGTTCTCGATGCGTCGCTGAATATCGGAAAGCCTTCTGGACCATCTGGAAGTGCAAGGATTGGAGCAGAGACAAGCCGTTGCTTCAACTCTTAAAAGCTGGATTCACAGTCGTCACTCCACTCAAATACTATTGCCTTCTGGGTGAGGCGAGTCAGAGACGATGCTAGTTTTGAAAAGCTCCGCACGAATCTTCAGTAGTAGCCCACTAAGCCCAGGAAACTCCGATTATCGCTAGCCGAGATAGGTCGTTTCCAATCTACCACCGCTTCAATCTTTTTTGGGTCCACCGCGACACCTTCGGCAAAGATTACATGTCCGAGGAATGTCACGCTACTCATCCAGAACTCGCATTTACTTTATTAGGCATATAATTTATTTTCACGCAGAGTCTGCAATACCGTCTTCAAGTGTTCTGCATGCTCTTCTCAATTCTTTGAGTAGATAAGGATATCGTCGATGAATACGACTACAAATTTATCGATTTGAGGTCGGAAGACTCGGTTCATCAAATCCATGAAAGCGGTTAGAGCATTCGTCAAACCGAACGGCATTACTAGGAATTCATAATGACCATATCGAGTGCAAAAGGCAGACTTCGATACGTCGTCGGACTTGATCTTCAACTAATGATAGCCTGATCGAAGATCAATTTTTGAAAATATTGACGCGCCTTGCAGTTGGTCAAAAAGTCGTCGATTCGTGGCAAGGGATACTTGTTCCGCACGGTCGCCTTGTTGAGTTCCCGATAGTCGATGCATAGTCGCATCGATCCAGCCTACGCCGCAGAGTCGGCGGTAGAATGCTGTCAAGCCCGCAAGAAATAAATGCTCAAAATATAACATTTGCTGCTCATTCACATTTCTAAATTTGTTACAACATTTATAATTGAAGAAAATACAAGATTTTACCATTAATAAAATTGATACAATTGCTTTCTATTACTAGGTTGACCCCAGCATACCCAAGCTTTCCCAATGCTAAGAGTGATCGCGACTAAACCTAAAAAATGTTGGTTTTCAGTCAGGAATGGAACAAGTACACAAACCGACGGCAATGCAAAAACATAATAGAATTAACAAGACATAAAAATAACATATGAGATATAAAAACTGGAAAGTACTGATGACATGGCACGGTGGAGATGAAAAGAAAAAATAATAGACATCTACTTAGGTGGTGTGAAATATCCGTTTCGACATGTGAACGGCTAGGGGGTAAATTCGGCACCTGCACGTGTCGTGTACAGGTGCTATTGTTCATGAATAGACATCATAGGATAGTTCTGGGTAGTCCACATGTCTACTAAGATATTTTCCCTCCCGACTACTCCGTGTGACGAGCGTGTCAACAAGCAGCAAGATATATGTATAGACATGAAATGAAAAGACTATTATGAATCGAAAGCAATCAGAAAGTGCACTTGCCTGTGGTCCTTTGCTGGAGAAACCGATAATCCGTTGCGTTTGTAATAGTCCACTTAGCCTAGGGTAATGCTCGGGTTGCACGGAAATAGGAAATTATTGATTAGTTACGATTAAGGATAATCTAATAATCTAAGGAAGATTTCAAACTTTAGAGAAAAGGGTATTTATCTAATATATTTACTTAGAAAATATTTATATGTAAAGTTAAAGAATATAAATCCTTGTTAGTAATTTTTCAAATCAAATAAAAGCCCAATCCATAAAGCCCACTAATTATATAAGCATATTCCTAATAGCAATAACAATATTAATAAATTTAATGATTGGAAAATAATTTAGGATACCATACCATTAATTATCTAGCAAAATATTAGCTACATATTTAGAAAAAGTTTGTACTAAACCATTTATTAACCAAGTATTTAACCTATCACTTAACTAAATATTTACCATATTAAAATCTAAATGAAATATTAATATAATTACTAATTAACATACATAAAAATCTAACTAATTAAAATACAAATCCAAATATCAAATATAAACTAGAAACTATATTATTTTCTTATAAGCCCATAACTATGCCATGACATGTATATAAAAGGTTGAAATATATATATATATATATATATATATATATATATATATATATATATATATATATATATATATATATTAAATCTAAAGCCCAACAACCAGCCGAACTGGTGCAGCCCAAAACCTACTGATTACTAAAACCCAGCTAGTATTTAGGAGGATAAGAAACCAAATGACTTTTCGAAAATAGGAGGATAAGAAAGAAAGGTTCAAGAATTAAAGAAAATGAGTGT
This sequence comes from Iris pallida, assembly GCA_029216955.1. Classification (NCBI taxonomy): domain Eukaryota; kingdom Viridiplantae; phylum Streptophyta; class Magnoliopsida; order Asparagales; family Iridaceae; genus Iris; species Iris pallida. The sequence goes on along the minus strand of JANAVB010034616.1, from coordinate 9,663,196 downwards.
GATCTAAATCAATAGCCATATGTCGAAAGGATGTAGCTTCTATAATATTCGAAAATCATATGTATATATGAAGTTACTTTACCGAGAATTTATGCATCGCCAGTGTACACCTGGCAGCAGTAAACCCTTGGTTTCTTGACCCAAATATGATATGATACCTAATATTTTATTAACTATATCCAATATTGACATAATAACTCAAAGATTAAATAGGACAATTAAGATATAGTTTTAATAATATTCGATCACCCACGCTTACTTGAAATTATTTCAACTTAGGGAACATGCCACGCCAGTGCGCTGCTGGCTGCAGTGAACCCGTAGTCTCGATAATTCAAATAAGTGGCGACAGTGAGCTGCTGTCTTACCATCGCAAGTCAACGAACATTCTTTTAACTATACTTTATAAAATTTCAAGGGAGGTTCTAGAATTTCAAACAAGTTCCATGAGGGTGTAAGTATCTGTCCTTCAAGTATGGATATCAAGTCTTGAAAAGAAAATGATTAGTTAGGACGGATAACTCTTGAATCCAAAAACTTAACTTAAGATTAAGGTATAGACAATTGAGTGAGAAATTATTTTAAGAGATAAATTCCTTGGTTCCAGGACAATATAAGTGATACAAACTTATGGTATGACGATGTTTAGAGAAGACATAAGATAAAGTTGTACAAATGATAAGATCAGGAAGGAAAGGACCGAAGGCAAAAAAAAATATAAACTTGAATTTATATTTCTCTAATATTCAATATCGAAGAAAAAATATAAATAGCACTATGTCTAACCATCATGAATATATTTATACAAACGTATGTAGATATAGCCTAAGCGAATCCCAATAATCCCAAAATAACATTCTAAGAGAAGGTCACCCTATTCCCAAGTAAAATATGAATTTAAATAGCACTAATACATATATTATATTCAATATATAATTTATAGAAATTAATCACAATGCTATAAATGGACTACCAATATATACACATTTTCATATCAACATGGACGACGTTGGTCGCACTACATGACCACTAAGACCTGGGTTGGATTCGGGCTGGTTTGGAACAATCAAAATTTCTAAAAGCCAATAATCCTAATAATAAATAAATATATATATACATATTTTGGTTCAAGTCACAACTTGGTCTGGTTTCCTAGTTGGGACACACTTATGGCTCAGTCTTTTCTACCATGGCTAATACACTAGTTAAAGCATGCAGCTGCACTATTCGTGCCATAGTTTCTAGTCATTTTATACTCCAAAATTTAACCATGACTAAGATATTCCATAATAATAATTAATTAAAATAAAATATTTCTAAAATTCTACAAATCACATTTAATTCAAATAAGTAAATAAAAGGATATTTTTAAAATTTCGGAAAGAGGGTTACGAATCTAGCTTCCTTAAAATACTGTCGAATCAAAATGTGATAGTACGTCCTTCTATGAGAGTCGTCTAGTGAGACCTATGTAACAACCTTAACTACCCAAATGTTAAATTAAATTAGGGACTCCTAGTCCTAACCATTCTCTTAAAATTGATTTACTCCTAGTTGTAAATGAGCATTTCCTAGTCGCAGGCTCGCAATGGTACGACTAACTTAAGTACCATCACGAGTTCGCATATTTGCAAAAACGGACCTGCATGGGCCACCAAAAAAACTTGTCACGACCCGTACCCGCTTTTCGGATACGAGACGTGTCCAAGCCAGCCTACGCCGCAGAGTCGGCGGTAGAACGTTGTCAAGCCCGCAAGAAATAAATGCTCAAAATATAACATTTGCTGCTCATTCACATTTCTAAATTTGTTACAACATTTATAATTGAAGAAAATACAAGATTTTACCATTAATGAAATTGATACAATTGCTTTCTATTTTTAGGTTGACCCCAGCATACCCAAGCTTTTCCAATGCTAAGAGTGATCGCGACTAAACCTGAAAAATGTTGGTTTCCAGTCAGGAATGGAACAAGTACACAAACCGACGGCAATGCAAAAATATAATAGAATTAACAAGACATGAAAATAACATATGAGATATAAAAACTGGAAAGTACTGATGACATGGCACGGTGGAGATGAAAAGGAAAAATAAAAGACATCTACCTAGGTGGTGTGAAATATCCGTTTCGACATGTGAACGGCTAGGGGGTAAATCCGGCACCTACACGTGTCGTGTACAGGTGCTATTATTCACGAATAGACATCATGGGATAGTTCTGGGTAGTCCACATGTCTACTAAGATATTTTTCCTCCCGACTACTCCGTGTGACGAGCGTGTCAACAAGCAGCAAGATATATGTATAGACATGAAATGAAAAGACTACTATGAATCGAAAGCAATCAGAAAGTGCACTTGTCTGTGGTCCTTTGCTGGTGAAACCGATAATCCGTTGCGTTTGGAATAGTCCACTTAGCCTAGGGTAATGCTCAGGTTGCACGGAAATAGAAAATTATTGATTAGTTACGATTAAGGATAATCTAATAATCTAAGGAAGATTTCTAACTTTAGAGAAAAGGGTATTTATCTAATATATTTACTTAGAAAATATTTATTTGTAAAGTTAAAGAATATAAATCCTTGTTAGTAATTTTTCAAATCAAATAAAAGCCCAATCCATAAAGCCCACTAATTATATAAGCATATTCCTAATAGCAATAACAATATTAATAAATTTAACGATTGGAAAATAATTTAGGATACCATACCATTAATTATCTAGCAAAATATTAGCTACATATTTAGAAAAAGTTTGTACTAAACCATTTATTAACCAAGTATTTAACCTATCACTTAACTAAATATTTACCATATTAAAATCTAAATAAAATATTAATATAATTACTAATTAACATACATAAAAATCTAACTAATTAAAATACAAATCCAAATATCAAATATAAACTAGAAACTATATTATTTATAAGCCCATAACTATGCCATGACATGTATATAAAAGGTTGAAATATATATATTTATATTAAATCTAAAGCCCAACAACCAGCCGAACTGGTGCAGCCCAAAACCTACTGATTACTAAAACCCAGCTAGTATTTAGTCATATAAAGTAATATACATTTACTAGTACATATTAATATACATGCAGACATACATACTAATACTTTTAATAAAGTAATAATAAAACCACCCCTTTATCTCTCCATTAATAAGTAAGAGAGAAAAAAATTTAGATCAGAGAGGGAGTGGATGAGAAAGAGATGGGAACGAAAGAGAAGGGTTGGCTCACCGAGAGAAGGGCTACTCGGCGCTGCTCCGGGAGATCCAACGGCGAGGCGCGGCAGGAGTTTCGATCGGCGGAGATCGGGTCTCCAGCGCCGCACGAAGAACCGACGGTCGCCGACTCTGGCCGGCGGGGACGGGGTCGAGGCGACCGGTGCGGTGGCGCTAGGGCTCGAGAGGGGAGGACAGCGGTGGATCGACTTCGAGGGAGTCGAGGCGGCGTCGCCGACCAAGGATCGAGGTCCACGGTGTCTGGCGGACGCCGACGCGGCACGGTGTGCAGGTGTTGGCGTGGCTCCGGGGAGATCCTGCGGCAGTCGTCGAGGCCGTCTGCGTCGACAAGGCGGTAGCACGAGGTGCTCTCAGGAGGAGGGGACCTCCGGCGCCGCACGATGACTCCGGAGAGCGTGGTGTCAAGCGCGGCTCGTTGCTCCGGTCGAGCGCGGTGCTCCTCGTGGGGCCGTGGCGCTGTCTCGGTGATCGAAGATCGGCCACGGTGGCTGGCGAGGATGGGTTCCAGACGCGGCGAGGGGATGTCGAGATTGGCCATCTCGACACGAGAGCGCGAAGGCAGCGACGGAGTCGGATCACCGGACATCTCGTTGTCGTCGGCGCTCCGGTTACGGAGACCGATGAGACTCCTGGTGGGGAGGTTCGGTTACCGGCAGCGAGCAGAAAAATCGATGGTGGCGATCAAGTGGAGTCCTAAAGTAGTCCACGCGACTCGTGGGGCACCAACAGAGGTCGGGTCTTGGTAGCGGAGTCGCTGCCTTGTGCCAGGGGAGGTGAGTGATGGTGGTGGGGGTGGTCGGGTGACCAAGGCGAGAGGGGTGATGTCGGGTTGTCAAGGAGGAGAGCGCGGTCGACGCGGTGGTGGCGGGTGTGAATGCTGGGGTGGACTGCTCCCTACGTGTGGTTGAAGGAGGTCGAGGAGAGGCTAGTCAGATGAGATGGAGTAGGGAGGTTCGCGTTAGGGTTAGGAGCGAAAAATGTGAAGGAAGAAGAACGTGGGGAAGGCTTGCGGCTGGGGTGTTCTTCCTATAGTAACATGATGCTTATATAGACTAGGTGATCGTGGGCCTTGGTTTCGCTTGTTGGGTTTGGGCTTTGCTAAACTATTGAAAAATGTATTCAAAAGGATAATTATATGGAATGCAATTTATTTAATTGGGGTATAAGGTTACTACGGAAATATGCATTTTGGGTAAAATTATTAGGTCTCACTTGAACCTGCCATTATTCTGGAGAGTGTAGTCTCGACTAATATTTATTCCTCCCATCTATGGCTCCATGAATTATAGTATATAGGCTGAGGCCCTGTGGGATTTAACTTAACACCTACACACATATTGGTTAAATAAGGAATCTTATAATATAATAATTTTACGTGATCGTTTATGTATGAAAATTTATTTCAACCATTAGAATAAAAATACTAATTACATTCACATAGTATATATATACATATCTACATAGACATAATATTGATATCATTCAAATGTATTTATAATTTCAAATTATACAACACTTGATAATAGTAAATCAACCAGTTAAAATCTATTTACGTAAAATCCCATATAATAGAAAGACTCTTCTTCTTTTTTATAGAAAAATATTATTTTCTATGCAGAAAATATTAAAAATGAAATAATAAAATACGGGAAAGGGAGTTACACATCAACCCACCTTAGAAATAAATTCGTCCTCGAATTTAAGGAATGCCAAGGCTCGATAGGTCCTAAGTAAAATATAATTACAAAAATTTTAATAATACCAATAATTTTAATTTGGTATTGACTTGATAAGATAAGGTCGAGGATAACGAAAACTTTCTTAATAAAAGTATTGATCAAAGGAAGGATGGAAGTGAAGAAGAAAAATAAAAATAAATAAATAGATAAACAGATAGGGTTTGATGTTAGAAACTTAGGCTATGATCTTGATTCATAAAAGGTTCCAAGTGTTCTCAAAATTCGACACAAGCTAATAATGACCTCAAGGACAATTCATCAATCGGAGTCTCAACCCACCTTAGAAATTTTCTTCCTTAAAATTTCGAAGGGTACGATCAGTCATGACTACAAATGTAATTAGGAACGAAGTTTTATTCGATATGAATAAAATAACAATTGATATAATCGAGAAAATGACATGATTCCTGATCAAGTTAGTCATGCGCCTTCGTGGTAGAATCAAAATAATAACAAGAAAAATATGATTTGGTACGTACGAAGAAAATATATTACGATTAAGACACAACCATTTTTTTTTTGAAATATAAAAAAATAATAGCAAAATCTTTAAATGTTTCATAAGAGGGCATTTCTAATCAGGATATTCAAATAAAATAAATAATTAGGAGAATGAGGATTTTTGCAATTCCGAAAGGAGGAATTAGGGTTATAGTCCCTTAGATATAATTTAAGATTACAGTCATGATCAAGGCTAGTCATGCAAGTCTTCCAAGCATGATCAAAATTAAAATTTTGGCATGAGCGCGAATATGATCAAAGTAGTTATGATCACAATGGGTCAAATTTAAATGTTTGCAATAATTGATTTGAAGTATAGGCACGATGATAGAATCAAGGTCTAGATATGATTACGAGTCTAATGAAAAGAAATCAAATAGGTTTTAAAGGTTACTAAGAAACCAAATGACTTTTCGAAAATAGGAGGATAAGAAAGAAAGGTTCAAGAATTAAAGAAAATGAGTGTGATCTAAATCAATAGTCATATGTCGAAAGGATGTAGCTTCTATAATATTCGAAAATCATATGTATATATGAAGTTACTTTACCGAGAATTTATGCCTCGCCAGTGTACACCTGGTAGCAGTAAACCCTTGGTTTCTTGACCCAAATGTGATATGATACCTAATATTTTATTAACTATATCCAATATTGACATAATAACTCAAAGATTAAATAGGACAATTAAGATATAGTTTTAATAATATTCGATCACCCACGCTTACTTGAAATTATTTCAACTTAGGAAACATGCCACGCCAGTGCGCTGCTGGCTGCAGTGAACCCGTAGTCTCAATAATTCAAATAAGTGGCGACAGTGCGCTGCTGTCTGGCCATCGCAAGTCAACGAACATTCTTTTAACTATACTTTATAAAATTTCAAGGGAGGTTCTAGAATTTCAAACAAGTTCCATGAGGGTGTAAGTATATGTCCTTCAAGTATGGATATCAAGTCTTGAAAAGAAAATGATTAGTTAGGACGGATAACTCTTGAATCCAAAAACTTAACTTAAGATTAAGGTATAGACAATTGAGTGAGAAATTATTTAAAGAGATAAATTCCTTGGTTCCAGGACAATATAAGTGATACAAACTTATGGTATGACGATGTTTAGAGAAGACATAAGATAAAGTTGTACAAATGATAAGATCAGGAAGGAAAGGACCGAAGGCAAAAAAAAAATATAAACTTGAATTTATATTTCTCTAATATTCAATATCGAAGGAAAAATGTAAATAGCACTATGTCTAACCATCATGAATATATTTATACAAACGTATGTAGATATAGCCTAAGCGAATCCCAATAATCCCAAAATAACATTCTAAGAGAAGGTCACCATATTCCCAAGTAAAATATGAATTTAAATAGCACTAATACATATATTATATTCAATATATAATTTATAGAAATTAATCACAATGCTATAAATGGACTACCAATATATACACATTTTCATATCTACATGGACGACGTTGGTCGCACTACATGACCACTAAGACCTGGGTTGGATTCGGGCTGGTTTGGAACAATCAAAATTTCTAAAAGCCAATAATCCTAATAATAAATAAATATATATATACATATTTTGGTTCAAGTCACAACTTGGCCTGGTTTTCCTAGTTGGGACACACTTATGGCTCAGCATTTTCTACCATGGCTAATACACTAGTTAAAACATGCCACTGCACTATTCGTGCCATAGTTTCTAGTCATTTTATACTCCAAAATTTAACCATGACTAAGATATTCCATAATAATAATTAATTAAAATAAAATATTTCTAAAATTCTACAAATCACATTTAATTCAAATAAGTAAATAAAAGGATATTTTTAAAATTTCGGAAAGAGGGTTACGAATCTAGCTTCCTTAAAATACTGTCGAATCAAAATGTGATAGTGCGTCCTTCTATGAGAGTCGTCCGCGTCCTTCTATGAGAGTCGTCTAGTGAGACCTATGTAACAACCTTAACTACCCAAATGTCAAATTAAATTAGGGACTCCTAGTCCTAACCATTCTCTTAAAATTAATTTACTCCTAGTTGTGAATGAGCATTTCCTAGTCGCAGGCTCGCAATGGTACGACTAACTTAAGTACCATCACGAGTTCGCATATTTGCAAAAACGGACCTGCATGGGCCACCAAAAAAAACTTGTCACGACCCGTACCCGCTTTTCGGATACGAGACGTGTCCAAGCCAGCCTACGCCGCAGAGTCGGCGGTAGAACGCTGTCAAGCCCGCAAGAAATAAATGCTCAAAATATAACATTTGCTGCTCATTCACATTTCTAAATTTGTTACAACATTTACAACATTTATAATTGAAGAAAATACAAGATTTTACCATTAATGAAATTGATACAATTGCTTTCTATTTCTAGGTTGACCCCAGCATACCCAAGCTTTCCTAATGCTAAGAGTGATCGCGACTAAACCTGAAAAATGTTGGTTTCCAGTCAGGAATGGAACAAGTACACAAACCGACGGCAATGCAAAAATATAATAGAATTAACAAGACATAAAAATAACATATAAGATATAAAAACTGGAAAGTACTGATGACATGGCACGGTGGAGATGAAAAGGAAAAATAAAAGACATCTACCTAGGTGGTATGAAATATCCGTTTCGATATGTGAACGGCTAGGGGGTAAATCCGGCACCTGCACGTGTCGTGTACAGGTGCTATTATTCACGAATAGACATCATAGGATAGTTCTGGGTAGTCCACATGTCTACTAAGATATTTTCCCTCCCGACTACTCTGTGTGACGAGCGTGTCAACAAGCAGCAAGATATATGTATAGACATGAAATGAAAAGACTACTATGAATCGAAAACAATCAGAAAGTGTACTTGCCTGTGGTCCTTTGCTAGTGAAACCGATAATCCGTTGCGTTTGGAATAGTCCACTTAGCCTAGGGTAATGCTCGGGTTGCACGGAAATAGGAAATTATTGATTAGTTACGATTAAGGATAATCTAATAATCTAAGGAAGATTTCTAACTTTAGAGAAAAGGGTATTTATCTAATATATTTACTTAGAAAATATTTATTTGTAAAGTTAAAGAATATAAATCCTTGTTAGTAATTTTTCAAATCAAATAAAAGCCCAATCCATAAAGCCCACTAATTATATAAGCATATTCCTAATAGCAATAACAATATTAATAAATTTAATGATTGGAAAATAATTTAGGATACCATACCATTAATTATCTAGCAAAATATTAGCTACATATTTAGAAAAAGTTTGTACTAAACCATTTATTAACCAAGTATTTAACCTATCACTTAACTAAATATTTACCATATTAAAATCTAAATAAAATATTATTATAATTACTAATTAACATACATAAAAATCTAACTAATTAAAATACAAATCCAAATATCAAATATAAACTAGAAACTATATTATTTTCTTATAAGCCCATAACTATGCCCTGACATGTATATAAAAGGTTGAAATATATATATATTAAATCTAAAGCCCAACAACCAGCCGAACTGGTGCAGCCCAAAACCTACTGATTACTAAAACCCAGCTAGTATTTAGTCATATAAAGTAATATACATTTACTAGTACATATTAATATACATGCAGACATACATACTAATACTTTTAATAAAGTAATAATAAAACCACCCCTTTATCTCTCCATTAATAAGTAAGAGAGAAAAAAATTAGATCAGAGAGGGAGTGGATGAGAAAGAGATGGGAACGAGAGAGAAGGGTTGGCTCACCAAGAGAAGGGCTACTCAGCGCTGCTCCGGGAGATCCAACGGCGAGGCGCGGCAGGAGTTTCGATCGGCGGAGATCGGGTCTCCAGCGCCGCACGAAGGCCCGACGGTCGCCGACTCTGGCCAGCGGGGACGGAGTCGAGGCGACCGGTGCGGTGGCGCTAGGGCTCGAGAGGGGAGGACAGCGGTGGATCGACTTCGAGGGAGTCGAGGCGGCATCGCCGACCAAGGATCGAGGTCCACGGTGTCTGGCGGACGCCGACGCGGCACGGTGTGCAGGTGTTAGCGTGGCTCGGGGGAGATCCTGCGGCAGTCGTCGAGGCCGCCTGCGTCGACAAGGCGGTAGCACGAGGTGCTCTCAGGAGGAGGGGACCTCCGGCGCCGCACGATGACTCCGGAGAGCGTGGTGTCAAGCGCGGCTCGTTGCTCCGGTCGAGCACGGCGCTCCTCGTGGGGCCGTGGCGCTGTCGCGGTGATCGAAGATCGGCCACGGTGGCTGGCGAGGATGGGTTCCAGGCGCGGCGAGCGGATGCCGAGATTGGCCATCTCGACACGAGAGCGCAAAGGCAGCGATGGAGTCGGATCACCGGACATCTTGTTGTCGTCGGCGCTCCGGTTACGGAGACCGACGAGACTCCTGGTGGGAAGGTTCGGTTACCGGCAGCGAGCAGAAAAATCGATGGTGGCGATCAAGAGGAGTCCTAAAGTAGTCCACGCGACTCATGGGGTACCAACAGAGGTCGGGTCTTAGTAGCGGAGTCGCTGCCTTGTGCCAGGGGAGGTGAGTGATGGTGGTAGGGGTGGTCGGGTGACCAAGGCGAGAGGGGTGATGTCGGGTTGTCGAGGAGGAGAGCGCGGTCGACGCGATGGTGGCGGGTGTGAATGCTGGGGTGGACTGCTCCCTACGTGTGGTTAAAGGAGGTCGAGGAGAGGCTAGTCAGATGAGATGGAGTAGGGAGGTTCGCGTTAGGGTTAGGAGAGAAAAATGTGAAGGAAGAAGAACGTGGGGAAGGCTTGCGGCTGGGGTGTTCTTTCTATAGTAACATGATGCTTATATAGACTAGGTGATCGTGGGCCTTGGTTTCGCTTGTTGGGTTTGGGCTTTGCTAAACTATTGAAAAATGTATTCAAAAGGATAATTATATGGAATGCAATTTATTTAATTGTGGTATAAGGTTACTACGAAAATATGCATTTTGGGTAAAATTATTAGGTCTCACTTGAACCAATGCCATTATTCTGGAGGGTGTAGTCTCGACTAATATTTATTCCTCCCACCTATGGCTCCATGAATTATAGTATATAGGCTGAGGCCCTGTGGGATTTAACTTAACACCTACACACATATTGGTTAAATAAGGAATCTTATAATATAATAATTTTACGTGATCGTTTATGTATGAAAATTTATTTCAACCATTAGAATAAAAATACTAATTACATTCACATAGTATATATATATACATATCTACATAGACATAATATTGATATCATTCAAATGTATTTGTAAATTCAAATTATACAACACTTGATAATAGTAAATCAACCAGTTAAAATCTATTTACGTAAAATCCCATATAATAGAAAGACTCTTCTTCTTCTTTTTATAGAAAAATATTATTTTCTATGCAGAAAATATTAAAAATGAAATAATAAAATACGGGAAAGGGAGTTACACATTCTTCTTCACAAATAGTACGGGAGCTCCCCACAGAGAGATGCTGGGACAAATAAAACCGCGGTCTAGCAACTCTTGTAATTGTACCTTCAGCTCCTTCAGCTCTGCTGGAGCCATTCGGTAAGGCGCCTTTGATATTGGCCGTGTATCTGGAAAGGTGTCGATGATAAATTTTATTTCTCGATCCAGTGGCATCTCGGGCATCTCGTCAGGAAAAACGTCAGGAAAATTTGCCACAACATCAGTCTGTATTTTGTTTGTATTGTTCTTCCGCGTGTCTCAAACTGATGCCAAGTATTCCGCACAGCCGGAACGCAACATACGCCTCGCCAAGATTGTCGATACCATCATTGCCGTCTTCGAGACTGTACCGCACGAATATGAGAACTCTATCTCGCTAGGAAGGCAAAACACCACTCTCTTCTCCGCGCACTCGATCGTTGCATAACAAGCGCCCAACCAATCCATGCCCAGGATTATGTCGTACTCTTTGATGTCTAGTACGACGACATCCAAGGATAGATTTCTTCCCCCGATGCAAATGTGGCCATCCATACAAATAAAGTTCACTGGCATATCGACTCCCGATGGAGTGCTAACGCTAATGTCCATATCTAGTGATTGCATGGTTATTTTATTTTTATTCGCATAATCAGCAGATATAAAACTACGTGTCGCACCCGAATTGAATAGTACTCGAGCAGGTATATTTTTGTAGTGTAATATACTTGTTACAACAGTATCAGACGTAAATGCCTCGTCCCGAGTTAATGCATAAATTCGGCCTTGAGCTCCATGGCATTGATTCTGCGGGTTGACGGGCACCACATTTGTGCCTTGCAGTATAGGCACTTTATGTTGATTCAGAATGTTCCTTGGTGGGTTGGGTTGATTTGGAACTTTTTGCGGACAAAATATAACTATATGGCCTATCTCGCCACACTTGTAGCAAGATCTCGTGACACAATCGGTGGTTCGGTGTCCACGCCTATTACATCTGCTACAGTATTGTCCGCCATGGCCCCGGTTATCAAATGTGTTCGGACATTTTGATACTACCGATCCCCCGGCGTCGTTAGAACGCTTGTTGAAGTGGTTACGGACGATAGGCACGGCTCTATGCGACATAGGGCCAAAGACACGCTCACTATCGAGAGCGACATCGTAGGATTCGCGGTAGGTCCAACACCTTTGATTCATGACGTCCTTTCGCAGTTCGTCATTTAGGTCTTGTTGGAAGCGTTCACACCATGCTTCCTTATTGGGCAGGAAGGTGCCGGCAAACTTTACCAGTTTTGAGAAGCTCGAGTCATAATCGTCGACTAACATATTTTCTTGTGCAACATCATGAACTCGTCTTCTTTTTGATGACGGACGGCGCGAGGAATGTACTGTTCAAGAAATGCTTCCTTGAACATTTTTTAGAAAATAGTGGTGTCCGTATCGGCTTCGTAGATTTCCTGCTTCTTAGCTGCCCACCAGTCGTAAAGCCCTCAGTTACAGCTGTAACGTCGTACGTATTATCCTCTGGGACCCTTCAATGCTAAGCAGATTAAACAAGTCCTCAATCTCCGCGAGCCACTCCACTATCACATCAGGCTTTGCTCGGCCATTGAATTTTGGTGGATTTATCTTGCGGAACTTCTTTGCTTTGAACAAGGAAGAAGAATTTATCATTTGCGGTTGAGCTTCTTCATCGTCTTTATCTTGAACATCTTGCCTCTCCTCGGGTACCATGACCGTTGATTTGGTATTGCCTACCATCTTGCTTACGATCTGCATTAGGTCGTCCATTTGCTTCTGCTGCGCATCAAATTGGGCTTTAATTTGCATCTAAAGCTGTTGCTGCTGCAGTTCCATCAACTATAGCATTTTCTTCATAGTCGTCTCGCTAGGGCCAGTACTCTTTGTGCTCGACGTACTATCCAGAGTTGTTGTTCCGGGATTGTTCTTATTTCTCTTAGTCATTCCTACAAAACAGATTAAACCCGTTAGTATTTTTCAAAAATATCTACGGGCTTACCTGTATGGAACTTTTATTTCACGCAGCATGTCGACAAGCATTCAATCGAGCCATCACAACGAACATTCCAACAATGAAACATCTTTCGAAAATTCGAGAAAACATAACTGTGCTCTGATACCAATTTGTCACGTCCCGAGTCGACAAACCGTTCGTCGTCGGTGTTATTTTGCCGAATCGATCGTCCTCGCTAAGGCGTGATGCCGTACGAGTCTGGAAGTGTACTCGTACAAGGCAAAAACGTTACGTTGATTTTTATATTGAAACGCCAAGTTGAAACTTCACAAATCACATCAAATTGAGATGCAGTATAGGAAGATAGAAATATGCTTTTCATTCATAACTTGTAACGAAGTGTAAGCCGTAATTACATTGGATGCCGTTGCGGCTACATTAATTGAAAATAAAATAAAACATACTCGACAAGCTGCCTGAACTAACACTTGTCGTTCCTTACATTCGCCCCTTTATACATAAGCCTTCAATTGAATTGGCTTCAAAATACTTCAGCATAGGAAGAGCTTCAAAACGCCTCTCCGTAGTTCAGCTTCAGTTTAGAGCTTCCGCAGCACCTGGAGAATTGAGGGAGGGGATTAGCACACTTGCTAAGTGGACGAGACGAACCCACTCGTCTAAACTGACTCTGATTGTTAAGGTAGGCATGCTTTAGAGTTGTCTTTCTATTTAGAACTAAATGAATTCAGTTCATATCGATAGCCATCTTGAAGAAATAAAGCATACAGTAAAACGTAGTGATTTATCACATTTCTTACCACGACCGTGCTCGTCTCTGCATAAAAATAGAGATAATACAAACTACCTGCATAAGACAATAGGTGAGCATGCTACTATCTTATATGCACGGTCATTGGTGTTACACACCATGTGGGACTATCTCAACGGCATTTCGGCCCGTTCAGTCTAGGTTACAAGCCTGATTGACGGTCCCGTAATGCATCAGTACCGAAGCACGATTATTCATTCCCCTAGGTCGATTCAATTCCGATACCCCGGATACCGATTCGAGGAAAATTAACTTGTGCACAAGCTGTCCATGACCATGCCAATGCGTGAACAGTTTAATATATGCAAACAGTTTTGTATAGCGCGGACAGTATTGAACGGCATTATCATTTCTTCCAACTCATGCAACGATTCATTTTTTCCAAAGCCGTACTCCCAATTTAGCGTCCCGTGGGCACCAAATTGTTCGAGGCATCATAACCCACGATCGACGTTTCATATTATTTTGCAGCACGTGAAATAGTCTATCTTTTTACTAGAACCTTAAACTTTCTCGTTTATGTGAGAAACTTGTATTTTTCATAGTAGATTACTCTAAATCGATCCGTTTTTCCTGAGTTCTTGACCTTAGTGGATTGGCATGCATTTAACTTGGCATCGTCGATTTGAATGAATTCGAGGCAAAGGAAATTTTGTTTGCGGGACAGAGTAGAAAAGAAGGGGCCGAATCACCCACCAAGTTCTTTGAATCATGCCGACCGTCGAAGCGCTTCGCAACATTCAAGCTTTAGTTACGCGAGCTCCTGCAATGGCACCAACACTTAGTTAGGATTTCTTCTTTATTCCTTCGCTTCGAAATTTATAAATTGTATTCAGAAAACGACGCGAAAGTACTTCATCAAAACTCAGCGGCAAAAGCTTCAAGAAAATCATACAGTGGTCCGGTCCCGTCGAAGGGACTCTTATATAGAGCTCACTCGTCGAGACGCAGCCCACTGCATCTAGGACTTATTCTAACAAAAGTCGTTCCGTTAGTTGGATCGATTCTCGTAACATCCGTCCAAATTGATTTGATCGATGCCGCAAGGTGTTATCGTTTACCAAGCTCAACGATCGAGTCAGATGGGCATCTAAGTTCCTGACCGATCTGACTCGGCACAAGTATATTATGAAGTTCGTCGCCTATCGAAATCGGGGCGCTACAACTTTGTTGGGAAAGAAGAGCGGAAACTTTTTCCCAAACTAGAGAGTACCTACGAGAGAACCAAGCAATACAACGTACGAACCAAACACCAAAACAAATCACGCTGACACAAAATTTTTGATGTGGAAAACTCTTGCAGAAAAAAAAAAACTACGGGACGATCAGAGTCCAACCCTGAGAAGCCTTCACTAATAAAATAAAGGAGTACACCCTCTACAAACTTCTTCCTATCCAATACGGATTCCCACAACACCTGAAAGCAAGAATAATTGATTACAAGGTTACGAAGAACAAAGAGGACGAGTAGAGATTACCCGAACACGATCCTCCTTCGAAAACGGCGATCAATCCTCCTTCTTCTCTCCCAAAGTTGTAATGGCACTCTTGCCTCATTCCTCTCTCTTTTTCTCCAATGTTGTGTTGTGTTATACTTGTGATTAGGGTTAGAAAAAACCATACGTAAACACCCTAATTCCGCAACAAAACCTGGACCGTAGGATACGATCCAACGGTGATTAAATCACCCTGAAATCTGCATGGGCCCGTCGACACAGAGTTCGGCCAGAACTCTGTGTTTTTGTGACAGCACAGTTCTGGAACCAAGGGGCAGAGTTCGGCCAGAACTCTGCCTTCCCTGTTCCAGAATAGTCTCTGGTAGCTCCCGAGCTTCTTCTTCGTCTCCGAATGGCCTCGTCACCTCCACGAGCTTCTCTGACACACAGACGGCACTCGTCGCACTCCGGGGTCTTCTTCCCATAGGTTGGGAACCCCACCCATTCCAACATATGTCATAATTTATTACAAACAATTTGATTTTCGGAGGGTTCAAAGAAGAGTCAGATTCAGCCATATATGGCTGAGCAGGGTGACCATGCACTCCCCAAAACTTAGTGCAAAAAGAGTCAATAACTCTCAGTTTCATCTGAGAGGAAATCGAATGCAGTCTCAGTTTGACTTCCCTTAAAATTTTACAAAACGACGTTCTGCTTATTGCTTGGATTCCCTTCATGGTATAGTCTGTCTCACTTGGTTTTACCCGATCCGGCAGAAGCGGAAGCCGAAGCGAGAGCGCGCTAAGCAAAGGAAGCGGAGAGAGAGTCGGCCGAAGAAAAGACACTTGCTACTGCTGAACGAAAGACGGTTCTTATTATAAAAGAAATATGAAGAAGCTTCTATCGGAAATATAGGAATTTCTCATGGGGTCAATAATGCTAATCCCTCTTTTTGTGCTACTTCTACGGGAAGAAGATAAGAAAACGTGAAGCGTTCTCTTGGTTTCCTAACAGTTTCTAAATTGATTTTGCGATAGACCATGATCCTGGACGGGACTTTCAGGATTTGGGGATGATCTATTCTTAGACTGAGACAACTCTTGCACAAGATTTTTACCAAAATAAGGAACGGAAGGAAATTTTGAGTGGGAGGAAGCACGGTGTAGTATTGTATTGGTGCTAAGCCATCTCTGGCGATGAATCAACAATTCAAATTTTCTTTGTGAGGGAAAAGCAGGCACAGCTCACGCACGGCAAAAGAGGCATGAGGTGTTCGAAGCCCATGTGTTAAGCACGAACTTCGATGCATTCATTTTCGAACTTAAATATCGGAACAGCGAATAGCACAGATGCTCTGTGCAGTGTAGGACGTCGGTCGATTGGCGTAACTCCATTTAACTGACAAAGCTGAAAGTCAGGGGAGTCACTTCGCTCGCCTTCGGGTTAGTTAAGAGTTCTTGCTTCCTCCTTTGCTGCTTTGCTAATATTAGTCAACCCGGAAGATGGCTAAGTTAACTACATTTCTCTATGAGTTCCTTGACTATTGATTCTTGATCTTTTCCTGCCTGCTTTTCGACGGAGAAGGTATTTAACCTTGACATGCCATGTCATCTCGGATATCGAATTGGTTTTGTTGCCTAGCATGGCTAACAGGATCGAAATGGTAATGATGGTTGAAGCCGACGAGGCCCAAGATCAAGTAGAAGAAGGATCGGGAACCTGCACCGTTTTTTCTTGGTGGTTGACGAACTTTCTCCATAGCCCAAAAAGCCTTCTGCTACTCGAATTGCTGAGGCCAGGTCCTGCAGATTTCGTTCAAACAAAGCAGAAAGTCAAGTGAAAGGGCTCTTTGCTCTCGGTATGCTTCACCATATTGAGCACAGGTCTCATTCAATGCAAAATCTAATCTAAGGCTCCCGCTTCTTATGGAAGAAAAGAGGCGAGCGAAGTGAGTAGTGGGCCGTTGGAGGCTTAAATATATCTTGGCGAGATGACTCGTATTATGAATATTATAATGTCTATGAATAACCTATAACACCTCTATGAAATGGATGACATTGATATCAGGATTAAAAAAATCCAATTGGCTTATATACCTTCTCGGCTGAACTGCATGTCCTTGCAAAGTCATAGTCCTCATATTTTTCAAAAATCCTACAAGGTTAAAAAATTAAAATAAAGATTAAGATTATTATCCAATATAATGGCGTTGAAAGCAAGTCGTTTTCTTAATAAAATTAACTCTATCATCAATAAGAATGACTGAACAAGGGAAGCTAACTAGACTACGAAGGCAATAGATGTAAGAGTAAAGGGCTATGTTGCATGCAATAAAAGTAACTCTACCAGAGTCGGTCCATGTCCACGTAATAAACGTTTCCATATCAAAACTAACTACATTGATCCTGTTTTCCACCTACATTACGTCAGTCAGTTGATTTAGGCTTTACAGTGGATTGATTCTACATTCAATAAAATATAACCAAATAAAACAATGAGGGAAGAATAAAAATTTAGATTCAGATTAGCAAAAGGTCAATTGCATATGAAGTTGTCAAGGTACTCGGTAGGTGATGTTCGCTTTGTTATTGGAATAATTCTTAGTCATGGCACTAAATTGAAGACAAAGTAAGGATCAACAGACATTTCAAAAAAAGAAGACGCGAAGTTCAAGAGGAAAGAAATTAAAGGAAAATGCTATAAACATTAATATATTCACATATATTTATTAATTGTTTAATTTCATCACCGTCTGAGACCAAATAGATGATGGTAGTGATTACCAACTCAACATGTACAACAACAAAAATGTTATAGGCTACTTTCCAAATAATAATAACATAATAAAATAATCCGTTGGCAGAGATTCCTTTGGGATGATCTGGCATCTTGGCTTCATCCGTTAAGCCAACAAAAAAAAGAACAACTATATTAAAAATAAATTCCTTTTGCACATCTATAACAAAAAAAGGAAATAAATTTGGAAACTTTGGAGATTCCCTGTTTACTCATCAAGTTGTCTCAAAGTGAACAATCTACATATTTTACCCTGTTTATTCCTTAGTCAATTTCCATTGCTTGATTTGAGTAACCATCAGAGTATACTTACTTGGTCTGTGTTCAAGTTGTCAACATATATGCCTCACAAAAGAAGTGTTATGTCGAGTACGTTTGGTCATAATAATAATTACAAAATTTTGAGATATCACTACTGTCCATCTTCTTCTCACAAAATCTGCATATTACCTTTCTTTCTTAGAAAAAACAAAACTTCTACATTTAAGAATCGCAATACTTATTAATATCAAGAGAAGTCACTAGGAAGATGTAAAATATTCAGTTGCTCCAAATTATCTCGATAAACGACCGAAACGAGCTTTCCAAATAATAGACAAGCCTAATTGGTAACCATAGCGAGTTAACCTTCCAGAGTGTCATGAATTATTTTTATGACAAAAATGACACTTTATAGATGACATTCATCTCAAAATGTCATTAATAATACTTTTAGTGTCATCTCATTAGATGATCGTCACTGATAACGTTATTAATGACATTAAAAAATAATAATGTCATGATAAATACTCCAAGATGACGATTAGAAAGATAAGGGTCATGAATTATTTTTATGGATGTCATCTTTTCTATATGAAAAAAGAGATGTGGGACTAACAATGATACAGTGATATTAAGAGTCATATTTAGTTTAAACAATGACATAGACATGTTGTGTGTCAATAATACTAAAGATCATATTTAGTTTAAATAATGACGAAAATTAAGGGTTATAAAAAATATATACTCAATTGTTAACCCTACTTTCATTGTTGACCTTTGAATGGAGGTCCCAAGGGGCATATCAATCTCCTGATTAATGCTTAGATTTAATGGCTAGAATCCACTCTTATTCATTTAGCCCTTCGTTATATATTTTTCCTTTTACTTTTTTTCGTTATATTTTTGTTCATCCAAATTCCTAAACCTAATCTAATCCCCCCTCTTCTTCTAGCCAGCATAAGAGAACGGCTACCTTCTCTGCTTTATCTTCATCTCTTCCATCTAAAAAATTCGTAAACCATACACTACAAGAAAAGTGGTCATTTACAGCGTGCAATTAACGGGGTGCATTGGTTACACGTTGTAAATGATATATATTTACGGCGCACAAATTTGTGTGCCATAAAAGAGTTAATTTTTTTACTTTGTTGTAGCATGTTTGTCTTTCGAGCCGTGAATGAAAATTCTTTTCCGACATGCAATTTTCCATAGAATGCTCTTTTACGGCATCGAATTTTGCGCGCTATGGTTGAAGAGTCATTTACGGCATGCTTTCTTTCACGTTGTAAATGACAGTTTGTTTCCCTCTTAAACTTTCCCACTTCCACCTACTTATTTCTCCTTTTCAGCAAAAGAAAAAGGGAATTGATAAAGGCACTTCACAATTTGATCGGGGCTAGCCCATTTGTAAGTTTGTGTTATTTACAAGTTTGCCATTGAAAAAATTTATTAGGGCTAGCCCATTGGGGAGTATAAAAGTCAATTGTTTTATTTCTCTTCTCTTTCTCTTTTCCTCTCAAATTTTCTTCTAATCTCAAATTTTCTACTAAACCCTAGATTGAGAATCCTCTTCTCCCTACAAAAATCTTCCTGTTTTGTAACCGTAGAGTGGTTATCAACGAATATTCGTAGTAGTCGGTATGTTTTCGACTACTATATTGCAAAGTTTGTTAAATAATCGGTTGATTCCTAATTTTTTAATGTTCTTTCATAATGTAGAAAATATGGAAGAAATTAGGACATCAAATGTAGCAATCGATCATCCCGGTCCTTCCGAAGAAGACGACATTCTCTCGAAGAACCCGTGGTTGGTCCCCGACGTTGTTAATTTTTTTCGTACCCTAGAATTGGACTGCCACATCACATGGCAGTCCACAAAGTACATAGGACTGCCAGAAAGTATGGCAGTCCAATTAAGTACGTATGAAGTTAAGGACTGCCTAACTTTCTGGCAGTCCATGAAGTACTTAGGACTGCCAGAAAGTATGGCAGTCGAGTTAAATACGTATGAACGTAAGGACTGCCTCACTTTCTGGCTGTCCTAAATAATTCAAGAACTGCCCCTAAATCTGGCAGTCCTAAAGTTGATGATCGATTCAACTGGACTGCCACACAAGTTGGCAGTTCATGAAGTACTTTGGACTGCCAGAAAGTATGGCAGTCGAGTTAAATACGTATGAACTTAAGGACTGCCTCACTTTCTGGCAGTCCTCGATACGTCAAGGACTGCCCAGAAATGTGGCAGTCCTAAAGTTGATAGTAGATTCAACTGGACTGCCACACATTTTGGCAGTCCATGAAGTACTCAGGACTGCCAGATGTTGTGGCAGTCTAGTTTAACAGGCTGAATTGGATATTGTATTTGGTTTTGTCATTGATTTAGGTTTTTAAATAATTGTAAATTTATTGTAGGGCACCCCATCGCCTATGTGCACAGATTTGAGCAGTAAATTCTTGACAGATGTTGTCTTTGAAACTTACGCCGAAGCATCAGAATGGTGCAGAGAAGTTGGAAGGCAAACCAACACAACCCTTGTAACTTCAAGGTCGCTACGGTGTCGGCCGAAGCGTCAAACTGCAGAGATTGGCTGTGAAAGAGGTGGGACGTATAGGGTGCATCGTAAAAAAAGTGAACTTCTCCCAATAATAGCTGGGAAGAAAGAGGCAGGCTCAAGGAAATGTGGTTGTCCATTCAAGCTAGTGTTGGGGTGCAAGACTGGCGAGAAGTGGACAGTTGTGGTACGTAATGGGATCCACAATCATACTATTCCGGAGACGCTAACTGGTCATGCCTACGCCGGAAGATTGAAAGATGATGAGAAAA
This sequence comes from Iris pallida, assembly GCA_029216955.1. Taxonomy (NCBI): domain Eukaryota; kingdom Viridiplantae; phylum Streptophyta; class Magnoliopsida; order Asparagales; family Iridaceae; genus Iris; species Iris pallida. Next base: position 9,642,150 of record JANAVB010034616.1, on the reverse strand, counting down.
AGTTAGTTACAGAAATGTCAGCTTCCGGAGTTGCTCCAAAAGAAATTTATTCTGCGCTGCTTCAGAAGAATGAGAGGAACAAGTCCACTATGAGGACAATTTACAATGCACTAGCGAGGTCTAGAACGAGGAGTCTAAAAGGAAGAATGGCGATGCAACAAGTGATGAAATTGCTCGCCGAAAATCATTATGTGGAATACCATAGAAGACTGCCGGTGAGCAATGAAGTCGTTTCTCTGTTTTGGTCTCATCCAGATTGTACATAGTTGGCACGGTCCTTCGCCGATATTTTGGTTCTTGATTGCACCTACAAGACTAATAAATTCAAGATGCCTCTTCTTCACATTGTTGGGTTCACTTCAACCCGAAGGACATTTTCAGTTGCCTTTTGTTTTATGAGGACCGAAACATTAGAGGACTATACATGGGCTTTGGAAAAGCCGAAGACACTTTACAGTGGACATAAAGAACCGTCTGTTTTTGTGACCGATCGGGAATATGCATTGATGAATGCTATTGATACCGTATTTCCTCATGCTCGTAGATTACTATGTACTTGGCATATAAACAAAAATATTCAAGCACAATGCAAACTGAAGTTCGAGAAAGTAGACGGCAAACTCGACATGGACCGCTTCCAAGATTTCTACAACGGTTGGACTCTTATGTGGCGAGCAAGTAGTGAGGAAACGTTTGACGCAGCATGGTACATGTTCAAAGAGCAATGGGAGCAGAGCAACCCGGCGTGTATATCTTACATCAAAGACACCTGGCTTGATGAACATAAAGAAAAATTTGTCTTAGCATGGACAAATATGGTAAAACACTACGGCACGACCACTACCAACCGTGCCGAAGGCTCACATGCAAGACTAAAAAAATATCTGCGCTCATCGTCCGGTGGTTTCGTCTCCGTTTGGCAATCAATCAATCGAATGACCAATTCGGTCGTGAACGAGATAAAGGCTTCATTTGAGATGAGCCTGAACATTGTAAAACACCAACACAAGAATGAACATCTCTTGTCTGATTTAATCCACGTGGCGTCCCACTACGCATTGACATTACTACTTGATGAGATTGGTCGTGCGAATTCTGTCGGTTTAGATGTCGAAGTATGTGGTTGTACACATCGATATTCTCTCGGGCTCCCTTGTGCACACGAGATCAACGAATATCGACGTCAAGGTCGACCTATTCCAGTAGTGGTCGTTGACCAGCGTTGGAGACAGCTGTCGATCATGCCTACGGCGGACAGTCCAGATGATTTCTTTTCCATGCCACAGTTGAAACTTCTTCATGCCAGATGGTGTACAGCACTAGAACCTGAGAGGAAGTCCATTGAGCTTGGGATCCAAGAACTTGCCAACCCGGCAAGTACTCGTCTACAGGAGCCATCTTCTATCATTGCTCCGAAAGGTAGACCGCCAAAAAAACTTACAAGAACGCAAAAGAAGAAGCTCGAGTCTACTAAGCGAGAAGCCTCTCTCTTTGAGCACGTTGAAAGAAGCGTGCAAATTCTAGCCGTTCCAAAGAGGAAGGAGAAGCTCCATACTCGTAGAAAGAAACAGAATACGAGTGCTGCAAACACACTCGATGCGTACATTGGTGCTTTTGTGCCCGGCATGCGGGAATATATTTGGTTTATTGATGATGTGCCCAAAGACGGACATTGTGGATATCATGTGTTTGCGCGGCATCTAGGCTACCCTGCTAAAGACGGATGGAGACAAGTTAGAGCTGAGCTATATTTTGAGCTGGAGTCTCATCTTTCATTCTATAGCAAAATACTTGGGCAAGAAGATGTCGGCGAACTGTTGACAAGCATTCCATGCGACACCCAGACTACTGGACCAGAGCATTACCTGGACATACCTTCTGGTGCATATCTGTTCGCTAACAATTACAAGATCCCAATTATCGTTTTTTCCAAGCACAACAATAACACATTTTTTCCAATGTGCGCTCCTCCGAAGGACTACAGTATATCCACTCTAAATACAATTGGACTCGTCGGAGATCACTTCGTTATCCCGCGGTTGATTGGGCACTCTCCTATTCCTCCCCCTGCGTCACTTTGGTGGAAATATGCACCGGAAGAAGCGCTCGCTTGGGTAACACCCTTCGAAGATGCAATAAATGTTTACAAGAAAATCACGAACTTCGTGGAACCTATACCGCGGCCGGAGGGCCACTATGATGTATTAATTGACTGATGTACAGTTGACGAAGTGTAACTTTTTGCATAGACTCATGTATAGTTGACAAAGCGTAACATTTTGCATAGGCAGCTGTATAGTTAACATTTTGTATCTTACTGCGTATCTATGAGTATTTTGTATCTTACTGATTAGCAGCGTTGCATTTTGTATCTTACTGACGAAGCGTCGCGTCTTGTGGAATTGCTGATTAGCGTATCTATGAGTGTTCTTTCAGCTATCTTACTGCATCTTGCATTTTGTATGTGGACTTCCCAGTTCCTGGGCAGTCCATACAAACAGCAAGTCCTGATAAGGACTGCCCAGTTTCCTGGCAGTCCACATATGTATGTGGACTGCCAGAAAACTGGGCAGTCCTTACCAGGACTTGCTGTTTGTATGTGGACTGTCCAGGAACTGGGCAGTCCATACTAACAGCAAGTCCTGATAAGGACTGCCCAGTTTTCTGGCAGTCCACATACATATGTGGACTGCCAGGAAACTGGGCAGTCCTTATCAGGACTTGCTGTTTGTATGGACTGCCCAGGAACTGGGCAGTCCACATACAAACTGCAAGATAACATTCACATAATACGCAAGATAACATTCACATAATACGCAACATAACATTCACATAATACGCAACATAACATTCACATAATACGCAACATAACATTCATATAATACGCAACATAACATTCACATAATACACAGACTTGCAAGGTAACATTCACAGAATACGCAAGTTCTAAGAGTCACAGCAAGTTCTAAGAGTCACATAATACGCAAGTTCAACCATTTACAAAAGTTTTGCAAGTCACCCAACTACCAAATACATTCAGCCTTATACAAACTACATAGTCATTCAGTATCATGACGCATCTTCGTACGTCGCTCATCGATAAAAGGGTAATCAGCTGCGATGTTCTGCATCTGGGTACCAACATCTTCATAATTCTCCCCCTTGCACTGGATTAGACTTTTTCCCAATTTCTTCACTTTCGAAGCCTGCATGAATACATATCATAATTTTAGGAACCAACAAATTACCACAACATGGGTTAATTAAACAAACTATACTAACCATCTTCTGCAATGCATCATATAGTGCTGACTTGGAAGGTATGGGTGCTGCTACCGGCACTTTCGCAGTTCTCTTATCAGGATTCAACATCATACCATGTCCAGCATTCCCATAGTATTCCATATAGTCCTCACTGCAATCCCACATCTCCACCGCCGGAGTTCGTATGGTTTCACCGAGAAGATGTTCTTGCCAGTCAGCGAAAAAGTACGACCCCCAGGGGTAGTACGGCGGGACGTAGGTCGACGGTTTCTTCCCTTAGCCGGCGGTCCTCAATTTCAACGTACTCGGGATAGTCTGTACGTATCCAAACTGACGAAGAACTTTATCTGGGATGTGAGGCTCCTCAATTTCATGACAAAACAGCGGACCTCTAAATAGTGCAACTGGTTGCACATGACGAGTGCTATTTCGCAGATCCTTATATGGATGCCAAATAATCTACAACATGCATTCATTACTTAAGGAGTGACTAATTAATGTGGAATACTAGAGTGGTAAGTAAATGCTAGTTCAAGTTACTATTGTTTCACCTCCTTTGCAGTCAGATCTTCTAGAGCAACACGTAGGGTAGCCAACGTATGTGGATGTCTGGTATCTATCTTAGCCGGCCTCCACCTACACATCCTGGGCATCTGCTCGTCATAATTTCGATTAAGAGTAGCCCTATTGAGCGTCAAAAAATGCTCATATATCCACGCCTGAAAATGTAAAATATAGTGCGACATAATTTTATACAATTGTATAGACACAGTATGCTAGGGTTTGCTTACATGGAGCAGTGTTTGACAACCAGCTATCGTCTTCGACTCGACTCGAGATGCAGCACCTAGTTCACGATAGAGGTGTGCTAGTATACCACTTCCGAACGATATTTCAGCCACAGCGTTCAAGTCCGTAAAATTGTTTAGATATTTTGCATGTATCGCTGTTCCGGACTTGTCTGTAATGCCGACGGCTCCTAGGATGAACTGCATGTATCCACGGGCCACGAGGTCGTCATTACCATTGTTGTCATCATCGTCGTCGGAGTCATCATTGAAAGTATTCCTCAAAAAACTTAAAGGAACTCCATAAGACTTCTTAAATTCCGGGATTGTGATAAGGGTCTTGGACTCGACACCAAGACAATTGGCAACCAAATCTACCATCTCATCATACAGTTCGAAGTCGCCCTCGGAATAGTCCATCGACATTTGACGACCATCAACTCTAAGCCCTAAAATGTGGTGGACATCATCGAGGGTGATTGTCAACTCTCCATCTGCGAGATGGAAGCTGTTAGTTTCTGGATGCCAGCGCTCCACAAAAGCAGAAATCATTGCGTGGTCCAATATCTGATATGAGTATTTTGCCAAATACTGCAATCCGGTGGGGGTGATTTTTTCCTTCACACTCTCTTTCAACTCATCAAATCCCCACGTACTACACATCTTCGCATGGTTTATTACCCTCAAAAGGCGCGAGCTTTTCTGCATAAAAACAAAAAAAAAGATCCAATATTACATACATCTATTATTCCGGATAGTTAATCTATATAATAGGTAAGTAACTTACCGGATCCTTCCATATTTCATAACAAATGTGGTTCTCGATTGACTTCAAAATTGAGCAACCAACTGGGCCCGCATCTTCCTCTTCCTCTTCCTCGGGTACTTGAGAAGGACCCGATCCGGCGTCATCTGTCATTCGGGCAATGGGTACATCATCATCGTCGGAGGAATCATCACGATGAGTCGCCGCCGCTTTCGTCAAACGCTTTGCAACACGTTTCATTCCACGTGTTCTTGTTTCTGAGGCTGGTTCGGGTTCTCTGATTGATAGCCCTTTCTCGACATTTCTACCAGCTTCACGCGCCTTGCGATCCGACGCGGTCGGACGTTTTCTTTCGGGCCTGGCCTCAACATCCTTCTCCTTTGTCTTCTTTTCATGACTATTATTGAATATTAATTACATATTAAAATGTAAGGGATGCCCACAAATGTGGCTGTTCCACTAGTGCAAACATTGGGCTGCCCAATATTCTACTAGTCCTCAGTGTATAATGGACGGCCAATTTGAATTTCAATCAGCAGTCCTGTCTCAGGACATGTGTAACTTAAGACTGCCCACATTTCTGGCAGTCCAAGATGCAGTTAGGACTGCCAGAAAAGAGGGCAGTCCTAACTCACATCATGTGTAACAAAGGACTGCCCACTTTTCTGGCAGTCCTAACTTTATGTTGGACTGCCAGAAATTTGAGCAGTCCAACATAGAGTCAGGACTGCCATAAAGGTGGGCAGTCCATTGTTCCACAAGTTATGCCAAATGGACTGTCCAGTTTTCTGGCAGTCCAACATACGATCAGGACTGCCAGAAGATTGGGCAGTCCTTCACTACACATGTTATGTCAAGGGACTGCTCATTCTTCTGGCAGTCCAACATACATTCGGGACTGCCAGAAGACTGGGCAGTCCTAGCCGACGCAAAATTTTGCCACGTTTGCTACGGTCCGATGCAATGGAAATAACGAATGTAATTTATCCTTCAACTGTCTCAGATAATTTCTACGGTTATTGAAAGAAATGGAGGAAGATTTCACACCTTGTTTGCGAGGAAGGTTTCGGGGCCATCGTTCTCCTTGGAAGAGAGAAGAGGACGTGGGGAAGAAGACGAAGATGATGAAGCTGCTCGCCGAGTGGTGGAGAATGGAGTCAGTGTTAGGTCTTAGGAGGAAGAAGAAGAGGGAAGTTAGGGTTCTTGAGGAAGAAGAAGTTAGGGTTCGTGAGGAAGAAGAAGAGGGAAGTTTGTGTTCGGGGGGGGGGGGGGGGAGGGCGGGATTACTTGGGACAGCCCTGTGATCAAATTAATGGGTTGTCCTGAGTAAAGCCCAAAAAAATTTGGGCTAGCCCCAATCCGGGCTAGCCCCCATCAAATTGTGAAGTGCCTTTATCAATTCCCAAGAAAAATCATTCACATCATCTTTTCTAGAAAGAGGGAGAGAAACCCTCGAGTACCTGCTTGGCCCCTTCTCCAGGCCGACGCGGTGGTCTCTCGAGCGCCACCTTCCATAGCTAGGCTTCAATACCAACTTTCTTGACGCGTCACATTCATCCCATCTTCGGATCCAGTGCAGTGCTCGCAGATCCAACCCGTGGCCAAGCACCGACACGAATCTCCAGTACAAAACCCTAACCTGTTTTTCCTCCTCCTTAGGGTTCTGCACCCATAGTTATTTGTTACCAATTCTACTAGAATTCTAGAAGAATTTTGATCTACAATCTTTGAAAACCCTAATTTTGGAGTTCCCTACTATAGGAACTCGATACTCCGCTCCTCAATCTGGCACTCCGACGATGGACGGGAACAAGGACGAAGCCGCCAGATGCCTCTAGCGAGCGGAGTTGGCTCTTCTATCAAAACACAAGTAGCGAGCCCCCATGTTCATCAGGATTGTCAAACTTCTGGACCCCACCATCAGCACCGACAAGCTCTCGGCTGCATGCTGGAGCCCCGGCAACTCGAACCCATTTTTGCAGTAACATGCGAGCGCTCGCGAGACGCCGGTGCGGAGCGGAGCGCTCTGGTTTAGATAGGGGCTACATAGAATTGCCTTGAACCGCCATTTGTTCGTGTCGATTTCGATCAACCGGGGCGCGCTCTTCTCCAAACTCCTTCGAGAAGCATCAGTGTAATCGGTTCAGGGAAGTCTCCTGGAAGATATGTTCACCGATGCCAACTTTGACTCTTTCTCCACCGGCTTCTCCCTCCAGGCCGACGACGGGAGTGACACCCATCACCTTCATGCTCGAATCCCCAAGTAAGTGTTGTTGATGTGTCTTCTCTCACACTTCTTTTATCATCTATACCTGTGATGTGTTTGTTGAAATACATTTTCTCATGTTGGTAGTTATCCATGTGATACTGAACATAACTCTTGGCAGCACCTTCAATTTTCATACTCATTCTACACAGTTCACATAAACAAAGATACATCAACTAAAATCATATATTCATATTGAGCATGAAAATATTGTAACTTCCTCTATGTATCTTCATATTCTTCCAATCTGTCATGTAATTTTTGTATGGTGATCTTACCATAACAAAACTAGGATTCATTATGTCACTTTCACTACTTGTCCAAATCTCATATAAAAATGTTTTATTGCGAGGACTTGGTTATTAGATTAGGGTACTAACTTCTCTAGAAAGGATATACATTTCTTTTGTTTAATTTTGCTTCTTGCTTGTTGTGGGATCATTATTATTATCATATACCAAGGTTGGTAAGTAGGACATCTTAGTTAAGAAATTAGGGGACTAAATTCTTTATTATTCAATTCCTTTATTTCAGTAACCCGAATCATAAAGGAGAAGGTAAAATTTTGTTAGAATGAGTATGAACAATTTAAATTAGAGCAAAAAGTTCATTAGTTGTGGATTTGATAATGTAAATATACTTATTAGTGGTTGTAGAATTAGTTTTTATTGATTCCTATTTTATATGTATGATTGTTTACTAGAAAGCATGAATACTAAAAAATGGGCGAAAATTTGTATCTTAACGTATATGATACGCCATAGCATTCAATACATCCGGATATATCCAGGATACATGTTTCTTTGTATCCTAATCTTTAATTATTATTTTCTTTTAATTTCGGATACGTATTGATACGTATCCTTGATGAAAAAAGAATAAATTAGTCCCACTACCTCTTATACAACCCAAACCCAATTAACCAAATGCAAAAGCCCTAGAGAAGTCTAGTACAATTGTAGGTATTATTCTTTTCTCTTCATTCTTAGCTACTAGAAATGTGCATTAGACAAACTTCTTGCCCTTTTAAAAATTCCTTTTTATAGGAGTAACGATGAGAGAATTTCTTTTCAAATGTTGGAGATGTCCCGATATTTCTTCTCAAGATCTGGATGTATGGCTACCACTTTATATAACTGCATTTTTTGCAACACGTAGTATTGTACTTTAGTTGTACTTTGTAATGTTGTGATGTGTAACTTTGCATCATTGCATGATGTCAAAAAGAACAACACATATGTTGTATAAAGCAATCTTAGTTCACTAGAGGAGAAACCAATTTTGGAACGTCCTCGCCAGGTCCAAGTTTGCCATCTTCTTGATCGATGTCAGGTTCGCTTCTCGGAATTTTGGAGGAAAAATTTGCTAGCTTGATATATTAAAATGTTGAGAACCAAACTATGAGTTAGGAAAACTATAAAGTAGAGTCGAAATGTTCGTGTTGGTGTCTTGTTCGTGCCTGTGCAGAACAGTGAAAGAACTCACATGCAAAAAAGGGTTCTTTTTATGCCCACCTAGTGTTTGACGAAATACTCCAGTGGATTTTGTCAATCACTTGGTGAAGTATACTTGGTAAGCATTGGATGTATGTTTTTTCCTTGCTAGATATGGCGTGCTTATGGTTTTTCATTGCATGAATCCACAATGGTTGTCATTCTTTGACCATGCAAGAGGATTTTAAGAACAAAGTTTACTTGGAAAGAGTTTTAAAGTGTGGCAAGCTGGTGTTTTTGGGCTTTGCAAGTTCTAACTAATCAAGTCTGACCTATATGTGATTTAATATCAGTTCTTGTATCCTGGTTCTGTTTGAAGTACCCAAACATTGTATTTTGAGCTTTCTATTTTGTTTAGAGCCTTTGAACACTTAATGAAGGTAGTAAAATTGATATTTGATAAAATTAGTTTAAGTTGTGCTAGGTCAGATTTCCTATTTGGGCTGGGTTTGGGATTGTTTTTTTTGTCTGCTTCTGCTTGGTTTTTTTTTAAAGAAGCTCTCTTTGGTAACAGCAGCTAATCAAAAAATTCTGAAACCAGTTCAATTTTGGGCCAGCTTTTGACGTCAGGTGGAAGGCTGCCATCAGAAGCTACTTCTGTTGCAGCTTTTTGAAAAGCAGAATCAAGCCCAAACCAGGCCTTGGTATGTAAGTATCTTTCAATATTAAATAGTATGTCTATGACGTCCAAAGTTTACTTGAACAGGATATAAGAATAACCTCAGAGAAGGAGATGTTAACTAGCATTTATAAGATCCATGAACACTTCCTTTTTGAGCTCCTTGTTAAAGTGAGCATCTGTGTTATGGGGATGGTTAATGGGATCACAATGCCATGTGAACCTCTAGTAATCTGAGGGTGATTATGGGAAGACCGAACATATGCAAGTGATTTTGGTGGGAAGCAATTTATGTATGAGATTCAAAAGATCCATGTGCTAAGGACCCTAATGTTTTGGCTATTGATTGAAGGAGTGAGGTGTACTATGGGATTTTTAAGGCTGAACAGGCACTAGCCTCATAAATTACCTGCAGTTTGCGGTCATATTTTTTCAGTTTCAACCTAAATCTTGCTTCCTTGTGTTGCAAACAGGGGCGGACCCACCATAGGCCGAGGGTGGACGGTCGCTCTCCTGAGTTTCTGGTTTCCTTCTATATAATCTTTGTTTGTTCTATTATTTTCCTTCATATTCTTTATGAATTTGGCAACAAATGGTGACCCAGTTGATAAATTGGTGAGGTTATAATCAAAAGGTTTTGAGTTCAGTACTTATTTAGCCAAGATATGATTGGTTTATACTCATTTTTTTAATCTTTATTGTAAATTATGTATGATGCCCCCCTCAAGTATAAGTTGATGTGCTTTTGCTCTGCTCTCTTATGAATTTTTTTGTGTGGGTGTCCGCTACTTATTGCGAAGGCGGTTCTGTGAGCAAGTTTTATGATGTTTCTGTTGTGTTAAATTAAATGTAGTTCCATCTCACCATACACAAGGTACATGGTGGGTTATTGTTTATTTCTAAGTTTTACGAAACTAAGCTAGTAATTTATACACATAATTATTCGTGCTGGATGGGTTTTTCTCTTTATGCAGCATTTTTTTTTTTCCTGAAAGGCTTGCACTATGCTGTTCTTTTGACTTGTGTTTCTTTATGTTAAGCTATCGCTACTCCAGATCCTGCTGTGATAGAATTACCGCTAACTGCAGAAATGTTGAGTCTGTTCTGGATGAAGTACGGCCATACCTTATTGCAGATGGTGGAAATGTGGCGTTACACGAGATTGATGGGAATGTTGTAAGATTGAAACTACAAGGAGCATGCGGGTCTTGTCCAAGTTCTGTGATGACAATGAAGATGGGCATTCAGAGTCGTTTGATGGGAAAAAATTCCAGAAATAGTTGCAGTTGAACTTGTTACTGATGAGGAGACGGGCCTTGAGTTGAATAGAGAAAATATTGAAAAGGTAATCTTTAAGAGTTAATTATCGTTCCAATAATTTGAGAATAACTGCTTCATATGTTTCTCCCTCTTTGCAACACAAGGACGCAAGATGGATCTTTGCAATATATCAGCACAAAGAAGGGAAGGAAAAGGTGATAGAAAATCACCTTGCTTCAAGCCTTCTTTTCATTTGAATTGATACTGATTAAGTTCCTCGCCAAAAATAGGAAAATTTCAGTTCATCTTTGCCCAAAGCTCCTTCCTTTGAGAAGCATTTAAAGATAACTCCAGTGTACATTTTAGCCAAACTGGAGCTTCTGCAATGGGGTTAAAAATATTATTTTGGTAATATAAAAAATATTAACCAAACTGGTCTCTGTAACCCAGAAGCACATTTATTTGTGCATAAAAGCTGAATGCAACCTTTGAATGCAAAACCATACTGGGCATCAGACTTGCAATGAGAGGTAAATTTATGACAATTACCACAGCAGGAAAGAAGTTTATTAACGTCAGGTTGTGAAGAAGTGAGCTTATTTTGGCTGTAAACATTTACAGATAATTCTTCCGGCACAACTACTACCTGTGTTGTATGGATATTTGTTTGTCTGAAATTCCTATGCTATATGGACCTTCTGTTTTATGATGAAAACTACAGAGCAATAATTAATTTCTTGCAAGCAAGACTGACTATGCAAGGTTCGTCGAAATCGGTATTGGACCCTTCCTGTAGGTATTGGAATAGACAATATTGAGCTTTGGCTTTGTCGGCCCCATTCTCTACTTTGACTATATTACTCCTGAAAAGGGATATATTACAGTGTGGTCACTAAGGATTTGAAAGAATATATCCCCATGTCATGTTCTAATTAAGTTATTTTATGGCATTAATTACCAGTACTTCTTCGTTTATATTTGTTTGTTGGATGCTAGTGAGATATGCTAAGAACTATTAGAGATTCGTGGTTGAGGTAAACAAGGTTGCCTCTCAGCCAAATGGACTCAGCCTCTCGAGATCAACCTGGTAGCCCATTTTTTTCTTCCACATCTTATTATTTTAATCCTTTGATTGTTATTTCTTAATTATTTTGAATACATACAATTGCAATGACATATTTGTAGCTTTCTCTACCTTTTGTCGATTGATATATTCCTAAAGTAACTATAGATTTTATACTGACCCCCATGAACGAATTTGGAAATTCCTTCCAAAGAATGTGAGTGCCGGCAAGAGTAGAATGATGTAAGTGAATATTGGCATTTAACAGAACTCTTATGAAAACAGCTATATCAATACCAAAATGAATGAACCTTAGTTGCATATTTGTCTTATATACATATATGTATCTATGTGGAACTCCGGATGTATAGATCCTTTGAAATGAAAGTGCTCCTTTGAGCTGTGCAGATGGATGATGAGACCACCATGTCTCATGTGCTTGCTTCAAAATAAAAGGATGCCCCTAAAGACGAGCAAACTGACAACAGTCCTACAAAGACATCGCCCAATGGATCTGTTAGAGGGACACCATCAACTTCCAAATCAAAGTTGAAGAAAAAAATCTGGAGGTGATGATGTAAAGCCTGCTAACACTGCACAACAGAAAAAGGTGAACACGTTTAATGTAAACTTCAAATTTATTTGCATGCTCAGCTTATTCCACGGCATGATAACATGAATAATGTTGCTCAAATTGAAAACAAACGTTGTACATTAACTCAGGAATCTAAACCGTCATCCGTCAAAGATGAGCCTTCCTCTACCGCCAAAGCTGGTACATCTTCAAAAATTCAGCTTTCTTACCTTCAAAAACTGGATTGAGTTCTTCCACAGGTCTTGTTACAGAGGAAGAAATAAGGAATGTTCTTTTGGCAACGGCTCCGGTGACTACACAAGATTTAGTAGCTAACTTTAAAGGGAGGATAAAATTTTCGGAGGTTGGTTACCAAATTATTGAATTAAATCATATTAGATCTTTAGTGTTGCCAGTAATTCAAGTATAATTTTGTTATTCTGTTGCCCGATGGACTAAATCAACTCCATTATTTGTCAACATGTTAAGGGTGCATAGTCAATTTAGCATTTGTTCATTTCCTCGCTTATGCTTGCAGTTTCATTTCTAACCATTATTGTGCTAATACCAGATTGGTGAAAATTATGAATTCTAGGAACAAGGGTAATATAATCAATCAATAATAACATAGTAGTTTAAGACATGATATATTCTTATAAGCTTATATATTCTGAATTCCATTAATTTAATGCCACATGACGAGTTATATTTGGGATAAAGGTTTGTTGTTCATTAAATGCAATGGTTGTGAATGGAAGCTAATAAAATCTTGGTTGAACTTTGACTATGTCTGCATTCCATTACTTTTTAACATTTTGGTGGTGCTAGTTTTTCCTCATTCCATTGATATCCAGTGGATGTGTCTAACGTTCTTGAGAACTTGAATAATTCTCCTAGTAGAATAGTAGTTGCCTGCCACATCTACTTTTACTTTGTTGTTTTTGTAGTTTGCTTGTCAATAATTATTGACATTGTAATATTGCCTAACTATCATTGTTGAACATATTATTTTGATGAAAGGGTATGCATGTGTTAAATTAGGTACGAATGAGTAGATTATGTGACTTTTATTTTTCTAAGAATGCATCTGGAAAGCTTACTAGCATATGCCTTTGTTAGGATAGGAAAGAGACATGACCTTAAAAGATATCACAGTAAGGGTTTTTTTAACATGGGTCTGGACACTGGAACGTAGAGTGTTGTACAAGTGTCAAGGGGCTGCTCTGTTTATATTACTGACTAAACTATTAATATCTTAGACACTAATTGTTGATGGCACAGACTTGAACCTTGATCTTGATGATTGGCAACATGGATTCTCAGTTAGGTGGCAGTCTGCAATCAATCTAATATTTGATGTGTGGTTGTCGCCAAATTGTTGATGTGCCAACTTGAGGAACCTTACACTAACTTTTTTAACGAATTAACAAGTTCTTAATATTTTCATCATTCTTTGACCCAAGCATCAGTTCCTCCATGTGATTTGTAGAGAGCATATTGTGACTTGGTTTTAAGCTTCATGTAAGAAGTATCTTTAAGGGATAAAGGGACCCTCAGATAATTAATGATTTGTTATACTCTTGTGAATTGCTAGGATTAATGGTTTTTGTTGAGTAATGTACCTACATGTTGGTATAAACTTACTTAATGTAGACATGGTGGGACATACATGTGATATTAAGGCTACATTTATAGCTTACAAGGCTGATGATGTAGTCGTGAAGGTAATATTTGTACCTTGAGCCTTTAGTGTATTCAATACATCAACACTTTATTTTATCATGTGATTTCTTAGGTTCATCTACTTTAATCCAATACAACATTGCATTTTATGAGCTCAATTAGTTTGCAATTCCTCCTTGATTCTATATGGTTTTGGTGTACGTCAACACTTTTTAAGATATGGCTTGCTCAAAGGGAGATGGAGTGAAAAAGTCTAACATGGAAGTGTGTGAAGGTAAGTTTTCATTTAGGTTTCTTTAGCAGAAAATTTGGTAAGTTGGCTGTTGAGATTGTTCTATATATTAATGTAATATTGGTTGTATTGGTATAACATGATATACTAGTCGATTCTATGTTTATTTTTGTAGTTTGCTGGGAGAGGATTAATCTGTCAGAGAAATTGATGAAATGAAATGAGAGCTGGCCAAATTTATCCCGGTTATTGTTAATGAAGGTCGTATGTAAAAAATGACGCATTATAAAATTTTGGAAGTATTGTAAATTTATGTTGTGAACGTATGAGACTGAAATAATATTGTATAGTTCAATGTTGGCATTTTGAATAATTATGAAATAATTTTTTTTTTGTTGGTGTTAAGTGTTTATTTTTCTTCTTCTTTATATTGTACACAAAATACAAATTGTGGAATACGGATGAAAAAATTGGAGCTATAAAAATAATGGAATTTAATGACAATTAAAAGTCATCTTTCGTAAATAAAGATGACGCATAAAAGTCAAATTTTAAAAATAAAGATGACGTGTACTGAGATGTCATTGATTTCTTATGATAAATATAATTTTTTTAAAATAAAGACGACGCATAGAAGTCATCTTTTGTACGTAAAATGATGCGTCAAAGTCATCTTTTGCAAATAAAGATGATGCATATAAGTCATCTTTTGCAAATAAAGATGATGCATATAAGTCATCTTTTGTAAATAAAGAAGACGTTTAAAAGTCATCTTTTATAAATAAAAATGACGTGTGTTTAGTTGTCATTGATTTTTCATGATAAAAGTTATCTAATATAAATAAAGATAACACACATAAGTCATCTTTTCTAAATAAAGATGACAAATAAAAGTCATCTTTTATAAATAAAGATGACATGCGTTGAGCTGTCATTGATTTCTAATGATAAAGATGACCCCTTCATAGATGACGACCAAACAAATGTCATCAATTATCATATTTAGCCGTCATTGTTATCTATTTTTGTAGTAGTGTCCATTGCTTGATTTGAGTAACCATCAGAGTATACTTACTTGGTCGGTGTTCAAGTTGTCAACATATATGCCTCACAAAAGAAGTGTTATGTCGAGTACGTTTGGTCATAATAATAATTACAAAATTTTGGGATATCACTACTGTCCATCTTCTTCTCACAAAATCTGCATATTGTCTTTCTTTCTTAGGAAAAACAAAAGTTCTCCATTTAAGAATCGCAATACTTATTAATATCAAGAGAAGTCACTAGGAAGATGTAAAATGTTCAGTTGCTCCAAATTATCTCGATAAACGACCGAAACGAGCTTTCCAAATAATAGACAAGCCTAATTGGTAACCATAGCGAGTTAACCTTCCAGAGTCATTTAATGTTTTCCATTATTGGTTCAACTATCTTGCATACATTTCTTTTCAAGATATATGTCTCCCAATTGATGAAGGCCCCAATATGTACTCTCTTTGTGAGATATATGGGTAAACACTAAGTAAGCTCGCCTCAATCCAGCATTCAACCAATTTTACTATTACCTGCTATCCAAACACTATCCACAAGTAGGTTCACTCATTCAAATTCTTTTGTTAAAATCATCAAGTATAGAGATGCCATCCTCTTTATTAGGATATTACTTGTATTTCTCTATTCTGCGGAACATACAAGTAATGTCACTTTTTTGTTTTCTTCTTTATTTATGTTGGCCAAGCGCACAGTACATGAAAAGGTTATCTTACAGTATAAAACTAAAAAATGAGGCTAATTAATCACATCCTTAAAGTCACTTCTCTTTCTATACTACACTAGTTTAATTCTAACTATGAGCAAAATTCATTCCCCATTGTGTATAACACTAGTTTGAATTCTGACTATAAACAAAATCATGATCTCTTTTTATATTACAACAGTTGAATTTTGGGTATGAGCAAAAGCCAGTTACTTATGAACACCCAAAATAAAAACAGGTTCAGATATGTAAACTAGTGCCTTGGATAAAATAGCACCAAACAAAGCAAAATTGTTGCAACTTCCATAAAAAAATTCACCAACAAAATGGTGCCCTCTAAAAATGGCATCCTTTGCCTTACTCAAGCCAACACCAATAAATCATGTAAAACTAAAAGTTCAAAGACAATACTAATTTATAAGAATGGACAAAATCATAACAATAATAATAAATATAAAAGCATGATTTGAATGATATTTATGCTTTGGACACGAAGAATGTATCAGAATTTTTTGTGGATTGGGAGAAAATTACAATAATTTATGGTATAGGGTTTACCTTTGAATCTGGAGGAAATATTAGAGATACAGGACAACCGCAGGTGGACGACCGCTCCAAAAAATGTGAACCCTACTAACCATACAAAAAATAAATAAGTAAATAAAGAAGAACTCACTACGAGAGAGTCGGACAGCCGCAGGTGGACGACGCAGGCGGACAACGTCGCCTATATGTCACTGCAGGTAGACGGCCGCTGCAGATGGACGGCCGCTGCAGGTGGACAACTGCTTCTGGTGGACGGTTGCTACAGGTGGACGATCCCCAAAGGTGCAGATGCGCCATAGGTTAGGGTTTGTGAAATTGAAGGGCGAGAGAATGAATGGTTGAGGGAATTTATGAGAGAGAGAATTGATTTGGGGGTTGGGGAGATATATTGTGAAATTGGAGGAAAAGGAAATTATGCCGTTGAGTTTTGGTTGTGCGCCAAAAAATTTAATTATGAAAATTTTAGGGGGGGGGGGGGGGGGGGATATTAATAATTAGTTTCTTATTTCTATTAAATAATAGTAAATGGTTACAAAGAGGAAAAAAAATATTTGTAATGGACTAGAGTAAATTCTAATGGTTCTACCGTATTACTAGTTTGTAACGGATTACACTCGTTAGAAACTAAAAAAAAAGGGCCGTTAGAAATTAGGCAATTTGGTGTAGTGTAGTTTGGCACTACAAAGAGGCTGGGCCTCGTGCTATAGTGGTATGACACCATATGAGGCTTTGCCTCGGCTTCGGACCATGTCATAGCGGCATAGCACCGTAAGGAAGCGAAAGGCTTCATGCCAAGACTCTTTAAAAGAACTCACCCAGAGTGTATGGATAGAGATGTAGGTCGTCTCTTGAGGAAAACTTTATAGACACCCAATATACATACACCTAAACCAGGCTGGCACAAGGCCTTTAATGTGCAGCCAAAATCACAGTTGATGTCATTATATGAGTGAAAAGAATTGCAGTTATGTTGCAAAATTTAAGGCTTAATCCATTCTTATATCATGTTGTTATTTAACCCATGCGGGAAGATTCAAGTCATAGCGACATCTCTCCTAATTCATGATGGACAGTCACTGTGGGGAACACTCAACCCATTTATTAAGATATGTGAGGGATTGTTGGTGTTTTTGTCTTTAGATTAGGAAAGATAGTCCCATATCGGCTATACCAAATGGTGAGTATCTCAATATAATGCATTGCTTGTGTTGAGGTATGCACATGGGGTGTGGTAGGGCACAAGTGGATACGATGTGGAAGTATTTTTCTAGAAGAAAAAATGATTAATTCTAACAAGGATGCAAGTTAATTTTTGATGTTCAGACTCGGACTCGGACACGGACTCCAGGATGCCTCTTGCATGCACGGGCGTGTGTTCGGAGGGTAGGCATGGACTGGCACTCGACTATGACAATTGTGTGATGATGCAAAATATCAAACTCTATTTTAGAGTATTGGTATTTTAGTCCCACATCGGACATGAAAAATGGTGAAGTCTCACTCCACTCTATAAATAGAGCCCATGGCCTCCTTTTTAAGATGCACCAAAGAAGAGAGTTAAGGGAGTCCGTGAAGTTCAAGGAGCCCGTTTAAGTCTCAAAATTTGACCAAACGAGCGTTCCATAAGTTCTTTGAGAACTTGTTCGTTCCTGGAAGCGGATTGCATAAAGGCGAAATTTGCTTTGAACAACGGTGATCTGATCACCCTAGGAAAGCTGTCTTACTCTTTCTTTTTTCCTTCTCTTCTTCTCTGATCTAATCAGAAACGTCTTGTGTTTCTCTGATCTAATAAAAAACCACTTGTGGGCTTTCGTCGCTGCTACTACGAATTCATTTGTGCCTTCTTCGAAGTATCACATTTGATTTCTTCTCTCTGAATCCTCCGAGATCTCAGTTGTGCACCTTCCTCGAAGTGTTGCCAAATCACTCTGTCGACTCACGTTCTTCCATTTAAGATCTGTTTTGTCAATAATATATATATATATATATATATATATATATATATATATATATATATATATATATATATATATATATCCAAAGTTCTAAAAACATATTATAACAAATTTTAATGAAAGTATATTAAATTATATTAAACAATTCTAATATATATATTTTTTAATATTATTAGAAAAATTATTTTTTTAATATTATTAGAAAAATTATTTGGTATGTGCATCGCAAGTTAACATAATTAGGAGTTCCAATTAGGAATAGAGCCAAATTTTGAAAAGGACGTGTTATTAAATATAGAATGAGATAAAGAATCAAGGGATGAATAGAGAGATATTTTGTGTATATGTATCAAACATTGATTTCATGATTATGAAAGAAAAAAGGGCATAGCTATTTGTATACTGAAATAACCGGAAAAAAAATCATAAAAATCATAGTAAACAGTGAATTAATAAATAGTTCAGAGCCTTGTTAGCAATCACCCGAATAAAACTCGTATTATACGCGAATTTTTCCGTCTCTCTCATAAACGTATAATACTTGCGTACTTTTGACAGATCCAAGTCAGTACGTAAATTTCAAGCATGCGAAGTTTTAAACGTATTTTGTATCAATTATTAAAAATTTTGGCACAAAAAATTTGTTTGGAACATGTTTAATTAAACAAATTTGACAACATATTTAAGAATGAGAAGTTTCTAACCTCAATATTTTTATTTTTCGAATATTTAACCTAATTTTTGAACGTGTTTTATTTACGCTGAGTCGATTTATACTCGTATTTTTTCCGTTCCGTATTTTTTCCATTTGCCGAATTGCTAACAAGGGTTCAGAGTAGGGTTATTTATATATAAATATCCTCCTATAGTTTGTACGTATTTTGGTAACTGTTTTTGTTGTTTTAAAAACAAAAAACACTCATCTTGGTGTTTAATTTTTCACTCACTTTCTTCTATGCACGAGGAGTACAACTAATTAACTCTATAAACCAAAAAGATATTTTTATTTTTAAACAACAAAAACAGTTACCAAAATATTTACAAACCATAAGAGAGTACAACTAATTAACTCTTCAGAGTATGAATCAATCAACAGCTAGTTAGTAGGTGCCCAAAAAATAATGATAGAGCCTCATCAGATTATAAAAGTAAGATCTAATACTTGCAGAAACGCCGTGCTATGCACATGGCCGACCCGGAGGATTGGATTGTCCTATCCTGGAACTAATTTTGGTTGTCCCTTGACCTTTATTGTGAACTAGTCCTAGTGGTCATCCATGACCCTAACCTTTGGTGGGATCATGCTCAACCTAGAGGGTTGTCCTCGCAGAGGAGGGTTGTCCAAGCCCCAAGACTTGTCTGACTTACCCCAGGGCCGGCCCTGGCTATGCACGCCCTCTGATTTAGACATATGATACACTATTGATTGATTCGATTTTTTGCATATGGGAATCTAGTAAGAACTCTTTATGAGAGCCAGCTACGGTTGCACTAGAGTACAAACCAGTGTGTCGAACGATATTATTAACCGTTCGTACGTCCTTTGTCTGACACGTGGAAAAAAAAAATCCGACACTTCGCCTGTATCGAACCTGAACCACCTGTCAGTCTAGAGTGGTGGTCACTTGGAACCCAACGTTCGGAAAGTACTGCGCTAGTCGAATATAACCAAACTCCGACCCTTTGTTTTCTACTTTTGGTCCTTTTCGGAACCTAACAAACTTCTTTGTCACAAACACACAATGACCATATAAAATGTTTCAAAACCCCCACTATATCACACTTTGCTCTTCAAAAACCCCTATAAAAAACCTCCATCACCCCCGACTCTCCACTCTCCACTTCCACAGACCCCAAAACTTTTGGGACTTCCTCCACTTACAAGTAAGTCATGGCATTCCTAGTTCCCGGAAACCCCAAGCCCACTTCCTCCGGTTCCGTCCCTCTGAATTCATACGAGGCTCAATTGGCTGCCGAGGTCACGAGCTGCCTCTACATAAAGCCTAGCAGAGGTGGCGAAGGTGGCAGCGGTGGGAAGCCTATGGAGAAGGACGTGGTCCTCCGCAGAATCCGTCACCGGAAGCGCATGAACTCGATCCGTGGCGCGATCCAACACTTCCTCCGGCCGGCTCCGCCGCCGTCGCCGCCGCCGGAGAGCGAAGACAAGGGCCGGGATGTTGTCTGGATGCAGGATGCTTTCCCATCCCCCTGAGCTTCTGCATGCTGCATGCATGTTGCACATTCTTTTGTTGCTTCATGTAATGTTTCTTCAGTGACGTTGATGTGTTTTCCTTGAAGATTTGGAATAAACTTGTTTGCCTACTCCTCTCTCTTAATTCTTAATTTGCCCATTAACGTGTAATTTAAAAATGTTCGATTGGATCTCGCTTTTGGTTGAGCGTTCAAATGGAAGGTGACAATGGAGTTGATAATTTAGTCCCACATCGGTTAGGAAGTGGGATGATGTAGTGTAGATAATTAGAATTAATTCAAGTCTTACATGATAATTCTCTTTTAAGACATACGGATCCATTGGGGTTAGTCCCAACAAAAAAACTCGTGTGCCAAGTAAATTATAATCGTCTCCTGTTAATTTGTGTATTTAATTGTGACAAAATGCATGAAACATAATTAAACAATTATTTAGTCAGGTGAGATGAGATGCTGATGAAAATGGTTAAGATTTGCTAACTGGATTTGAGAAAAACCATATATAAGTAGGGTTGGTGACTCAGCATCTCCAACCCTATTGCGAAAAAAATGTTGCCACATAGGAATAGAATCCTTCTCTAATACAATAGTCAAATAAATTGTGAAAATTATGTGACAAAAATGATTAGAAAATATTGTGAAGTTGGTTGTCTTCTTAACGATGTCTTTATTTTTATGTCAAAATTATGAAAAAAAAATTGAAAAAAAAGAAGAATAGAAATTGTCTTGAAAGTTGGAGGAAAAAGTCCTCTCAATATTTTATCTTACAAGTTGAAAAAATAAATATCTTAATACTTTTGTATTGGAGGGATTTTTTTTTAATTTCAATTTAATATAGTCTTGTCATCTAAAAAATATTGTGATATTGTTCAATGGGAGATGCTCTCAGTGCTAGAGAACTTCTCTTTGCTTATCCGATGGGATGGGGAGAGTGAGAGGAATCTTGTTTATTGGCTAAGTTGGAATCCAATAATTAATATAATATCATAGTGCACTAGTAATTAAATTGGGGTTTCAACATCATGGGCCATGGCCACTTCGATAAAGCAATGTGTTGAGGGAAAATTGATGCAGTTAATTTAGAGTCGCAAGTCAAGATATTCTCATCTTATGTTTGAATTCAGAGTGAACTTGTTAAGTCAAAATTATTCGACCAAAATGTTCCTCTTCTTATAGAAAAAAGAATCACTTTTTAAAAATTGGAGATAAGTGCTACATTGAAAATAGGAAACATTGATTTAAAACAGTCGAGACTCACGATGGTTAAGAGCATATCCAACTTTATTGTGAGTTTAGAAAAAATGATTGCCACATAAGAATTCTTATGATAAGTTTTTATTTCAAATTTTTTTTCAATATAAATGTAGAATAAACCATGAAGTTGACATAGCAATAATATGGCAAGGACAATGTGAAGTTGGTTGTCTAGATCTAGACAATGCACTTCACAATGACTTTGTCTCCACATCATTAATTATGAATAGAAATATTTATAAAAAAAAATAAAAAAGTGGAGGAGTTGTCTTGGAAGTTGAAAAAAAAAATTATTGTCTTTTCAATACTTTTGCATTTGAGAACACTTTTTTATCTCATTGTCTTGTGTGAATATCATTTTGCCACATAGGAAGACATTGTCTTGTGATTCATGCCACATAGGAATCATAACACAAAACAAGACAATAGGGTTGGAGATGCTCTCTATTGTGAGTTTAGAAAAAATGGTTGCCACATAGGAATGACAAGCTTTCATTTCAAAAAATCTTCTCCAATGCAAATGTAGAATAAATCATGAAGTTTACATGGCAATTACATGTCAAGGACAATGTGAAGTTGGTTGTCTAGATATGGACAATGCACTTCACAATGAGAGCATCTCCAACTCTATTATGAGTTTAGAAAAAATGGTTGCCACATAGGAATGACAAGTTTTCATTTCAAAAATCCTTCTCCAATGCAAATGTAAAATAAATCATGAAGTTGACATGGCAATGACATGACAAGGACAATGTGAAGTTGGTTGTCTAGATCTAGACAATGCACTTCACAATGACTTTGTCTCCACATCATCAATTATGAATATAAATATTTATAAAAAAATGAAGAAGTGGAGGAGTTGTCTTGGAAGTTGGAAAAAAAATACTTTTTATTGACTCTTCAATACTTTTGCATTGGATAACACTTTTTTATTTCATTGTCTTGTGTGAATATCATCTTGCCACATAGGAAATATTGTCTTATGTCTCATGCCACATAGGAATCACAACACAAAACAAGACAATAGGGTTGGAGATGCTCTGACTTTGTCTCCACATCATCAATTATGAATAGAAATATTTATAAAAAAATGAAGAAGTAGAGGAATTGTCTTGGAAGTTGAAAAAAAATACTTTTTATTGTCTCATCAATACTTTTGTATTGAAGAACATTTTTTTATCTCATTGTCTCGATCTTGTGTGAATATCATCTTGCCACATAGAAAAGACATCGTCTTGTGCCTCATGCCACACAAGAATCATAACACAAAACAAGACAATAGGGTTGGAGATGCTCTAAGGATTAGTGAGAGGTCACATATTGAAACTCGGACTTTAAAAAAAAAAATCCCCAAAGAATAAGAAAGTATTGTTTGCCTTTTTCTCATTCTTTAAGATAATGGAGAGCATTTATAAAATGCGGTTCCATATAGTTTTTGTTGAAACTATAGGCAGTTAATTGGTCAAATGGAATTTGGGGAATGTCTTTGTCGTCGTTTTAGTAATTGAACCTTTTTCTTTTTGGTACCGAACGAGTGGCTCTTGTGGTTACTGAGGAAAGGTATAAGACCTTGGCTAGATGGCTAAAGATCAGTGGATCGAGTCACGTGACGTATTATTCTTTCCGTTTATTTGGTGAGAGTTGGGGACAGTGAGCCCAATAGGCATACAATGCAGCGTGTACTAAGTCCCGTGCGTATCGCCGGACATCTCAGAAAAAAAAAACTTTTTCTTTTTGGTTAATTTGGTATCTAAATTTTGTATGTTGGTTTAAAGTGTTTAACTAGATTCCGTTGGTGCTTTTGTATGAAAATAGTTAAAAATGGAATGTGACAGTCACGTGCCTTATTTTTCAGGATTTTTTTTTTGCTGACCCAGTTGCTAGCGAAGGCAACCTTCAGCTCGAGTGCATTTTTGTTTATGTAAAATTTATTTGAACACCAATATTTTTTTGAAAATGATAGTCTAACAACAAAAACTTAACAAAATAACCTTGAAAAATAAACACGTAGCCGTCACATGTCCCGTTCTTACGGTTTGCATCCAAAAGCACAAACAGAAGCTAGTTCAGTCACTCTTTAAACCAAAATACAAAGCTTATATATCAAATTAACCAAAAAAAAGTACAATCTATAAAATGACGACCACGACATTCCTCAGACACTATTTGGACTTAACTCTACTATAGGAGTTAATTAACAAATTCATCCAAGAGTGTTGGTGTTAGTCCAATGATTACTTTGAGTATTTTTGTTATGAAATTACTAATGTTTATGCAATATTGTTCATTCTTAATACTTATTACTTAACTAGGCAAAGTCCTAGTGTTTTCTATTTATTATTATCATCCACACTTGTATTTCACGATAGCTTGGGTAGGATGCGAATACTAATTTACTATTATGTATATCGATTTGTTTGCCTAACGTTTATTTTATAGAAAAATAGTTCAGATAATTTGAAACAAGATTAGTCATGGACTTATGTCAATAAATAAATAATTAAAATCATGTTTGGCCAAAAATATTAAAACTCAAGTTGCATCTAAGCTAACTTGAAGACAGAAAGTTACGGAGATACACAGACTCAAACCACATCAAAGTCAACTTGAAGATAAAAAAAAACTATGAAGATGTAAGAGCCCTGATCAAAAGTCAAAGCTCTATTAAAAAAATGGACAAACTTGAATAAGCTAAGCTATTTGAAGGATCAAGATACTTTAAGTACAAAAATCAGTACAAAAATCAATTTTGTAATTTTTTTTTCTTTATTCTAGTGTAAGTTGAGTTGTTTTGAGTAATGATGTAACTCAAGTAGATTTTTTTTCCTAATTTTGTTAACTTTTCCAACGTTGAATTATTTTTAATAAAAACTTAAAAATTAAAAAACCAAAGAACTAAAAAAAAATTTATGAGAACCAAAAAAAAGAAAAAAATCCTAAAGGTGAGACCCGAGAAGATGGTACAAAGATTTCTTATGAGCATGTCCAATGTTACCGTATCCCAAAACTAAAGCAAGTACCTGTCAATTAGTGTCCACTAATTTGTATTCGACCCTAGATTTCAATACTTCATGTTTTAAGTGTATCGAGTATTGATTACTACTATGTGATCGTAAAATATCAAACGGGATAATTGCATGCAAATAAATTTTCTATAAATCTATTTTTGGAATTATCTTTTTAATTTTATAGTTTATTTAATACTAGAAATTCTCTCGTCTCTAGCCGACATTTCTAGATAAATTGATTTTTTAATTTCATCTAATAATAATATATTTATATTTATTTACCTATATTGATATTACTTTAGATGACATATACATTTGTTAAAAATGATGATTCCATTTTAATTGCGACACTTTCTCTTAAGCCGAGAATACTCCTATAGGTTAGTTCCTACTGTCCTTTATCCTTTTGTCCTTAATAGCTAAAGACAACCCTATTTTACCATATAATTGTACTTACCAACTAAATACAGCATATAAAGTAAAATTTATTGAATTAAATACTGTTAGTGCCGGGGTACAATTTTTCGATAGAAAACTGAGAATATAAAACAATTGTAAGAACAATGTTTCAATGCAACACTTCTAGGAAGGTTACGTAAGTATAACGAAGATCTAAGAAGATCTCGTTATGATATTACGAGAATCTAAAAAGATTTCGTAATTCACAGCAACAAAGAAGATGACATGCGAAAGATGGAAGATGGCCTGCTGGGGTGAATGATCACCGTTGCTCAAAGCTATATTCGCCCCACACGAATAGCTTCCAGGAACCAGCAAGTTCGTCGGAGAACTTTGGAACACTTCTGCTCTTCTGACTCCTCGGATCGTACACGAACTCCCGTACAAAAGCAACGCTGGTGCAAAGCTTCTCTTCTCTCTAACAGGCTCTGTTTACTTGTGTTAAGAAACACTTGTAAACTTTTGTAACTCTCTGAATGTGTTCTGTATTGTATCTCTGCCTGTGAGAGAGAGGAGACCTTATATAGGCCCGAGTAGCAACTGTCCGGTTAGCACAACATTCGGGACGTGGTAATAACCACTTCGAACGTGCAGTAACCGCTCAGATCATGCACATGCACGATCTGAAGCAAGTTGCGCCACTCTAGCAACCCGCGTGCCTTGCACCTTACGCACAGAGCCACTTGCGCCACACTGCGCCACACTGCGCCACACGCCTTGCGCGCCTTGCACACCTTGTGCCACACGCACAACGCGCACATTGCGTGCCTTGCACACCTTGTGCCACACGCACAACGCGTACATTGTGCCACTTGCGCAACCTGGCGTAACCTGTGCGCAAACTGGCGCAACCTGTGTACAGCTGTAGTGCCCCGTCCCGCTCAGTCAATCGGAGGAATCGGAATGCCGACGGCGTTCGGACTTAGCCTTGCAACGGCTACTCGGAGGCATCGCTCGTTCGAGGCGACCGCTCGCTCAGGTGGGGTAGTTTCGGTGAACTCGCCTCATCTTTGCCTTCACATAATAAATCGTATGTTTTCAACTTGCACAAGTAGGATTCATAATAAAAGAGACGAATCAACATAGATAAGGGAATAATCCCGACCGGTCAAATTGAGTTAGAATATGGAAAGGTCCAACGATCGTCTTAGAGTTAGTGCACGGCGTGCTTTGAAAATGACACTCGATCCTTCGTCCCGTGGATTGGGAGAAGGAAAGTTGGTTGAGTAGGCAAAGTTATGAGTTAGCTAAATTCATAGGCGTCGCCCACAGAAATACTTTATAAAGCATGCACGGTCTCATCGCCCAAGGCGTGGCATAGCCTCTGCTCGCCCGACGGGTTAAGTTGTATTGCACGGCTTGTGGCATAAGTTTAGGCACCCCAAATAGCTTGGTTGTTCAAGTTAAACGCGTGCACGGCACGTTCCTACGGCGCAAGGCTTTACGCAGCCTCTGTTCGTCAAGTTGTTGTAAAGTAAGTTAGGCGAGTTACGTTAAGCTAACAGGAGTAGTAGCAGGCACGATGGCACGGACTTAGTATTTTAAGGCACGGGTCACGGTTGATTTATTGAGTTTGGAAAGTATTTTAATAGTTGTTATTGAGTCGAATGAAATGATAGGGCAAGAAAGAAGAATGCTCACGACTGGGTCGTTGAGGCAAGAAAGAAGAATGCTCGCGACTGGGTCGTCGAGGCAAGAAAGAAGAATGCTCGCGACTGGATCGTCGAGGCAATGTCTCAGATGTGAAAAGTGTTGAACTTAGTCCTGAAAGAGATGGTAACACTAGAAGTAGATTGACTGTATGAGACGTTAGTTTGAGTCGAGTCTTGCGTGGTCATGGACAACTTGTCGACAAGGTAGAGTTTTCCCGCACGGCAACCTGTGGCACCACGGGACCGATGCGGCCTAAGGAAACAAAAAAAATGGCTCTGGAGTCTAAAATAGCTGTGCCTGGGGCAAAGTATTCGGTGGACGCTCATTAGGACTAGCTACCCGAACCGGTCCATCCTATACTCAGCTAAAAGGGAGTCCACAATGGCTCTGGGAGTCAGTGACCAAATCATATAGATGAGTCAGCATGACGGCGATCCACGTGTATGCCTTTGGATTGAGTTGAGTTGTTGAATGTGTGTACAGTTAGAACACAAATGTTTGGGCCTAAGAATGGCTACAACATAGACGACGTGCTTCGGCACGAGATGTGGCGTCGAGTCTTGAGTTGTCGGCATAATAGTTGCATAATTTGGATGAGAGTTGTCTTGAGTTTAAGTCAGGAAATGCCGCAAGGCAAAGTTGGTCAAGTGACACTTAACCCACAAGTTTTGATTGGGTCAATCGATGATTTAGTAGCGAAGGGCCGCGGGGCGGCGATATGATTGAGTCTCATTAGAGTTGCGAGGCACGGCCTCAACAAGGACTTATAGCACGGTCACACGGAAATGGAGTCTTATCGCGTAGTTGCAACTCTGATTTTGGGCCGAAAGGCAAACACGACTTGATAGGTTAACGTTGATATTGCAAGCACGGGATGGTCTAGAGACACAAAATAGGCCAAGGCGTCGGTCCTAAAACTGATCCTAAGGCAAGACTAGAAAGACAATTGATAAGAAGGGACTATGTTGCACAAAAGTAAATCAAACGTGTTGGTTTTGTATGGGTGGGCGAGGAGCTCATTCCACCAGTACAGTTGAGTACTGACACCCACATAGTTTTTATGTACAGGCACAGATAGAAGCTCGTGGCACGGAGCTCGCTTGGATGCGTCGAGACACGGAGTTCCTTGGCGATTCGAAGCGTGCGGTCGCATGGAGTCAAGACTTATATGGAACATAATGTATGGACGTCGCCTTCCGAAGCTTTCACTGGTTCAAGACTTGTATTGAGAGACGAGAGAGAGCTGAGTGACTTGTAATGTGAGATGAGTGAGCATTGAGTGAGCTTGAGAGACTTGTAATCTTGGCCTTGCGCCCCATTATAACCTTTGTTTCAATATCAATAAAAGAGTGTTTTGCAATGACTTGTGTTTGCTTTCTAAATTCCGCTGCTATTATTCAATTTCTCTGCTCGAGACTTATGTGCGACGACCCCGTCGCAGCCGCTGAAATCGGCCGTTATGGAACCCGCCTTGCACGAGCGCAATCTAGGCTCGTGCGGCATCACGCCTTAGCGAGGACGATCGCTCCTACGGGAGCGGGGCATGACATAATGGTATCAGAGCACGACTTTACGTCCTTGGACTATCGATTGAATTCTTTAACTCCGTTATTTCCGCAAACTCTGAATTGTGCTTTCACAAGTTGATATCGTTGGTGCGCTCTCTCTCAAATGTCCTACGGGATGTCCATACAATAAGTCTATCTATTTTGCAAAACATAGGAGAACAGTTTTCGACAAGAAATAAAAAGATGGTTCGCGTAAGCACGGTTGGTTAAGTCGGACTGGGCATATACACCAAGGATTGTGTCGACCATAGCAAAGTCGAGTGCGGGATTCGTAATATTTTGAGCTAGAATGAGTTGAACTTGATTGAGTAAAGTGAGATGACTATCGATGGGGGTGCTATCGAGCGACGATATCGTCGGTGCGATATAAGGTGAGCGTGCTTGAAATTTAAGGAATCGTTCGGACAGAAATTCGAGGAAGTAGATTATGAATCGAATGATAGTTTTGAGAATTTGTTGAATGACTTCATCCTTGAGTGGTGTATGCGATAGCCTCAGGGATGTCGATCGACTGATTGAGGATGCAGGGTGTCGGTGAGTTTATCAGCAAGCGTCGCATTATGCAAAGCCTTAGATTGAGTGTCGTTGAGCAAGTTGTAATTTTGAGAATTTGGACGAGTTGGTTCGAACGACCTAGAAATTGACGCACACGGAACGTGCACGGGATTGAGGATTGTGCGAGTATGAAATACGAAAATGATTGAGTAGGTGAAATAGAATCGAAGAAAAGTTAGGGTGTACGATGACTTGTTCGAGAAAATTGATACGGATCGTGTACGAAAAGTTAGCACGACAGGTAGATAGCGTGCATGAAAGGTCTGATTTGAAGTTACTAAAATAACATGAAGGATTGGAATGAATGTTGGTCGATGACTTAAGATAGACAGATGGATAATACGCGAATTTGGGTTTGAAAAAATTGATGTTGTGAATGAATCGAGGGATAATGATCGAACTTAAATTTGAATGTCGAGAAGATTATCCAGTCGGACGATAGCATCATTCGCACGACTCGGAACTTGTTACAAAGGAAGATCGTCAGGTTACGCATGTCATCGATGGTATTGAGGCGTATCAAAGATCGATATGCGATAACTCGGGGGTACTCTGACTCGGCGAATAACGATCGTACAAGTGTTATTGTTCGGTTAGATGCTATACTTAGAATTTTGATTGAGATGAATGTTGGATGAAAATGATCATGTCTTGATGGCTACGTTGATAGCCACAACGTCGACATTCTTGTCTTGTGCGAGCGCAACTCCAGCCTCGCACATACGTTACGTCAGATTTGGGGCGATTGTTCCGCGTGAGCGCTGACATGGTGATTCATGTCACATGAATGATCGAACTCAGAAAATCAGGATACGACAACTTTGATTGTCTCGACTTGTCGATTTGATGCGAAAGAAAAATTGAGGATGTTAGGACTTACGATTGATGAATGAAGTAAACTTGAGGATTGAGTAGGTCCAATCCGTACATCGAGAATGAATTAGTCTAGACGCAAAATAAGAGTTACGTCACAATGAGGATGATATCCCGCGGGAGCGTGCATGGTGATTCATGTCCACCGTGGATAATCAGAATCGCGTGAGATCGGGGCACAACATATTGTTAAGGTAGACGACCTCATGATCGATTACGTGAATTGGAATAGATGACTTAGGAAATGTGGAATATGAAATTTTGGTTAGCGACGAATTGCGTCATAGCGTGCTTGAATTGAGAAGGATTGATAGGCGAACTATATCGAACGTGTTTGAAGGGATAGACTATACAAGATGACTTATTGAATGAGCGTTTTTGATACGTCATGAAATTGGTTGAACGTGAGTTGTCGTAGGATGGCTTTGCTGAATGACTCGGACCCCAGACGACGAAATATTAGGATGTGTGTAGGGAATCGATGCTCGATGTTTAGAAATCAGAGTGAGCTTATGCGAGCTTGGGTAGAAAACCGCGTACTATCAATTTGATTTGACCTTAGGATGGGGTCAGTGTTGATATTATTGTTTGGGAACTATGATTCCAATACTGACGGAAAGAGATAGCCTAGCGGTTAGGCAGACGTCCGAGTGCGAAGTAGTAGGATTTGTGGAGGCACCACTCACGAGTATCGGTAGACATGCACGTATATCAGGGACGCCCGAATATGTGTATGATCTGACTCGAGTGGTGATGGCGGATTCTCTATCACAAGGCTTGGCTGAAATGCATGTATTTTGGGAACGCCTAGAATATGTGCACGATCCAACTAAGTGATACGTTGAATCAAGTGAGACTTGAGGAACGGGAAAGTGTCAAGGATTTTGAGATCGTAAGTTTTGAAGAAAAGATTGAGGGTAGTACGAGCGTGGCTCGTATTGAGAAAATGCATAGGCGTAGTGTGTGCTAGAGTTCGTGAATGTTGATTAAAGTGATAAGACGATAAGTATACTCAGTTAATTTCGAGGACCAAACTTTTTCTGAGTGGTGTATGATGTAGTGCCCCGTCCCGCTCAGTCAATCGGAGGAATCGGAACACCGACGACGTTCGGACTTAGCCTTGCAACGGCTACTCGGAGGCATCGCTCGGTCGAGACGACCGCTCGCTCAGGTGGGGTAGTTTCGGTGAACTCGTCTCATCTTTGCCTTCACATAATAAATTGCATGTTTTTAACTTGCACAAGTATGCTTCATAATAAAAGAGACGAATCAACATAGATAAGGGAATAATCCCGACGGGTCGAATTGAGTTAGAATATGGAAAGGTCCAACGATCGTCTTAGAGTTGGTGCACGGCGTGCTATGAAAATGACACTCGATCCTTCGTCCCGTGGCTTGGGAGAAGGAAAGTTGGTTGAGTAGGCGAAGTTATGAGTTAGCCAAATTCATAGGCGTCGCCCACATAAATGCTTCATAAAGCATGCACGGTCTCATCGCCCAAGGCATGGCATAGCCTCTGCTCGCCCGACGGGTTAAGTTGTATTGCACGGCTTGTGGCATAAGTCTAGGCACCCCAAATAGCTTGGTTGTTCAAGTCAAACGCGTGCACGGCATGTTCCTACGGCGCAAGGCTTTACGCAGCCTTTGATCGTCAAGTTGTTACAAAGTAAGTTAGGCGAGTTACGTTAAGCTAACAGGAGTAGTAGCAGGCACGATGGCACGGACTTAGTATTTTAAGGCACGGGCCACGGTTGATTTATTGAGTTTAGAAAGTGTTTTAATAGTTGTTATTGAGTCGAATGAAATGATAGGGCAAGAAAGAAGAATGCTCACGACTTGGTCGTTGAGGCAAGAAAGAAGAATGCTCGTGACTGGGTCATCGAGGCAAGAAAGAAGAATGCTCGCGACTGGGTCGCCGAGGCAATGTCTCAGATGTGAGAAGTGTTGAACTTAGCCCTGACAAAGATGGTAACACTAGAAGTAGATTGACTGTGTGAGACGTTAGTTTGAGTCGAGTCTTGCGTGGTCAAGGGCAACTTGTCGACAAGGTAGAGTTTCTCCGCACGGCAACCTGTGGCGCCACGGGACCGATGCGGCCTAAGGAAACAAAAAAAATGGCTCTGGAGTCTAAAATAGCTGCGTCTGGGGCAAAGTATTCGGTGGACGCTCATTAGGGCTAGCTACCCGAACCGGTCCATCCTATACTCAGCTAAAAGGGAGTCCACAATGGCTCTGGGAGTCAGTGACCAAATCATATAGATGAGTCGGCATGGCGGCGATCCGCGTGTATGCCTTTGGATTGAGTTGAGTTGTTGAATGTATGTACAGTTAGAACACAAATGTTTGGGCCTAAGTGTAAAACTCCTAAAATTTTACTATTTTTTTATTATTAAATTTGGTACTGATTTAAATTTTTGTATTTTACGTCGCGTATACGTCGCGCGCAAAATTTTATTTTTCGTAATTGCTCGACGAGTGCGAATATGTGCGAGCGTACATATTTTTAGAAAAATATTTTTTTTCATTTTTTATAGTTTCAAAATGATATATAGTTATTACTTTATTTTTATCATTATAAAAAAAGGCGTAAGATATAATTTATGTATAAATTAATTCTCAAAATTATTTATTAATTATCTTAAATTATTTCAAAGGTATTTTTGAAGTAGTTCCTATTAATATTTAAATTGATTTTTCAAAATTTATTAATATTAATATTTTATTATTCAAAAAGATATTTAAATATTTATTATTTTTGAAATTATTATTATTAGTATTTTTGGAAAATGTATTTCGAAATTTTTGTGGCAATTTAAATCTTGATTTGAATTTATAGATTTATTTAAATAGTTAAAAATTAAAAATTTGATTTATTCCATTTGATTTTAAACTAAAAATTTAACTAGATTTAAATTGGATTTGTATTTGGATTGGATTTGATTGATTTTAAATTAAGTTGTGAATTATCTATTTTGGGTTTAAACTACTCCTAATCCCATCCAAATGGAAATTCCTACATCCTATAAATAGGCAGGTACTCCTCCATATTATTTGTCTCCATAATTCATCTTCCACAAATATCTCATCGTGTTGTGCACCGTGTCCGTGTCCATCACCACACATTCCACTATTTTTTTACATTTACAAAATTCTTTCCCGTGCCCGATAACCCCGGACACGTCCCCTATATTCGGTGCCGCGTAGGACACGACGCCCAAATCCCTAACCCTAACCCTAATCCCAAATCTAACCCTAACCCTAATTGGCCGACTCATGTGCCTGACCACTGCTGCCCCGGCCACCATCTTCTCGACCATCACCATCACCACCATCAAAGTCACCCCTGACCTCACCCACCGCCACCTTGCCACCCATCACCCTCACCGTTCCGCCCGGCCACACTCCCCATGTCCGGCCAACTCTGACAAAATCTACAGCCATTACCACCACCATCATAAAACACTCAATTGAAAGAAAAATCGAACCTGTGCTCGCCGAGACCCTGCGACCCGCGCCCTCCGCGCCGAGCTCCTGCTGATGCAGCACTTGTCGCGACCTCCGTCGAGCCCTGACCGTCGCCATCGTGCCGGAGGCGCGTGCACCCTCTGCCGAGGTCCTCGAGTCCGACGACTCCACCACCCGCGCCTCCTCCTCGGCGTGCCGCAGCCAAACGCCCCTTCCTCTTCCTAACTCCCCGACCATCAGCCCCCGCCCGCTGCTCGCGTGTGCGCCGCCTCCCTCTGTGCGCGCCACCGCGCGGAGCCCGGTGGCTAAATCATCTCCGCCACCACGATCGTTGAGTCCACGCCAGCCTACTCACCCGCCGACACCCTCTCGGCCGCTGCCCCCTTCCTTCTCCGTTCCTCGCTCCCTCCGCTCCACCGTGAGGCCACCGCGTTGCGCCGAGCCCAGCCCCGATCGCCCCCTACTCCGCTCCGATCCGCCGCCTCCACCGCCTTCTCCGACTTTCCAGCCCCGCGGAGCCACCCTCTTCACCAGATCCGCACCGCCGACCGACCGCAGCTCCGCGTGCTCGCCCCTCTCCTCCGTCTCTCTCCTCCTTCCTCCTCGAACCGCCGCGGCGCCGCCCGTCGACGAGCCGGCCTCCGCCATCCTCCCTTTCCTCTCCGCTCGTTCCCCAAATTTTTTTTTTGTTTCAGTTCTCTCTCTCACGAAAAGGAGAGAGCAGCCAGCCCTCTTTAGTTGCCCCACTTTGTTTATATTTTTTTTGTTTGTTTGTTTGTGTTTTTTGTATTTATTTTATTTTTTTATATTATTATTATTATTATTATTATTATTATCAACATTATTATTATTATTATATTATTAATGCTAATTATTATTATTATTATTTTTTTAAAACTATTTTGTAACAAAAAGATGGCAAGGGGCTTGGGACCTACGTCTAATAGCCTTGGAAGTCATAAATATATTATTATGATATTTCTTTATACATATTTTTGACCTAAATATTTTACCCCATTGGATTCTTAGTTAAAATATTTCCTAGATTATACTAAGTTATTAAAATAAATATGCATATAAGTGAGTTCTGTTTTTACCCATAAAACTATTTCTTCGTATTTACGTATTTAGCTTAAAAATAATTTGTTGTGGTTTCCAAATTATTACGAACTATTTTCGAGTATTATGTAAAATATTTTACTAAAAGAATCTAGTTTTCAAGGATTATAAATAGTTTTAAAAAATCGTATATATATTTATTGTTATCTATTTTTATTTTATTTTTCCTCCCTTCCATGACCAACCCCATTATTCTTATTCTTCACCAATTTCGAGACTACCTTATGTCCACCCTAACTAAATTAACCATCTTGGACCTATTGGGACCATCCGTGCCATCATCTGAGGCTGTCATGCATAGTTGTAACATCGAAGTCATATCTTGTGCTACCTTTATTATACCACACCAGGCAGCTCACCAGGCGTCGCAACAGGCAAGTATACCTTGCTAATTAACTGTCAAATTATTTATTTTCTGTATTATTTATTTTTGATTCATATTGTTAGTTTCCTTTGTATTAAATTGCGCGTCCGAGCCACACTTGGGTGCAAGCGACTTTATTAGTCGTTACTTTATTTTATGCAAGTTAACTTAGTTGTAGTAGACTTTCCTCCTATTGCGGGATATTTTTATATCTCCGCTGGCCATGACACTTACACTACACGGTTTGAGGCATTTTATTAGGGGAACGACTTATTGACTAGCTATTTCTAAAGTCGTGTGACGGTAGATATTCGTAACTGCTATGACTAGGGTTTTAGAGACTCAAGCAGTTACAAAAACTGGACGAACCATGGACATGACTTGAACAGTGTGGGAAATATTGGGGGAGGACAGTCGCTAGTGCGTATGGGAATCCAAAAAGGTAAACCACAGTCTCCGGATGGAACTGTGGCGATATATTTGCAGATAACCTCTGACGTTTTGGACGTTACGGCCGGATACAGATGACTGAATGCCAGTTACGTACACATAGCCTAAAATCCCACCCATGCGCATGAAAGTTGTCCTCTAAATTGTACGTTAGGCGGTTAGAATCTCTTTTGCATATTTGTGTCTAGAATAGTCTTATATATATTATTTTATTATTCTGACAGTTCATATTAGCTTGTTCTTCCTGTATCTTGCTACGTCCGTCTGAGGACCTGGTTTTTCCCCAGGTGTGTATTCATGTCTTCCGCAGGTATCCTAGCCAAGGCCGTGATCTTCTCCATTCCTTCGAAGACGATTGCGCTTGGTTCGTCTTGCCATTTTTGTCGCTCGATTTCTTGTACATTTCTTTTATTGAGACAGTTGGTAGTGGACTTTGTCTCCGCCCAATGATTGTATCATAATATTCAAGTTGATTTTATATTATTATTGTGGATGAGATTTAGTTTGTCTTGGATTACTACATTTTACAGCTTATGTATACATACAAGGCCCTGTACTTCGTATGTATACAGCTGGCATGTCTACGTTCCTAGTCCTACGTATTTTGGGACTGGGGCGTTACACTAAGAATGGCTACAACATAGGCGACGTGCTTCGGCACGAGATGTGGCGTCGAGTCTTGAGTTGTCGGCATAATAGTTGCATAATTTGGATGAGAGTTGTCTTGAGTTTAAGTCAGGAAATGCCGCAAGGCAAAGTTGGTCAAGTGACACTTAACCCACAAGTTTTGATTGGGTCAGTCGATGATTTAGTAGCGAAGGCACTACGCCAAAACATGCATTTTTCGACGGACCAAAACCGTCGTAAATCACATTAAACGACAGTTTTGGCCTGTCAGAACATCCGTCGTTAATAGCGTGTCCCAAAATTTAAACGACAGTTATGGACTGTCATTTTATAGCTGAATAAAACGATAGTTTTCATCTGTCAAGTAAAAACGATGGACTAAAACTGTCAAATAAATTGTAAATTGGTCCACACCTATTTTTTTTTCTTTTTCAACAGGTAAGGTATGTCATTTTTTGAAACAGAATTTTAAAAAAAAAACTCAATGCATCTATATCAAATCAATTTAAACATATTTATCCTCCATATAAAATTGAAATACATTTGAAATTAAAATTTCATATAAACATCAGCCATCATCAACAATGAATTTTTTTAATCAAAATTATATTGACTAACAAATGTATCGAATTTACATAGCGATAATCCATCAAAAACAAAAAAGTAAATATTGCTAGCTCACATCGGTTTCAGTCTCATGATGAACAAAAATAAGGGAATGTTATTGCTAGCTTACAATATTAAGTTTAGTACAAAAAAGGAGAATTTTAAAATCTCACAAACTAAACTGAATATTTTGGCCAATTGATCATTTCTCTGACAGTAATATCATCAAACTTTCCGTCTCTATCGAACAACATCTCATTGCCATCAAAAATGTCATCGACAATTATATTATAAGCTTCATCATTGCATGGCGCATCTGTATTCACACGTCTAATAGCAACAGCTTTCTTTCTAAAATTCTTTAAAAGACAAGTCTTTATGGGCAAGGTAGAGTGATCATGTCCCTATATACAAAAAAACATAAGTATATGATAGTTCTTCATTCTAACAAGTATATTTAGACCTCAATGCAATGAAGCTTGTCGTTCAACACAAGTTATAATCCAATCAACAATTTGTAATCAGTAATAGACTATGGGAAGATACATTGAAAGATTCATGAATTCTGGAATCAGTTACCATATTTGAATGCTACAGAGAAGTGAAGGATTCATGGACCAGTCAAGCTACTATACATAATAATTTCACCAAACCTCGGAAGACCTACACATGCTTAATCAGTTCTCTTTGAAATGTGAAACCTCCATTTTTTATTAAAAGCTGGAAAAAAAATCTTGACAACTGTGTGTGTGAGCAAAATTGAATATATGAAGTTTTCTTTCATTGATCAAGCTCTATCCAACTTATTTGATTGTCAATGTAATGACATGTACTAAAAGTTAATGTGGCTATGTGTGCTTTGGCTTGTCTTTAATTTCCAGGTGTGCACAACAAAAATGAATCTCGATGATGACCAGTTATAACAAATAGACTGTAACATGCATGACCTACTAGCTTAAGTTATAAGAGTAATCTAATACATATGGTATAGCAAAACTAAAGCTATTATATTAGAAACTACTTACCGCAGAAGGACTAGGAGCATGAAACTGTGATGAAGATTGACTTGATCTAGGAGTGTTACTTCCTACAGTCTGCAGGGAAGCTACTGTTTCTTCAAGATTCTCTATCCGATTTAGCAGAGCATCATTTTTTTGCTTTTCTCGACTAGCAATCTCCCGGCTTGCAGCCGAAGTACGAATCTCCGTCTTGGAAACACCTTGACCCATTCCATGTACATAACCCTTACCATCACGGCCCAATACCTAAAAAAATTTCAAAAGAAGAGAAAATAATTATATATTATAAACTTGTAATAAATTATAAACAAGCATAAAACTTAATTAGCATCACACAAACCATTGCAACAACATCATTATCCAAATCTTTCTCTCCTAAGTAGGGATCTTCATCTACAAGTCTTTTAATTTTTTCCTACAAGATAAAACAGAGACAAATATGACAATTAAGTATTCATATTCGTTAAATACAATTAGAAGAAAGAAGTCAAAAGTTGAGCTTACTAAGTATTCGAATCCGCTCGTAGACTGGGTAACACGTGTAGGATCATTTTTAATAGTGTTTAGGTGTGTAGCCAAGTATAACACAGACCTATTAACTTCACCTGTAGGACTCGCCTTTTTCTACATCAAAACAGAAAATAGATTATTAATATATTTTCATATTGCAATGTAATACGAGGAACTGATAGATAATATAATATTAACATCTTTACCAGTTCATGCGCTACCCTCGTACAACCTTTTCTACCGGTTGTATGTAAAATCTTCACCTTTTTCCTCGCATTCCTTCCAGAATCACGACGTGCTTGATCTTTATTTGTAGAGTGCAATTCAACAAAAGCTTCCCAATCTTCTTTCTTTATAGCTTCTACCACAATACTTTTTCGCTCTGCAACAGTTTCAACTCTATCGCAAATCTTTCGTAGTTCTCCCTTCCAATTTCTCCAAGCACTATTAGCTTTTTTCAAAATTTTGTCTTTATAAATTTCGGGTACTTGATATTCATTCTGCAATACAAAAGATAGATGTACATATACAAGAGAATAACAAATCAGTTTGACATGAATAACAAATCAGCATAATACCGATACAGAATACAGACATTTTCAGATAGTTACAAAGGTAGTTTCCTATGTTGCATGAATAGGGATACGAGCACGAGTAAATAAACGATAGGATATAACTAAATGTTCATAGAATATAACTAAATTCATAAGCTTCTTCAAGATACAGATTATAATGATCAAGCGGCTTTTCCTAAGAATGAAACTTATCCACTAATCACTATGAAAGAAGAATCGGATGTACTTATCATGTAAACATCCAATATAAGAACCTGATCAGCATTGCAGTAGCAATTCACATTTTCTTTCTGGACTGAGTGAATCACTAAAGCCAGAGAACAGTGCATGCCCTGCTACTAGGGTCTCTGTGACTGATACACTTTGGTTTCATAACCTAATCACTAATTTAGGTAGTTCGGGTGACTGACACGTAGACCTAGGCTTTGGGCTTCGAGTCATGGCCATTTCGTCTTGTGCCATGACCCACAGACCCTGCTCTGTGCAGTCGGGGACCCCCTTTGCCTGTACACTTCTTTGGACACTATTGTACACTCATTGACACTTGCACATTCATTTGAGCATGCCACTGTACATGTTCTCTGAGCAATCAAGCATCACTTCACTGTAAATTTCCAATTACATCACTGCACAATCTTAATGTATTTCATGACTGCACACTCATTCCACTGCATTCGAACACTGCATTCCTTTTGTTCCGATGTACAATTATTCCATTGACACTCTTCACATTGTTGTACACCCTCATGACACTTGGACACTCATTAAACTACTGCTCTCACATTTCTTACACTCACACTCACTTGCACTGCATTTTGCTCTGCATGACATTGTATTAGCTAATTCTCCACTGCACATTGTTTGTAAAAACAAAAGTTGTTCTTTATTTCACAAACTTTGTAAGAAGATTACAATAAAATTTTGGGAAAGTACAACTATAGGAATCCGATCTGAAGACGATCGCTTTATCCCTTGGACGATGTGAACTTTGAAGACGGTAGCCTCTGAAGAATGCAGCAGCACTTTAGCAAGAACTCCTGATCTCTGGTGATGACTCGAATGATCTTTGATCTGATCTGGGATGATCTGGGCTTGATAATGAAGACTTGAAACTCTATTTATAGAGTTCTGGAAATAACTAAGTTTTAGTTATTCTGAATTGTGCAGGATGGATTGCGCAAGCATTAGACTGCGCAAGCAGCGAACTGCGCTGGCAATTACTCGATCATGGACCAACTATATGAGACGTGTGGCATTATTTGATTGAAATGCGCTTGGTCGTGTACAGACGGTTGCCACGTGATGAGCAATTGATGGCATGTAGGCCACGTGTAAATTGTCAGTTGTCTTGATGAAGTGCGCCACATGAACTGCGTTGGCTTCAGACTGTGCTGAGATTGTACTGCGCTGCAGGTGATCTGGCAGATTATGCTTCGATTGGGCTGGTAGCTTGCGCTGTATGTATAGCTGTCCTCGAGCGTTGTGCTGCACAAGAAACGAACAGTTTCCTCGTTCTTCAGGCTGTTAGCTGTCAGAAGATCTGATTTTCTGTCAGATAATGATGACGCGGCCACGTCAGCTTGTGCGCTTGGATGTGTGCGCAATTCAGCTTGCGCACTTGAATTATTACGCAATCTGTTTCCTGCGCAGTTCACTTGAAGGATACACAATTTAATTTTCATGACTTTTTTGTTGGGTGCAACTTGATTTTTAGGACCTACAAGACCCCCTTCAAAGTTTTTAAAATTTGAAAATATTTCAAGTTTCAAAATACTTTGAATTTCGACTTTAAAATCAAGTTGCGCAAGTGATGCCTTGACTGCGCGTTTGGAGGAATCAGCTCCTAATTTTTCGGCACAATCTGAGCTGACTGTTACTTTTGAAAAACTATAAATAGTTCTCATTCTTCCTTCTGTCATTCTTTATTTGTTTCCATTTGTTCGAGAGAGAAAAACTCCTGTGCCATCTTCGACTCTTCTCCTTCTCCTCCGTCGACACTAATGGCCCCCAAACATTCAGCCGCCGAGAAGGGCAAAGCCCCCGCTGAGTCTTCGACTTGGGCTGCGCCCCGAATTTCTCGTCACGAAGTCGGTCACCCTGTACTGCAAGGTAGTCGATGGACTCGATCAAAAAACCCTTTTTAGGGTTCTTTGACATTGTCGAACCTTCAAACCTTTCTCTTTTTAGAGATTCGGTTGTATTGTGCCGCCCTGTTTAGGGTTTTGGTTGCACACACACAATAGTTTTCATTTTTATAAAAACTATTTTCTTGCGCAATCGGTGGAAAGCGCTGGCAAATGTTCAGCGCAATCTACCGATTTGCGCAAGTCTGTCCAGCACAAACTGATGCTTTACGCAAGTTGCTCAGCACAATCTGATGACTTGTGCAAGTAGATGTATTGGCGCAACTGGATATTTTGTGCATGTAGACTGCATTAGCACAATCTGATGCCATGCACATAGCGCAATCTGATGCTTGCGCAATTTGCTAATCTTTTGAACAGAATCTTTGATTTTACATGTACTGAATTCTGTCTCTTTGTTTGATGCCGTTAATCTCAGGGAAGACCCAAAATATGAGATCTTTACAGGGATTCTGGCTGAACCTGAATTTAAGGAGGTTCTGTCCCATGTAATATTTCCTCAGTATGCCCTGCCATCTTCTCGACAGGCCATTCTAACAGCACAGGACAATGAGACATTGCTAAGTCTGATGAACGGGCAGCCTTTACAAACTGCTGACGTCGTTACTCATAAGAAGCCTCTGTTTCTATTTGGTGAGGCTCTTGATAAGAGTTCTCAGCCAAGGCCTCGAGTTGAACAGAGACTCTTTTAGAGAGGCGAGAAAAGGATATTGTTACCGGAAATTTTCAGGTGCCTTCCCCTATCTCGCTATGCTCATGCGAGTTATCCTAGGAGGATGGACTGGGATATAAATCCTCTCCAGCAAGCCAGAACGGGGAACATTTGTGTGAAGAAGGGGCCGAACAACAAGGACATGTTCTATAGCTCCTCTGAGCGTCACAACTCCTTGCTCAGAGGATTGAAGCCTGGCTGCATTCCACCGGAGAACTCCTCCCTGCTGCTGCCAGTTAGAACACCGATCTTTGTGAATGAATTTGCGAAGGTTGAGGGAAGATATCCGGATCAGGACATCCGATTGACAGGTCTGGTGAATCCAGAAAACAAAAGATGGAACTGCATAGCCAATTGGATATTAGCTCAGTTCGAAGAGAAGCTCAAGGAGATTGAGCTGTACCAGGCGGTATACTCTATCGTATACGGATTCCACCCCAACCCTCATCTGTTTCTTGTATTGGCGGAGAGGTACAACTTTAGGACAGGGACTTTTATGACGCTCTGTGGAGAGATTGGACTGGCTCTTCACGAGATGAAATATATCTCGAGTCTTCCAATGGAGAATATCTCTTATGAGGAATTTGTCCCCACCAATGACGAGTTGGACAAACTTCGTCAGGAGAACGCTGATATGGTGGCCGTCTTCGAAGAGCTCTTGTGCCACTACAAAATCTGTTCCTTATATTACAAGAGCGGTTCGTCAGGCACCTGCTATTCGTCGAAGTGGTTACCATATTTGTTCCTTAACCACATTATAGAGAAAAAAACCAAGGAACATGACAATTGTAAACCCAACTTCTTCAAACCACTCAGCAGCAGTGAGGTGATTGGGTTGATGGAGGAAAATAAGGAGATGGATATTATGATTGATGATGATCTCCAATACCCTCTTTTCAAGACATGAGATAATATTGAAAGTTTCATAAGGATGGGCTATAGGCCCATGTCAAAGGAAGCCCAGCTGGCGGGTTTCCTCACCTACTGGCTCCGACGATTCGTCGTCCCTGGAGCGAGCGCCGTCGATCGTTTCCATCGAGGCGTGCTTTTTGCTGCCGTCCGCTTAGTCTTTGGCTATCGGATGGATCTTTTGTCGGCAATGACCTGCCGAGTGAATGCTGGCCTCCGCCTGTTTGTAGATTCGATGCTCAAGGGAAAAGGCGAGAAAGGTAGCTTTCCGTGGTTAGAGCTGCCATATACATACTTATTCGGATGGCTGCTGCTGCATTATCCTGTTCTGATGAATCCCGACATGGGAGCGGTAGGCGGCAGCTTCTTAAGAAGATTTTCCAGGAGCAAATGGATATACACCAGTTTAAAAGATTGCAGACGGGCTCTGAATCTCGAGAAAGGGTGAAACTTCTACTGTGTTCCCCCTTCGACTGGCTATGAGCACATGGCTTCGAATCTGGTCGACTTGGGGAGGTAGCCTTTGGGTCATGCAGTCTTTGATTGGCTGAGGACAATCAGGCCGTCGCACCTGGTCTACAGATTTGAAGATGAATGTTATTTGGAACCCTATCTTCCCAACCGCTTTGCCCGTCAATTCGGCTACGACCAATTTTATGTAGGCAACGCAATCATGTGCCTACAAGGAAAAGGCTATCTGATTGATAGAGCCCGGGCATGGGCTTATTATAATGCTCGAGATACCAGAACAACATTCTCGATGCCAATAAAGAGCGACTATGGCCCGCTGATGCTGTACACATATTCAATCTTCTATACATCGACGAATACCTTTGTCGAGAACTTCAGTCTCGCCGGCAGCTTTGCAACAACGGCCAGATTGAAGAAAGGAGCAACTGTTGTGTTGGCTCCTGGCAACGATGAAGAGCGTGAACCGGCCGATGCACCGTTGGAAGCTTCACGGGAAGCCAACTTCCCGGAAGAAGTTAACGAACCATTGCATATTTCCTTGAAAGTTGTCAGATCTCCAGCCAAGGAGAGGAAGAGAAGAATAGAGGAACCTTCTTCTCCGGTTGCGAAGAAGAAGCTTATCTTGGAATCGTCAGAAAGGGTCACGACCCGATCACAATCTCGGCAGCAGGACGAGTCAATTCAAAAAGAAGAGGCGGCGACCCCGACCTCTATCCAAAGACCGGTAAATGTTATAGATATAGAGAGTCCAGAGAGACCTCTACACAGAAGGAAAATAGTCTTCCGGAGAAAGAAAGTAGTCACTCCTCGACCTATGTCATCGATCGTGACTAATGCTATTGCCGGAGTTACGATGTCATCTCCTACACCCGCCCCTGAACCTGAAGCTTTCAGCCCAGAAAGGAGGGATGAGGCTGTAGAGACCATGGAGGAAGCCGTGGAGAAAGAAGATGAAGTGGTGCGATCTCCTACACTTGCAGTGGAGACTACTCAGCTTCCGGCTACACCGAGAACACTTCGTGATGAAGAGGATCGATTAATGATCGATGCTCTGAACGACTGCGACTTCAGCCTCCATGATGATGTGGATCCGACCACAGCAACTGATAGTGGGAGCCCGAGAGGAGAGCACAGGTGATAAAGTTTCATCAGCAGAGGTTGTTGATGATACACTGAATCCAGAGGAGGACGCTGAGGTCCATGTATCCCCAGAAGCTGTTGATGACACACTGAATCCAGAAGAGGATGTCGATG
This sequence comes from Iris pallida, assembly GCA_029216955.1. Classification (NCBI taxonomy): domain Eukaryota; kingdom Viridiplantae; phylum Streptophyta; class Magnoliopsida; order Asparagales; family Iridaceae; genus Iris; species Iris pallida. The sequence goes on along the minus strand of JANAVB010034616.1, from coordinate 9,598,079 downwards.
TGCATGTATCTCCAGAAAAGAATGTGGGTGAAGAAGTAGCTGTTGAGGAAATTACTACTGCTGATCCTAAAGGTATTGAATGATATTATCAAACTTCTTTTCATAGATTAAATGGCTGACATCTAAATTGCTATCGATGCAGAAGTTGAATCTTCTCAAATTCCTCCAACATGCACTGACATAGTGCCAATAAAGGAGATAGCCAGCGGTAGCAGGCATTTTTCGGGCGTCTTCGAAGCAGGTAGTAGCCAGGCAGTAATGTCTGAAGCTACTTCTGTGAGGTTGGAACCTGTGCCAACAGAGGACAAACTTGTCCTGTACCTAGCAATGGTAAGATTGCCCTTACTTTTGATCCTTCTTGATAGTTGCTAATGACAGCCAACTGATTGTGTTTGTTTAATTTTGCAGAGGAACACTTGGGAGGGGCTACTCGCTCTACCATGGCTCCATTATCTAGAGAGACCTCCACCCACATGCAAGAAGCTGAACGTCCATCTGCCCAGGCACCTGCTGCCTCGACGTCTATGGGAGTAGCTGCTACTCCTGGTGATGTTGCCACTAACAGATTCATCATCGGTTCCTTTACCAACCTTTTCTTCAGTTCTCTAGGACCCTTAATAGAGAGGGTAATGGATAAAGAAGAGGTTGGTTTCACAACTGTTAGGGGTCCCACCTCCTATCTGATAGCTGCCATCCGGAATCAAGGTGATGAAGCGCAAGCTGCTTACCTTGAGCACATCCTGGATGAGCTAGAGGAGTCGGTTAAGATCTACAAAGATCTGAATCGGGGAGAGGTGGAGCCTTTAGTACAGGTCGAGTTTGAGAGGATGTCACAAGAGGTTGCAGTTGCGAAGGTTGATCTCCAGATTATCTTGGACACTTTCACTGCCAAATCTTCAGAATATAACTCTGAAATAGAGATCATAGCATCCGCTGCCGAGGAGAAGGAGAAGAAAGTTGCTGAACTAAAAGCAGAATCTGCCCGTGTTCAAGAAGAGTTAAGACTTGTTCAGCTTGCTCTGGAAGATGAGGCCACGCAACATCAAGCTACAATTCAGCAACTGGATACCGTGACCCAAGAAAGAGATGAATATGTCACAACTCATCAAGCTGAAATCTCTCGCAGACTAGTAACCATGCCGACTTTCGACGATAAGTCTGGAATGGAGGAAGCTAGGAGGCGAGTGATAGATTCTCGTGAGGAGTGACTGCAATCTTTAAAGCAGCAGATGACTAGCTTGATGACCCCGTCAGCAGAATGAGAAAGACTTTTTGTATCTTCCATTTTTGTGACATGTAATTTTGTAATGTCTTTCAATTTTGATCAATAAAAAGACATTTTCTTTGTGGCTCTATTATTTATTACATATCTTATTCAGATATAAATAATAGCGATAGAAAATATATTCAGAGGTACAGGACATGATATATTTCTTGATTTTAGAAAATAATTATATTCATTATACCTGCTCAGAGGTAATGTGGACATGACAGAATATAATTTATTGAATATCATTATTTCAGTAGACAACTTAATCAAAGATGACAAGTTGCTGATATGAACGAAATGGATGATTCGTCAAAATGTGTGAACGAAATAAATCGTCAGGATGAACGGATGGACCGTCAAATGAATGTAATGAACGGATGAACCGTCAGATAAATAAAATGAACGGGCGAACCGTCAGATGAATGTGATGAACGGACGAACCGTCGGATGAATATGTAATGAACGGGTGAACCGTCGGGTGAATATGATGAACGGGCGAACCGTCGGATGAATATGTAATGAACGGGCGAACCGTCGGGTGAATATGATGAACGGGCGAACCGTCGGATGAATGTGTCACTTCATTGCCTCACGAATCTCTGTCTATAAATAGAACAGAAAATCAGACTGAATGATCACTTTCACTTTTCAACATAAAGATGTCGTCTGGAGATGCATCCAAGAAGGCTGAGATCGCCTCAAAGGTTGAAGCGGTTACTGAAGAACGTCCAGTCGAGCCGGCCCAACCATAGCAGACAGAGGCAGGTGAAGGTTCATCTGCACCCAAGCCGCCAAGGGACATTTTGGACTTCCTTCTTGAACCAGGGAAGACTGAAGAAGAAGAGGCCATGAGGATGGCTGCTTGTAAGTTCCTGGTAGGTTCGAGCAAGGATGTTCTCAACACTTTTGCCGATCATGTTTTTGAGAAGGACGGTAGTGGTCCTCGTCCCAATTTTGAAAAGGATGATAGTGACCTTCCTTGATATCATGTACTATCATTCATGATGAAATAAAATCAAATTTTATTTATGAACTTGTCTGATGATTACAATCAATATCTTTTATATTTATACATAATACTTTTTGAGAAACTTGCCATTGATGGGCATCATTGCAATTCGACCGTCTAGCTCAGAAAGTTGATAGGCTCCATTTGAGAAGACTTTGCTCACAATGTAAGGCCCTTCCCACTTCGCATCGAACTTGCCCTTGCTCATGTGAGTTATAGTCATAGGACGTCTGACGGTTAGAACAAGCTCTCCTTTCTGAAAGGCTCTGACCTTAACTTTACGATTGAAAGTCTTTGAGATGCGGGCTTGGTATAACTCAATATGCTGTTGAGCCAATAGCCGTTTCTCGTCAAGCGCTTCTAATTCTTGGAGTCGGAGAAGGTCGTTGTTCTCTGTAGTGAGCTCGTTGGCGATGGCAATCCTTAAAGATGGAATTTGAAGTTCCAGGGGTAGAACTGCTTCATAGCCGTACACCAAAGAGAAGGGTGTACAGCCTGTAGGGTTGTGAACCGTAGTACGATAGGCCCAAAGACATTCCCCAAGCTTTTCACTCCAATTTCGTTTGTTAGTAGACACAAACTTTTTGAGGAGCTTGATGATAGTCTTGTTGAAAGCTTCAGCCAAGCCATTAGCAGCAGGATTGTAGGCTGTCGAAGCGACATTGTCAATCTGATGATCGTCACAGAACCTAGTGAACTTTTGGCTGATGAACTGAGGTCCATTGTCGTGAATGATTCATCGAGGTACACCAAATCTATAGATAACATGATGTTTGACGAAGTTGATGACACTGTTGGTCTTGACTTCAGCCAAGGGTATAGCTTTGGCCCATTTGGAGAAGTAATCGGTTATTGCTAATATGAACCGATGTCCTCTAGAAGAAGGAGGATTGATGGGACCTATAATGTCCATGCCCCAAGCTTCAAAAGGCCAGGTAGCAGCAGTCGGATGAAGGAATTCTGATGGTTGATGAATGAAATCTGCGTCGATTTGATAAGCTCGACATTTTCTCACATATTCGATGGCATCAGATACCATAGAGGGCCAGTAGTAACCCATGCGTCGGATACGATCTTGTAGTTTAGGACCAGGTTGATGTGCTCCGCAGACACCGTCGTAAGCTTCACGCAATATTTGCTTCGCTTCATCACCAGCAAGACAGCGCAAGAGTAAGCCATCATAAGTCCGTCGGTAAAGAGTTTTGGTGGTCTGATTATAGTAGAATCGCAGAGACCGCCGACGAATACTCGTAGCTTCCTTGGGATCTTCAGGGTGTATATCATGAACTACGAAGTCGATGAAAGGAGTTCTCCAATCTTCACTGATAATATTGGCTTCAGTAAGATTACTGAACTCAATATTATGATTATTTTTGATGCAGAATAATTCTCGATTGGAGACAACCACCACCTGCTGTCTTTTGATAGGGATGGCTAAGACTGCTGCAAGATTGGCCAAAGCATCTGCTTTAGTATTGCAAGCTCGTCGAACATATTCGATGAAGAAGGCTTTGAATGATGTAGCTATGTTGATTGCCGCTTCATAGTAAGGCACTAGATCTTGATGGTGAACTTCATAGGTTCCTCTAACCTGGTTAACTACCAGCTTGGAGTCGCCATAAACTTCAAGATATTCAATGTCTAGTTGTTTAGCTAACTGAAGACCAATGAGTAGAGCATTGTATTCTGCTACGTTGTTGGAACAAGGTTCATCTAAGGAGTAGGCTCTTTGAATAGCTGACCCGTCTGGAGAAACAAGGACAACTCCAACTCCTGCAATAATGGCACCATTAGGTCCAATCCTGGATGCACCATCAAAGAATAGACGCCAAGTAGGAAATTCTTCGGAGATCATATTTGATTCTAATGTCACGTCTGGAATTTCATCATAAAGTTTGGATGTCTCTGGGACAGGATGAGCTGCTAAGAAGTCAGCCAGTGCTTGACCTTTGACAGACTTTTGTGGAACATATACCATGTCATATTGAGCTAGCAGAATGGCCCATGTAGCCAGCCGAGAATTGAGTGTGCTAGGCTTCTTCATCATTACCCGAAGAGGATTAACTCAGGATATGACATGAATAGTTTGGCCAATGATGTAATACCTTATTTTTTGAACAGCAAACATAAGAGCTAGGCATTCTTTTTCGACCGGACTATAACAGTGTTCGGCACCAATCATAGTACGACTGAGATAGTAGATGGCTTGTTCGTGACCTTCTTTGTTCTTTTGGGCAAGTAAAGCACCCAATGAATGATTCATAGCACGGACATACATTAAGAATGGTATGCCTGAGATCGGTGGCACCAAGACTGGTGGGTTCATGAGATATCGTTTTATGTCGTCGAATGCTCGTTGACATTCTTCGGTCTAGATGAAAGATACACCCTTCTTCATTAGTTGAGTAAATAGTCTGCAGCATCCAGACAAATTCGAAATGAACCTCCTGATGTACGTAAGTCGACCCTGGAATCCTCGTAGCTCTTTTAGGTTGCGTGGAGGACGCATCTCTTGAATGGCTTTGATCTTCTCGGGATCCATGTGTATACCTTTAGAGGTAATGACGAAGCCAAGAAATTTGCCACTAGAGACACCCAAGAATGACTTGGTGGGATTCATTTTGAGTTGATGTTGGTGCATTAGATTGAAGATAGTTCTCAAGTCTTAGATGTGATCTTCCTTTAGACAACTTTTAACAGCAATATCATCGACGTAGCATTCGACAGTCTTACGAAGATGATCTCGAAAGATGGTACTCATGGCTCATTGGTAAGTTGCACCAGCGTTTTTGAGACCAAATGACATCACAGTGTAGCAGTAGACTCCGCGAGGAGTGCGGAAAGAAGTATGTTTTTCATCTTCAGGATTCATCCGAATCTGATTGTATCCGGAGAATCCATCCATGAAAGATATCCTTTCGAACCCACAAGTGTTGTCAATCATGACGTCCGTGATAGGAAGAGGAAATTCATCTTTTGGACAGGCTTCATTAAGATCCCGAAAGTCGATGCAGACTCGAACTTTTTTGATTTTTTTTTCAGGACTGGAACGACATTAGCTACCCAATCTGGATGTTGTTCTTCTCGGATAAAGCCATAAGCTATAAGCTTCTTGACTTCATCGTCGATGGCATCTATTATTTTTGGCTTGAAGCGCCGTTGTTGCTGTTTGACCGGTTTTGCATTTGGCAGGATATTCAATTTGTGAGTAGCAACTTTGGGATCTAGACCTGGCATGTCTTCATAGCTCCAGGCAAATACGTCAATGTATTCTTGAATAAGAAGAATTAATTCTTGTTTATCTGCCTCTGGAAGGTTCTTGCTGATGAATATTGGACGAGGTGACCCGCTTTCTCCTACATCAAATTGAACCAATTGATCTTCGGTAGGAGGTTCTCGTTGTTCGAATCGGAGTTCCTATTGGGTATCCATTCGTTGAGCCCAAGGATCTGTTTCAGGATTTTTTTCAATATCCTCGTCATAGCCTTCTGGAAGTTCAACGGAGACCATGTTAGAAGATACGATCAATCGATAAACTTGACCAATACTGGTGTCAGAATCCCATGATCTGGAATCAGAAGAGTTAGAGCGCTCATCGCTATCGCATTCGGAGACTGCTGGGGATAATACCAGAGGTGAAGCATATCCGAGACCTCTTTTGGTCCTGCTATAGTACATCTCTGATTTTCCTTTCGGAACAACCGTACGGATAGGAGTTCTTCTACCCTTACCGTAGTTGAGGCCATTCTTGAAGTCATAACCCATCTTTCGGATGATGTCTTTTGATTGTTGACTATAACGGCGGAGTTGGAGATGCCCCGTATCGTTACTTTTGCTATCATCCGTATAACTGAATTTTTGTTCTGGTCCTTTACTAAAAAGTATTGGACTCTCGCCTCTCTTTTGAGAAGGGACAACAAAATATGAATCATCTGGGTGTTCGAGTAAGACTTCTGTTTAAAGAGACTGTACAACTCCCATTATAAATGACTGAAAGCTATCTAACATATCCAAATAGCACTTAGCATGATAAATGACATCAGTATACTGGAAAGGAGATGCTTTTTCATTGATTTGTACATCTGTATTTACAATAGGACCTTTAGCCTTAGCAGGCTTGGTCAGATTGATTATAAGAGGGGGAGAAGAATAACGTGGAGGAGGATTGGGCTTGTTACGACGGAGATCGATAACAAGTGGCTCAGAGGAGGTGAGCTCCCTTTTATCCTTGTTATGAGATAAATCAATAACAAGTGGCTCAGAAGAGATGAGCTGCCTTTTTTCCTTGTTACAACGTAGGTCGATAACAAGTGGCTCAGAAGAGGTGAGCTCCCTTTGATCTTGACCACCATCAGTTGGTTGCTTCTGGGCTGGCAAGTGAATAGCCAATGGTTTGGAGGATTGAGGACGAGAAATACGCCCTTTGACAGGTATGATGAGAGTGTCATTAGGCACTGCTTCTTGTTCTTCTTCGGTGTCCAGAGACAATACTACTTTCATGAACTCATCCTTGTACATACGAGCATCATTGCAGTATGCTTTGACACCTTTGAAAGGATAGAGATCAGCAACCTCCTTTTGAACCTCTCCATTGTCATCGACATATTTAAAACATTGATGGAGAGTCAAAGGAACAATGTTATGTTCATGCAGGAATGGTCTCCCCAACAAAGCATTGTAAGAACAACCATGGTTGTCTATGATGTAGAAGGTCACCTTTGTGCGGAGATTGCCTATTTGGAGTTTTAGGCGAATCTTGTCCAGAGGTTCACTTCTTCCTTGGTTGAACCCCAGGATGGTGGTGATTGTGTTAGAAAGACTATGCACTGGGATCTTCAGTGCATCTAACATTGTCTTCGGCATGATGCTGAGGGCAGACCCTAGATCTATCAGAATACGATCAACTTTCATCGAGTCGACATATCCTGTATAGTATAGAGGACGGTCATGCCTATTGTCTTCCATCAGCATGTCATCCTGTGTGAAGGTAATGTTTGGAATTAATTCCAACACACTATGACAATAGAGGCAAGAGACAGGCTCTGTCTTCGGCTTCTTTAGAAGGGTTAGATAGGTTTCTGCCTGCATTAGAGCTTCACTCAGAGTTTCTCGAGTCTCTTTGGAGAGACGCAAGAGCTCGAAGATTGACAGCCTGGCCGGTGTATTGGCTAGTTGAGCCAATATATCAAAGTTGTAAGACTTTTCAAGTCTAGAAGGAGTTGACTTCTTCAAAGGCTTGTCGAAGCGGACTTGTTGTTTGCCTTTGTCGGCTACCGTCGGCTTGGGGGGAATGGACTCTACAACCGGTGAGGATGCAGCAGGAATATCCTCTGTAGAAGTAGGTTGCACTGGAGCGGGCTCAGAAGAAGAAGCAGGATTCTCCTGAGCTTCGGGATACTCCCTTAGATAGGCTTTCCCTGATCTGGTGCCCAGCAGGATTTCCTCTTCAACTATGGGATCAAAAGATACCATATTGCAGATCTTTGTTTTGCCCTTTAAGCGTCCTTTCTTCTTGGAGGAAGAGGGAACTTCGAATTTCGAAGCAAGATCGGGGTGAATCCATATAATCTCACCATTGTCAAGAGACAAGGGGACGAGACCTTCACTTCGTGGAGGAGGAAGATTCTCGATCTTAAGAGTAGCTTTGGGGATAGGGATGACACCGTTTTGTACCATCTGCGGAGGGAAGTCACCGAACTGAACTGAGACCATGTTCGCGGTAACAGTCTTCTCGTCTTGCTACAGAGTGACAACACCAGCGTTGACTAGCTCCTGAATTTTGCCTTTAAGCACATAACATGCTCGAGTGGGATGTCCAATGAACCTGTGATAGACACAATATTTAGGATGATCAGTCTTACCGACCTCATCAGGCTTCTTCGGGTCTGGGAGCTGGAGCTTATTTCTTTTGATCAAGCAATCAAAGATGCTCACGGTGTCATTCTCGTCAAATGAGTACTCTACTTTCGGACGAGGTTCCCTTGGTGGAGGTACTGAAGGAGTAGAAGTAGACGTAGGTGGAGCTACGTTGACCGCCAGAGATTCTTTGTTCTTCAAGTTGATATTCAAAGTTTCTTTTTCCTTGCGGTTGTTCTGGCGATTACCACCACCCGATGTCTGATGTTCGTCTCGGTCGGGGTTAGACATGTGTACCCCTAGCTGTTTAAATTTGTCAGCACTAACTTCAGCTACTTTAGCATTGACAATGAAGGATGGCCAGTCTTGAAACTGAGTTGACCCCGTCCACATGCTGATGATAGGCAAAAGATTTGCCTTGCAGGTATCAATAGTGACAGCGGCCGGAGTTCCAAGAGGCATTTTTAAAGCTTTCCGACGGAACCTTTCAATGAAACTCTCAGCGGTTTCATTATGTCTTTGTTTGATTTTATTAAGGGCTGACATGGTCATGTCGTTGATCCCCTCATAGAATCGTTCCAAGAAGATTTGTTTTAAACCTGAGAAAGAAGTGATACATCCATCAGGCAAGCTCCTGTACCAATCGTATGCCACACCGGCTAAACAGTCGAACGAATACCCTGGTAAGAAGAGCATCATTTGGCTGAAGTTGGACAGTCATTACCTCAAAGTGGTTAATGAACTGACTGGGAGAAGTGCTGCCATCAAACAGGGAGATTGTTGGAATCTTGTACTTTGGAGGAAATGGGACTTCCTTCCATTCAACTGGGTAGGGTTGTTTGATCCCCAACCTCTGCAAATTGTCCTTCTCTTTGAAGGCCTCGAATTGAGTGCGAAGGAGTTTGACAGCTTCATTAGCATCCTTCAATGATGTAGAAGGAGCAGGTTGAATCATAGTGTTAGGGGGAGGGACAGCGTGGTAAGCACTACCCCCAGCACCTGACTGACTGGGTGTAGGTTGAATTGGTACAGGGGGTACTTGAGGAGATGTTATCCCCAGCCCTGCATTGACAGGCACCGACGATGCTATGTGGGTGTAGGTTGAATTGGTACAGGGGGTACTTGAGGAGATGCTATCCCCAGCCCTGCATTGACAGGCACCGACGATGCTATGATCTCAGGATTTGCAGCAGGTACAGTCGACGGTACTGTATGTTGGGCCACGATGATAGAATGCATACTTGCAACCATTTCAGCCATGGTCTTCAGCTTGTCTTCTAGTACAGCTATTCGTTGGTCTTGACTAGCCGAACTGGAAGCATCTGGGTCTTCAGTGACAACATAAGCTGTCACTTCTCTAGGTACAGTGGAGGACACTGTCTGTTCAGAACTTTCGCTGTATGCATCATAGTCAGAGAAAGAATCATCTCCTGAGTGAGAAAGAGGGAGATGACCAGAAGGATCTTAAAGATTCCTTTGACCGATTGTATCTCTGCTTCGGGATCTGGTATGTCGAAATACTCCTTCAGAAGATTCTTGGAGTAGATCTAAATACCGCTGGTTGGTCTTGCGAGGCTTGCCATGCTTGGAGCACTTCCTACCCCCAGTGTCTCGAGAGGCCATGTTAACGGAAGCGTACAAAACTTCGTCTTCGTCTTCTGACATAGGTTCAGAGGTTGCAAAGTTCAAACGATCGAAGACAAATCGTTTTGTTGTCTGACAACAACACTTGATTACGACCTTGTGATTACAATGGTGTCCAAGTGGTTGCACTGGAGGTGTTGAGATGTTATCCCATTTTTGTTTGAGGTGTTCTCGGAGATCAGAAAAAATGACGGGACGAGAAGAAGTCTGAGGGATATGTTCTTTGACAACATTCGAAACATGGTTCCGGTTCTTCAAATGTTTTGTCCCTTGAGGGAAGTACTCACTTCATTAGCATAGGTGTCAGGATTCTTCACCTTGGAAGTTTACCTCTGATGCAGGTTAGTCTTCGATATTGGCTGTTTGCGTTTCGCCAAAGTTGGTCTATTGAGATAAGTCCTTAGATCAGCAAATTCACCCCCAGGGGTTTCTGTCTGAGACACCAACAACTTTCTATGTTTTGAGCGGGATATCCTGAGAGTTGGGAGATCTTGGAATTCTGCTACCGGCGTAGGCAGAATACCTCTTTGATCAGTACACTTCCCTTTGGCAAAGAAGGAAGAACTCATGTTTGAGAGAGTTCTTGTACTGATTGGTGCCGAAGCACGCTCAGATTGATCTTCTACAGTAAAAATCGAGGAAGACTGAGAAAAGACTAAAGGATCTTTTTCCTTGCTTTGTGAAGAAGGGTTAGCTAAAGAGCATTTCCCTCTGTTGTCTTCCAAGTCATGGAACGAGCAAGCTTGAGAAAAGACCAACGGGCCTTTTCCTTTATTCTGAGGCGGAGGAGGAATAGTCAACAGACTACCCCCAGTGGATTGCTCTTGGGCAACAGGGTACTTGGAAAGAGGAGCAGAGTTTTTCCCCTTGTTGTGAGAAGAAGGGAAATTAGCCAAAGGGCTGTCCCTCATAGACTGCGCTGGCACAGTTTACGCAGGGGTTAAAGTGGTTGTTGGCGCATTGGCTGGTTGTGCATGATGAGTTTTGACAGATGGCCATTTAGCCACAGTCACAGCAGCTTGCGCAGCAGGAGTCTTGATTTCAGAGTACTTGAGTTACACTCTGGTTGCTGGAGTGGTGGACTGCACAGGCAGAGTTGCAGCCAACTGCGCCAGGGGAAGAGGAGTCTTGCACTTTGCCAGAGCAGCATAGGAAGTTGTTTGTGTACTGGCAAGAGGAGCAGCATACTGCGCATGGACAGTAGAGGCAGCAGACTGTGCAGCAGTTTTGGGAGCAGAGACAGCAGACTGCGCAGCAGAGACAACAGGCTGCACAGAGGGTTGTGCATAGGACTTTAGAGTCCACACTGAACAGACTTTGCTCTTGGCAGAAGTCGCCGTGCGACGAGTAGTCCCGGAGTTGATCATCGCCTCGTAGGCCGTCTGGTTGACCTTTACAACCAGCATCTTCTGCGTCTTTTCGATAGACGCAACGTCACATTGAGTTGTCACTTCCTCGTCGGAGGAGAAAGTCGTCCCCAGCAGAGTCGCCATTTTGTTTGCAAAAACAAAAATTGTTCTTTATTTCATAAACTTTGTAAGAAGATTACAATAGAATTCTGGGAAAGTAAAACTATAGGAATCCAATCTGAAGACGATCGCTTTATCCCTTGGACGATGTGAACTTTGAAGACGGTAGCCTCCGAAGAATGCAGCAGCACTTTGGCAAGAACTCCTGATCTCTGGTGATGACTCGAATGATCTCTGATCTGATCTGGGATGATCTGGGCTTGATAATGAAGACTTGAAACTCTATTTATAGAGTTCTGAAATAACTAATTTTTAGTTATTCTAAATTGTGCAGGATGGATTGCGCAAGCATTGGACTGCGCAAGCAGCGAACTGCACTGGCAGTTACTCGATCGTGGACCAACTGTACGAGACGCGTGGCATTGTTTGATTGAAATGTGTTTGGTCGTGGACAGACGGTTGCTACGTGATGAGCAATTGATGGCATGTAGGCCACGTGTAAATTATCAGTTGTCTTGATGGAGTACGCCACATGAACTGCGCTGGCTTCAGACTGCGCTGAGATTGTATTGCGCTGCAGGTGATCTGGCAGATTGCGCTTCGATTGGGCTGGTAGCTTGCGCTGTTTGTACAGCTGTCCTCGAGCGCTGTACTGCACAAGAAACGAACAGTTTTCTCGTTCTTCGAGCAGTCAGCTGTCAGAAGATCTGATTTTCTGTCAGATAATGATGATGCGGCCACGTCAGCTTGTGCGCTTGGATGTGTGCATAATTCAGCTTGTGCACTTGAATTGTTGCGCAATCTGTTTCCTGCGCAGTTCACTTGAAGGATGCACAATTTGATTTTCATGACTTTTTTGATGGATGCAACTTGATTTTTAGGACCTACACACATGTCTACTGTAGCCATGTCTTACCTGCACTTCATTACCTACCTACAATTTACCAGGCTCTGAACATGCCACTGCAACCTGAGTTGTTCTGCCAGGTTGGTAATTCAGCCATTCATTGTATTGCAAACCATCTGCATTCATTACTGTATTCACAACTTGATTCACAACAAACCCTTCATTCCATTACCACCCTCAATTTAGCATGCTGCATGTATCAGAGACCATTAGCCACTACATCTTCACCCCTGCAGATACTCCATTTAACCCAGCATTTCATTATATATGCCTGCAAGTATCAGGGATACAAACCTCCACTATACACTCTTTATTTTCAATATTTCATTGGACACTATGATACACCTCTGCACATCTGCATATCCACATTACCTGTATATAGATGTTACATTACCTGCATATAAGATGTTGCATTACCTGCATTTAGCCACTGCTGTATTTCCCTCTTGCAATCTAAACACACTTGCATACCATTACCTGACATTCTTCATATTAGCTGCACATCTGCATTGCCCCGGTTACATTACCTATGTCTGATACATTCTTAGTCAGACCCATAGCAGAACACTAGTTCACCTTTGTGTCATTAGCAGACCCTGGGTTCTGTCCACCTGGTAGTGAATGTGAAGGATAGGTTGTGGGTGTGTATGTGTTATATATATATATATATATATATATATATATATATATATATATATATATATATATATATATATATATATATATATATATATATATATATGTATCACCTACAATATATATATATATATATATATATATATATATATATATATATATATATTGTAGGTGATACATATATATATATATATATATATATATATATATTGTAGGTGATACATATATATATATATATATATATATATATATATATATATATATATATGTATCACCAATATAAGAACCTGATCAAAAAATTTAATCCATCAACTAAAATTTCACGTCAAATAGGTTTAGGATCAAATAGAAACAAACCTCGATATTTAAAGATTTAATATCTTTCGTACCAGCACATTGAAGATGTTCAACTTCCTGAACAATCAAGAAGTTCTATCAACTTCTTGCATTTCACATTTCTTTTAATTGAAATCTTATTCTTTCCAAATATTTATTTTGAATAGAATCAGTTTAGAAACAGCAGTAAACACTCGTCAACTAATCTCCCTTTGCACAATCCCTTTTAACTAAGAGGCTTACAAAAAAGTCTATGTGATTGAAGCCACTATTTTCCTCTTTCTACTAAGAGGGAGTTGAGAGTCTTTAAAGCCATCAAATCCAGGCCATAGAGGAATTTCATTCCACAAACAGTTATACAAATGTCATTACTTTCAGCATGATATCGACTTTGTAAGTTTGCCATAAACAACTTTATCATTATGATAGAATGACTCGAGATATACTTTAGTCATAGATCGCAACCTTTTAAAACTACCCGGTGATTTTAGTGAACCTGTTTGTGTAACAATACTCTCTATTTAGGAGGTAAATTTAGTGGTTTAAATCGTTTCCTGCATGCATAACTATTTCTGAGGTAGGCTAATTCTCCCGCATGTGGAATTTATTAATGATGCTCTTCAACCCTGCGAAAGTTATAGCAAACATTGTTACCTTGACTTTGTCTGGCCTAAGCAACAGACCATGTTGTGGAGGGCAAACCAAATATCGTTTACCTTTCACCTTGCAGCAAATAAAACAAGGCATGGATTATATTATAATATTAGGTAAACCAAAAATCAACAAGAAAGGAGGGTGCAAATTAATAAATATGGCTACATTGATTAGAATCTAAATAATGTTCTACAAGCTATATTGCATTTCCATAATTAAGTTCATAAAATAAGATGACATACAAAATATTGCTAAAACCATATTTTGATTCAAGAAGAAAATAAATAGCATACAGAGGTAAAAAGGGATGGGCATAATAAGAATGATTCTAGCAGCTCTAATAATAAGTGGGAAAATAAGTGGGTTCCATCTAAAGCGCACAGTTACATAGACAATGCAGAGAAATGGAGTCATTAACTAACATTTAACTTGTTTTGCATATTTACTTGGAATATTAAAAGACCTTTCTTGTGTTATTTAAGTAGAGTGCAGCATGAAAGAGAGAGTTTAGATGGGTTCGTTTCTTTTTCTCTTTTAGTAAGGGTGAGACACACAGAGTTTAGAACAGAGTTTACTGTATAGGATTGGAATCATATTTTATCATGCGAGTGTTCACTACTGTATAGATATATAGTTGTGAATGTTCACAGACCCATCATCATTCAAAACGTGTGTTTATATATTTTTTTCCCTGAGGTATATATAGAAATTTAGTCATGATTATGTCAATATGTAAACAACCTATACTTTGTAGTTTGTACACCAATAAGACCATTATCTTTTAGAAGGGTGATATAGAGTATAGAATAGACGATTTAAAGGATGATAGAATCACGTGTTATCATGGGGGAATTCACTCCTATATAGGTATATAATTGTGAATGTGCACAAACTCATCATTTGAAATGTGTGTTTTATAGAAATTTAGCCATTATTAGGTCAATCCAGAAAAAACATATACCTTACGACCGTATACTTTTGAGGTCATTCTTATTAGTTACTTCGCTAATTTTGCAATGCTCGTGTTATGTTTGTCATGGAAGCAACATAATTCCAAATTTCAGCATACATATTGATGATTTTTAGTTTTCTACTACCTATTCTGAAAGAGAAGGGCTAGTTTTTTTCTCCCCAAGTTCAACTATTTTCCTATTTCTACACCCACATCCAAGGGTCCAGAATCATCCTACACCACATCCGAGGATCTGGAATCATCCATGTGTTTAGCATGATTCTGGGATTTTTTTTTCTAAGGTGGGACCCACCATCGCGTGGTAAAGGCTATTACATCTGCTGTCCTCTTAGGAAATTAGATAACAAGCTCTATAGTATTTGGTTCTCACGCTCTAATTAGGTTAAATTATGCCTAGGTACCAATTACTTCTGTAATTATTTGGAGTTTGGAGATCCATAAATCTATTTAGTCCTAATTAACAATAGTCGCATTGGAAAGCATAGCATGTGATCAACCAAATTAAAATTTGAAAATTGTTTGAAACAATTGGTGTTATAATGTACTGAAAGTGTTAGCCATCAACAAATACGACATACAAGTTAGTAAAATTACTTCTCCAAGCTAAATCCGACTACCACAAACAACTGTTAGATTTCTCCCCCTAGAACTAAGTAGCTTGGAACAAGTAATCTCAGACGCAGTAATAAATGGTGAGACACATCACATGTCAAACTAATAGTAGTGCAGCTAGTA
The DNA here is from genome assembly GCA_029216955.1 of Iris pallida. NCBI lineage: Eukaryota > Viridiplantae > Streptophyta > Magnoliopsida > Asparagales > Iridaceae > Iris > Iris pallida. The sequence goes on along the minus strand of JANAVB010034616.1, from coordinate 9,582,590 downwards.
CTGCTCTCCCACTAATTAGACCTATTAAAGCATCATTACTAGCCAGGACTCTCCAATGCAATTTGGGGCCCAAAATTTCAAAAAAAAGGTAAATGTAGAATTGGTTGGAGTTGTATAAGAATAGTAGGAAATGATAAAGTGAGCTGCGGTCTAAAAGATTGTGTGGTCAAAAATTGATGTGAGAAAAAAATAATGTAAAATCTATAATCTAGAAATTTAGGCTCCAAATTGGGAGTTACTATTCTACAAAATGAGTTCCTACAATCTAGAATCTAGAAATTGGGAGGCCCAACCCTTAGCACCTATGAGTGGAATGGGACCAAAATTGTAGAAAGTGGGATTAGGGATGGGACTTACTATTCTACAAAATAAGCTTCAAAATTCTGAATGTAGAAATTGGACCTAAGAATGAGCCTTATTAAGGATGCTCTTAGCATCTTCATTCAGATCCCAAAGCTTTAATATTCATTATGATACAGGAGGAATAAGAATATAACAAATAGATACGAGAGGATTTAGATTTTGATAAACATTTTTATGTAGAGGAGATAGCCTCTTAACAGATTGACAACATGCAGTTCATTACTTCGTTAGCTACAGTAAAAAAATATGCGATAGTTGTGATTATAGATATTGTTTTTATTGGGTATAAGATTTTTTGAAAGCAAATATAAACAAGACATGGAATCATACTGTAACATAGTCAACCATTCAACCCCACCATACTTTAGCTTTGTGTCCCGAATAACTCATCTTCATTACAAGGCTCTTGTGTACTCAACCATAACTGAGTATCAAAAGCCATATCAGACAGTATCAGAGATCAGCTCATTGAGTCAATTGGCATTCAGATCAATCCAGGCCTCCTACAATGAAGGGAAAAGCTTCAATATCTGCAATTAGTCCAGTAGACAAGATGGTATCAAAAGAAGAGGTAATGGTACTTTTTAGTAAATAAGTTTACCAATGACGCTAAGGGATTGTAGATAGTCTACGTACAATCGGAATAAGGTTGCAGGATCTGGTTCTTGGCCAGTCATCCCCCAGGATGTTGCTCCCGCCCACGCTAGATCAACAAGAGAACTTTTTCATGTTCCTATAATCATGTCTACTTATTCAGATAATAAAGGTAATTAAGAACACAAAAGTTATTCAACTAATATTTGCAAATTTTATTTGTTAACTCCTGAAACCATTTTTTTCCTTCAATAATGAACCAATTTTTTCCCTCAGTTATTCAACTAATATTTGCAAATCAGGTCTACTTATTCAGATAATAATCATGTCTCTTAACAGTCTTGAACAGAAGATACAAGTACTGACCTTCAGTAATGAACCAAATTGTGCTACGCCAAAGGAAATTAGAGGTATGATCACGACGGTCTGTGAAAGATGTCTAATTTTTCAGCAACAATATGGGTGTCGCTCATGAATAAAAACATGTATGAATGTGCAAAGATAAATAATTGACCAACGTTCTAAAATTTCTTATTTTTTGCAAAATGGATTTTGATGTTAAAAATGGTTTTAATCCCACACCATATTCCCTTCCAAGCCCGACTCGGTCTGGAATTTCCTCAAACACCACAGCTTCACCGACCCCTAGATCACCAGCCTCATCACCAACTATAGCCCACCTATCCTCTCCGGAGACCCCGATCGGACCATAAAGCCCAACCTCCGCGCCATCTGCGACATGGGCTATCCCGACCTCCGTGGGCTAGTCATCTGCAACCCCCAGGCCCTCCAGAGCTTCTCCGTCTTTCCCCGTATCCGGTTCTAGAGGACCTTCTTTGATGGAGACTCGACCTCATCGAGCAAAGGTATCGAAACACCATCTCTTTTAGGTTGGCGGTAGCACCACCACCACCTCCGTAGATACGACAGCCACCATCATCATCACCATCACCGACCACTCCTCTCTTCTCTTCTCTAACACTAACCCATTGTACATAGGAAGAAGAAAAGAAAAGGTTTTAAGATAAAAAGGTTCTTAGAAGAAGAGAATTATATTAGGGTTCAAGCGAGTTCCAGCTGGAGGGGGGTCGACTTCTAGAATGAGGGGAAGACTTCCAGCGGAAGGGGGAGGGGGTCGAGAGGAAAAGAGGTGGAAAAAGAAATTTTTTGTTGGGGATTCCAGCAAGAGGGGGAGAAGGAAGTTTTGAGAGGAAAAAAAAAGATGGAGAAAGAAAAGTTTTGACGAGATTTATAGCGGAAGGGGTCACGAATTTGGGAAAAAATTTTGGAGCTAATTTTGGAGCCAAAATATTCAACAAAATTTGGATATGAAATAACAGTTTCAATCTGTCATATCTAAACCTTCTATTTTGATGAAATAGATTTTGATATTAAACAGCAATTTTAATCTGTCAAAAATTTAATGACAGTTTTAATCCGTCGTTGTTAGACAACTCTAACTGTCGCAAATTGTCTATTTTGGTGTAGTAAGGGCCGCGAGGCGGCGATATGATTGAGTCTCATTAGAGTTGCGAGGCACAGCCTCAACAAGAACTTATAGCACGATCACACGGAAATGGAGTCTTATCGCGTAGTTGCGACTCTGATTTTGGGCTGTAAGACAAACACGACTTGATAGGTTAACGTTGATATTGCAAGCACGGGATGGTCTAGATACACAAAATAGGCCAAGGCGTCGGTCCTAAAACTGATCCTAAGGCAAGACTAGAAAGACGATTGATAAGAAGAGACTATGTTGCACAAAAGTAAATCAAACGTGTTGGTTTTGTATGGGTGGGCGAGGTGCTCATTCCACCAGTACAGTTGAGTACTAACACCCACATAGTTTTTATGTACCGGCACAGGTAGAAGCTCGTGGCACGGAGCTCGCTTGGATGCGTCGAGGCACGGAGTTCCTTGGCGATTCGAAGCGTACGGCCGTATGGAGTCAAGACTTATATGGGACATAATGTATGGACGTCGCCTTCCGAAGCTTCCGTTGGTTCAAGACTTGTATTGAGAGACGAGAGAGAGCTGAGTGACTTGTAATGTGAGATGAGTGAGCATTGAGTGAGCTTGAGAGACTTGTAATCTTGGCCTTGCGCCCCATTGTAACCTTTGTTTCAATATCAATAAAAGAGTGTTTTGTAATGACTTGTGTTTGCTTTCTAAATTTTGCTGCTATTATTCAATGTCTCTGCTCGGGACTTCTGTGCGACGACCGCGTTGCAGCCGCTGAAATCGGCCGTTATGGAACCCGCCTTGCACTAGTGCAATCTAGGCTCGTACGGCATCACGCCTTAGCGAGGACGATCGCTCCTACGGGAGCGGGGCGTGACAGCAGCCTGGCGCAACCTGTGTGCAACCTGCGCGTAACCTGGCGCAACCTGTGCGCAGCCTGGTGCACACCCTGGCACGCACCCTGGTCGTGCAATGTGGCACGCAACTTGGCCGCGCAAGTGGCTCACGCAACGAGCGCAACTAAAGCGTCCTATGCGCCTAGCGACGATGCTGACGTGCTAAGTGCAAGGTAGGCCAACAAAATGCCACATTACGCCTCATGAGCACGAGTCCGAGTCCGAGTCGCTAAGCCCCAATGGGGCTTAGCTCCCATTGAAATAAATTTTCCAAGAGCAAAAAGCATGAATGCTTTCAATTGTTGATTTAGCCTTTTTTTATTAGAAAATTAACCCCACATGGCACATCCATGTGCACCTCCACACCACATGTGCATCTCTAAACTTGCATAGCTAATATATAGAGATACAACTCCTTTGACCTAGCTGATGTAGGACTAAAATTCATAATGAAAGGCCAAATCCCAACAATCCCCCACATATCTCTATATATGGGTATAAGTGTTCCCCACAGTAATTGTCCATCATGCATTAGGAGAGATGTCGCTGACGACTTGAATCTTCCCGCATGGGTCAAACAACAGACTATAATACAAGAATGGACTAAGCCTTAAATTCTGCATCATAGCTGAAATTCTTTCCACTAACATAATATAGTTACATATGCTTCTGGCTACCAATTAAAGGCCCTGTGCCAGCCTGGTTTCAGTGTATAATTTTGGGCGTCTACAAGTTTACCCTCAAGAGACGGCCAGATATCTCTTTGTCCATACACTATAGGTGAGTTCATTATAAAGAGACATGGCATGAAGCGCTTTGCGCTTCCCTTGCGGTGCTACGCCGCTATGACATGGCTTAAAGCCAAGGCCTTGCCCCGTACCGGGAACCTCATCGTAGTGTCATACTACTGTAGCATGAGGCAACCACCTCTTTGTAGTGCCAAACTATATTGCATGAAGCCTTAGGCTTCCTTGCGGTGTTACGCCGCAAAGACATGGCTTGCAAGGCCGAGGCTTTATCCCTAACCGGGTACCTCATCGTGGTGTCGTGCCACTGTAACATGAGGAACTCCTCCTCTTTGTAGTGCTGACTACCCCTATCTTTAATTTAATATACAGTATTAGACTAACTGTCTATATGCGGTGCTACGTCGCTGTGACTTGGCTAGCAAAGCCGAGGCATTACCCCATGCTTGGGAACCTCATGGTGGAGTCACCCCACAGTAGCATGGAGTTTCACTCCTTGTAGTGTTGTTCTACCGTGCTTCCTGTAAAGCACACCAGGCATTCACTCTACCTGTGAACTCATTAAGGCATTTAAGCCAATCTTCCCACAGGATCCGTTTTCCGTAGAAAACAACAGTAGACAACAGTGGTTATAGGTCCGTAACCTCTCCATTCCCAATAGAACATGTACCCACCGTTACTGATATTCTTCCGATTAGTGGTCCTCCCTTGAACCAAAAGCTAGATGCCTAGTAGATTTCTCTTTGAACTATTAGCATAAAACTTTATGGTAGGAATACAATAATACAATATCAGAATGCCTTCAAACCCATTTTACAAGCTGTGTCATCGACCAGCTGGCGCTTGAGTCCCTTGGTGAACGGATTCACCAGGTTCTCCTGACTTCGAACATCAATCACTGCAATAACACCTCTCTTGATAAGATCGTGTACTGCCCCGTGCTTCAACCATACAGTCCTTTTCTTCCAGTTGAAGAGGTCATTTGATGCCACTGCCGCAGTCGCCTGGTTGTCGCAGTATATCGGTATCGCCGGTATTTGCGTCCCAACCACTGGAAGATCATACATGAGCTCCCGAAGCCATTCTTCTTCCTCGGCTGTGGTATCAAGTACAAAAAACTCAGATTCCATGGATGATCGCGAGAGCATAGTCTGCTTTTTCGACTTCTACGATATAGCAGCTCCATCCATTGTGAAAATGAATCCACATGTGGACCTCTCGCTCTCCACCTCTGAGCACCAACTGGCATCACTGAAGCCTTCCACTATCCGCGAATCTCTGCTGTAGTACAGTGCATATGTCTGAGTCTTCTTGAGATATCTTATAACCGTTTTACAGCTTTTCAGCGTTCAACACCTGGGTTGCTCGTGAAATGACTCAGCATTCCCACGGCGAAAGCTATGCCAGGCCTTGTGGCAGTAGTAGCTGTAAAACCCCTTATAATTTAAAGGAATATTTAAATTATTTTTGGATTTTATTTAATTCTAATTTATTTTTATCTTATTTATATTATATAAAAGGACTATAGCTATTGTTGAGTTTGAATATGCAAGACGACTAGAAAGTATGGCATGCCTAGCATAGTCGGGTGCTTTAGCTAGTATGCTAGCCATGTTAGGAATGCCATGGTCATATTGTAATCTCTTACATGTTAACCATTCAAATTATGGCACAAGTTATATTTTTATTTAATTAATTAGTTAAGAAAGCCTTTATGACTTTTTAGGAGACCCGGTTGCACCAAACCTTCCCAAACCTCTTCCAAGCCAAACCCAACCCTATGTAGGCATGTTGGACATTAATAAATATTAATAATTATATTTATTTATATTTAATTCAGATTTTGTAGTGTAATTACATAGATAGAATTAAATAGTTCTATATTAGGAAACCCCTTTTTAAATCCTCAATCCAATCAACTTGCCAACTCACCAAACAACCAAATCATGACAAGTAGACCCCCACCATGATAATTTTGGCCAAACAACCCCCCCCATGGCCAAATGCATCAAATTAAATAGGATTTAAATTCTAGATTGCTTAAAATTCATTTAAGGATATGTTTAAATATACCAACTTATCCCAAACCTTAATCAAATCCTAATCTTTCTCTCCCTCATCTTTGGCCGACCAAAATCTCTCTCCCTCTCCATAATTTCGGCAGCAACAAACTCCCTATAGCATCTATACATCATCTCCTCCATTGCACATCTCTCCATCCTTCACAAAAACTCATCTCCTCCACCATACATCCCCGAAATCCCTCAAAACAAACCCTAAAAACTCCATCTCCCCCATCCAATCCTCTATAGCCATTATCAACTCTCCCATACTCACCAAGAGAGGATTAGCAAGCGAGGATAGCAGAAAAGATTGGAGCTTTGGTGAAGAGAAGTCATCATCACCCTTTCTAGCAAGGATCTTTGGTAAGAACCCAAATCTTTTCTTCTAAAAATTTTTGCTAAAATTCTTTAAAAAATATTTATTAATTCTTTGGAAATCATATTATGATGGATTTTTTAGGTATAATTATCCATAAAGGTTTCATGAAATATATGCGTAATATTCATGTGTCGGTAGGATCAAAATTAACCCCATTGTAAAGGAACTATGAGTTATTGGTGGGTATTTTCGAAACTAAATTTTATATGTGTTCATATACATAAATTATGATTTTTAAGTATTTTTCCACAATTTTAGCAACTCAAATTTGGTCGAAAAAATTGTAGGTCAAAACTAGCTAATTTTGGGTAACCGACTGACCTAGAATGTCCCAAACTTGTAGTATAACTCAACTTTTGTACCTCTGATATTATTCTATAAAATAAATTATTTTATTGCTGTTTAAAATATATTTTTGGTTATTTTAGCAATTTTGAGTCATTAATTATGTTCCGGGCGAGTTTCGGTTAGACTAGCTGACTTATTAATCAACTAGTCATAAATATCTTTAAAAATATTAGTTCTGGAATTTCAGAGATAAATCTGTATAAAATTATTTTAAATATTATTTTTATGATTATTATATGATTTTTAAGTATGTTATTGAAGTAGGGGCATAACCGACTAATTAAAAGTTAGAAACCCTAAAACTGTGTTTCGATGTCTCGTGGAACCTGTGTATGATTGTATGGATCTAAATGGTTCCACGAGAGATTGAATATAATTTTAACACATTACTTTGACTAATTAAGTCGTATCGTAAGTTTCATAAGTAGTGACTTAATTTAGTTAATTAATTATCTAGGAGCGTCGGGTTCCGGTGGCGTGGACGCGGGAGCGGCATTTCATATTTACAGCACGGAATCAGGCAAGATACCTTGCCATATTTACTGCTTACATTTAGTTGTATTTTATTTCAGTTATTGTATTTATATTCCTTGTTTATTATTTTCTTCTTGCATGTGGACCTAGAGTTAAGTGACTACCGTCAATAGAGTGCATGTTATTAACTTGTCACGATTATATCACGAGTTGTGTGTGAGTTGTGAGTAACATGTAGTAGTCACTTGCGTGTTAGCTGATCACACGTGCGCATGCGTAGAAATAACTGTCAATAGATGCATGTTAGAAGACTTGACAGTTATTGAATATAAACCGTGTTGTGGAAACGACACGTGTTGGTGTGTCGTGGTTACGATGCATGTATAGTATCATTGGGGGGAGGGGACAGCTACTAGCGTAGGGGCTACATTTACTTTTTACACATTTATGGGTGATAGTGACTCGGATGAGCGCTACTTGCTGCCCGGCCGATAGTGTCTCGGATGAGCGCTACTTTGCTGCCCGGCCGATAGTGTCTCGGATGAGCGCTACTTGACGACCACTCTTTATTACTTGCTTGCATGAATCTGTTACAGCCCCTGTGTAGAACGTTGTCCTCAAAGTGCATATCACATAGATGGTTAGGTACCCTGTTGTGTTGTAGTTTATAGTATTTTTTACTTATGCAGTTACATGGCATGTTCTTCCTGTATCTTGTTACGTCCCTTTGAGGACCCGGTTATCTCTCTAGGTGTATGCTTTCATGATTTACTGCAGGTGTTCTAGCCAAGACCGTGATCTTCTCCCTTCCTTCGAAGAGAATTACGCTTGGTTCGTTTGATATTTTATCGATTCACTTCTTGTACATTTTATTTTGAGATAGTTGGTAGTAGACTTTGTCTCCGCCCAACATTTGTACAAATGACTTTAATAAGTTGATTTTATGATATATTGGTTTGTGGATGAGATTAGCTTCATGGTTACTACATTTTACAGCTTATGTGTACATACGAGATATCCATATATTGGAGTATACTTCGTATGTAGACAGCTGGCATGATACGTTTCTAGTCCTACGTATTTTGGGACTGGGGCGTTACATATTTTTGTGGTGGCCCATGCAGGTCGAGTTTGTCACATCGGTTACGCTACTGTACCGATGTAAACCTGCATATAGGATTAGGATATAGGAATCTCATCCACAAGCTTGACCTCCTCCCTCAATTCCAAATCTCGAACTCTCGTCCGATTATCTTGACTTCCTTCTGCTTTATTCCTTTTATTGCAAATCTTATCTTTTTTCGTGCTGAATAGGGAGTTTAGGAGATAACTCATATGAGTATACGTGTTATATTCCTCAATTACTCCATTAGTTGACTTTATAAGTTGAGTAGTATGACTACAACCTACCACCCGTATCCTTTTAACCTAGTATTAAAGTGTAACAGAGTGATAATGAATATATGCTAGTGTAGGAGAGATATTTACCTAGAATATAGAGATTTCGTAGCCCATACCCATTGGTCAACTAAGGCTTGATACAAGAACCAGTAGGACGACTGTATACGCAAGCACACCGGATAAGACTTAGATCCTTGTGAAACTCGAACTATTTATTACTGCTTTTAACGTATTCTTCCGTACTTATACTTTAAGCTACCATGAATAACGACGCTATTTATAGCCTAGTTTTGCAAGCTTATTCTTTGTTGAGCTTGTTCAGGACATATGTATACTGGGGACGCCCACAAGCATATTGTCTAATTAGAATCAATGTATTATGGTCTGATCAACCATAGTGCACTTGGCTCGCTCTTCATATGATTGTCCCATGTGGATTAAGATATAGAGGTATCTAGGATCTCATCCACGACTGCATTGACAATTTCTCTTGAATTACACATTCGTCTTTGAATTACGTAATTGTATTCAATGACATCTTTCTTGAACTCTTTATTGCTTTTGTCTTTCACTGATTGGAAATACGAATGCTCGTATTTGATAGATAAATACAGAGTATCCCCATGGACATGGTAGTTATATGCACAAGTATAGCAACCATCGACCAAGCCATATAACTACAACCTTGCCTAAAGTTGCTCGTCCTTCCCTCGACCCTAATAGTAATATCGTGACCTTCTAGTCATTTGAGCTTGAAAGATGAGTAAGATCTTACCCTTGGGTAAACCACAAACCTATGAGACTATCTAATCTCTAGGAATCATTTATTGTGACTCCAAATATTCATCTTAATTCTTGGCTTAACTAGCAACCCGTATGCCTTAACTCAAACCTTACTTGACTAGGCCCCCACAGTTTAGACAGAGAAGAATAGACCAAAACAAGGACAAGCATTACAAGGACCGTGGTAGACACCCATTCCAAGATTAGAGATTCAACAGATGTTACTCTAGGTACAAAATAAAATTCTATTATCAAAGAAGTGACATAATATTAGAACAACACATTCACCAGCTTAGCCAAAATCTGTAGCATAATGTCCCGTCATTATGTTGTATTAGTAATCAACAAGTGATGCATGAGCACTACATTTAATACCTCTAGAACGCTTATGACTATAGTCTGGCAGGTTTGACACAATAGAAATTCACGACTTAGTAGTTAGGGATCTTTCCTATGACGTGCTTTAGAGTTCGTTATTCCACCGATAGACTCTCCTATACCATGGACAAGCGGATCATTCGATCTTATCGACTCAGGTACCACTGTACGCGATCATTTCCATTTATTAGGACTCGGGGTATAATCCTCGAAACTGATTCACAACTACCCTATCATGTTATCGATCACATCGTGACTTATTATTACCAAATGTCAAGGTACGATATCGCGAATCAAATATTCCTAACCTCATTATTCCTAAAACCATATCCTAGTTTCTAGAGTGAATAGATTGTAAGCTATTCTTACTTTTAGGAATTTGGGGATCACCGATTGATTGAGGTAAATTGGTTCTCACTAGGATGATAAATTAGAGACTCGTGAACTCCCACTTTCTTTTTAGATCTTTTGGTGTCCCTTACCGTGACTTTGATATTTGAAGTGTAATACTAGCTGTTACCTTCCAACAAAATTTGTCTGCAAAACTTAAACGAGTCCACCTTCAAGTAGACATATCATGTCCCACACAAACACATCTCCTTGGACTCTATTATTATGATACGACTTTCAGGTCAAAAGGGACTAGCAATAACCCTTACCATAACACCGATGTATGTTCGGACTGCAGTTAGAGATCCAACCTTGACTCAAATCTTTTGGCCCAATATATGATTGTGATCTACTCGAAGCCCTCTATGCACATGCCACTAGTGTGCCACTCAATAGAGGCCTTGTGTGCTACTTAAACACAAAAGTCACGGAAGACGCATCTCACGACTTACAGAACCTATTCTACCAACCCGACAAAAAATTTGTCCAACCACTTGAATTTGAACCTATTCTACATTACCCTAACCTAATAGGGATGGTTTAAAATTCCACAAAATTTTGTCCAGCCACTATAGATTAAAATCTAAAGTTCATGTAATCAAAGATTGAAGTCCAATTAGGAAACCTGTTGAGACTCAGTTAAACCCATCATAGCCCATCGCCATATTGGGACTATAAAACCAAACTTGATGAAATAGGCCCTCACCCCTATTATGTAGGTCCCACCTCTTGGCTCACTAATTCTCCTTCCATAGATTTCGTAACTGCATCTCTTCGTAGCCTATGTTATGCATCTCTCGGTACCAACTTGCTTCCGGATATACTTGACCAAGACCTCTAATACTGTCTTGACCAAACATAATTAATATATGGGCCATATTAAATAGATAATACCTAGACTTTCTATAGAGTCTGTGACTATGATTGGAAATAACTCATACTTCCTATACCTCCTTGAAATTTGACTTTCTTAGAAGCCCTATTTGTCACCCTCACTTTTTTCAGTTAGGGGTAAAATGATAATTATCCATTTTATAATATTTTTTGAGAATTTTATTTCATGAATATTATTATTTAATTATTATAGGAGTCGGGTTCGAATTTCATCGCATTCCGAGTTAATTCGGGACCCCGGTGAATTTCGACTTAAGCCGTAATTAGCATGTTAGCTAACCATGGCCCATACCACTAAACTTTTGGATTTAGGAGTTTGGACTAGTCCCCCATGAGTAATTTAGTTTAATTATAATTTTTAATTATTTTTAGCAACTTCCTAAACCTATTTTGGAATTATTTAGCATTAGGCTTAGGGAGGGGCAAACTTGTAAATACAAGTACCCCTCACCCACACCCCTTGGCCGGCCATGAATAGCCCGCCCCCCCCCCCCCCCCCTCTCTCGCTCTTTCCTTCACCACCAAGTAACTTCTCCATCTTTATTTCTTTCTTTCTTCCAAGCTTCTTTCAAGAGAGAACCCATTATTGGGTATACTTTTAATTCTCAATCCATTTCTCTTTTGCATTCATGTCCCACACAATAAATGGAGAGGAGCTCATTCTCCACCTTTTGCCCACAAGTTTGTAGGTTTTTCCTAGAAAAATAGGTTGAGAATTTATTAGGGTTTAATCCTTAGAGAGTGGTATATATATATATATATATATATATATATATATATATATATATATATATATATATATATATATATATATATATATATATATATATATATATACGTGTGTATTTATGTGTGTATACATATTTTGATATGAAATTAGTGTCATGAGGATGGGGGTGTTGTGAGAGTGGTGAGAATGTGTGTGTGTGTTTGTGTTGTGTGAGGGTGTGTGTGTGTGTTTGTATTTTATATATATATATATATATATATATATATATATATATATATATATATATATATATATATATATATATATGAGTGTGTATTTATATATATATATATATATATATATATATATATATATATATATATATATAGATATGAGTGTGTATTTATATATGTATATGGATATGGGTGTGTATGTATGTATATATATATATATATGTGTGTGAGTGTTGTGTGTATATATACATATATATATATATATATATATATATATCCCTCTATATATATATATATATATATATATATATATATATATATATATATATATATATATATATATATATATATATATATATATATATATATATATATATAGATATATATGTATAGAGGAGGAAGAAGTGGAAGGATAGAAGGAGAAGAAGAAGATGCACAGCAGTAGCAGCAGCATTTGCTGCAGCAACCTGGCAGCAGCAGCTGCCAGGCAAGACCCCCCCTTTGGTATTTTAGCCTATTAACCCCCCTCCCCTTGGTATATGTATATATGTATATATATATATATATATTTTTTTTTTATATGTATATATATATATATATATATATATATATATATATATATGTATGTATTATATATGGATAGATACGTAGAGAAGATTAGAAGAAGTTTAAGGAATTAGAAGTTAGAAAAGAATTAGAAGTTAGAAGGAAAGGATTTGGAAGAAGTTAGAAGAATAGGAAGAAGGCTAGAATAGGAAATAGAGGAAAATCGAGTTAGAGGGCGAAACGGAGCTCGGAGTATCGGAATGAGTTGAAACTTGGCGTGGGGCAAGAATACGTGATTTAGATTTTGCGGGTAGGCTCCCGAGTGGAAATCGGGGTTGTAGGGCGCCGGTATCGCGTCGTACCATTGCGTATCTTGAAATATTTAAGATACCGGCAATGGACCGTAACATGGACTAGATGTCCACTTTACTTAGGTATCTTGGTAGGTAATATATGTATAGGCTAGTACCTTACTACCCTAGGGAGCTTGGGTCAAAATACCAAGCGTAGGTAGGCTAACTTTATAGTTGCCTAAGCTAGAATTTTACCCTTTTTAAGGGTAAAATATGATATTGGCCTACGGCCAAGATATGAGTTTCGAAGTCCAAGATGGACTTGGATATGGATTGTAGAGGTTGGTAATAGTTAGAAATAGTCGCCTAGACCTAGTCTTGACCTCGGTTGACCATGGTTGACTTTTTAGACCGAAAGTCAACTATGGGTCAACGCTTTACCCAATTTAGTCCAAAATTCCTTTAGACTTGTGTAGTTGACCAAAAGTCAACTATTAGTCACCATTGACCTAGGGTTGACCAGGGTTGACCTAGAGTTGACCAGAGTTGACCAAGATTGACCAGTTGACCAAAAGTTAACTGTAGGCCAACTCTTGACCCCGTTTGACTTTCTTCGACTTGTTTTGACCCGTGATGACTGGTATGACCTAGGATTGACTTGGTTTGGCTTAGATTGACTTGATATAACTTGATTTGACCTAGATTGACTTGACAGGACTTAGTGTGACTCAGTGAGACCTAGTTTGACCTAGATTGCATATCATTCATTGTGAATCATTCCTAAACTTGTTTAAACCTAAATTAACACGCAGTATTTCATATTTAGGTCTTCTGATACCGCTCTGAGTATTGATATATCCTACAGCTCAGGACAGCAGGCGAGTACATTCACTGATAGTTTTTATTGCCTTGATATTTGCTATATCTGATTCAGTCGTAGTGTCTTACTTGATTCTCAGACACGATAGTTCACGGACTAGTATTGTCGGATTCCTGTCATGAGATGTCATTCCTGGATTTCTTGGAATACTTGTACTTGCTTGGTCTTGATTCTTGTACTTGTATTAATGCCGATTCCTGAAGAGGACTTGCTCCCCTCTTAGGGAATCCCGCGTCATGACGTGCTATGTCCGGATCCGTATACTATTCGGGGAAATGGGGAATATTATAGATAGTGTGATCAATGCCCACCTTGAGTTACTACTTGTATCATAGCTATACCCTCACCTCACGATGGGTATAGCCTGACCTGTGTTACTACTTGCTCTATAGCTTACCATCCCGGCCGGGCCGAGTCCACGTACTTGTAGCCGGTCGGCTGGAAGCCTGATTCTTGACCCATACCGATCACATTAGGCTATAATGTTCGAGGCACATTTTATATTTACTTTTCTTGTCATATATCCTGTTCTGTTCTACATTCAGTACTTTCTCACCATGCATGATATATAGTTACTCACATGCTCTACATGCCTTTACATTGTACCTTGATTGGAGACTAAGTTCTGCTCGGGAGAGGAGTTATAACCTCGGTCCTTGTTTGGTTTAAGGGTTGTAACTCGGCTTCCGAACGGTTCCCAAGTCTTCATATATCTTTGTCTTGTAGTTCATTATAGTGTCTCTTATAGAACTTGTCAATTCACATGGAACTGCTGTTAGTGTTTGTACTTGCTCATTTTCCTGACAGGATACCGTTATGATATATTACAGATGATTCTGATGCGGACTGTTCGACCTATTATGGGCTCAAGTTAGATGGAGTAGCCTTGGATCGTGGCCTTATAGTAGAGCCACTAGATTTTGTACTTCCAGAGTAGTGTAGATTAGCTAGGTTTGACTGGACTGCGATCCAGCTAGCTTTATCAGACTGTAGTTTCTATATTATATTTTGATACCCTGTGATGTTGTATATATCTGGACTTGTATTGGACTTTGGACTTATTTACTCTTTCATCTATCATATGTCTTTCCTTCTGAGCTATCTACCTTAGTTTTATTCTGTGATTAAGATTGTATTGTTATGTCACCTTCATTCGGAGAGTATATACTGTATAGGTACATTTAAACTGTTAGTCGTAGTATTTACAGACGTTATATACAGCGTTCTACCGCCGATACTGCGGCGTAGGCTGGATGTACCCACGTGCTCGTGCCCCTCATAAGGGTGCGGATTGTGACACATTTTTGTGGTGGCCCATGCAGGTCCTGTGTCGCAATTAGTGCGATCTCGTAATGGTGCTCGACTTAGAGTACTAATTACGAGCCTGCAATTAGGACGTAGGACCTAGGACATGATAGGAGTTTCTCAATCACACCTAGGAAATTTCTGATCTTTTGATTATCATGATTATTCACCTTGTATTAAATTAACTGTCCTTCTTTGATAATCTACTCATGTGCCATATTGATCTCTTTGTTTCAATTCGTCTCCAGGATGACGAAGACGCATCCGCAGGCCACTGGATCGAGTAGCTTGCCTGAGAGATCTGATCAGGCTGAGGAGGAGGTTCACGAGACTGCCCCCAGTGATTCTACTATTCCAGAGACCCAGGCAGTTGCACAGGGAGGTCTACCACCTCCACCCCAGAGGGTTACAGTCGTCGTTCCGGAGTTACTGCCGCCACCACCACCGATACCGACGGATACACATCATATGTTCCTTCTCCTTCAGCAGATAATGGAGACACAGCGGGCCCAGGCAGAGGCATCGCAGCGCCAGTCGGAGGCGTCACACCATCAGATCGAGATGCTGAGGCAGAGTATGGAGAACTAGCATCAGCTTGCATTAGCAGCAGTGGAGAGAGTGGCACCGGGTACGGTACAGGGCCCTACCGGCCAGTAGCCGTACCAGTAGCAGTCCAGGCCGGGGACAGTATTAGACTTTAGGAAGATGATCTCCAGGGACTTCACAGGCACGGAGGGCATCCTCTATGCAGACGACTGGCTAGAGGATGTACAGCGGAGCATGGAGCTGGCAGAGCTTCTTAGAGCACTTTGGGTTTCGGCCGCAGCCAGCCGATTCTTCGACATTGCGCTGACATGGTACCGCACGGATCCTCGTGCGTCGGTGAGAAGGCTGACTTGGGAGAACTTCCGGAGGCTCTTCAAGGAGAAGTTCTTTCCGGACGTGGCTCTTACAGCATTGGAGGGCCAGTTCGTGGGTCTAGTGCAGGGGAACTCGTCGGTGGACGAGTATGCAGCTGAGTTCTTCCGCCTTAGCAGGTTTGCTCCCGATATGATCCAGGATGAGGGAAAGAAGGCTCGTAAGTTCCGCAGGGGACTTATTCATGCAGTGTGCACCCGCACTTCGGGTCGCCGTGACGCGACGTTCGATCAGATATTGATGGACGTGCAGATTGCAGAGGAGGACTTCGGCCTCAAGCCGAAGAGAAGCAGAGATACTATGGGGGCGAGTTCCAGTGCGGGACCGTCCAAGCGTCCCCTTATTCAGCAGCAGCAGAGGCCGTCTCAGCAGCAGCAGCCTCTATTACAGATTCAGCAGGCACCGGCGCGTGCCCAGCAACATCAGGGTCAGGGCCAGAGGCAGACCCAGCAGTGTGCTTTCTGCGGAAAGACGGGGCACAGCAGAGACGTATGCCGGAGGAGGTTAGGCGCTTGCCTATTCTGCGGAGGGACCGACCACCAGCTGAAGGGCTGTCCTGCTCGGGCAGCCAAGGGAGGCCAGGACAGGGTACAGCCGGCTAGAGGACCCGCAGTTCAGCAGAGGGGTCCTCCACTTCAGACCCAGCAACAGCATTTTGTCCAGCACCAGAGGGGAGCACCCGCGGGCAGGGTGTTCGCTTTGGCAGCAGAGGAGGAGGCAGAGCCCGTGGGAGATGTTGTAGCAGGTCATGTTCTCCTAGATTCTTTCCCTACTTTCGCCTTATTTGATTCTGGGGCGACCCATAGTTTTGTGTCTGTTTCTTTTGCTCTGAGACACAATATTATTGCTGAATATATGGGTAGGACTTGCAAGATTATGACCGGGGGAGGTATTATCCTGGTTAATAATTTTTGCAAGGGGCGGAGAGTCACTTTGAGAGGCCGGAACTTGAGTGCGTGTCTGCTCGTAATGCCCCTACCGAGGTACGATATGGTACTCGGTATGGATTGGTTGAGCATGCACCATGCTAGCATTGATTGTAGAGGAGGCAGAGTTCTTTTTAGGACGCCGGGAGAGCCAGAGATCGAGTTTGCTCGAGGAGCAGCGGAGCCGGAGGCTGGATTCTGTGGAGCTTTGTTGGCGGGGCAGGATTTGCCACATCCGTTGATTGCTGAGTTCTCGGATGTCTTTCCCGAGGAGTTGTCGGAGATGCCGCCAGACAGGAACATTGAGTTCTCCATAGACTTGGTACCGGGCGCCGAGTCCATCTCGTAGCATGTCTATAGGGTGAACAACAGCGAGATGATAGAGCTGAAGAAGCAAGTCGACGAGCTGCAGGATAAGGGGTTCATCAGATCCAGTTCTTCGTCCTGGGGAGCGCCAGTCTTGTTCGTGCCGAAGAAGGGCGGTACGTCCCGTATGTGCATTGATTACCGGGCGCTCAACAACCTCACTATCAAGAATAGGTACCCTTTGACGAGGATCGACGACTTGTTCGATCAGCTGAGTGGGGCAAAGGTCTTTTCGAAGATAGATTTGAGGTCCGGGTATCACCAACTGAAGGTGAGGAGGGATGACATTCCCAAGACGGCATTTCGGACTCGGTACGGCTAGTACGAGTTTACAGTGATGCCATTTAGGTTGACCAATGCTCCCACGGTGTTCATGAACTTGATAAACAAGGTATTCCATCAGTACCTTGACAAGTTCGTGGTGGTCTTCATAGACGATATCTTGATCTATTCGAAGACACAGGAGGAGCATGAGGAGCACTTGAGAGTTGTGTTAGAGACTCTGAGGAGGGAGCAACTCTACGGGAAGCTTTCAAAGTGTGAGTTCTTCTTAGACCAGGTGGAGTTCCTAGGTCATGTTGTGACCGAGCACGGGATTTCAGTAGACCAGAGGAAGATTTCGGCAGTGGAGTCTTGGTCTACACCCAGTACAGTTGCCGAGGTTCGGAGCTTTCTGGGTTTGGCTGGCTATTACCGGAAGTTCGTCCAGGACTTCTCGCGGATTGCAGAGCCGATGACTAAACTCACCAGGAAGGACGTGGAGTTCGTCTGGACTGTTGAGTGTCAGGCTGCATTCGATGAGCTGAAGAGGAGGTTGACTTCAGCTCTGATCCTGACTTTGCCATCTGGGTCAGGAGGGTTCTCGATCTTCAGCGATACTTCCGGGAAGGGTTTAGGGTGTGTTCTTCAGCAGCACGGGAAGGTGATTGCCTATGCATCCAGGCAGTTGCGTCCTCATAAGAAGAACTATCCTACTCATGATCTGGAGTTGGCCGCGGTTATATTTGCTTTGAAGTTATGGAAGCATTACCTGTACGGAAAGCGAGTTGAGATCTTCACAGATCACAAGAGCTTGAAGTACGTGTTCACTCAGAAGGAGTTGAACATGCGGCAGAGGCGGTGGTTAGAGCTGATGAAGGACTTCGATATATCCTTGCAGTACCATCCGGGGAAGGCCAACGTAGTTGCAGATGCCTTGAGCAGGTATCCAGCTGCTATGTTCTTGACGACAGATCGTTACTTGTTGGCCGACCTGGATAGTTTGGGTATCGAAGTCATCATTCCGGGCATGGAGATCCAGATGTGGCGTTTGCAGATTCAGTCTGAGCTGATGGATAGAGTCAGGTCAGCGCAGTATGATGATGTTGTCCTGAGGAGCATCAGGGAGCAGGTGAGGACGGGCTTGCTTGACGATTTCTCTGTAGCCGAAGACGGGTCGTTGCGGCACGGTACTAGGCTGCGCGTTCCGCGTGGAGAGCTTCGGGAGGAGGTTCTTCAGGAGGCACATCGCTCTCAGTATTCTATGCATCCTGGGGCCAACAAGATGTATAGGGACCTGAGAGAGCACGTATGGTGGTATGGCATGAAGCGCGAGGTAGCTCAGTTTGTATCTCGTTGCCTTGTGTGCCAGCAGGTGAAGGCCGAGAGACAGAGACCAGGTGGATTGGTACAGCCGCTACCCATTCCCGAGTGGAAGTGGGAGCACATCACCATGGACTTTGTATCTGGACTTCCACGGTCGCCAGGAGGAAAGGACGCGGTTTGGGTCATAGTTGATAGATTGACCAAATCGGCCCACTTTTTGCCTTTCAAAGTGGGTTTGTCTACGGAGAGGCTGGCTGAGCTGTATGTTCGTCAGATTGTGAGATTGCACGGAGTTCCGGTGAGCATAGTTTCAGATCGGGATAGCCGATTCACTTTCCACTTCTGGAGGAGTTTGCAGGCTAGCTTGGACACCTCGCTCAAGTTTAGTACTGCTTATCATCCTCAGACAGACGGGCAGTCAGAGAGGACCATCCAGACTTTGGAGGATATGCTTCGCACATGCGTGCTAGATCTCGGGGGTTCTTGGGAGGACCATCTTTACCTGGTAGAGTTTGCTTACAACAACAGCTACCAGGCCAGTATAGAGATGTCACCATTTGAGGCTCTATATAGACGGAGATGCCGTACTCCATTGTCTTGGGACGATGTCGGCGAGCGGGCGCTTCTTGGGCCGGAGATGGTTGTGGATGCGGCCGAGAAGGTCAGATTGATTAGAGACAGACTTCGGGTGGCTCAGGAAAGGCAGCGGCATTGGGCCGATAGTCACCGGAGACCGTTAGAGTTCGAGGTTAGTTTCAGTTCTTGTCGTGTTTGTTGTGATTGTTTGTTAGTTGTGTGTTAAGTTTTTATCTTGTGTCTAGGTTAGTGACATGGTATTTATGAGGATATCCCCGACACGTGGCACTATTCGCTTTGGCGGCGGTGGGAAGCTCAGTCCGTGCTACATCGGACCTTTCACCATCTTAGAGAGGATTGGTGCAGTAGCCTACCGACTGGACTTGCCTACCAGGCTCGAGGGAGTGCACAACGTGTTTCATGTATCTCAGCTGAGGTGGTACGTGGCAGATCCTAGCCATGTATTGGACCATTCAGCGATACAGGTGGGACCTACTCTCAGCTATCCAGAACAGCCGGTGGAGATTCTGGATCGCAGGGAGAAGGTGCTCCGGAACCAGGTCATACCCTTGGTTCGGGTTGCATGGAGACATCACTCTCCAGGTGAGTCTACCTGGGAGAGGGAGGACGACATGCGGGAGCGTTTCTCTTATCTTTTCGCGCCCTGAGGTATAAATTTATTTTCTTTAATTCTGTTTTTGATTTCCTGTGCTTGTTGTCTTCAATTTCGAGGACGAAATTTTTTTTAAGGTGGATAGACTTGTCACCCTCACTTTTCCCAGTTAGGGGTAAAATGGTAATTTTCTATTTTATAATATTTTTTGGGAATTTTATTTCATGAATATTATTATTTAATTATTATAGGAGTCGGGTTCGAATTTCATCGCATTCCGAGTTAATTCGGGACCCCGGTAAATTTCGACTTGAGCCGTAATTAGCATATTAGCTAACCATGGCCCATACCACTAAACTTTTGGGTTTAGGAGTTTGGACTAGTCCCCCATGAGTAATTTAGTTTAATTATGATTTTTAATTATTTTTAGCAACTTCCTAAACCTATTTTGGAATTATTTAGCATTAGGCTTAGGGAGGGGCAAACTTGTAAATACAAGTGCCCCTCACCCACACCCCTTGGCCGGCCATGAATAGCCCCCCCCCCCCCCCCCCCCCCTCTCTCTCTCTCTTTCCTTCACCACCAAGTAACTTTTCCATCTTCATTTCTTTCTTTCTTCCAAGCTTCTTTCAAGAGAGAACCCATTATTAGGTATACTTTTAATTCTCAATCCATTTCTCTTTTGCATTCATGTCCCACACAATAAATGGAGAGGAGCTCATTCTCCACCTTTTGTCCACAAATTTGTAGGTTTTTTCTAGAAAAATAGGTTGAGGATTTATTTGGGTTTAATCCTTAGAGAGTGGTATATATATATATATATATATATATATATATATATATATATATATATATATATATATATATATATATATATATATATATATTTATATATATATATATATATATATATATATATATATATATATATATATATATATATATATATATATATACGTGTGTATTTATGTGTGTATATATATTTGATATGAAATTAGTGTCATGAGGATGGTGGTGCTGTGAGAGTGGTGAGAATGTGTGTGTGTTTGTGTTGTGTGAGGGTGTGTGTGTGTGTGTTTGTATTATATATATATATATATATATATATATATATATATATATATATATATATATATATAGATATGAGTGTGTATTTATATATATATATAGATATGAGTGTGTATTTATATATGTATATGGATATGGGTGTGTATGTATGTATATATATATATATATATATATATATATATATATATATATATATATATATATATATATATATATATATATGTGTGAGTGTTGTGTGTATATATATAGATATATATATGTAGATGGTTAGATACATATATATATATATATATATATATATATATATATATATATTATATATATATTAATATATATATATATATATATATATATATATATATAATATATATATATATATATATATATATATATATAGATTGATATAGATATATATATAGAGAGGGATATATTTATATAGATATAGATATATATGTATAGAGGAGGAAGAAGTGGAAGGATAGAAGGAGAAGAAGAAGATGCACAGCAGTAGCAGCAGCATTTGCTGCAGCAGCAGCAGCTGCCAGGCAAGACCCCCCCCCCTTTGGTATTTTAGCCTATTAAACCCCCCTTGGTATATGTATATATGTATATATATATATAGATATATATATATGTATTATATATGGATAGATACGTAGAGAAGATTAGAAGAAGTTTAAGGAATTAGAAGTTAGAAAAGAATTAGAAGTTAGAAGGAAAGGATTTGGAAGAAGTTAGAAGAATAGGAAGAAGGCTAGAATAGAAAATAGAAGAAAATCGAGTTAGAGGGCGAAACGGAGCTCAGAGTATCGGAATGAGTTGAAACTTGGCGTGGGGCAAGAATACGTGATTTAGATTTTGTGGGTAGGCTCCCGAGTGGAAATTGGGGTTGTAGGGCGCCGGTATCGCGCCGTACCATTGCGTATCTTGAAATATTCAAGATACCGACAATGGGCCGTAACATGGACTAGATGTCCACTTTACTTAGGTATCTTGGTAGGTAATATATGTATAGGCTAGTACCTTACTACCCTAGGGAGCTCGGGTCAAAATACCAAGCGTAGGTAGGCTAACTTGATAGTTGCCTAAGCTAGAATTTTATCCTTTTTAAGGGTAAAATAGGATATTGGCCTACGGCCAAGATATGAGTTTCGAAGTCCAAGATGGACTTGGATATGGGTTGTAGAGGTTGGTAATAGTTAGAAATAGTCGCCTAGACCTAGTATTGACCCCGGTTGACTATGGTTGACTTTTTAGACCGAAAGCCAACTATGGGTCAACGCTTTACCCAATTTAGTCCCAAATTCCTTTAGACTTGTGTAGTTGACCAAAAGTCAACTATTAGTCACCATTGACCTAAGGTTGACCAGGGTTGACCTAGAGTTGACCAGAGTTGACCAGGGTTGACTAGTTGACCAAAAGTCAACTGTAGGCCAACTCTTGACCCCGTTTGACTTTCTTCGACTTGTTTTGACCCGTGATGACTGGTATGACCTAGGATTGACTTGGTTTGGCTTAGATTGACTTTATATAACTTGATTTGACCTAGATTGACTTGACAGGACTTAGTGTGACTCAGTGAGACCTAATTTGACCTAGATTGCATATCATTCATTGTGAATCATTCATAAACTTGTTTAAACCTAAATTAACATGCAGTATTTCATATTTAGGTCTTCTGATACCGCTCTGAGAATTGATATATCCTATAGCTCAGGACAGCAGGCGAGTACATTCACTGATAGTTTTCATTGTCTTGATATTTGCTATATCCGATTCAGTCGTAGTGTCTTACTTGATTCTCAGACACGATAGTTCACGGACTAGTATTGTCGGATTCCTATCATGAGATATCATTCCTGGATTTCTTGGGATACTTGTACTTGCTTGGTCTTGATTCTTGTACTTGTATTGATGCCGATTCCTGAAGAGGACTTGCTCCCCTCTTAGGGAATCCCGCGTCATGACGTGCTATGTCCGGATCCGTATACTATTCGGGAAAATGGGGAATATTATAGATAGTATGATCAATGCCCACCTTGAGTTACTACTTGTATCATAGCTATACCCTCACCTCACGATGGGTATAGCCTGACCTGTGTTACTACTTGCTCCATAGCTTACCATTCCGGTCGGGCCGAGTCCACGTACTTGTAGCCGGTCGGCTGGAAGCCTGATTCTTGACCCATACCGATCACATTAGGCTATAATGTTCGAGGCATATTTTATATTTACTTTTCTTGTCATATATCCTGTTCTGTTTTACATTCAGTACTTTCTTACCATGCATGATATACAGTTACTCACATGCTCTACATGCCTTTACATTGTACCTTGATTGGAGACTAAGTTCTGCTCGGGAGAGGAGTTACAACCCCGGTCCTTGTTTGGTTTAAGGGTTGTAACTCGGCTTCCGAACGGTTCCCAAGTCTTCATATATCTTTGTCTTGTAGTTCATTATACTGTCTCTTATAGAACTTGTCAATTCACATGGAACTGTTGTTAGTGTTTGTACTTGCTCATTTTCCTGATAGGATACCGTTATGATATATTACAGATGATTCTGATGTGGACTGCTCGACCTATTATGGGCTCGAGTTAGATGGAGTAGCCTTGGATCGTGGCCTTATAGTAGAGCCACTAGATTTTGTACTTTCAGAGTAGTGTAGGTTAGCTAGGTTTGACTGGACTGCGATCCAGCTAGCTTTATCAGACTGTAGTTTCTATATTATATTTTGATACCCTGTGATGTTGTATATATCTGGGCTTGTATTGGACTTTGGACTTATTTACTCTTTCATCTATCATATGTCTTTCCTTCTGAGCTATCTACCTTAGTTTTATTCTGTGATTAAGACTGTATTGTTATGTCACCTCCATTCGGAGAGTATATACTGTACAGGTACATTTAAACTGTTAGTCGTAGTATTTACAGACGTTATATACAGCGTTCTACCGCCGATACTGCGGCGTAGGCTGGACGTACCCACGTGCTCGTGCCCCTCATAAGGGTGCGGGTCGTGACACTATTACTGTGCTTTCTCCGATTAACCAACTTCTATAAGTTGGGTAGAACATTGAACTTATTATACTCTACCTCTCAGAATGGGATTACAATCGTGACCGTTCTTCCGTCTGTATGGAATTTATGAAACGATCTTTTATTTTGCAATTTATATCCCTTTTTCTCGTGCGTTTAGATAACCACGGTAACAGATTGCAACCTAAATTCTTCAAGTCAATTATAGAATCATTTTTGTTTAAATCAATAGCAATTTTTTTTGGCAAATAGATCGCATGCCTCTCTAAGGAACATAAGATTTTAGAATTTACAAGTGGTTGGAAATGATTGGTTCCAATTAGACTAATAATTCAATGGTTCATAACGTCGACCCATATTCGTATCATGTGATAACCTCGACCGTGATTTTGATAATTGAAGCACAACGCTAGCCTTTTCCTTTCGACAAAGTTCACACTTACGAACTAGACTAGTCATGCTACTCACATGACATACACGTTCCACGCAAACGAACTTTTCAGTGCTCCATTTAAAAATTACACCACGTGTATGACACATTGTTTCCTCAAAATAAACCATAGAGACCCAAATTTGACCTATTCAATTTCACCCACACAAATATCGACCAATTCCCTTAACTAAACTGAATACTCAAGATATATGCAAGAAGCACACCTATGACGTATGCCTTCCAACAAGCAAGCGCATGCCTCCTACACAACACCAAACATCAGCCCACACATATTAGTCGTTTTGAATTAGAGTTTTCAAAACACTTGCCTAATCATATTCTATAGCCTGGGTTCTTTAATTATCATCGATTCTCATCACTTGGCCATAAATTCTTCTTTCCTAAGTTTTCAAGCTCACTTCTTAGTTTTCCATGTTAGACATAGAACGAATCCTTCTGAACCGACACACCTTAGTATATTCCAACAAGAGGTCGCTACCAGCTTGTTAGAAGCATGACCCCTAGAGTGACAATGTTTGATTGTAGTAACTTTCTTATAGTTTTTATTGACCAAGAACATTATGGTGTTATCGAGGCTCACTTAGAATCCAAGACTTCAGTCAGAAGTGTCCATTATTCTCGTGCCCCTCCCTAGAAATTGTCCTCCTCAAGGCCTTGTAATGACGACGAACTTTACGGGTGGCCAACTTCTATAAGTTGGGTAGATTCTCTAAGGAAGCATACCCCATCTTGTAGAATATGAGGTCGATTGGGATTCCTTTGACAACCACCCCTCCATTATTTCAAAAATTGAGCTAAAATTTGACGTACCTACTCTCCCTCCGTACAAAATCTCGCAATTCTTGATATTATAATTATTTTAATTTCGAGGACGAAATTGTCATAAGTTGGGTAGGATATAAAACCCCTTATAATTTAAAGGAATATTTAAATTATTTTTGTATTTTATTTAATTCTAATTTATTTTTATCTTATTTATATTATATA
Source organism: Iris pallida (assembly GCA_029216955.1). NCBI lineage: Eukaryota > Viridiplantae > Streptophyta > Magnoliopsida > Asparagales > Iridaceae > Iris > Iris pallida. The sequence continues at coordinate 9,556,922 of JANAVB010034616.1, read as the reverse complement.
AAAGGACTATAGCCATTGTTGAGTTTGAATATGCAAGACGACTAGAAAGTATGGCATGCCTAGCGTAGTCGGGTGCTTTAGCTAGTATGCTAGCCATGTTAGGAATGCTATGATCATATTGTAATCTCTTACATGTTAACCATTCAAATTATGGCACAAGTTATATTTTTATTTAATTAATTAGTTAAGAAAGCCTTTATGACTTTTTAGGAGACCCGGTTGCACCAAACCTTCCCAAACCTCTTCCAAGCCAAACCCAACCCTATGTAGGCATGTTGGACATTAATAAATATTAATAATTATATTTATTTATATTTAATTCAGATTTTGTAGTGTAATTTGTCACGTCCCGCTTCCCAGATGGAAGGGTGACGTTAGAAACACATCTCCAGGCTACGCACCGAAAATTGCGATTGTCGCCCGTAATATCAGCAAAATGGAAAATACCAGAAATTTCATAACATTAAGCATATGGTACAGGGAACCTTTCCAACAATTCTTATACAGATTTATTACAAAAGCAAATTGCATAATGACTGAGAAGTACTCGTTCTAGCTATAAGCAATGGTTCACTCCTCGAGGTATTGCGGCGATACTTCAGCAGAGATGTCTTCTTCTTCACCTAGTGAACAAAACTAGGTCGTTTAGAAACGACAAGCAAGTCCTCGGTCAAGGGCGATGAAATATAAATAAATAAAATTGAAATATGCGATTTTCTTTAAAAAAAAGACTTGTGCAACTGCATATATGTATGAATATAAATATATATATATATATATATATATATATATATATATATATATGCCCTTAATTTTACTAAAATGACACATGTAACCATCATCCTACTCCAGGGATTGTGAGATTTCCGAGCTTCCCTTGAGCTTTCTGTAAGATTTGCTTCCCTTGAGCAAACTGCCAACCCAAAGTAGGTATGAGTTACTTTTGGAGTAAGATGAAATCTAATACAATGCATTTGAGAACAATAATCTGAATAATCCTCTAGATGCTTCCCGTGAACAATCCCGTTAACCTGGGATCAGGTTGTGAATTTCGAGCCTCCCTTGGGCTAAACCATCTATTTGATGTTACTGTCGAAATAGATGCATTGATTTCCGAGCCTCCCTTGGGCTAGTACTCTCTATTTGAAAATAGAAGTACGGATTTCCGAAATACTGATCAGCTTTTATTGTTATTATGTTACGGGATATCTAGGGATATTCAGTTGTTCTCCCCGCCCAATGCTTCCTATATATGAAACTTTCTAAAATTTTTCGAAAGTCAGAAATTTAACTATCTCTAGAATTTCTCAAAAATTTTGGCAGAGTCTCCTTTGTATTTAGGAGCCCCGAGAATTTACAGAAAACATATATAAATGATAAGAAAAATATGGGCTCGCCGACCCCTTCGGTGGAGCAACTCTCAACACCGGAACCATGCAAATAATAATTGGGCTCGCCGACCCCTTCGGTGGAGCAACTCTCAACACCGGACCATGCAGTTTATATAAAAAGTAAAGAAAGATAAATAATTAGACACCTTTTACCTTTGGCAAGCGAGGGAACAAGCATATTTTACCTTTCTTTAGCAATCAGTCGGAAGGCGATTTTTGCAATTAGCAAGCAATACAATGATAGCCAAAATTTTCCTTTGCAAGTTATACTAGGCAACATGTAGAGACTTAAAATGAAAACATGTACATATATATATATATATATATATATATATATATATATATATATATATATATATATATATATATATATATATTTATATACTAGGTAGATAGTATGTAGATACTATACATATATTTGCATATACTCATATATCATGTATATAGATAATGGGTATGTATATATACATTATGTAGATAGTATATATATATATAATGTGTATAGATGTATTTGTAGATAGTTTATAAATGATATGTATGTATATATATTATGTAGATAGTACATATGTATACAATATGCATAGATGTATTTGTAGATAGTTTATATACAACATGTATATATATATATTATATAGGTAGTATACAATATATAATATGTATGTATATATATATATAGATAGCGTACACATAAAGGAATTAAGAACGTAGAAAAATAACAAGTCCTCATACTTTACCTTCCCGTGAACGGTTCTGTTGTTCAGTTCCAAAATTTTTATGACAACTTACCATTGGAGAGTCCCATATGTTCATTTGTGTTTGTTTGTTCATGGAGAGTCCAATAGTTCATGTCCATAAATCGCAAGTCCAGAGTCCGTGTTCAAAATTGATTCCTTTATTTGTGACTATTTGATTTCCACTTGTTCGGAATATATTACCATAAATGTATAACACTTTTGTTTATATCTATCAAATTAAACATTCACTAGAAATTAGAATTTGCATCATTTTAATATATCGTGACTTGATTTAAATATTATCAATTCAGAATTTAACTAAACAAAATTCAGGGATACTATCTTAACTAATTATATTCCAAACTTATAATATGAAATTTCAGATTTTTGAAGATTAAACCCTACAATTTCAATTTTCTGGTATTACCAAATTATTCATGAAGCTATAATTTCAGAATTTTAACATGATAATAAAAGAATAATTATGAGTTCCATTAACCTAGATGGAAATATTGAGAAGAAGAAGGAGAGGAGGACTTGCCTTGGGTGGGGAATGATCCAAACTTCTTCACAAACCCTAATTAGAACCCAAAAGCAAAAAATTACTTTGTTAGTGACCTAACCTAGTTGGAATTGAACTAAAACATAGGGATTGAGGAAGAAGAGGAAAAATTACCTAGGTTTCCCTCCTTGGGAAAGTTGGAGTAGAGGGGGAAGGAGGTGAAGATGGAGTGGATGAGGAGGAGGTGACCGGGGGGGGCGGCTGGCGGCGGCAGCGGGCGGCGGGCGGCGGCAGCGGGCAGCAGCAAGGGAAAAGGGGGTCGGGTGAGTGTGGGGAGGTGTGAGTGTTTTTGTTTTTTTTTTTTTTTTCCTTTCCTTCTCTTAAGTGTGTGTGTGTGTATAAATAGGGAGAGAAAGAGGGTGAGTTGCTGGTGGGGTGTGGGTTTTGTGTGTGTGTGTTTTTGTGTTAAGGGGGGGGGAGATTTATATAGAAGGGTGAGATGGTGAGGTGTCCCCCCCATTAAATACATGGGGGACACCTCTCCTTCTCAAATCTTCCTCATTCAAATTTTTTTTTTTTTCCTTTTTCAACAAATAAGAATAATAATAATAATAATAATAATAATAATAATAATGAAATTAAGAGTATGACAAGTCTACCCCCCTTAGAAAAATTCCGTCCTCGGAATTTGAAATAACTAGTACAACAATTGATTGCTAACCTGGTTTATGGAATAGATACGGATATTGCCTCCGCATATCTTCTTCTTTTTCCCAAGTTGAATCTCCAGGCGAATTCCTGCTCCACGCGACCCGTACTAATGGAATGACCCGATTGCGGAGTACCTTTTCTCTTCGATCCAAGATCCCAACGGGTCTCTGTTCGATCCGTAGTGTAGGTCCAACAGAAATTTCTGAATGGTCGAGTATATGGCTAGGGTCCGACACATATCTTCGCAATTGAGAAACATGGAATACATTGTGAACTCCCTCTAGTGTTGGGGGTAAGGCAAGCCGATATGATACATTCCCTACTTTCTCCAATATGTCGAAGGGCCCAATGTACCTCGGACTCAGTTTTCCTCTGGTCCCAAATCTGATTGTTCCCTTGGTTGGTGAGATTTTCAGAAAGACATGATCTCCAGGTTGAAATTCCAGTATTCTTCGATGCTTATCAGCCCACATCTTCTGTCTATCCTGGGCTGCTTGCAAGTGACTTTTTATTGCCTTGACTATATCCACTGTTTGTGTTACCAGTTCTGGTCCCAATAATTGTCTTTCTCCTACGTCGGTCCAACATACCGGCGATCTGCACTTTCTACCATACAGTGCTTCAAAAGGAGCCATTTTGATACTATCATGATAACTGTTGTTATATGAAAATTCCACCAGATGTAGATGATCATCCCAAGCTCCCCCAAAATCTAAGGTACAAGCTCTCAGCATGTCTTCTAAGGTCTGAATTGTTCTTTCAGACTGGCCGTCTGTTTGGGGATGGTAAGCGGAGCTATATTTCAACTGGGTGCCAAGATTTTCCTGCAAACTTCTCCAGAAATGTGAAGTAAACCTGGTATCCCTATCTGATACTATACTTACGGGTACCCCATGCTGACTCACAATCTGCTTCAAATACATATCTGCTAGTACTTCTGTTGATTGTCCTACTCGAAAAGGAAGAAAACGAGCGGACTTTGTAAGTCTATCTACAATGACCCAAATAGCATTATTACCCCTTTGGGTCCTAGGCAGTCCTGTCACAAAATCCATTGTGAGATGCTCCCACTTCCATTCTGGTATGGGCAATGGCTGAAGAAGTCCGGCTGTCCTTTGATGTTCTGCTTTCACTTGTTGGCACACAAGACATTTAGATACAAACCTGGCGATTTCTCTCTTCATTCCGTGCCACCAAAATGTCTGTTTTAAGTCTTTATACATCTTAGTGCTGCCTGGATGAATGGAATATTGCGAACTATGAGCTTCAGACATGACCTCTGTTCTCAAATCTCCACTGGGCACACATAATCGATCTCCGAGTCTCAAGGATCCGTCCGGATGCCTCCTTATACCAGTCTGGAGTCCTGCCTCCGTTTGTTTCCAAAGTTTCTGCAATTTTGGATCATTTTGCTGTCCTTCTTTAATTCTATCTATTAAGGAGGATTGTATTTGTAAATTTTGCCATATCCCATCAGTTACCGGGCATACTACTTCAATTCCCATTTTTCTTAGATCCTCGAGGATTTCCTTAGGTATATTCATAAGGAAAGCTTCGGGTCTTCTACTCAGAGCATCAGCCACCTTATTGGCTTTTCCTGGATGATATTCTAACTCCATATCGAAGTCTTTCAGCAATTCTAGCCATCGTCTTTGTCTCATATTGATTTCTTTTTGTGTGAAGACATATTTTAAGCTTTTGTGGTCTGTATATATTTTAATTCTCTCCCCATATAAATAATGTCTCCATAGCTTAAGGGCAAATACCACAGCAGCAAGTTCAAGGTCATGTGTTGGATAATTTCTTTCATGTGTCTTCAGCTGTCGAGACGCATATGCTATGACTCTTCCATGTTGCATTAGTACACACCCCAGGCCTTTGCCTGATGCATCACTATATATTTCATATCCACCTGAACCAGATGGTAATGCTAGTATTGGGGCTGTAATTAACCTTTCCTTTAACTCATCAAATGCTGCTTGACATTTTTCCGTCCAGATAAATTTTTCTTCCTTCCGGGTAAGACGGGTTAAAGGTTCTGCAATCTTTGAAAAATTCTCCACGAATCTTCGATAGTAACCAGCTAGTCCTAAAAAGCTTCTGACTTCTGCTACGGACTTTGGTGTTGGCCAAGACTTAACTGCTTCTATTTTCTTCGGATCTACCGAAATCCCTTCTCCGCTGACAATATGTCCTAGAAAAGGTATTTGGTCCAGCCAAAATTCACATTTGCTAAGCTTGGCATATAACTGTTCCTCCCGCAAGGTTTGTAGTACAATTCTCAAATGTTTCTCATGTTCTTCTTCACTTTTGGAGTATATAAGAATATCATCAATGAATACAATTACAAATTTATCCAGATATTGATAAAATATTCGATTCATCAGGTCCATAAATATGGCTGGTGCATTTGTTAACCCGAATGGCATAACTAAGAATTCATAATGCCCATACCGAGTCCTAAATGCAATTTTTGGAATGTCTTCTTTTTTCACCTTTACCTGATGGTATCCAGATCTTAAATCAATTTTTGAAAATACCCTTGCCTCTCCTAACTGATCAAACAGTTGATCAATCCTAGGTAAGGGATATTTATTCTTGATGGTAACCTCATTCAAGGCCCTATAGTCAATCACCAGGCGTAAGGTACCATCTTTCTTTTTCACAAATAATACTGGTGCACCCCATGGTGAAGCACTAGGCTGAATAAATCCCTTTGATAACAATTCCTTTATTTGTTTATTTAACTCAGCTAGCTCCTCTTTGTTCATTGGGTATATCTTTTTGGCTATGGGTGCAGCCCCTGGTATTAGATCTATAGAGAATTCTACGGCTCTATCTGGAGGTAGTCCTGGCAATTCTTCTGGAAACACATCCTTGAATTCTTCTACTACCCTTGGAAATATTTGCTCTGTTGATTCATGTAACATTACGGGTAACTCAAATTTTACTAATTCATCTATATTGAATTCATTCTGGTCCCTTACAAATTCATATGACTCTCCGTCAGGGAGTTGGAATAAAATTTTCCCTTGTCCACAGTCTATATTAGCTAAAGTTGCAGTCAGCCAATCCATACCCAATATTACATCATAATTGCTTGTCGAAAAGACAAGTAACCGGGTACGAAAAGCTCCTCCACCCAGTTTTATGGGGCATTAACTACATACTCGACTAACTTCTACCACCCCATTTCCCGTGAGGACTCTTAATGGTTTAGTTAGAGGTTGAGAATCTATCTCACGTTGTGATATAAAGGAAGATGCTATAAATGAATGGGTGGCCCCGGAATCAAATAATACTGAAGCTGGATATGAGGAAACTAGAATAGTACCTGAAACCACTTCTCCTGGAATACTTGCATCTTCAGCTCCTATTACGAACGCTTGGCCTTGCCTATTTCTCTTCTTATTATTATTATTCTGAGCTTGAATCGTCCGTTGTGCTTGTTGGAACTGATATGCCTGAGGGGCATAGGGCGGCCTTTGCTGATTTCCATTGGTTCTGACAGCTTGTGGTGGTGCCTGAATCATCGGTCGTGGTTTGGTCTCCTGAAATAACGGTCGGTATCCCGGGTTGAAGCCTTGTGGGATTGCTCCAATCACAGGCAGCTGAGGGCACTGACCGGTCGAATGGTTTCCTGCTCCGCACTTTAGACAAAGTCCCAATCTTCTTCTACATACATTTCTTTTATGTCCTAGCTTCCGGCAGTAGTCGCAGATAATGAATTTATCTGGGTTGCCATTCTGAGGACGCTTAGGTGGTCCCTGCCAATGGTTCTTGTTAGACAATGATCCTTCCTCAAAAGTTCTTTTGGGATGTGAGGACCGAAAAGGTTGCTCTTCTTTTAGTATTCTCTCCTGGTCGCGAGCAGCCTCTGTTACTTCAGAAAAGGTCTGGCACCGATAGGACGCGACCCTACTTTTTAATTGGGTCCCGAGCCCTTCCAAGAACCTAGAAATTTTTGTTTCTTCATCAGCTATCATGTGAGGGGCGAATCGACTGAGTCTGGAAAATTCCACAGCATACTCATCAACGGTGCGTTTTCCTTGTTTAAGGTAGTTAAATTGTCGCTCTAATTCTATCCGTGCTGATTTAGGATAGAATCTCCCTTCAAATTTCTTCTTGAATTCCGCCCATGTCATATCTTCATCAGAGTCTTCCGGATATTCAGCACTCCACCAATATCCAGCGATGTCTTCTAACTAGATGCGAATTGCTGGCACCATGTCCTCAGGTCGAAGCTTTGCAGCCTTCATTAGACCCTCGATGGTTTTCAGCCATTGTCCTGCTTCTATTGCGTTCTCAGTCCCCTGAAACTTAGGCGGCTTTAGATCCCTGAAGTCTTTTAAGGCTCTGTCCCTTGTATTATTGGAGTTCTGCATTTGCTCCAATATTGTAGTATTGGTAGCCTGAGCAGCATGGGCTTGTTGATTATTAGACTCCAATAATTGCTGGAATAGCTTAAACATGTCGGCTACAGTTGGTTCCTGCGGGGACGTATTAATTTGCCGATCGTGGTTGTCCATATCCTGAAATTAAAAATGCAATTCTTAGGGAATCATCCGAAATGTTTTATCTATAACACAAGTGTATTTACAACCACATTTATATTTCATTTTTGAATGAGAGTGGTACAAAATGATACTTCCACTCTCATTTCACATCTACTTTATCCCCCCTCTCTTTTTTTTGTACTACATCTATTCATGTCACCCATTCCTCCCAAAATGTGACATGGTGATCTATTTTACTCTATACTTGTACATATCCAACATATAGTACAACTGATAAAAGACTTTCTTCTTCACCTGTACAGGGTTCATCTTCCTATTCTACTGCCTCAATGAGAACTCTGTCTTCAGCAAGGATTTCTACTTCTGGATGTAATCTTTCAAAGTCTTCTAGGGTTCCCTCATAACCATGCAGTGCAATATAGAAGCGATTTGGATCCCGAACATAGAGACAATATGTGATATTCTCAAAATCAACTTCAGCACCATCCTCGATGTCTCGGATGATGGGACGCCTGACTCCATAGAATATCTGGTAGACATGTACGTCGTACCAATCGGGCGCGCTCCACATGGCTCTAGCATACCGTTGGTATAGGTATAGGGAGTAATCACTTCCATCCCATTCTAAGCTGGACATGAATAGATCCATACCTATACTCATTATATCCTTAAGTAAGAATTACCTATAGGAAATATATGAATTTAGAAAAGGCATATTTTTATAAGCCTCAGGACTTACATATTTGGTAGGTTGCATTCTAACTATATTCAAGGCATACATGTCAGATATTTACATATCATTTATAAGTTCATACTCCTTCATGTCTACTTGCACTCTTTATATACTTACATCCATATATTAATTATACTTAGTGACCTTAAATCCACATCTTCCTTATATTGTGAATCTTCACGTCGGGGTGAGTCTGCAGCCATTCTTCTAAGGTGCCGTTACGGTAAGTTTCTGGGTCTCCAGAGGGTTCCGCCTTGATCAGGATGTAGTAGTGCACTGAGTTATAGTACTCCTTTCTTTCGTCGTCTATGTCTGTCACTACTGGATATTTCAGTTCATAGTGGACCCCATAGGCTTCTATCATCCCTTTTGGCGCTACGTGCCACATCTTTCTTACAAATGCATAATACTCGTCTAGGCAGTGGCTGTCATTTCCTAATCTTGCAAAGGGTACGAACCGTGACATGATCTACACCGGGAATTTCTTAGATTAGTATCTCTAAGACTAAGATTTTAGAGAGGAAATTGTAAAGGAAGAGGCTACTAACTACTTATACGGTCTTCTTAATAACTTCTAAGGCATGGTGGTTATGTAAGTCTAGAACCTATGTCTATGTATACCTAGGTTCCATTCCTCGTATTTTCCATTTTGCTGACCTGCATGGGCCACCACTAAAAGACGTGTCACGTCCCGCTTCCCAGATGGAAGGGTGACGTTAGAAACACATCTCCAGGCTACGCACCGAAAATTGCGATTGTCGCCCGTAATATCAGCAAAATGGAAAATACCAGAAATTTTATAACATTAAGCATATGGTACAGGGAACCTTTCCAACAATTCTTATACAGATTTATTACAAAAGCAAATTGCATAATGACTGAGAAGTACTCGTTCTAGCTATAAGCAATGGTTCACTCCTCGAGGTATTGCGGCGATACTTCAGCAGAGATGTCTTCTTCTTCACCTAGTGAACAAAACTAGGTCGTTTAGAAACGACAAGCAAGTCCTCGGTCAAGGGCGGTGAAATATAAATAAATAAAATTGAAATATGCGATTTTCTTTAAAAAAAAGACTTGTGCAACTGCATATATGTATGAATATAAATATATATATATATATATATATATATGCCCTTAATTTTACTAAAATGACACATGTAACCATCATCCTACTCCAGGGATTGTGAGATTTCCGAGCTTCCCTTGAGCTTTCTGTAAGATTTGCTTCCCTTGAGCAAACTGCCTACCCAAAGTAGGTATGAGTTACTTTTGGAGTAAGATGAAATCTAATACAATGCATTTGAGAACAATAATCTGAATAATCCTCTAGATGCTTCCCGTGAACAATCCCGTTAACCTGGGATCAGGTTGTGAATTCCGAGCCTCCCTTGGGCTAAACCATCTATTTGATGTTACTGTCGAAATAGATGCATTGATTTCCGAGCCTCCCTTGGGCTAGTACTCTCTATTTGAAAATAGAAGTACGGATTTCCGAAATACTGATCAGCTTTTATTGTTATTATGTTACGGGATATCTAGGGATATTCAGTTGTTCTCCCCGCCCAATGCTTCCTATATATGAAACTTTCTAAAATTTTCCGAAAGTCAGAAATTTAACTATCTCTAGAATTTCTCAAAAATTTTGGCAGAGTCTCCTTTGTATTTAGGAGCCCCGAGAATTTACAGAAAACATATATAAATGATAAGAAAAATATGGGCTCGCCGACCCCTTCGGTGGAGCAACTCTCAACACCGGAACCATGTAAATAATAATTGGGCTCGCCGACCCCTTCGGTGGAGCAACTCTCAACACCGGACCATGCAGTTTATATAAAAAGTAAAGAAAGATAAATAATTAGACACCTTTTACCTTTGGCAAGCGAGGGAACAAGCATATTTTACCTTTCTTTAGCAATCAGTCGGAAGGCGATTTTTGCAATTAGCAAGCAATACAATGATAGCCAAAATTTTCCTTTGCAAGTTATACTAGGCAACATGTAGAGACTTAAAATGAAAACATGTACATATATATATATATATATATATATATATATATATATATATATATATATATGTATATATATATATATATATATATTTATATACTAGGTAGATAGTATGTAGATACTATACATATATTTGCATATACTCATATATCATGTATATAGATAATGGGTATGTATATATACATTATGTAGATAGTATATATATATATAATGTGTATAGATGTATTTGTAGATAGTTTATAAATGATATGTATGTATATATATTATGTAGATAGTACATATGTATACAATATGCATAGATGTATTTGTAGATAGTTTATATACAACATGTATATATATATTATATAGGTAGTATACAATATATAATATGTATGTATATATATATAGATAGCGTACACATAAAGGAATTAAGAACGTAGAAAAATAACAAGTCCTCATACTTTACCTTCCCGTGAACGGTTCTGTTGTTCAGTTCCAAAATTTTTATGACAACTTACCATTGGAGAGTCCCATATGTTCATTTGTGTTTGTTTGTTCATGGAGAGTCCAATAGTTCATGTCCATAAATCGCAAGTCCAGAGTCCGTGTTCAAAATTGATTCCTTTATTTGTGACTATTTGATTTCCACTTGTTCGGAATATATTACCATAAATGTATAACACTTTTGTTTATATCTATCAAATTAAACATTCACTAGAAATTAGAATTTGCATCATTTTAATATATCGTGACTTGATTTAAATATTATCAATTCAGAATTTAACTAAACAAAATTCAGGGATACTATCTTAACTAATTATATTCCAAACTTATAATATGAAATTTCAGATTTTTGAAGATTAAACCCTACAATTTCAATTTTCTGGTATTACCAAATTATTCATGAAGCTATAATTTCAGAATTTTAACATGATAATAAAAGAATAATTATGAGTTCCATTAACCTAGATGGAAATATTGAGAAGAAGAATGAGAGGAGGACTTGCCTTGGGTGGGGAATGATCCAAACTTCTTCACAAACCCTAATTAGAACCCAAAAGCAAAAAATTACTTTGTTAGTGACCTAACCTAGTTGGAATTGAACTAAAACATAGGGATTGAGGAAGAAGAGGAAAAATTACCTAGGTTTCCCTCATTGGGGAAGTTGGAGTAGAGGGGGAAGGAGGTGAAGATGGAGTGGATGAGGAGGAGGTGACCGGGGGGGGCGGCTGGCGGCGGCAGCGGGCGGCGGGCGGCGGCAGCGGGCAGCAGCAAGGGAAAAGGGGGTCGGGTGAGTGTGGGGAGGTGTGAGTGTTTTTTTTTTTTTTTTTCCTTTCCTTCTCTTAAGTGTGTGTGTGTGTATAAATAGGGAGAGAGAGAGGGTGAGTTGCTGGTGGGGTGTGGGTTTTGTGTGTGTGTGTTTTTGTGTTAAGGGGGGGGGGGGGAGATTTATATAGAAGGGTGAGATGGTGAGGTGTCCCCCCCCCCCCCATTAAATACATGGGGGACACCTCTCCTTCTCAAATCTTCCTCATTCAATTTTTTTTTTTTTCCTTTTTCAACAAATAAGAATAATAATAATAATAATAATAATAATAATAATAATAATGAAATTAAGAGTATGACATAATTACATAGATAGAATTAAATAGTTCTATATTAGGAAATCCCTTTTTAAATCCTCAATCCAATCAACTTGCCAACTCACCAAACAACCAAATCATGCCAAGTGGACCCCCACCATGATAATTTTGGTCAAGCAACCCCCCATGGCCAAATATATCAAATTAAATAGGATTTAAATCCTAGATTGCTTAAAATTCATTTAAGGATATGTTTAAATATACCAACTTATCCCAAACCTTAACCAAATCCTAATCTTTCTCTCCCTCATCTTTGGTCGACCAAAATCTCTCTCCCTCTCCATAATTTTGGCAGCAACAAACTCCCTATAGCATCTATACATCATCTCCTCCATTGTACATCTCTCCATCCTTCACAAAAACTCATCTCCTCCACCATACATCCCCGAAATCCCTCAAAATAAACCCTAAAAACTCCATCTCCCCCATCCAATCCTCTATAGCGATTATCAACTATCCCATACTCACCAAGAGAGGATTAGCAAGCGAGGATAGCGGAAAAGATTGGATCTTTGGTGAAGAGAAGTCATCATCACCCTTTCTAGCAAGGATCTTTGGTAAGAACCCAAATCTTTTCTTCTAAAAATCTTTGCTAAAATTCTGTAAAAAAATTTATTAATTCTTTAGAAATCATATTATGATGGATTTTTTAGGTATAATTATCCATAAAGGTTTCATGAAATATATGTGTAATATTCATGTGTCGGTAGGATCAAAATTAACCCCATTGTAAAGGAACTATGAGTTATTGGTGCATATTTTCGAAACTGAATTTTATGTGTGTTCATATACATAAATTATGATTTTTAAGTATTTTTCCACAATTTTAGCAACTCAAATTTGGTCGAAAAAATTGTAGGTCAAAACTAGCTAATTTCGGGTAACCGGCTGACCTAGAATGTCCCAAACTTGTAGTATAACTCAAATCTTGTACCTCTGATATTATTCTATAAAATAAATTATTTTATTGCTGTTTAAAATATATTTTTGGTTATTTTAGCAATTTTGAGTCATTAATTATGTTCCGGGCGAGTTTTGGTTAGACTAGCTGACTTATTAATCAACTAGTCATAAATGTCTTTAGAAATATTAGTTTTGGAATTTCAGAGATAAATCTGTAAAAAATTATTTTAAATATTATTTTTATGATTATTATATGATTTTTAAGTATGTTATTGAAGTAGGGGCATAACCGACTAATTAAAAGTTAGAAACCCTAAAACTGTGTTTCGATGTCTCGTGGAACCTGTGTATGATTGTATGGATCTAAATAGTTCCATGAGAGATTGAATATAATTTTAACACATTACTTTGACTAATTAAGTCGTATCGTAAGTTTCATAAGTAGTGACTTAATTTAGTTAATTAATTATCTAGGAGCGTCGGGTTCTGGAGGCGTGGACACGGGAGCGACGTTTCATATTTACAGTACGAAATCAGGAAAGATACCTTGCCATATTTACTGCTTATATTTAGTTGTATTTTATTTCAGTTATTGTATCTATATTCCTTGTTTATTATTTTTTTCTTGCATGTGAACCTAGATTAAGTGACTATCGTCAATAGAGTGCATGTCATTAACTTGTCACGATTATATCACGAGTTGTGTGTGAGTTGTGAGTAACATGTAGTGGTCACTTGCGTGTTGGCTGATCATCCGTGCGCATGCGTAGGAATAACTGTCAATAGATGCATGTTAGAAGACTTGACAGTTATTGAATATAAATCGTGTTGTGGAAATGACACGTGTTGGTGTGTCGTGGTTACGATGCATGTATAGTATCATTGGGGGGAGGGGACAGCTACTAGCGTAGGGGCTACATTTACTTTTTACACATTTATGGGTGATAGTGACTCGGATGAGCACTACTTGCTGCCCGGCCGATAGTGTCTCGGATGAGCGCTACTTGACGGCCACTCTTTATTACTTGCTTGCGTGAATCTGTTACAGCCCTTACGTAGAACATTGTCCTCAAAGTGCATATCACATAGATGGTTAGGTACCCTGTTGTGTTGTAGTTTATAGTATTTTTTACTTATGCAGTTACATGGCATGTTCTTTCTGTATCTTGTTACATCCCTCTGAGGACCTGGTTATCTCTCCAGGTGTATGCTTTCATGATTTACTGCAGGTGTTCTAGCCAAGGTCGTGATCTTCTCCCTTCCTTCAAAGAGAATTGCGCTTGGTTCGTTTGATATTTTATCGATTCACTTCTTGTATATTTTATTTTGAGATAGTTGGTAGTGGACTTTGTCTCCGCCCAACGTTTGTACAAATGACTTCAATAAGTTAATTTTATGATATATTGGTTTGTGGATGAGATTAGCTTCATGGTTACTATATTTTACAGCTTATGTGTACATACGAGATATCCATATATTAGAGTATACTTCGTATGTAGACAGCTGGCATGATACGTTTCTAGTCCTACGTATTTTGGGACTGGGGCGTTACAGTAGCATACATCAAACTTCCGATTACGCTTGCATACTCCAGCTGCCTGACACTTTCCCCTGAATTAGGCTTCAACTTTAGATCACACCTGTACGGCGTATCGATCCCTGGAAGATCCCGATACCCATAATGAGTGATCATTTTATCAATATAATGAGAGTGTGACAGCGCTAGTCCAGTGTCTGTCCGGATGATCTTGATCCCTAAGATCACATCAGTTTCCCCCAAGTCCTTCATACTGAACTTGTTCGAGATGAATTTCTTTGTCTCCGTGACACAGCTCATATCCGTACCTAGGATAAGCATGTCATTCACGTACAGACAAACGATCACACCTCTTCCATCAGCGAACTTCGTGTAAACACACTTGTTCGTCTCGCTGACCATGTAGCCATTTGACCTTATAACTTTGTCAAATTTCTCATGCCACATCTTGGGAGCCTGTTTAAGATCGTATAAAGATTTCACCAACTTTCAGACTTTGTCTTCAAGACCCTTGACGACAAATCCCTCTGGCGGTTGCATGTATATCTCTTCGGTCAGCTCGCCATTTAAGAAAGCCGTTCTCACATCCATCTGATGTATCACCATCTTATGTATTGCTGTAAGAGCAATCAACACTCTGATGGTGGTCATCCGGGCTACTGGAGCATACGTGTCAAAGTAGTCAATCCCCTGCTTCTGAGAAAATCCCTTGGCTACCAACCTAGCCTTGAACTTGTCAATAGTTCCATCTGCTTTCATCTTCTTCTTCAAGATCCATTTACATCCGATGGGTTTTGCTCCTTCAGGAAGATCAACCAACACCCAAGTATTATTTGAGGTGATAGAATCAATTTTATTGTCAATCGCCTCCTTCCAGAAAACCGCGTCTCTGGTCTTTATCGCCTCATTATAGGTAAGCGGATCAGCTTCCACATGATAGGTGACAAAGTCACTTCCGAAGTCCTTCGGCCTCCTCATACGCTTAGCTGACGGCTCAGCTTGTTCTGGTTCAATCGTTGTTTTAACAACAACATCTTCTTGGACCACATCTTCATAGAAGACTTCAGTTTCCTGCGTACCCTCAATGTTCTTCGGTACATCCGTAAGAACAATATTCTTGTGTCTTGTAAATTTGTCTTCAAAATATTCTGCATCGCGAGATTCAATGATATGATTTGACTCAATATCAAAAAATCTTCGAGCATCACTCTTCTCGGCATACGCCAAGAAGATCGTCTTAGTAGTCCTTGTCCCAAGCTTCTGAATCTTCAGATCTGGAAGCTTGACATATGCCAGACACCCCCACACTCGAATGACATTCAAGTTAGGTCTGACCTTGAACCAGAGTTCATGAGGAGTAACGTCTAAAGTTGCATGAGGCACTCTATTTAGAATAAAAGTGGCCGTCAATGCAGCTTCTCTCCAGTAGCACTTAGGAAGACCCGCAGTCAACAGCATTGAGTTAATCATTTCTGTTAACGTTCTGTTCTTCCTCTCTGCTACTCCATTTGATTGAGAAGAGTACGGAGCCGTAGGCTCATTGACAATTCCATGTTCTTTACAGAACGATACGAATTTATGAGACCTATGCTCCCCACCTCGATCACTTCTTATTCTTTTGAGTTGTTGTCCAGTCTGCCGCTCATCTTCGGCTCTGAACTCCTTGAAATTCTCGAATGCTTTGTCTTTTGCCTTCAGCAAGTAGACGAACGCATACTTTGAGAAGTCATCGATGAAGGTTATGAAATACTTCATCCCGACCTTTGTAGAGAACTGTTTGAAGTTACAGATATCGGAGTATACTAACTCCAGAAGATCTGTACTTCGATTAACCCGAGGAAAGGGTTTCCTTGTGATCTTTGTTTGAGCACAAACTTCATATTTCTCTACCTTACCCCCACACTTGGAGATAAGTCCTAGACTAGACATTCTGTTTATTCATTTACAATGAACATGTCCTAGCCTATTATGCCACAACTCAAGAGTATAAGCAGAAGGAGTGACTTCATTAATTACATTGGACTGATTTATAAGCTGAATTTTGAACATTCCTTCGGTATAAAAAGCTTTTCCAAAATATGTTCCCTTGATAGACATCACCATCTGGCCAGCATTGATGTCTATCCTGAGGCCTGCGTTGCACAGTAG
The DNA here is from genome assembly GCA_029216955.1 of Iris pallida. NCBI lineage: Eukaryota > Viridiplantae > Streptophyta > Magnoliopsida > Asparagales > Iridaceae > Iris > Iris pallida. The sequence continues at coordinate 9,540,118 of JANAVB010034616.1, read as the reverse complement.
GCCTCCTGAGATCAGGTTCATGGTGATAGCAGGTACGTGCTTCACGCCTTGAACCGTTAGAGACTTCCCCGAAGTCAGCTTCAACACCACCGTCCCGATCCCGAGCACTTCAGCTTGTGCCTGGTTCGCCATCATAACCACTTCAGAAGTAGGTGTGTAGGTGGTGAACCACTCCTTACCGGAGCAGACATGGCAGGAGGCTCCAGTGTCTACCCACCAGTCAGAGTCAGTCCCTACCGCATCAACCTGCGCAATCATAGCAACAACGTCAGTGATCATAGATACCTTACTAGGCTCTCCTTGCTCTGATTGCTTGGTCTTTGCTTTGCAATCATTCTTGAAGTGGCCCTTCTTGCCACACTTGAAACAAGGCATTTGAGACTTTGCCTTATTTTGCTTGAAGGAAGTCCCCTTCACGTTCAGATTGTTAGGGTCCTTCTTCTTGCTGTGGAAAGCCGCCTGCTTTCCTCTTGGTTCCTTGGTATGAACCAGATTGGCGTTAGCCAATTGCTTGGACAGTGTGTCCACCTTCAGTTGAGCCCACATCTGGTCCTCAACATAGATTTCCTATAAGGGATCTTCAAGGTTGATCTCAAGCTTCTTCCTATGCTTGTTGCATAGAACTTACTCCACCCAGCGGGGAGCTTTGAGACAATCCCTCCAACAACAAACTTGTCGAGAAGGGGCATCGCCTCGTCTTCCAACTTTTGTCGCAGTTTCAGGAATTCCTTTACCTGCGACAGCATGGACTTCTCGTCCTCAAAGAGCCATTTGTGATATTTTTCAACCACAAATATCTTGCTCCTGTTTTTGTCTTCTTCGTACAGTTTTTCCAGAGACTCCCATATGTCTCTGGCAATTAGTTTTTTACTGTAAGATTCTGCTAGAGAATCCTCCATAGCATTCAGGATAAGCAGCCTGCAAATGCTATTTTCCCTTCTCCACTTGGCCTGAAGTTTAGTAGCCGCAGTGATTGCGGCAGCAGACCCAGTATCTGGAATGGTAGGTTCCTCTTCAAGAAGCACGTGATCAACGTCTCTGAGTTGAAGAGTGAGATAAACCTTCCTCTTCCAGACTTGATAATGCTCTCCATCAAACTTTTCTAACTTACAAAAGTCAGTATTGAGGAGTGAAGCATTAAAAGTTTTCCATCGTAGCAATATAGCTTTGAGATTGTTAGTGCCGAGGCACAATTTTTCGATGGAAAACTGAGAATATGAAACAATTGTAAGAACAATGTTTCAACGCAACACTTCCTGGAGGGTTACGTAAGTATAACGAAGATCTAAGAAGATCTCGTTATGATATTACGAGAATCTAAAAAGATTTCGTAATTCACAACAACGAAGAAGATGACAGGTAAAAGATGGAAGATGGCCTGCTGGAGTGAATGATCACCGTTGCTCAAAGTTATATTCGTCCCACACGAATAGCTTTCAGGAACCAGCAAGTTCGTCGGAGAACTTTGGAACACTTCTGCTCTTCTGACTCCTCGGATCGTACACGAACTCCCGTGCAAAAGCAACGCTGGTGCAAATCTTCTCTTCTCTCTAATAGGCTCTGTTTACTTGTGTTAAGAAACACTTGTAAACTTTTGTAACTCTCTGAATGTGTTCTGTATTGTATCTCTGCCTGTGAGAGAGAGGAGACCTTATATAGGCCCGAGTAGCAACTGTCCGGTTAGCACAACATTCGGGACGTGGTAATAACCACTCCGAACGTGCAGTAACCGCTCAGATCATGCACATGCACGATCTGAAGCAAGTTGCGCCACTCTAGCAAGCCGCGCGCCTTGCACCTTGCGCACAGAGCCACTTGCGCCACACTGTGCCACACCTTGCGCCACACGCACAACGCGCACATTGTGCCACTTGCGCAACCTGGCGCAACCTGGGCGCAACCTGCACGCAAACTGGCAAAACCTGTGTGCAGTCTGGCGCAACCTGGCACAACCTGGCGCAACCTGTGCGCAACCTGCGCGTAAGCTGGCGCAACCTGTGCGCAGCCTGGCGCAACCTGTGCGCAACCTGGCGCACACCCTGGCGCGCACCCTGGTCGCGCAACCTAGGCCGCACAACCTGTGCCACACAACGTGGCACGCAACTTAGCCGCGCAAGTGGCTCGCGCAACGAGCGCAAAGTGCGCCAACAAAACGCCACATTACTTCTCATGAGCCCATGAGCCCGAGTCCGAGTCCGATTCCGAGTCGCTAAGCCCTAATGGGGCTTAGCTCCCATGGAAATTAATTTCCCAAGAGCAAAAAAGCATGAATGCTTTCAATTGTTGATTTAGCCTTTTTTCTATTAGGAATTTAACCCCACATGGCACATCCATGTGCACCTCCACACCACATGTGCATCTCTAAACTAGCATAGCTAATATATAGAGATACGACTCCTTTGGCCTAGCCGATGTGGGACTAAAATTCACAATGAAAGGCCAAATCCCAACAAATACTCATATATGGACCCCTTGGAATGTCGATCTGGTTCAAAAAGCAAACTAGTTTCGAAACACCAAAACCTTGGACGGTCCAGTTTGGTCCATCCGAATAAAGTCCGATCTTGTTGGTCTGAGTAGGAAATAAAAGACGGTAGTAACAATAAAGGTTCAACGGGACCCCGATGCGGAAGGCGCAGGTTCGAATCCCTCCTTGATATTTTTCAAGTCCAAGAAAAGTACACCTCAAAAAAAATAAAATATTAATAAAGGTTTATGCAAAATATTACATAGTAGAGAATTCTATATTTCTGGAAATTAAATATTTCAAAATAAATTTGTGGGATTGTTATATTCATATGTTTGATGAATATATAAATATTCCCAAAAATGTATAGCTCATAAAAAATTATAACATTGATTGATGATTAAATAAATTTAATATTGTTATTTTTTTTGTGATTTTCTATAAGGTAGTTTGTTATATGATAGGTTCATATTCAAGAGAACATGGTTCAAATTCTACTGACATCATGTTTTTTTAACTTATAAATTAATTTTTACAAAACAATCCAAATTGAACATAATCCAACTACCTTATAGAACATAATCCAAACTTACCCCTATTCCAATTGGTCCTAACCTGAAAGAAAAAAAATCGATAAAAAAAAGAATCAAAAATGAAAAAGAGAAAAAAGAAAAAAAAATGGAGGGGAGAAAATGAAAAGAAAAATGAAAAAATAGTATGAAAAAAAGGACTGATGATAATAATAATATACCCATTTGTTGAATACGTAATTGACTAACTCAGACCCGAATTTGGGCTATATCCTATTTATTTTCATGAAGAATTAGGATACTCACCTATTTTTGGAGAAATAGATTTTCTGTGATTAATGGAAATAATATTTTGTTGAATACTCATAATTTATGAGAATAAATTTTATAACTTAAAACAAATATAATAATAAATTTTCTTACCTATTTTTATGGAAATAAAATTTTAGGGTTATAAACGCACACTAAAGAAAATTAGATGCAGTACGAACTCTTAGGAATTTCTCTCCTATATTATTGCAGCTAAGAGTCTAAGACGAACAATAAACTCATAGATGGGCCAAATGAGTCTCCTATTTTTCAATTAGGACTTTCTTCCAAGGGATCCATAACTTCTTAATCTCCTCGTTCGAAAGCACAATACGAACACTAAAAATTGGCAACAAGAGAGATGGATCGAAAAACTTAGGAGGTTCCCCAGGAGTCCAACAACGCAAATCCCTACTACTAAAAGCTAGGGAAAGGTTTTGTTTATTTGATTTCAATCGAATCAAAACAGTAAAAATCAAATAAATCGGAATTCTAAAAAATTCAAAATCGAAACTGAATTGAAATTAGACAAAACCGAAACCGAACCAAACTGAATAATTGATTCAATTGAACTATTTTTATTGTTTAATGGATCAAGTCCATAGTTAATCATGATTAAAGTATATTAAAAAATTATAATTTTTATACACATATTTTTTTGTATTATAAAGTCGTGCTAAAAGTTAGACTAGTTGTTAAATATAATTTTTAAGTGTATCGAGTATTGATTGCTACTATGTGATCGTAAAATATCAAACGGGATAACTGCATGCAAATAAATTTTCTATAAATCTATTTTTTGGAATTACATTTTAAATTTTATAGTTTATTTAATACTAGAAATTCTATCGTCTATAGCAGAAGATAAATTGATTTTTTAAATTGATCATTTATTTCATCTAATAATAGTATATTTATATTTATTTACCTACATTGCTATTACTTTAGATGAAATATACATTTGTTAAAAATGACGATATATAAAATGACGATTTCGTTTTAATCACGACACTTCCTCTTAAGCCGAGAATACTCCTATAGGTTAGTTCCTATTGTTCTTAATAGCTAAAGACAACCCTATTTTACCATATAATTGTACTCAAGGGCGGCCCGGAGGAGGGGCAACGGGGCTTGGACCCGGGGCCCCAAGTCCCAAGGGGCCCCAAATTATTTGAGTATTTGTTCTAGAATGAGTAATAAAATTAACATATTGTTTAAATATGTTGTATTCTACCAAGCCCAGCTCACAACCTTCTCTTAAATGATAAGAAGGAGAAACAAGTAGGGCACCGGTTTGCTAGGAAATTGAACAACCGCGCGTGGGGAGTTTCAGAAGGAAAAAAAATGTTGTAAAATTCATCTTGTCTCTACCGGCCAACTGTAAGTTTTTCTTGCTTATTTTAGTTCTCTCTTCCTTCTTCTTTTTTGTTTATAATTGAACCACAATTTTTTTTCCCAATCTCTTCTCCAATATTTCTTCACAGGAATTCGACGATGTCAAAGTCGGACACCACTGTCATGGCGAAAAATAAGCTGTCTGTGGCCCTTGCTTGAGCCTTGGTAACTTTTGCTAATAACAAGCAAGAACCAAATTGTTTTTTGGGTAATAGAGATTCTTCTTAAGAATTTTTTTTGGAAGTTTGTGGATTTGTCACTTATCAGTTATCTAAGTTAAAATTTGTTGTTCTAAATCTGAAGTCAACTAGTCAAGTGTAGCAGATCATACAAAATTTTGCAGACACACCATCTTGTTGACAAATGCAAATATTTGCTATATTTCTCAAGGAACAATTCAGGGAGAAAGGAAATTCTTTGAAGGAACATAGGAGGAGTAGAAAGAAATTAGAATTCATGCTCTTAAAATTTCAACTCCGTAGCAACATCTTTTTTCAAAGAAACAAAAACTTTATGTTTTTCCGCATGTATCATTATCAAAATTTTATATGGAACTAAAGTACATCCTTAGGCTGTGTTGAACTGTGGTTAATTTTTGCACATGGACATCAATTTCAGCTAACATTAGTTGTTCTTGTTCATTGTTTATGACCAAATCGTCAGAAAGAGTCATAAATAAAATTTTATCCAATTTATCTCTTTTTTCAATTCTATCCGGCCCTTTTTATTTACCGACTGAAAATATTGATGTGGAAAACTAAATTTTACGTTAATACAGTTTTCATTTCTAAGATTACAAGCTCTGGATCTTGTAATCAAACAGAGCAAAAAAGAAGTAACATAATCTGGTTCTTAAGCAATTAGCACATTGCTCGGTATGGATACTCTTTTTTTATGGTGGTAACTTGTTTTTTTATCAATGTTGAGGGTTTTTTTTTAGAATTTGTATTAATTAATCTAGAATTTCTAAGAAGTTTTTTTTCTTCTAAGACATTGATATTTTAATGTGTTCTTTTCTATATTGTTTAACACTTTGATCTTGTGGTCTACCAAATATTTGTCACAAATATCATCTTGTAGCAAGACTTCGGCTGACATTGTTGTAATAAGAAGCATTACTTGTGGGCAATGAAACACTCATAGGACCTACTTGAATGCTGGAATTTTTTTTAACATATCTTTTGATCAAGGGACATCATTTTAGATTTCGTCATGGGCATTAAAATATTCCGGGCCGGCCCTGATTGTACTTACCAACTAAATACAACATATAATGTAAAAATTATTGAATTAAATACTCATATATGGACCCCTTGGAATGTCGATCTGGTTCAAAAAGCAAACGAGTTTCGGAACACCAAAACCTTGGACAGTCCAGTTTGGTTCAACCGAATAAAGTCCGGTTTTGTTGGTCTGAGTAGGAAATAAAAGACAGTAGTAACAATAAAAGTTTATGCAAAATATTACATAGTAGAGAATTCTATATTTCTGAAAATTAAATATTTAAAAGTAAATTTGTGGGATTGTTATATTCACATGTTTGATGAATACATAAATATTCTCAAAAATATATAGCTCATAAAAAACTATAACATTGATTGATGATTAAATAAATTTAATAATTGTTATTTTTTGTGAATTTTTATAAGGTAGCTGGTTAGATGATAGGTTCATATTCAAGAGAACATGGTTCAAATTCTACGGATATTATATTTTTTAACTTATAAGTTAATTTTTACAAAAATAATCCAAATTGAACATAATCCAAACTTACCCCTATTTGAATTGGTCATAACCTGAAAGAAAAAAAAAACAATAATAAAAAAAAAGAATAAAGAAATGGAGGAAAAAATAAAAAAAATGAAAAATAGTATGGAAAAAGGAAGAGTAATGATAATAATAATATACCTTCGTAATCGACTAACTCAAACCCGAATTTGAGCTATATCCTATTTATTTTCATGAAAAAATTAGGATACTCACCTATTTTTGGAGAAATAGATTTTCCATGATTAATGCAAAAAATAAATTTCTAAATACTCATAAAAAAATATGATAATAAATTTTATAACTTAAAACAAAGATAATAATAAATTTTCTTACATATTTTTAAGGAAATAAATTTTCAAGGTACTAAACGCACGATAAAGAAAATTAGATGCAGTGTGGACTCTTGCGAATTTCTCTGCTATATTATAACAGCTATGACGAACAAAAAACTCGTAGATGGGCTACCAAACGAGCCTCCTATTTTTCAATTAGGGTTTTCTTTCAGGGGATCCATAACTTCTTCATCTCCTCATTCGAAAGGTCAATACGAACACTAAAAATTGGAACAAGAAGAGATGGATCGAAAATTTTAGGAGGTCCCTAAGAGTTGAGGTTCCTAATTCGGGTCTACCACTACAAGGAACCCAACAACCTAAATCGCTATTACTAAAAGTTAGGGAAGAGGTTTAGTTTATTTGATTTCAATCGAACCAAAATAGTAAAAAAACGAATAAATCAAAATCCTAAAAATCCAAAATCGAAACCGAATCGAAATTAGACAAAACCGAAATCGAACTGAACTGAATAATTGATTCAGTTTGTTCAATTGAACTATTTATATTGTATAATGGATCGAGTCCACAGTTGGAGTCATGATTAAAATATATTAAAAAATATAATTTTTATACACACATTTTTTTTGTATTTTAAAGTCGTGCTAAAAGTTAGACTAGTTATTAAATTTATCAAAATTGGACTTCAAAATGTATACATATAATTATTATTTTTAAAATATACACATTTTTTAGTCACACAATATGTATAAAATTGGGAATAATTGTGTAATTGTATAAATTTTATTTGATTTTTGGTTTTGGACCTCGAAGCCGAAGTCCAAAAACGAAATAGAAACTGAATATATATATTTTTTTAGTTCAAAACTGAAACCGGATGGCTTCGATTGGGTACGATTTTCGGTGAAAAATCGAATAATGTTTCACCTCTACTAAAAGCACCAGCAGAGAGCAAACCTAAACTATACTCTATTTGCTCGCCATGGAATGCACTCTCGAGGAAGGAAAGGCCTTCTCCGACGGCTGCTCCACTCTCCTCCTGGTTCGAAACCCTAACCCCTCTCTCCCTCTCTCTCTCTCTCTCTCCTTAGCTTCTCTCCAATTTATAGGGCTTTTCTAGGGTTTTCTTTGATAAAGTTCGTTTCCTTGCTCGATTCGCAGCCAGCGCTGTCGATCGGCAACGTCGGCCAGCTGGCAATCGATCTCTTGATCTCGTCGACCGGAGCCGGGAGGGTCGGGTTCCTGGACGAGCCCTCGGTTCTCCCTTGCGTCGGGAACGATGCGTATGGACCGACGCCGATTGGCGATCTCGCTCTTCCGTTGGAAGGTTTGGTTTCTCTATCAATACTTCTTACTTTCTGCGAATTTGATTGTGCTAACCTTCGTAATGTAACAATAGTTGTGAGAAAATTTAGGTCTGTCATTGATACTGACGGGACATGTACTGGCGAGTAACTAATTTAAAACCCAAGCTCTCAATTTGTTTAAGTAGTTTTATAAAACATGTTAGCTATTTGGTGATTTTTCTAACCATCCTGATCGATTTGCATGTTAACATGTTAAGAGACAAGCATATGAAAATATTGTACATTGAGCAGCTGTCCATATTCATCCCGTCAACCCGATGGGGAGGATGCATTCCGAAGCCGGGCCTTTCGGCAATCCTATGGAGCGGATGCTGCATATGCTCGAAATGCAGCAGAGGCATACTGCAACATTCCAACAAGAAAGTGAAAAGCTGCGCCTGCAGTCCGAAAGATGACAGATCCAATTTGAAGTTCGGTTCAAAGAGTTCAACAAGCAGACCCGATTTGCTGGGGTCTATCTGCCAACAGCGGCGAGTCGAGTACAGAGATTCGAAGTCGGCCTGAGGCCTTCCATTTTCGCTTATGTGACTGTCCCATAGTACCAAACAATGGACGAATCGCTCAATCACGCCATCCGCCTCGAGCCTCAATACCCTCTAGTCGCTACCGGCGCTGTGCATACTTACAATCACAAGTACCATGACAACGCATGAGGTAACAATGCGCACAAGCGTCTAAATCGTGGCAACGGAGGCGGCAACCAGGGAAGGGACCGAGTAGTCTGCGATCATTGCTACAAGGAGGGGCACGTGGCGAACGAATGCGAATCAAAAGTGGAGCATGCTTCGTGTGCGGTCGAGTAGGGCACGTCGCACGCAACTGCCCTGAAGGTGGGCCGAACCAACGCACTCCGCGACCGTAGTACCAGCAGAACCGAGGCCAAGCACCTCGGGCTCCTCAAGCCGTGCAACCTAATAGCCAAGACCGTCGTCCTAATGCCCAGGGACGAGTCTACGCCATGACCAGAGATAAAGCGTTCGCATCTGACATAGTCGTGACAAGTATACTGCTTTTCAATAACAAACATATTCGTGTACTGTTTGATTCATGTGTCACGCATAGTTTCATATCGGCGGACTTCAGCGCCGAGCATAAATTTCTTATGACACAGCTAGGCCTCGATCTTAGTGTAAACGTACCGTCGTGTACGTCACTATGTGCACACTTAGGTTGTAGAGACGACATCATTTGTATTGGAGGTAAACATGTGTACTTGATGCGATAGTTCTTCACATTAAGGACTACGATATCATACTGGGAATGGATTGGCTCGGCGCTTGCAATGCCACCATTGACTGCGCAGGAAAGACGGTCACCTTCCGTATACCTGGAGTGCCAGAATTCTGCTATTCGTGTGGTGAAGCGTCGCCGACCTGAATGATGATCTTGGCAATATCTGCTCGAAGGATGATGTATTTCGGATGTGAAGGCTATTTAGCGTCCGTTCGAGACATGCGACAGGATGGTGCAAACGCGGGTTAGACCGCCGCTGTGGCAGAATTTCCAAACGTGTTTCCGAACGAGCTGTCCGGCATGCCACCTGATCGAGAGATTGAGTTCACCATCGGCACATTCTCCGACACCTGATCGATCTCTAAAGCTCCATACAGAATGGCTCCTGCAGAGCTTAAGGAACTCAAAGTACAATTGCAAGAGTTGCTCGACAAGGGATTCATACGGCCTAGCGTCTCCATGAGGAGCGCTCGTGTTTGTTAAGAAGAAGGACGACTCAATGCGTCTTTCCATCGACTACCGAGAGCTGAACAAGGTCACCGTCCGGAACAAATATCCATTGTCCTGCATAGACGACCTGTTTGATCAGTTACAGGGAGCCTCAGTATTTTTTAAAATTGATCTTCGATCGGGTTACCATCAACTCAAGATCAAGCCAGACGATGTGTCGAAGTCAGCCTTCTGCACTCGATACGACCATTACGAGTTCTTGGTAATGCCGTTTGGCCTAACGAACGCTCCCGCTGCCTTCATAGATTTAATGAATCGGGTGTTTCGACCCTTCCTCGACAGGTTCGTAGTAGTCTTCATCGACGATATACTCGTCTACTCGAAGGATAAACGACAACACGCTAAGCACCTGCGGACCGTGCTTCAGACCCTTCGTGAAAATTAGCTGTATGCGAATCGGAGCAAGTGTTAATTCTGGCTGAGCAGCGTATCGTTCCTTGGGCACATCATTTCCACTGAAAGTATTTTCGTCGATCCAAAGAAAGTTGAAGCCGTTATTGATTGGAAACGGCCTGCGTCAATTAACAAGATTCGAAGCTTCCTTGGCTTGGCAGAATACTAATAGACGTTTCGTGAAGGACTTCGCGAAGATCACATCGCCTCTGACTCGCCTCACTCAGAAAGGAGTCGCGTTTGAATGGTCAGACGACTGTAAAGTTTCCTTCCAGGAGTTAAAGCAACGGCTCGTCTCGGCCTCGATACTCGCACTTCCATAAGGGACTGAGGGATTCCAGATTTACAGCGATGCTTCGGGTCAGGGTTTGGGGTGCGTGCTAATACAATGGAACAAGGTAATATCTTTTGCTTTTCGACAGCTAAAGCCGTACGAGAATTACCCCACTTATGACCTGGAGTTAGCGGCGATTGTGTTTGCGTTAAAACTGTGGCGACACTACCTTTATGGTGTGGCGTGCAGGATTTATACGGATTACAAGAGCCTCAAGTATCTATTCACTCAGAAGGAGCTGAACTTGTGGCAAAGGCGTTGGCTTGAACTAATAAAAGATTATGACTTGACTAGACTATATGTCGGGCAAGAGAAATGTTGTGGCAGACGCTCTGAGTCGGAAATACGTTGCCTCGTTATCCATTGACAACAGATTGTTACGGGACCTAGAAGAGATGGACATCGACCTCCGGATTCGGTTCAGGGGAGTGCAGTTGGCGCAGTTGCAGCTAGAGCCATGCTTGCGGAAAAGATCAAGACCGTTCAGAAGGATGATCCGTACATGAAGAAAGTGCGAGAGCTAATTTCAACGGGTAGTGTGACCGACTTTGTGGAAGATGAGACCAGCATGCTTCGATTGAAGGGTAGGCTATGCGTTCCGGATTATTCAGAACTTAAAAAGAAAATATTGATAGAAGCGCATTATGCGAAGTACTCCTTGCATCCAGGCAGCACCAAGATGTACAAGGACCTCCGCACGACCTTCTGGTGGCACGGAATGAAGAGAGATGTGGCACTCTTCATGTCGTAATGCATGGCCTGTCAGCAGGTGAAAGTTGAGCATCAGAGGCCGGGCGGGGAGATGCTGAACCTGGCGATTCCAGAATGGAAATGGGAGCACGTGTGCATGAATTTTATTGTTGGTCTGCCGAAGACGCCACGGGAAAATGATGCCATCTGGGTCATCGTCGATCGACTAACCAAGTCAGCGTATTTCATTGCCATCAAAGTTACTTGGAGCGTCGACCGTATGGCTCAGATTTATCTTGACGAGATAGTGCGGCTGCACGGAGTTCCAGTATCCATCGTCTCTGATCGGGATGCACGGTTTCTATTGCGCTTTTGGAGTAGCCTTCAGTCGGCTTTTGGTACGAATTTGAACTTTTGTTCCGCTTACCATCTCGAGACCGACGGCCAAACGGAGCGCGTGAATCAGATTCTCGAAGACATGCTACGACTCTGCGCAATCGATTTCAAGTCGAGTTGGGACGTTCATCTACCTCTGGCCGAATTTGCATACAATAACAGTTATCAATCCATCATTCAGATGGCGTCGTACGAAGTCTTGTACGGACGAAAGTGCAGATCACCCATTTGCTGGAACGAAGTCGGGGAGCGGCAGATTCTCGGCCCGGAGCTGGTGGAACAGACCGTAGAAAGTTCAGCCCATTCAGGAAAGATTGAAGACTGCACAGAGTCGGCAGAAAAGCTATGCCGATATCCATTGTCGACCTTTCGAGTTTCTAGAAGGTGATCACGTATTTCTTAAAGTGTCGTCCATGCGAGGAGTTATCCGGTTTGGTGCAAAGGGAAAGCTGAGTCCGAGATTTGTTGGACCTTTTGAAATACTCATGCGAGTCGCTCCAGTGGCCTACCAAATTGCCCTGTCGCTAGTGCTAGCGGGTGTGCACGATGTCTTCCACGTCTCTTAGTTGCGTAAGTACGTGTACGATCCAAGCCATGTGGTAGATTTTGGTCAACTGGAGCTGAAGGCCGACTTATCATATGTTGAAGTGCCGGTCCAAATCTTAGAGCGCAAGGATAAACTGCTACGGAATAGAGCGATCCCTCTCGTCCGCGTGCTCTAGAGTAATCATTCGGTCGAGTAATCGACCTGGGAGCTTGAATCGGAGATGAAGGAGAAATTTTCTTCATTGTTCTCTTAGAGGTAGGTTCTATTCCTAAGTTTCGAGGACAAAATTTTTTCTTAGTTGGTTATGGTATAGTGTCCCGTCCCTACATCGTGTCCCGTTTTCGTTCACGGAGTGCGCGAGAAAGGAACACTGTCGCTACCGATTCAGTCGGAACCGATAGATCGGGATCAATTGAATCGGTCGAACGGGAACGATTAAATTAAGATCCTTTTCTCGTTATGGAAGGACTCATTCGGAATCAAGTCCCATATTCAGCGGATTGCGCCTCGAGGATAGACTCTGCGGCCGAGTCAGGAGAGACCTCCCGTTGCTCTGCTTTTCATGCCGCACTTGCTCTTTGGCTTTGGTTTTCGTGAATGCGTTTTCGATGGTTTTCATGGCTTGCATTTTCGAACTTCACATTCGTATTGAAACTCCTTGAATGGCATAGTGTTCTAGTTGGTTGCTTGTGCGATTTCAGGTGATCGCGTAGGCGACGTCTAAGCGCGGCCAACCAGTCCCTCGCCTCAAGTAAAGACTAAGGTGTGTGGCTGACCTCCATCCCATCGACCCTCGATCCTCTGGTTTCAAATCAAATATGAAACACAAAATGCATGCTTGTATTCATAGTGTAGAATCAATTAATTGTGGCACGATTTTTCACGAAACACTTGCTATAGAACTGCTGTACATGAAACTGATGCATGCTTTTTTATGCCACATTTACTTAGTCCTGTGCAAAATAAAGATTGAATCGATTAACGAGTATCGTAACGATAAGGCTAAGTGCATAAAATGGTTAAGTTTCAAAGAAGAGTATACGGTCATTGGACAACTTGTGCACAAGGTGTAGTTTACTCGAACGGTTGCCTAGGCCAAGGAAAGTCGGTCCGGAAGGAACGAGTATAGTAAGTGTCAGATGGACTGGCGCGGGTGATTCGGGAACTTTCGCATAGGGCTCGCTATCCGCCGCGAAAGGGTCGCCATCTAACTCTGCTATAGTCCATAATGGTTTGACATTGCCAGTGACCTTCATACCCATTCGCTGCTTGAACTAATACTCGTGACACGGGATGAATATGGACAGCTGATTTTCATATGCTTGTCTCTTAACATGTTAACATGCAAATCGATCAGGATGGTTAGAAAGATCACCAAATAGCTAATATGTTTTATAAAACTGTTTGAACAAATTGAGAGCTTGGGTTTTAAATTAGCCACTCGTCAGTACATGTGACCCCAGTATCAGCAGAACCGAGGCCAAGTTGTTGAAGAAGTAAAAATGATCAAAGAATGATCTTAATTGATAGTTTAAATGTCTTAAATTTAAGTATATTAAACAATAAATTCATGTAGCTTAATTTTCAGCTACTCGTTACTTAACATCCAAACTATGACTAGAATCAGATTAGGAGGTAGGAGAGGAATTTGACCTGAACCCAAATCTGAATCCAAAAAACTTATAGAGTTCTGGTTTGGATATTACATAATTCCAACATGAATCCAATCTGATCACAACCATAGAAATAGTATTTGTATTATTGCAAAAATTGTTCTCTTGGAGCAAGTATAGTGTGTCTTGGAGGATTGACCTTTACTTCTGGAAGTGTTTGTTCTTCATGGAGTTTATATATGGCCTTAACATTGTAATCAACATGAAGGAAGTTGTTTCTAATTGAGTTACTACACAATTCTTCAAATGTAATTTATCATGCGTCTTCACCTTAATTTGCCTAGTTGCATATACAGAAACAAGGATGCAAATACGGACACGATATGAATTCAAATACGACATATCTTAAATTTATTGGATATGGTCATCATGTGGGGTGGGGTGTGTGTATATATATATATATATATAAAGATGCAGCAGGAGTCGCACGCGAACGAGTCTAGGGTTTTCCTAATCCCTCATCCCCGACCGCCGGACCCACTCGCGGAGGGGAGGAAGAGGCCGGGAAGGAAGGGAGGGGGCGGGCGGCCCCCTTTGACAGGCGGCGGTGGCCCCCTAGGCGGGGGGGGGGGGGGCTGGAGGCGGAAGCGGGGGGTCGGGCGGACCCCCGCTCGTGACAGCGCCGGATCGGGAGGGCTGGGCGAAGGCCAAGGGGGGGCGGCCGACCCCTCCAGGCGGTGGCGGAGGGCAGGACGGCCCGGGGGGCTCCGACTTCGCCGGCGATCAACGGAGATGCTCCTATTTTTGAATTCGGATCGGGATCCGGGGCTCGGGATGGCCGGTTAGAGGATGAGGGTTGGACGACGGTGGTGAGACGGCGTCCGGGAGGGGGAAGAGGGACTCAAAATCAAGTAATGAGTCGGACGGACCCTGGGAGGAACGAGAATATGTCTACCATCGGCAGAGGTGGCACGAGACGACATGGAGGAGGACCGGGGCGTACTGCATCTGGATGGCGGCCAAAGGCGACGGCGGCAGAGAAAGGAAAGGGTATCGCTGGAGATGCCGGGAGTCAGAGGCCTATGTCTGCCACTCCCCGGACGGCCACAGACGGGCCTCGTCCCAAATCCTGGAAGGATGTTTGTATGCCGGGTGTGAACAAGAGTCCGGTGTCGATGGAGTATGTGCCACCGATGCAGGTAGGAGGAGGCCTCCGAGCATATTTTCCAGCAGAGGAGATAGCGGAGGTTATGAACTTCTGGAAGAACACGTTGGTGATGTATGTGTTGGGAAGTAAACTGTTCTATGGGCAGATACGGGGATATGCAGAGAGGGTATGGCGTCCCAAGGGGAGCATGGAGATCTCCCGTAAGAATGGGTTTTACTTTGTGAAATTCGACTTGGAGGAGAATGTGTCCAGGATCATTCAAGGAGGGCCCTTGTCCTTTGATGGGCGGCTCATTATCCTGAAAGAGTGGACACCGGAGTTGAGATGTGAGAAGGAGGTGCTGAATGCGATCTCCGTCTGGATTCGCTTTCCTGAGTTCCCAGTGAAATACTGGAGAATCCCTTTGCTGATGAGATTAGCTAGCTTGGTCGGTAAGCCGATCAAAGCGGATGAGGCTATGGCTTTTCGAACCAGGCTGATGTATGCCAGGATATTTGTGGAGATTAAGGCTGGGACGGAGCTTTCGAGTATGCTCGAGTATCAGGTGGCGTCCGGGGAGGTTCTGACGCAGGCCGTGGAGTATGATTGGGTCCCCCCAATGTGTTCCCTCTGTGCGTGCTTTGGTCACTCATCTAGTGCTTGCCTGACTAGAGGGACGGAGACAGCTAGGTCCTCGACTGCGCAGATGGAGGTAGCTAAGCCAGAGGTGGCGCCCAGTCCCATCACCAGAATGGCGGCGACAGTCAGGCCGACGGAGGTGGACTCCCTGATGGAGGGGGCCAGGAGGTCAGTGACTGACACCCCGTCGAGGCACGAGGGTTCCCAGGGCGCGATTGTCCCGTTCAGGCCCCAGAGGATTATGGTGACCAAGGGTATGAGTTCCCTGGTTAGCAGACAGGATGGGAAGGAGACTTCTATGGTGGAAAAGGTCTATAGCAGGAAACGGCATGCCCCGTCACCACGGGAAGATGAGCTCCGGCCAGGAGGGCTAGATGATCAGACTGTGGCCAACCCAGATTGGACCTGTAATGCCTGTTGTTCGTATTACGTATTTTGGAATACGTGTACGTATTTTATCTTGTATTGCATGTCTCCTTGCTTGGTTTAGTGGGTATTTCATTGTTCGGTTCATCTTGGTTTGGGTTGGCTTGGTTCGGTTTGGGGTTGCTTTTGGTTCAATATGGACCAAAGGGAGAACTCCTACCTACCACCAACATCTCCATTTATTAACCCATTCTCCTTTCTCTCTCCTCATTACTCTTCTTCTTCCCCACCATTTACTTCTTCACCTACCAGAGAGAGAGGGAGAGCTTAGGCAAGTGCATCTTGCTTCATGAAGGAACTCAAGATTTATTGTTCCATTTTCTTCCTTGCAACATTCTAAGACTCTTTAGTGCTTGGCATTTTCAATTTCCATGGCCAAATTCTTGTAGATCTAAGTTTATTGTATTTTCGGATTTCTTGGGTTTTGATCTATTTAATCTTGTTATTATTAAGTTCTGATGGTTCCATGTTGTAGAGAATTTCGTTCTACCCCATTTTGACCTATGGAAGTTCGGATTTGGACTCTGGATGAAGGATTTATGGAGCTTGGAAGCAAGGCTTCATGGCGTTCTTCTTCTCGGAAATTGGAGAAGAACAGTACTTGACCGCATTTCATGCGACAAGTGTTCTTCTCCAGCCGCATGAGACCCTGAGCTCTTCTAGCCGCATGAACATTGACTCCCTGCCGCATGTCCCTTCCGCCGCATGAAATTCAGACCTCAGCCGCATGACTGGGACGAATTCTTGGCCGCATGCGCCTTGTGAACCCGAGCCGCATAGATCCCAGTGTTTTTTTTCCCAGCCGCATGGCACTGTCCCCACCAGCCGCATAAGCCTGGGTAATTTCCAGCCGCATAAGCCTGGGTAATTCCCAGCCGCATAGGACTTCATGATTCCCAGCCGCATGAGCCTTTTCCATTTAGCCGCATGGAATTATTTTCATTCAGCCGCCTGTGTCATGACCGATTGAGCCGCATGGACCTCTCTCCCTGGCCGCATGGGACTCGGCCCTTCCGCAGCCGCATATGGCCTACTCCCCCGCTAGCCGCATAAGTTCCTGCAGCCGCATAGCGTTGCTCCCCACCAGCCGCATATGCCTCTTTCCCTGCGAGCCGCATGGGCTTCCGATCCCGAGCCGCGTAAGACCCGATTTTGGGCCGCATGAACCGCTTCAATCTAGCCGCATGGACTCATTCCTCTGAGCCGCATGGCTCCTCCCTGTGCCTTACCCTTGTTATTTACTTATTATTATTATTTTATTATTATTGCTAACTCATGTCTTGTGACTCTCAGTATAACTTGGGTCTCTTGATGGAATGCTTATACTGTGTATCCTGCACTTGTACCATGACATGATAGTGGTCCGCCGTGGCGCACTCCTGACAAGTAACCTGACATGATATATCTCGAATTGCTGTTGCGACGGCTAACATGACATGACATGACAAGTATGAATGACATGGACACCGTGGGCGATTGTGCTTGTACAAATGAACCAGTCTTGTCTTGCATCATGTTTAGGATGTGACTCCTGAGTACCACGGTCAGGAGTACCTACTGAAATGGACTAAGGCTAATAACTAGAATAACACAGTAGTCATGAAGAGATTTTTCAGCTACAGGCAATCCCGTTACCTGGGCGCGCCTGGGATATGTAGCCTGCCGTCGAGTAGGGCACATTTCCAGCACACTGTTATGTGTTGCACCCTTCAAGCTACTTAAGGGTACATCGTTTCCTGGACGATGTACCCACCTGAATTCAACCCTTAATTTTCGACCTGGGTAACCTGGATGGTCTGCAGGGCTTGTGGCTGTAGAATAATCTCGTTGCATCTTGTTAGTAACTAGGTCTGTGATAACCCTAGTTAGTTAAAGTATCAAGCCGTACTCATTGCTTGGCCGTGATTGATTGGATGGAACAACCAGTCTAGTCTTGTCTTGATCATGTACAAGATTGTTACATGTTCCGATTTCTTATATTAACTGCCAATAAATGGTGGGAAGCCAAGTTTCGTTCAGATGAAGGGTTACAACCCGGGTCCTTGTTTGGTTTACGGGTTGTAACCTGGTTATCTGAATAGTTCCATGGTTATCTCGTCGTATATCATCCTGATATGTTTTCCCTTATTTCCAGTTCTTACTACTTATTATTATTCTGTGTTAATTACTGGTTTTAGTTCCTAAGTGAAGCTTCCTTTGTGGCACTTGCTCTTTCTGGGGTCTGACCCAACTGGTTTTGTATGGTCAGATTTCGGAGCAGCTCCAGAGGATCTACCGACTTTTCAGCCCGATGGTGACCACCAGGCGTAACCAGGGCAACGAGTGGGTTTATTTTTGATCTCCCACTTTATTGTAAAAATATTCTTTGAGGCGTTTAGCCGACGAGCACCTGTTTAGCTCGATTGCATTTACTTACTGTCTGCCTACGGGCTGTAACATGATTAACAGATCCTAGGGTTGATCATGTATGACTAAACTCTTGCTAGTCCTCACATTTTGTAACGACTAGCTTCATGATCAGCTGAATATGTAATGTTTGGGACGCCTAACTATTGTATATTTGGTGATTTTACATCTTGTAACATTTGCTTACTTGCTTGTGATTGAGACACTAGGCTTGTTCATGACCATAAGAGACTGTTGGCTTGTAGTTAAACCCTCATGTATCTAGACAGCCGTGACCGTATAGCGAGGTGGGTTGCACTTCAATATACGTAGCTGGCTATGTCTGCCCCCGCTCTCCAGTATTCTGGTTCTGGGGCGTGACATGGTTTAAGTGGTGGCCCATGCAGGCCTTGTAAATCAAGGTATGTGAGGGTTTACCGAATAGATGTCTCAATCAGTACTCGCACTTGATCTCTGCTCGTATCATCTGAATCCCTGAATTCTTGTCCTGATCGCATGCTTGTATCGTTGATCTGTCCTGGTCCTTCCTTATTGTTCCCTATGTCGTCTTCTTCAGCGGCATTGTACCTGGCCCTGTCGATCAGCAAGGCGGAGCACCTCCCGTGGACCAGCAGCAACCCGGAGATCAAGCCCAGCATTCCGGAGTAGCCTCCAGAGTCGTACCTACTGAAGGAGAGCCACCAGTCCAGCCAGTTCAGCCTGCAGAGCCTGATGATGGCACTTTACTGGGTCTCATCATGACCCTGATAGCTTCTCAAGATCGTCGCGGAGATGCCTTGCACCAGGCAGTAACAGATGCTCTGACCAGAGGAGGTCATCAGGGTAACAACGCGACCAACAGCTTCAAGCGTTTGAACCCTCCATTCTTTGATGGTAGCGAAGATGCGATCGCCGCAGATGCTTGGCTTCAGGACACAGAGGTGATTCTAGAAGCAGCTAGGGCTCCAGAGAACGAGAAGGTGGCCGTGGTGCGCCTGCAGTTGTTGGATCTTGCCCGTAGCTGGTGGGCGGCGCATGCCGTTGGATTAGTGGCACCCATTGCTTGGGCAGTATTCAGAGAGAGATTCCAGACCAAGTACTTAGATGCTGTAGCTCGATACGATCTACAGACGAGGTTCACCAATCTGAAGCAGATGGACAGGACGGTCGATGGATATACGGCCGAGTTCTCCACGCTTAGTCGGTTTGCTCCCACCTTGGTGGCGACCGAGTTTGATAGAGCCCAGCGATTCCAGCAGGGACTTCATCTAGAGATTTTATTGGCAGTTGAGCAGTTTGAGCATCAGACTTTTGATGCAGTCTTGAGAGCAGCTAGGAGGCATGAGTATACCTCCCAGAGGATTGTGGATAGGGCTGGAGGTCGGAAGAGATCTCACGGCCAGATGAATCAGTCTTCAGCACCAGCCCCGGCAGTTCGGGCTTTGACTATTGGAGCTCCGAGGCGGGTGGCCTCAGTGACATCGGTTCAATATTCAGCCCCGACGTACCCTCAACAGCAGAAGCCGAAGCCGAAGCCCTCTTCTGCAGTGGGATGTTCTTATTGCGAGAAGCCGGGCTATGTGGTAGCAGA
This sequence comes from Iris pallida, assembly GCA_029216955.1. NCBI lineage: Eukaryota > Viridiplantae > Streptophyta > Magnoliopsida > Asparagales > Iridaceae > Iris > Iris pallida. The sequence continues at coordinate 9,520,083 of JANAVB010034616.1, read as the reverse complement.
ATGTCGCAGGGCGCAGGGATTATGCCTGGCTTATGGAGCAGCAGATCATAAGGTTGGATCCTGCCCGAATATGGGTGGTTCATCATCGTCCAACCTTTCTAGTTCTTCGGTGAGAGGACCAGCTCCAGTCCAGCAGCAGCAGTATCAGCCTCAGAGGCCCTTGCCGCCTCAGTCCCAGGCATTCCAGCAACAACACCCCCAGCAGTATGCACAAGCCCAAGCCCAAGCCCAGATCCAGAGCAGGCAGCGAGGATTTCAGCAGAGGGGACCAGCACCCCGAGGGCATGGTCAGGCTATGGTGATGACCGTAGAGGAAGGATTGGCACCAGGAGACGTAGTGACAGGTACTATTCTCGTCAACTCCTTTCCAGCTTCAGCTTTATTTGATTCCGGTGCATCGCATTCATTCATGTCTGCACGATTCGCGACACGGGTAGGAGGAGCCCGAGTCATTATTAGTAAGGCTCAATATACTTACTGGTAACGGGCTTGTGGGAGTAGATAGAGTGTTTTCCTTGTGTCGGATCGTAGTTAGCGGTAGAGAATTCCTCGCTAGATTGATAGAGTTCCCGATGGCCGATTAAGATGTGGTCTTAGGGATGGATTGGTTGAGGAACCAGTATGCTAGAATAGACTGCCATATCGACAGGGTTGTTTTTAACATTCCAGGTGAGGCAGAGTTTTTCTTTTCCCGAGGCGAAGTTGAACCTTCTCCTCCAGTATTGCGGATGGTAGTAGTAGCAGCGCAGTTACCTCGGATAGTTGAAGAATTTTCAGATGTTTTCCCAGAGGAGCTTCCAGGGATGCCGCCAGAACGGGATATCGAGTTCACCATTGACTTGATTCCCGGGACAGCCCCAGTGTCAGAGAGAGTCTACAGGATGGCACCATCAGAGTTGAAGATATTGTACAAGATGATTGAAGAACTTAGAACCAAGGGATTCATTCGTGCTAGTGGATCGCCTTGGGGAGCCCCGATGCTTCTTGTGAAAAAGAAGGATGGTACGTCAAGATTATGTGTTGATTATCGTACCTTGAACTCAGTGACAATCAAGAACAGATACCCTCTCCCGAGGATAGATGACTTGTTTGATCAACTCAAGGGGGCAGCAGTATTCTCGAAGATCGACTTGCGGTCAGGATATCATTAGATCAGAGTCAGAGAGCAGGACATCCCGAAGACAGCTTTTAGATCGAGATATGGGCATTGGGAGTTCCTTGTTATGCCATTTGGAGCAACCAATGCGCCGGCTGTATTCATGGACCTCATGAATCGCATTTTCATGCCCTACTTGGATCAGTTCGTGATTGTGTTCCTAGACGACATCCTGGTCTACAGCAAGAGTGAGGCGGAGCATGAGCAACATCTCAGAGTTGTTCTTCAGATTCTCAGAGAGCACCAGTTGTATGCCAAGTTCAGTAAATACGAGTTCTGGCTCGATCGCATTTCGTACTTGGGTCATATCATCACCAGGGGAGGAGTAGAAGTGGATCCCCAGAAGATCGTGGCTATAGAGTCATGGCCAGTACCCAGTACAGTTACAGAAGTTCGCAGTTTTTTTGGATTGGCCGGCTACTACCGGCGATTTGTTTCAGACTTTGCTCGGATTTCAGCGCCATTAACCCAGTTGACCTGCAAGGATGTGCCGTTTGCCTGGACAGCAGAGTGCCAGGATTCTTTTGAGAAGTTGAAGCGAGGCTTGATGACGGCTCCTATTCTCACACTTCCAGATGGGACCGGAGAATTCTCAGTGTATTGTGATGCTTCAGGCAGAGGCCTAGGATGTGTTCTGATGCAGCATGGGAAGGTAATAGCTTATGCGTCACGACAACTTTGTGATCATGAGAGGAATTATCCAACCCATGACTTGGAGCTGGCAGCAGTAGTGTTTGCACTTAAGTTGTAGAGGCACTACTTGTATGGAGATAGGGTGGAGATTTTCACCGACCACAAGAGCCTGAAGTATGTTTTCACCCAGAAGGATCTTAACATGCGTCAAAGGAGGTGGCTGGAGCTACTTGTGGATTATGATGTTAACTTGCAGTATCATCCTGGGAAGGCCAACGTTGTTGCAGATGCATTGAGTAGGAGAGCCGGAGTTTATTTCCTAACAGCACAACCAGAGCTGTTAGCAGACCTTCAGAAGATGGGTATAGAAGTTATCCTCCCTTTCAGTGTGGCATTGATGGCCAGTATGCAGGTTCAGTCCACTATAGTCGAGAGGATCCGGATGGCGCAGTCAGCAGATTCCAAGCTTCAGCGACTCAGAGCAGAGTGTGAGGCAGGACGAAGACCAGAGTTATGTATCCATAAAGATGGTACACTTCGACATGGTAAGCATCTTTGTGTACCCAGTGGAGATATCAGACGGGAGATCATGGCAGAAGCTCACAGTTCTCAGTATTCCATTCATCCCGGTGGCACGAAGATGTACCGTGATATTCGTCAGCACTTTTGGTGGAATGGCATGAAGAGGGAGATAGCCCGGTTTGTCTCTCGGTGTTTGGTTTGCCAACAGGTTAAAGCTGAACATCAGAGACCAGCAGGACTTCTTCACCCCTTGCCGATTCCAGAATGGAAGTGGGAGCATGTGACCATGGATTTCGTGACTGGATTGCCTAGATCCCCAGCTGGTCGAGATGCTATTTGGGTTATAGTTGACCGGCTCACGAAGGTGGCCCACTTTCTCCCGTTCAGAGTTGGCCAGTCGACGGCTCAGCTGGCAGAGATGTATCTCAGGCAGATCGTCAGATTGCACGGTGTACCCGTCAGTATCACTTCGGATCGACATTCCAGATTTACGTCGCACTTTTGGCGTAGCCTGCATGAGAGTTTGGGAACTCACCTCCAGTTTAGCTCGGCTTATCACCCGCAGACTGATGGCCAGTCGGAACGCACGATCCAGACTCTTGAAGATATGTTGCGGTCCTGTATACTCGACTTCGGTGGTTCGTTGGAAGATCATCTGCACCTGGTGGAGTTCTCGTACAACAACAGTTTCCAGGCCAGTATCCAGATGGCACCATTCGAGGCGCTGTATGGTAGGAAGTGCAGATCCCCGCTAGCCTGGGATGATGTTGGAGAAAGGCAGATGCTTGGTCCAGAAATGATTGCTCAAACCGTTGAAGTGGTCAGGAGAGTCAGAGATCGTCTTCGAGTTGCCCAAGATCGCCAGCGTCATTGGGCCGATTCTCATCGGCGTCCTCTTGAGTTTTCTGTCGGCGACCATGTATTCCTAAGGATTTTGCCTAACCGTGGTGTCATTCGTTTTGGCGTACGGGGAAAGCTTAGTCCTATGTATATAGGGCCGTTCGATATTCTGGAGCGAGTAGGAGATGTATCCTATCGTCTCGCTCTCCCGCCGTCGCTACGTGAGGTGCATGACGTGTTCCATGTATCCCAATTGCGACGGTATATCCCGGACCCGAGCCACATCCTGGATCATTCAGAATTGGTTGTCGGTACCAACCTTTCGTATGAGGAGAGGCCCGTGTCTATATTGGACCGGAGAGAGAAGACACTCAAGAACAAGACTATCAAGTTAGTCCGAGTTGCTTGGGGTCATCACTCTTTGGGTGAGTCAACGTGGGAGCGTGAGGATGATATCCGATCGCGATATCCCGACCTGTTTGACTCGTAAGGTATAATGTCTTTCTTATGCCTTACGCTCTAAAGTTCCTTGCTTGAATGAATGATTGATTGCCTAGTTATAGCTTGCTTGTGATAGCTTGTCCTTGTCCCTCTAGCCTCTTAATTAAATTTCGAGGACGGAATTCTTTTAAGGTGGGTAGAGTTGTAATACCTGTTGTTCGTATTATGTATTTTGGAATACGTGTACGTATTTTATCTTGTATTGCATGTCTCCTTGCTTGGTTTAGTGGGTATTTCATTGTTCGGTTCATCTTGGTTTGGGTTGGCTTGGTTCGGTTTGGGGTTGCTTTTGGTTCAATATGGACCAAGGGGAGAACCCCTACCTACCACCAACATTCCCATTTATTAACCCATTCTCCTTTCTCTCTCCTCATTACTCTTCTTCTTCCCCACCATTTACTTCTTTACCTACCAGAGAGAGAGGGAGAGCTTAGGCAAGTGCATCTTGCTTCATGGAGGAACTGAAGATTTATTGTTCCATTTTCTTCCTTGCAACATTCTAAGACTCTTTAGTGCTTGGCATTTTCAATTTCCATGGCTAAATTCTTGTAGATCTAAGTTTATTGTATTTTCGGATTTCTTGGGTTTTGATCTATTTAATTTTGTTATTATTAAGTTCTGATGGTTCCATGTTGTAGAGAATTTCGTTCTACCCCATTTTGACCTATGGAAGTTCGGATTTGGACTCTGGATGAAGGATTTATGGAGCTTGGAAGCAAGGCTTCATGGTGTTCTTCTTCTCGGAAATTGGAGAAGAAGAACAGTACTTGACCGCATTTCATGCGGCAAGTGTTCTTCTCCAGCCGCATGAGACCCTGAGCTCTTCTAGCCGCATGAACATTGACTCCCTGCCGCATGCCCCTTCCGCCGCATGAAATTCAGACCTCAGCCGCATGACTGGGACGAATTCTTGGCCGCATGCGCCTTGTGAACCCGAGCCGCATAGAACCCAGTGTTTTTTTTCCCCAGCCGCATGGCACTGTCCCCACCAGCCGCATAAGCCTGGGTAATTTCCAGCCGCATAAGCCTGGGTAATTCCCAGCCGCATAGGACTTCATGATTCCCAGCCGCATGAGCCTTTTCCATTTAGCCGCATGGAATTATTTTCATTCAGCCGCATGTGTCATGACCGATTGAGCCGCATGGACCTCTCTCCCTGGCCGCATGGGACTCGGCCCTTCCGCAGCCGCATATGGCCTACTCCCCCGCTAGCCGCATAAGTTCCTGCAGCCGCATAGCGTTGCTCCCCACCAGCCGCATATGCCTTTCCCTGCGAGCTGTATGGGCTTTCGATCCCGAGCCGCATAAGACCCGATTTTGGGCCGCATGAACCGCTTCAATCTAGCCGCATGGACTCATTCCTCTGAGCCGCATGGCTCCTCCCTGTGCCTTACCCTTGTTATTTACTTATTATTAGTATTTTATTATTATTGCTAACTCATGTCTTGTGACTCTCAGTATAACTTGGGTCTCTTGATGGAATGCTTATACTGTGTATCCTGCACTTGTACCATGACATGATAGTGGTCCGCCGTGGCGCACTCCTGACAAGTAACCTGACATGATATATCTCGAATTGCTGTTGCGATGGCTAACATGACATGACAAGTATGAATGACATGGACACCGTGGGCGATTGTGCTTGTACAAATGAACCAGTCTTGTTTTGCATCATGTTTAGGATGGGACTCCTGAGTACCACGGTCAGGAGTACCTACTGAAATGGACTAAGGCTAATAACTAGAATAACATAGTAGTCATGAAGAGATTTTTCAGCTACATGCAATCCCGTTACCTGGGCGCGCCTGGGATCTGTAGCCTGCCGTCGAGTAGGGCACATTTCCAGCACACTGTTATGTGTTGCACCCTTCAAGCTACTTAAGGGTACATGCGTTTCCTGGACGATGTACCCACCTGAATTCAACCCTTAATTTTCGACCTGGGTAACCTGGATGGTCTGCAGGGCTTGTGGCTGTGGAATAATCTCGCTGCATCTTGTTAGTAACTAGGCCTGTGATAACCCTAGTTAGTTAAAGTATCAAGCCGTACTCATTGCTTGGCCGTGATTGATTGGATGGAACAACCAGTCTAGTCTTGTCTTGATAATGTACAAGATTGTTACATGTCCCGATTTCTTATGTTAACTGCCGATAAATGGTGGAAAGCCAAGTTTCGTTCAGATGAAGAGTTACAACCCCGGTCCTTATTTGGTTTACGGGTTGTAACCTGGTTATTTGAATAGTTCCATAGTTATCTCGTCGTATATCATCCTGATATGTTTTTCCTTATTTCCAGTTCTTACTACTTATTATTATTCTGTGTTAATTACTGGTTTTAGTTCCTAAGTGAAGCTTCCTTTGTGGCACTTGCTCTTTCTGGGGTCTGACCCAGCTGGTTTTGTATGGCCATATTTCGGAGCAGCTCCAGAGGATCTATCGACTTTCCAGCCCGATGGTGACCACCAGGCGTAACCAGGGCAACGAGTGGGTTTATTTTTGATCTCCCACTTTATTGTAAAAATATTCTTTGAGACGTTTAGCCGACGAGCACCTGTTTAGCTCGATTGTATTTACTTACTGTCTGCCTACGGACTGTAACATGATTAACAGATCCTGGGTTGATCATGTATGACTAAATTCTTGCTAGTCCTTACATTTTGTAACGACTAGCTTCATGATCAGCTGAATATGTAATGTTTGGGACGTCTTACTATTGTATATTTGGTGATTTTACATCTTGTAACATTTGCTTACTTGCTTGTGATTGAGACACTAGGCTTGTTCATGACCATAAGAGACTGTTGGCTTGTAGTTAAACCCTCATGTATCTAGACAGCCGTGACCGTATAGCGAGGTGGGTTGCACTTCAATATACGTAGCTGGCTATGTCTGCCCCCGCTCTCCAGTATTCTGGTTCTGGGGCGTGACAGGACCTTGGCTCTTTCCAGGATTCAGGCATATCTTGCTCCCTCCTCTGGGACGGAGATGGGGGAGGATATAGATTTGACGGACGGGACACTTCCCTCGGGTGTCAGTCCAGATGGAGTTCAGGGGGACCCCACATTAATTAATTAATGTCGGTCATTGCCTGGAACATTCGTGGAGGGTATTCCATTGGGAGATGGAGGGAGATTAGTAACGTTCTGAAGAGGGAGAAGTGTGACATTTCTATTCTGTTTGAGACGAAGATTAGAGGGGCGACTATGCTATCTCGCAGGACTCCGGGGAACTGGGGGCAAACTCACAACCTGGATCTCTGTGACATGGCTAGGATCTGGGTTCGGTGGAACAGAGATAGCTGGGAGGGGGAACAGGTGCTGATGACGGAGCAGCTTATCGGCATATCCTTTAAAAACAAAGGAGGATTCCACTTCATTCTTGGCGCAGTTTATGGGCACAATGATAGACGGCTTCGTGATACCTTGTGGGAGGACATTGTTCGCGTATGACGGATGGCGGAGCACCTGCATCTCCCCCTGCTGCTTATGGGAGACTTCAATGCCATGCTTCATCGGCATGAGAAGGTGGGAGGCCGTCCGGTGCCGGATCCGATCCTATACGACTTCCAGAGGTGTCTCCTCTTGTCTGGGCTGAGGGGACTGGAGAGGGATGGACACATCTGGACCTGGCACAATAAGGCGGTTCATAACAGGTTCGCCTGTCAGCTTGATCGGGCTTTGGGAAATAGCAAATGGTTTCGCTACTTCCCGAATTCCATGGCGGAAGGGTTAGCGGTGGGGACCATCGATCACTCTCCTATCCGGTAGGTCTCTCTGAGAGGCCTACTTGGAAGACTCGGCCATTCCGGTACAACAATGGCTGGTACCTCTCTGCGAGATACGAGGAGGTTGTTATGGGAGGGCTGCAGCATACTCGGAAGGGCACGACTCAGTTTCGCATGGCTCACAAACTCAATCAGGTCAAGAGAGCTATTCGAGACTGGGTAAAGAAGATGCCGCGGTCTTCCCTGGAGGAAAAGGAGGCCGAGCTTCGAGAGGTCCAGGAAGCTTTGCAGTCTGACATGCTGAGCGGGGAATTGGCGGCTAGGGAGAGGGACCTGATTGCGGAGGTCAACATCATGAGACTTCAGCAGGAAATTAGTACGGCCCAGAGAGCCAAGTGTTCTTGGCTCAAGGATGGTGATCGTTGTACCAAGTTCTTCTATGATGTGATCCGTGCCAGACAGCACCGGAACAACATCCCCAGGCTGCTTAATGGCGAGGGCAGGCTTGTTGGAGACCCAGTGGAGATCCAGGAGGAGGCAGTCAGGTTCTACTCGGACTTATACCAGCAGACAGATTATCCCATCACGTTCCCAGGACTTGTCACGAAGCGGCTGGTGACGCACCATGGGAATAGTTTGCTGCTGGCCCCTGTGAGATTGGAGGAGGTGGAGGCTATTGTGATGAAGGCAAATCCTAATAAGGCTTCGGGGCCGGACGGCTTCTCTTGCGATTTTTTTAAGCGTCACTGGGGTGAGCTAAAGTTCTCAGTCCTGGAGGCGGTGCAGGAGTTTTTCTTGGAAGGGAAGTTGTTGAAGGAGCTGAATCACACATTCTTGACCTTGGTTCCGAAGAAGGATGATGCGACCTCCCTCGCCGACTTCAGGCCTATTGCGTGTTGTAATTATCTATAAAAGATAATTACTCACCTCATGTGTCGTCGTATGGAGGGAATTATGCAGGGCTTGGTGTATCGGAATCAAGCGGCTTTCATCAAGGGTCGCTCGATTGCTGAGCACAGTCTTCTTGCGCATTAGTTGGTGAGAGATTTCAACAAGCCGGGGAGAATGAAGACGTGTGAAGCTGGATTTGCGGAAAGCCTATGACACGGTCAACAGGGACTTTCTCTGCCACCTTATGCTTGCTATGGGGTTTGATGAGAGATGGGTGGCAAGGGTGAGGGAGTGCATATGCTCCCCCACATTTTCGGTCCTCATTCAGGGTACTCCATATGGATGCTTCTCGAGCAACAGGGGACTGCGGCAGGGGGATCCTCTCTTCGTACCTGTTCACTCTGGTGATGGAGTACTTCACTTGTATGATGGACCTGGCTGTGCATAGTAGGAAGAATGTTCCTCTTTTCAAGCAGGTCAAGCCGGTGGTGTCTCACTTGATATATGCTGACGACCTCTTGGTATTCCTGCATCCATCTATGAGGGGGATGAGGGCACTTTCAGATATTATGGAGGAGTTTTGGAGGTTGTCCGGTCTGCAGCTGAATAGGGAGAAGAGCATGGTCTATTTCAGCTCTCAGTGCACCCTCAAGGAGGAACGGGCCCTTGCTCTGGGAGTGGAGAAAGGAGAGTTACCGGTGAAGTATCTGGGGGTTCCGTTGACGGTCAATTATGCCAGGGATCAGGATTGTCTCAGCCTGGTGGATTTTGCCCAAAGGAGAGTGGAAGGCTGGCAGGCAGCTGGACTGTCCTTTGGTGGCCGTATTGAGCTGGTGAGGTCTGTTATCTCTGGCATCGCTATGTTCTGGTTACAGTCGATTCAGATTCCGGTAGCTACCATAAGGAAGGTGGAGTCCATTTGTGCTAACTTCATCTGGAGAGGAGGTATGCATACGATCGCTTGGGAACAACTCTGCCGGACTCGGGAGGAAGGAGGAGTGGGATTGCGACCTCTTCGGGCGGTTAGGAGGCATCTGGGGTGCGGATGGCGTGGCGTTTCATCAAGGGAGGTTCCCTTTGGGCAGAGTGGCTGGCTAGTAGATATGTGCGGCGGATGAATTTCTGGACATGCAGGATTGATAACAATTTTTCGGTCTCATTTAAGGCTATCCTTAGGTGCAGACCGGTTCTACAGTCCGCTATATGTAGGATTATGAAAGATGGGGCGAATACTGATCTCTGGCTGGACCCATGGATGGGAAATGGCTCCCTTCTGGAGATATTGGGCGCACAGATGGACAGAGAGGCGAGCAGGGGGGGTGAAATGTAGTCGGATCATCAGGGATGGGAGCTGGAGGCCTGAAGAGTATCCATTCACGGCTCAGTTTGGAGAGACGATTCGTCGGATCACTATCGATACTAGCCAGCCTGAGGACTCCTGGAGTTGGGTTAATCCTGGTTCGGTTGGAGGGTCAGGGCTATTCAGTTTTAAAAGTTGCTATAATCTGGTTTGGACTTCACATTACAGGATTGCGGAGTATGACTTTATCTGGGCGAAGGGGATTGCCCGCAAAATGCAGCTTTGTTCATACAGACTCCTTCTCGGCAAGTTGATGACGCGGGACAAACTTATCAGGTTTGGGATGCAGATTTCAGACCCGAAGTGTGTCTTCTGTACGGATGACGCGGAATCTATGGGCCACCTATTCTTTGAGTGTCCGTTGACTTGGCACATCTGGGCGGAGCAGTGCATGCGATCGATGGGTGGAGTTGGCAGTGCCAGAGATATCCGGGGGATCCTCAGCTGGATCAGAGACCGCCGAGACATGGACCCTGGTTGGGCCAAGATGGCTAGAGTTAGACTTGCAACATCAGTTTGGCATGTCTGGAGGGAGCGTAACAGGCGTATCTTTGAGGGACTGGCTACTCCGCCAGTAGGAATTCTACATAATATAGAATTCGATGTATCTGTAATGGCCCCTTAACTGGGGAGGGAGATGTGAGAATAGTGTATTGTAATACCTTTACTGCGATTTGCGTGGAATAAAATTTACCCTTATTCCAAATATATATATATATATATATATATATATATATATATATATATATATATATAGTCCGGCGGTCCTAGCTCTATTGGTTAGGACGAGTGGCTCCCAGTGGGGAGGTCGCGAGTTCGAGCCCCTTTGCGGGTTTGTGCTCCCACTCACTCCACTCGGGGTGGCTCGGCGGCCATTTGGCCGCGGCCTCGAGGGGGGACGCTGGACAGGACAATGATGAATTGGCCTGTGTGATGCGGGGCATCCGCAACGTCGGAGGCCTGTCGACATAGTGCCACGAACTGAGCCCGAAAAAAATAATATATATATATATATATATATATATATATATATATCCTGGCTAGGTGGGTTTGATTCCACGGAAAAGCATACCATAATTGGAAGGATAATATGCTTTTCCGTGGGATCAAACCCACCTAGCCAGGATATATATATATATATATATATATATATATATATATAAAGAAAAGATCCGTTAAAATGTTACTTCTCATATCTCAATTATGTCCTACACTCAATCATGTTGAGTATCCATTTGTAGCATAGATATGGGCAAGTCATATCCGAATTGATCGTCAAGGAAATATTGTGTTGTTTATTGTTGGGGATAGAGATGACCTTCACACACACAGTGCGTAAGCAATATCTTGCAATCTAGCTCTCACGCAGAATGCGGAAGCTAAGGATTGTCAAGTTAGCAAAATAGAACACAAAAGAATTAACGAGGTTCGGCAATGTGCATACGTCTTCGGACAACTATAGTTCTTTTCTTTCTCCACTAAGAATAGTGGGATTACTAGTTACGATATCTCTCTTGGATTCACTCAAGAGGCTCACAAACTCTCATACAAAAGTATGAACACGCTTTGGTGAAGAAGCACCCGAGGAGGAAGTACCGCTCGAAAGAACACCACGAGCAAGGAGCATCAAATCACATCCCCAATCACCTCCTTATATAGCGCCATGAGGATGGTAGCTTCTCCTCTAAGATTGTTTCATCCAAGGTTCATTAACCTTGGGGACTCCAAAAGACAAAGATCTTTCTCCAAGGTGAATGAACCTTGGGAACAACACACTTCTCTCCAAGGTGAATGAACCTCGGGAAGAATACACTTCTCTCCACTTATGGAGGGACCACCTATCATTTATGTGATAGATATGTTAATGTTATGAACACGGGTACGGTCCTCTGGAAAAGTTTTATTGCAACAAGGTCGTGTCTTAGAGTTTTTATTTATCATCATCTTAAACCAGCTTTCCCACATCAGAATGAGCTCGACTATTGAGCATGAAGAAGCTCAATAAAAGAAATAACAATGTTCATATCACCGGTTGTGAACCTCATATCAGCCCTCTATGTTGGTGCCAAATTCCCAATACCATGAGAAAAATGATAAATATATCTACCATCACATGGCCTTCGAGGTCTTATGGCCTAGCCCTCTCAACAATGCCCTGTCTAGAATTGACCATGATTGACTAGAGGGCCGTGAAAACCTCAATTTTTTGTTAACCTTTTTTTGACATCGACCATCCTCATATTGGCCCCATTCTCATTGTTTCATGCCTCCATCATGTGGGATTTTAGCAGGAAAGGTCTAAAATACAATGCCCCATAGTCTTGCATTACTCACTCTTCTAATGGATTGGCCCTGTTCATCTGGACTACAAGAGAAAAGTTTGTATCTGTCCTTTCATTCTAAACACTCACAAGAACACCCATTATGATTCCTGGTGTTAGTTGATGGATTCAAAGACAATGTGGTGTTTGATGTTAGTTTGTGCTTGTGTTTTTTTTTTTTTTTTTGCATAGAATAATTGGAACTTTAAGTGATTTCCATAATCACATGCAGCATTCTCAATCCATCATAATAGTATCCATGATCCACCATATACCTCCCATTACTGAATTTTGACTCCCTACTAATTACCGTAGGAGAAGGCGTCAATGACAATGATGAGGATGTTGATGATCCATCTCAGTTTTTTTTCTCCTGGGAAACTGTATCACTACTACCAGAGAACTCAAACTAATTTTCATTTGTACAGTTGATATTAGGGAATCTAAAGTTCTTCATAAAACTAAAAATTTCAATGCCATTCTCCTTACATTTCTTAAATGTAAGCCAATATGTTATAACTCGAAGTCTCAAATATCTTGAATGTATTAAAATAAGTACATAAATATGTTTATTTAGGCTACAAACTTTGGCCTTTCAGGAAATTGATCCTAACTTGGATTACCAAATATAACCAATCCTAATAAGATGTACCAAATATCACCAAAATCCTAAATAAATGAATCCTAATAAATCATTTCCATGAACAATAAACGACAGTTGTTGGAGTGATTTTGTAAAAAGCCCCTTATGTTGGCATGCTATAAAATGGAATTTGAGTGACAGGTCAATGCTATGTGTTCCATGTCATTGGATAGTTGGTTCAAGGGCAAGGATGAAAGTTAATTTTGAAGCATGCGAGCTAGTAATTAGTGTCACAGGCAAAGAAATGGAATGCAAGCTGATAATTTAGGGAAAAGGTACTCTACTATAGGCTAGGTCATTTACTTGCTCGATCGGATGCTTATCTAAAAGGAACCCAAATGAATGCACCAAAAGTAAAACCAAACTGCAATAAGTCAAAGTCCCAATCACACTGATGATCTTCGTCTTCATGCTCCACAACGGTAAACTAGAAACAAGCCTGGAACTTCATTACATGGTCAACTCTTAACCTATATAGAGTCCTAATCGACCTTTGCCATTGATAAACCCTTCATCTGCCTGAATGCCTGCTAGATGTGGGCTTTAATTGCAAAAGTCTTATCTACAAAATGCTAACTCTATCTACAAAACACTTTCCGTGGCATGCCAAATTTCAATGCAAACTCTTTGAAATTGTGCCCTGATAGTTAAGAACTTAACATATTGTGCCCTTATAGCAAAAGCTATACCTTGTTGAAACAAAAGCTATACCTTGTTGAGATGGTTGAAGACCAAACATAATGCCCAAAAGTAATGTCCTACTAGCTGATTTTAGGAAGTTCTTCGCAACTTTCAAACACCAACAAAACGAACATCAAGACACCAATTTGGTAAAATAACTGATGCAAACCGTAGTTCGTGCGATTTTCAAACTGACTTGGATTTGGAACTTTCGACTATCCCACATCATCAGAACTAGCAACCTACGATTGAGGATATGATTTTCTCCACAAGATGTCCACAAATAGATCTGTGTGCCTATGAAGTTCATGTGTGCGAAGCCTCCACCACATAAAAAATCATTGCTTCTACCAGAATCTCCAAATATTAAGATGATAGTTGTTTTCTTCCCCATAACAGGTTTAGGGGTAGCTCTCATCTTATGACCCAAAATTACCTTTTACACCATATTTGACAAAGTATGGGTTTTTTGTAACTATCACGTACAGTCATGTAAAAAACTGTTGTGACCTTCCCAATAATAGATGGCATGCATACATGTCTACATCGCCCAATGGAATCTATATAATTTTTACGAGTAGAAAAGGTTACAAAACCATATTCAACTACTGATACCTCATCTTCTTGGTGAAACCATGACAACTTTTAAATAAGAAAAAAGTGGCTACTTACACTGCCTTTGTTCACTTGAGTACTCTGAACTTTTTTTTTTCCTTCAAGTTTTCCCTGGCACTTTACTTCTCTCTTGAGTGCCTTGGCATCAAAGACCCTATAGCCCCAGATGTTAAACCAGTAAATGTGTTAAATTAATCTTAAACAAAAATTTAATATGTTTTGTGAAGAACACCTTTCAAGTTGAAGGATAAGAACTTAGAAGTCAAATTTTAGATATCAAGTAATTTTTTTTTTTGATTTTTTCAAAAAATGATTTCTCATAAAGCAAAATAAGAACGAATCGTTTCAAATTACTAAAAGAGTTGGTACCTAAACAAACAAAAACGGTTCTCATTCCATTTTTATAGAGAGGTGGTGCTCATGAACAAGAGGGTTGGGGCAAGAATATAGAAAGGGGGGGATAAGTGGCTAGGGTTAGATTTAGGGTTGACTGTTGAGTTAGGGTCAGGAAGGTAGAAAGGAGGTTGAACATAAGGGCAAATAGTCCATAGAAGAACATGTTTTGCTCATGTTGATGGTTTTTGGACGGAGGTTAATAGAAGGTAGCAAATGATACTGACTAGACAGTTAAAGGGGTTAACTTAAACAAAAATAAAGCTCATGATATTTAAGTGAACAAAGGCCAAAGTTTAGGGTATTTTAATGTAAACTAAGCATACAACTACATTTGACTGTGTGCTGTTCGACCTTGTTCTTTTGAAAATTCACCTACATTGTCCAACTGAAGGCCCGACATGTATGCTTGTTATTGTCGGGGCACAATTTTTCGATGGAAAACTGAGAATATGAAACAATTGTAAAAACAATGTTCCAAAGCAACACTTCTAGGAAGGTTGCGCAAGTATAACGAAGATCTAAAAAGATATCGTTATGATATTACGAGAATCTAAAAAGATTTCGTAATCACAACAATCAGATCGTAGTACTTCTAAAAAGAAGATACAATCAGAGTTACTGGCAGCAACGAAGAAGGTGACTGGCGATAGATGGAAGAACTCCTGCTGGGGTGAATGATCACCGTTGCTCAAAGCTTTATTCGCCCTACACGAACAGCTTTCAGGAACCAGCAAGTTCGTCGGAGAACTTGGAACACTCCTGCTCTTCTGACTCCTCGGACGGACACGAATTCCCGTGAAAGAGCAAAGCTGGTGCGGCGCCTTTCCTCTCTCTCGAAGGCTGCAGATCAGAACTGTGTTAAAGAACACGTCTGAAATCTCTGTTTACTTGTGCTAAAGAACACTTCGTAAACTTTCTGGTGGCTTCTCTTTCTGTTCTGTTCTGTCATCTGTGAGAGAGGAGGATGAGGCCTTATATAAGCTCCTGCAACAACTGCCCGGTTAGCACAATGTTAGGGACGTGGTAGTAACCACCCCGAACATGGAGCAACCGCTCAGAACATGCAAGGACACGTTCTGCTGGAAGTTGTGCCACCAGCGTAATTTACACTTTACGCACACAGCCCCTTTTACGCACCCTACGCACACTACGCACACTGCGTACGCTGCGCACACTGCGCACTGGGCGTACTGGGCTGCGTAACTGGGCCAGCGTAACTGGGCTCGCGTAACGGGCCGCGCAACGTGGTCGCGCAAGTGGCTCGCGCAACGAGCGCAACTTAAGCGCACTATGCGCCTAGCGACGATGCTGACGTGCTAAGTGCAAAGTGCGCCAACAAAACGCCACATTACGTCTCATGAGCCCTTGAGCCCGAGTCCGAGCCCGAGTCCGAGTCCGAGTCCGAGTCCGAGTCGCTAAGCCCCAACGGGACTTAGCTCCTATGGAAATAAATTTCCCAAGAGCAAAAAGCATGAATGCTTTAATTGTTGATTTTAGCCTTTTTTCCACTAGAAAAATAATCCCACATGGCAAACCCATGTGCACCTCCACACCACATGTGCATCTCCAATAATAGCAAAGCTAATATATAGAGATACAAACCATTTGTTTTTTCCGATGTGGGACTAAACCTTTCTAAAGGAAAAACCAAAAACCCAACAATCCCCCACATATCTCTATATATGGATATAAGTGTTCCCCACAGTAACTGTCCATCATGCATTAGGAGAGATGTCGCTTACGACTTGAATCTTCCCGCATGGGTCAAAAATCAAACTATAATACAAGAATGGACTAAGCCTTGAATTCTGCATCATAGCTGAAATTCTTTCCACTCAAATAATGTAGTTACATGTGCTTCTGGCTACACATTAAAGGCCCTGTGCCAGCCTGGTTTCAGTGTATAATTTTGGGTGTCTACAAGTTTACCCTCAAGAGACGGCCTGATATCTCTGTCATACACTATAGGTGAGTTCATTATAAAGAGACATGGCATGAAGCGCTTTGCGCTTCCCTTGCGGTGCTACGCCGCTATGACATGGCTTAAAGCCGAGGCCTTATCCCGTACCGGGAACCTCATGGTAGTGTCATACTACAGTAGCATGAGACAACCGCCTCTTTGTAGTGCCAAACTACCCAGCATGAAGCCTTAAGCTCCCTTGCGGTGTTACGCCGCAACGACATGGCTTGCAAGGCCGAGGCTTTATCCCTAACCGGGTACCTCATGGTGGTGTCGTGCCACTGTAACATGAGGAACTCCTCCTCTTTGTAGTGCTGACTACACCCCTCTTTATATTTAACATACGGCATTAGGCTAACTGCCTATTTGCGGTGCTACGCCGCTGTGACTTGGCCTGCAAAGCCGAGGCTTTATCCTATTCCTGGGCAGCACCCCACATATAGGAATCTCATTATGGAGTCACCCCACTGTAGCATGGAGTTTCACTCCTTGTAGTGCTGCTCTACCGTGCTTCCTGTAAAGCACTCCAGACATTCACTCTGCCTGAGAACTCATTAAGGCAATTAAGCCAACCTTCCCACAGGAACCGTTTTCCGCAGAAAATAATAGTAGACAACAGTGGTTATAGGTCCGTAACCTCTCCATGTCCAATAGAACATGTACCCACCGTTCCTGATATTCTTCCGATTAGTGGTCCTCCCTTGAACCAAAAGCTAGATGCCTAGTAGATAAATCTTTGAACTATTAGCATAAAACTTTATGGTAGGAATACAATAATCCAATATCAGAATGCCTTCAAGCCCATTTTACAAGCTGTGTCATCGACCAGCTGGCGCTTGAGGCCCTTGGTGAACGGATCCACCAGGTTCTCCTGACTCCGAACATCAATCACTGCAATAACACCTCTCTTGATAAGATCGTGTACTGTCCTGTGCTTCAACCGCACAGTCCTCTTCTTCCCGTTGAAGAGGTCATTTGATGCCACCGTCGCAGTCGCCTGGTTGTCGCAGTATATCGGTATCGTCGGTATTTGCGCTCCAACCACTGGAAGATCATACATGAGCTCCCGAAGCCATTCTGCTTCCTCGGTTGCGGTATCAAGTGCAAAGAACTCAGATTCCATGGATGACCGCGAGAGCATAGTCTGCTTCTTCGACTTCCACGATATAGCAGCTCCACCCATTGTGAAAATGAATCCACCTGTGGACCTCTCGCTCTCCACCTCTGAGCACCAACTGGCATCACTGAAGCCTTCCACTACCTGTGGATCTCCGCTGTAGTACAGTGCATATGTCTGAGCCTTCTTGAGATATCTCATAACCCGTTTCACAGCTTTCCAGTGTTCAGCACCTGGGTTGCTCGTGAAACGACTCAGCATTCCCACGGCGAAAGCTATGTCAGGCCTTGTGGCAGTAGTAGCATACATCAAACTTCCCATTACGCTTGCATACTCCAGCTGTCTGACGCTTTCCCCTGAATTAGGCTTCAGCTTCATATCACATCTGTACGGCGTATCGATCCCCGGAAGATCCCGATACCCATAACGAGTGATCATTTTCTCAATATAATGAGATTGTGACAGCGCTAGTCCAGTGTCTGTCCGGATAATCTTGATCCCTAAGATCACATCAGCTTCTTCCAAGTCCTTCATACTGAACTTGTTAGAGATGAACTTCTTTGTCTCAGTGACACAGCTAATATCCGTACCTAGGATAAGTATGTCGTCCACGTACAGACAAACGATCACACCTCTTCCATCAGCGAACTTCGTGTAAACACACTTGTCCGTATCGCTGACCATGTAGCCATTTGACCTTATAACTGTCAAATTTCTCATGCCACATCTTGGGAGCCTGTTTAAGACCATACAAGGATTTCACCAACTTGCAGACTTTGTCTTCAAGACCCCTGATGACAAATCCCTCTGGCTGTTGCATGTAAATCTCTTCGGTCAGCTCGCCATTTAGGAAAGCCGTATTCACATCCATCTGATGTATCACCATCTTATGTGTTGCTGCGAGAGCAATCAACATTCTGATAGTGGTCATCCGGGCTACTGGAGCATACGTGTCAAAATAGTCAATCCCCTGCTTCTGAGAAAATCCCTTGGCTACCAACCTAGCCTTGAACTTGTCAATAGTTCCGTCTGCTTTCATCTTCTTCTTGAAGATCCATTTGCATCCGATGGGTTTCGCTCCTTCAGGAAGATCAACCAACACCCAAGTGTTATTTGAGGTGATGGAATCAATCTCATTGTCAATCGCCTCTTCCAGAAAACCGCGTCTCTGGTCTTCATCGCCTCATCATAGGTAAGCGGATCTGCTTCCACATGATAGGTGACAAAGTCACTTCCGAAGTCCTTCGGCCTCCTCACACGCTTAGCTGACGGCTCAGCTTGTTCTGGTTCAACCGTTGTTTCAACAACAACATCTTCTTGGACCACATCTTCATTGAAGACTTCAGTTTCTTGCGCACCCTCATTGTTCTCCGGAACATCCGCAAGAACAATATTCTTGTGCCTTGTAAATTTGTCTTCAAAATATTCTGCGTCGCGAGATTCAGTGATATGATTTGACTCAATATCAAGAAATCTCCGAGCATCACTCTTCTCGGCATACCCCAAGAAGATCGTCTTTGTAGTCCTTGTCCCAAGCTTCTGAATCTTTAGATCTGGAAGCTTGACATATGCCAGACACCCCCACACTCGAATGACATTCAAGTTTGGTCTGACCTTGAACCAGAGTTCATGAGGAGTAATGTCAGAAGTTGCATGAGGCACCCTATTTAGAATAAAAGTGGCCGTCAGTGCAGCTTCTCCCCAGTAGCACTTAGGAAGACCAGCAGTCAACAACATTGAGTTAATCATTTCTGTTAACGTTCTGTTCTTCCTCTCTGCTACTTCCGTTTGATTGAGGAGAGTACGGAGCCGTAGTCTCATTGACAATTCCATGTTCTTTGCAGAACGATGCGAATTCATGAGACCTGTACTCTCCACCTCGATCACTTCTTATCCTTTTGAGTTGTTGTCCAGTCTGCCGTTCAGCTTCGGCTCTGAACTCCTTGAACTTCTCGAATGCTTCGTCTTTAGCCTTCAGCAAGTAGACGAACGCATACTTTGAGAAGTCATCGATGAAGGTTATGAAATACTTCATCCCGGCCTTTGTAGAGAACTGTTTGAAGTCACAGATATCGGAGTGAACCAACTCCAGAAGATCTGTACTTCGATTAACCCGAGGAAAGAGTTTCCTTGTGATTTTCGTTTGAGCACAAACTTCACATTTCTCTACCTTATCCCCACATTTGGAGATAAGTCCTAGATTAGACATTCTGTTTATTCGTTTACAATGAACATGTCCTAGCCTATTATGCCACAACTCAAAAGTATAAGCAGAATGAGTGACTTCATTAATTACATTAATTACATTGGACTGATTTACAAGCTGAATCTTGAACATTCCTTCGGTATAAAAAGCTTTCCCGAAATATGTTCCCTTGATAGACATCACCATATGGCCAGCATTGATGTCCATCCTGAGGCCTGCATTGCAGAGTAGGCCTCCCGAGACTAGGTTCTTGGCGATAGCAGGTACGTGCTTCACGCCTTGAAGCGTCAGAGACTTTTCCGAAGTCAGCTTCAACAACACCGTCCCGATCCCGAGCACTTCAGCTTGTGCCTGGTTCGCCATCATAACCACTTCAGAAGTAGGGGTGTAGGTGGTGAACCACTCCTTACTGGAGCAGACATGGCAGGAGGCTCCAGTGTCTACCCACCAGTCAGAATCAGTCCTTACCGCATCAACCTGTGCAATCATAGCAACAATGTCAGTGATCATAGATACCTTACTAGGCTCTCCTTGCTCTGATTGTTTGGTTTTTGCTTTGCACTCATTCTTAAAGTGGCCCTTCTTGCCACACTTGAAGCAAGACATTTCAGACTTCGGCTTCTTTTTCTTGATAGAAGTTCCCTTGACTTTTAGATTGTCAGGGTTCTTCTTCTTGCTGTGGAAAGCCGCCTGCTTTTCCTTTGGTTCCTTGGTCTGAACCAGATTGGCGTTAGCCAATTGCTTGGACAGTGTGTCCACCTTCAGTTGAGTCCGCATCTGGTCCTCAACATAGATTTTCTGTAGGAGATCTTCAAGGGTGATCTCCAACTTCTTCCTATGCATGTTTGCATAGAACTTGCTCCACCCAGCGGGGAGCTTTGAGACAATCCCTCCAACAACAAACTTGTCGGGGAGGGGCATCGCCCCGTCTTCCAGCTTCTGTCGCAGTTTCAGGAACTTCTTCACCTGCGGCAGCATAGAATTTTCGTCCTCAAAGAACCACTTGTGATATTTTTCAACCACAAATATTTTACTGCGGTTCTTGTCTTCTTCGTAGAGTTTTTCTAGAGACTCCCATAGGTCTCTAGCGATATTCTTCTTAGAATAGGATTCTGCTAGGGAATCCTCCATAGCATTCAGGATAAGCAACCTGCAAATGCTATTCTCCCTTCTCCACTTGGCCTGAAGTTTAGTAGCCGCAGAGATTGCGGCAGCAGACCCAGTATCTGGAACGGTAGGTTCCTCTTCAAGAAGCACGTGATCCACGTCTCTGAGTTGAAGAGTGAGATAAACCTTCCTCTTCCAGACTTGATAATGTTCTCCATCAAACTTCTCTAACTTACAGAAGTCAGTGTTTAGGAGTGAAGCATTAATGTTTTCCATCGTAGCAATAAAGCTTTGAGATTGTTATTGCCGGGGCACAATTTTTCGATGGAAAACTGAGAATATGAAACAATTGTAAAAACAATGTTCCAAAGCAACACTTCTAGTAAGATTGCGCAAGTATAACGAAGATCTAAAAAGATATCGTTATGATATTACGAGAATCTAAAAAGATTTCGTAATCACAGCAATCAGATCGTAGTACTTCTAAAAAGAAGATACAATCAGAGTTACTGGCAGCAACGAAGAAGGTGACTGGCGATAGATGGAAGAACTCCTGCTGGGGTGAATGATCACCGTTGCTCAAAGCTTTATTCGCCCTACACGAACAGCTTCCAGGAACCAGCAAGTTCGTCGGAGAACTTGGAACACTCCTGCTCTTCTGACTCCTCGGACGGACACGAATTCCCGTGAAAGAGCAACGCTGGTGCGACGCCTTTCCTCTCTCTCGAAGGCTGCAGATCAGAACTGTGTTAAAGAACACGTCTGAAATTTCTGTTTACTTGTGCTAAAGAACACTTCGTAAACTTTCTGGTGGCTTCTCTTTCTGTTCTGTTCTGTCACCTGTGAGAGAGGAGGAGGAGGCCTTATATAAGCCCCTGCAACAACTGTCCGGTTAGCACAATGTTAGGGACGTGGTAGTAACCACCCCGAACATGGAGCAACCGCTCAGAACATGCAAGGACACGTTCTGTTGGAAGTTGTGCCACCAGCGTAATTTACACTTTACGCACACAGTCCCTTTTACGCACCCTACGCACACTACGCACTCTACGCACACTGCGTACGCTGCGCACACTGCGCACTGGGCGTACTGGGCTGCGTAACTGGGCCAGCGTAACTGGGCTCGCGTAACGGACCGTGCAACGTGGTCGCGCAAGTGGCTCGCGCAACGAGCGCAACTTAAGCGCACTATGCGCCTAGCGACGATGCTGACGTGCTAAGTGCAAAGTGCGCCAACAAAACGCCACATTACGCCTCATGAGCCCTTGAGCCCGAGTCCGAGCCCGAGTCCGAGTCGCTAAGCCCCAACGGGGCTTAGCTCCTATGGAAATAAATTTCCCAAGAGCAAAAAGCATGAATGCTTTAATTGTTGATTTTAGCCTTTTTTCCACTAGAAAAATAATCCCACATGGCAAACCCATGTGCACCTCCACACCACATGTGCATCTCCAATAATAGCAAAGCTAATATATAGAGATACAAACCATTTGTTTTTTCCGATGTGGGACTAAACCTTTCTAAAGGAAAAACCAAAAACCCAACACTTTTGCTTCATTTTGCGTCGGTAAAGGGTCCAACAGGTTGTCTCAAACCTTTGCCTTTTAAGACACCGATCTTTACTTTTGCAAGTTAGTAGAAAGTTGAAACTTGAAATTGTAGAAGTACGTATCAGTTTTTCTGCATAATTTGAGAGAAACGAGTCAAGTGGGGAAGTATTGGTATAATCTTTTGAGATACATATAATACAGGGATAATCATTATATCTATTGGAATCTTGCCCAATCCTATGTTGGATGGATACTCCTCTAGAGGACATATTGGTGTCCGTATCCATATCCAGCATGACACTTCTTCGACACTTGGTGTCGGATATCACTCGCCCATTTCTACACTCCAAAGGGACCAAAAACACTCTTAGGCCTCGTTTGGTTCGCGGAATCATGCGGTAGGGAAAGGAAAGTGATTACTTTTCTATGTTTGGGTGCCAAAGGAATTGAGAAGGAAAGGAAAGTGATTCCCAATGGAAGGAAAATTAGGGGGGAAAATGATTCCATCCATCCAAGCAAGGAATCACTTTCCCATCTTAAGTATTCACTTTCCTTTCCAAATTCTTTGGCATTTCCAAACATCGGAAAGGAAAATGAATGGGAATTGTAATTTCCCAAAGGAAAGGAAATGCCAAGGAATTGATTTCCTTTCCTTTCCTTTCCGCGAATCAAATGAGGCCTTACATATTCATGATGGTGCCAAACATATCTCAGATATAAGAAAGTAATTTTTTTTGTCATCAAATCCTTTCTAGAACTTTTTGGGATTTAGTTACTACACAAAACATTCGGAAATATAAATACTATTAAGATCTGAATCATGTATGAAGTATGTATAGATATGTTTCCATGTATGCATATTATGGTACACATACCATGCCCGTATCCTAATTTTCTAAAATCCCCTATTCCTAATGCATGTCATGACCATATACAAATTTATGTTGACGCTTATGCAGCCTAGACTCAAGTCCATGTTATTCACAAATTCATGTATCCATTCTTATTATGGGCTTCCAATTCCAACCATGCTAACTTCATTTTGCTACAGGAATTTGCTTATATTTGTCTTTATATTTGCAATTGATATCTGGTTCTTACATCTATATTTGTGGTGTTATTTAATGTTGTGGATTCTTAAATTTGCAGCTTATGAGTCTTCATCTCATTCAGTAGCTCTCATCCAACAGAGGTCTCCAGTTATGACGGTACCCACCCACCCCCACTCCCCCACCCCACACACACACCTTTTACACCTCTCTCTTCATGCTTTCAATGTGAAACCCATTTAAACACCTCTGAATAATATAATGTTTTACACTGCCAAACAGTTGGAACGCTTCTGTCAGCAAACCCATGAGAATTTTCAGTCGTCAAAACACCCTAAATAAACTGCAATGAGATTTACTTGCACCATTAGCTCAGCAGACTAAGAACTCGTCACCTTTTTTACTTTACAGATGACTGATAGATGTTATAGGGATGCAATGAGCTGGGCCAAGTTGAGCTTGACATGTTTAAGCTTGGCTCATTTAAGGCTAGAACTTATTAAAGCCGTGTTGCAGTATGAGCTGAAAACTTTGTCCAAGCTCTAGCTCGAGTAGGAGCTCGGTTCGAGAGTGGTTCATGAGCTGCTCCAGCTCCAACTCGAGTGAATATCAGATGCAATGTAGAAAAAAAAATCCATTAGGCCGTGGGTTGGGCTTGAATAGAATCAGCACTAGCATTAGGAATTTTTAGTTTTTGGGTCATGGGCCATCTGGTTTCTCTTTAATAAAGAACATAAGTATATAAAAGTTGACTTTGTAGAGTCGAGTATTTTCGAGCTTCCTCAGTCGAGCTTGTTTGCTAGCTTATGAACCGAGCTTCCCATGTTAAAGTCTTAAAGCTCTGCTCATTAAGCTAATCAAGCTCATTTCCATGTTCAAGATCTGCCTGTTGATAAAGTTGATTTGAACTGATACGAGCTTTATCGATACAAATCTAATTGAGCTTTTATTGAGTTAAGTCGAGCATGCGAGCTGCTGATTCCATTTGCAGCGCTCGATGTTACACTTTGTGATATGGTAGGATTTTAGTAATTATTGGATGTCATTGTTGCAGGGAATGATGGTTGACTTTGCCAAAAATTTGGCACATTTCGTATTGTCCGCTGGAAAGAGGCATGTAGTTATCCTCTCCAGCTTGGATTCTGGAAAGAGGAAAAACATTGATGAATCCAGGTAATGAGCATATGTTTGACATCAAATTCCGGTCTTTTGTTGCAAATACAGTGAGTCATATGGATCTACCTAATGTCATATCTACTTTTAGTCAAATGCAGATATACTACATTTCAAGTGCCAATGCTGATGGAAGTGATGGAAGATGTGAACAACTAGGATGGAAAAGACTCAAAGAATATACACCTTCTGAGAGGCGATGGAAAGACCTCGAGAACCTAGCTGAAGGAAAGTCTGGACAAGAAGATGCAGATAGTTTTGAGGATGAATTGCTTGATGATGATTATTATGCAAGCTTGCCCTTCGCTGCATTATTCACCTGTTGTAAGGTAATGCATCTTGGTGGACTTTCTTTATAGTTCCTTTAACTTGTCAAGTTTGACTTGCTCATCTCTTTTGTGTATCTAGGCTCAAGGCTTAGATGTAACTTGTTTATTATGCTATTGCTCGGAAGGAGATAACATAGCAGATTCTTTTCAATTGGCTGAGGCAGCTTGCAGTTTTGTGGGACTGACCCCGGAGAAATTTCATGGTAAGTATGGGCCTTGTGATAGATCAAATAAATATTCAATTGGTTCTATCAACGAATAACTGCTGATTTTGCCTCTAAGATACATTAGCAATTTTTTTTCCATGTCCAGATAGTTGAGATTGTTACTCTAATATAGGTGGTAGTCAATATATTTGTGAAGTTTGCATTATCAATGAATGCTAATTTTTCTTATCCATCTCCTATTCTCCCTATGTTGTGACACTGCTTGAAAGTCAAGTGGGTATTATAAGTATAGTAGAAAGTATACTATTGTTAGTTGATATGCCTTGCCAATTGGAATTTCAGGTAATGAACCTGGTGGATGGACTATTCCTCTTTCGTGGAAGACGGTTTATGGGCCACCACCTGATATCTCCATCTTTTAGTCTCCACTGGGAGATGCAGGTGAGGCTACTTTGTACGAAGCTCTTGTTGAAGCTTCTTTAATCAAATTTGTTTGGTACTAATTTATCTTGAAAATACAAATGTTTGAAGAGAATACAATTATGAACTAGAAGCACAATACATCTTTATTGGAAATGACAATACCATGTTTTCATTTCAGGACTAGCAATTTCACCAATGTAAAAATATGAATTCTGTAAAAGATGATGAATGAAACTTCACATCAAAATCAGGACCAAGCTCAACGATATTTGAGTCACGCAAACTCTAACAACCATCAAACTTCAATTAGGCATGGTAGTCAAAGGTGTGCCTCGGGCACACCTAAGACGCGCCTCATAGAAAGGCGCAACAATTGCGCCTCGCACCTCACTACGCGAGTAGCCTTTCTTCGGGCGCACCCAAGGTGCACCTTTCAACAAGGCACAACCAAGAAAATGTGCGGCTTATGTTTTTTTTTTTAAAAAAAAGAGAGCATAGTTTAGAGTATCGGTCGATACCGATACGGTTTGGCATGTCCTGATCCGATACCGACCGATACCCTATACTGACCGATACCGACATTGGAGGCCTCTTTTTCGGTCAATTCGACAAAGAAAATTTAACGAAAAAGACAAATCAACAAGGGTTTGACGCATAATAAGGTTATAAAAGTATGTAAAAGAAGAAATTTTATCTATTGCACGTGAACCAATCGGTAAGGGTGACTACTATTTCATTTAATTTCAAAACTACTAAGAAATAACACTAAAAATACTTAAAGTTATGCCTAAATGTATAAAATATATTTTTTAAATGTTAATAATGTATTAATAATTATTTGTTTGTCGATACCAAAAGTCCGATACTCCGATCCGAAACTGCCGATACTACCGATATTGCCAATATCGATACTCATAGGAATTGTCCGATACCGATACTGCGAACCGTGTAAAAAGGATTTTAGGTAGGGAGATAGCCCTTACCTCATACAAGTGGGAGGGAGGTAACATTTTTCATGGTTGTCAAAGTTGTTACAATTGAGCTGGAAAAACTAAAATTTACTAAAAGTTTGGCAGGGAGAATACAAACTCTTGTTAGTTCTGTTGACTGCTATTGCTGCTTTACTAGTTCACTTATGTTTTAACATATTTTTGTTGGTTTTAGTATGTTATTTGGTTTTGTTTCGTACATTATATATATATATATATATATATATATATATATATATATATATATAAATTTATATATATAATAATAATAATAATAATAATAATAATAATAATAATTATTATTATTATTATTATATATTTTTTGCGTCTCACTTCGCTTGGGCGCGCACCTTAAGTGCGCTTGTGCCTCGGACAATATGGACTATTTGCGCTTCGAGTGTGCGTTGCGTTTTGACTTTTGACAACCTTGCAATTATGTAATAAAACTATATATATATATATATATATATATATATATATATATATATATATATATATATATAACCGTCAGATATTTGAGGGGCTGGTCACCCCTCCGGTAGGCATTCTCCATAACATCGAGTTTGATGTAAATGCTATGGGGAATTGATGAGTGGGAGTCCCACTTTGATTGTATGTTGTAAGAATATTGCATTACTTTTGGAATAAAATTTACCCTTTTTCCAATATATATATATATATATATATATATATATATATATATATAATGTCAAAAGTTAGGCTTCATCGTAGAAGTTTTCTTTTCAAAAATATCCTTATATTTATTAATTAAAAAGATTACTTAAAGTTAATAGGGGTAACTAGGTAATAACGAGAGGATTCTTTTGGTCTTTTCAAATAGTCTTACATGCATGTATAAAATAATAAAATAATAATAATAATATAATAATTAATATTTATGACTTTTAGTCTTCCTAATAATAATATACTTCTATTATTTGCTCTTTCCAAGTAGCATAAAATACGTGGAACGCACTTGCACATATACTAGTTTATATGTATTGTGATTTAATTGCAACACCTATTTGTTTTTCTCTCTTTTATAAACTTTATATATACAAATTTTGCACCCCTGACATTTCAGACTTACAATTTTAGCATGCGTATAGATTTCACATTTTTTTCACTTCCTAACCTCCATATTTGTAAGATAAGAACTAGAACAGACATCTTTTATATATATATATATATAGAGAGAGAGAGAGAGAGAGAGAGAGAGAGAGAGAGAGAGAGAGAGAGGACTTCATTTGAGCTCGGTGAGCGTGGTATATCGTGGCCATCCGAACGATCGACATCGTTCATCGTGATCTATAGACACCTTGAATGTTTATAAATAAAAATGAAGTGATTTGAATAATTTGTCGATCGTTCATCGTGATCTATAGACACCTTGAATGTTTATAAATAAAAATGAAGTGATTTGAATATTGTAACTCATGCATCAGGTGGAATCACCCTTAAAAAAGGGGAAGGGATGACTTTCAATTACCGCCTCTTAAAAAGTCTAGTATGATTCTGCACGGTGTATGAGGTGCAATTATTCAAATCATTTAATTGCTTTTTATTTATAAACAATCAAGGTGGTATATAGATCATGAACGATGCCCGTATAAAGTTCCGTTGATAAGCTTGTAGGAAAGATAGGTTATGCTCTTTTTAAATAAACAAGAATATGTGGTTGGTTGTAGATTTTGTTTCGATTGAAAGTTGTGTATTCAGTTTCTCATGTGTTTTGCCAGGTATGTGTTGGCAGATATCAAGATCTGGAGATAGGTACGTGTTGGCAGATATCAAGATCTGGAGATTTTCTGCTGTTAAGGTTGAGAGTGAGTGTTGGCTAGAAGGTATGCAAGCACAAAAGTACCTCCATTTCTTCTGGAGCTACTAGCAATGGGAATAGAGTGGCCAAGGTCTTGGAAAAACATTGGAGTAGATACAAATGGAATAGCTGTTACCATGACACTTGTTTCCACTGCTGGGTACTTCATACGTGGAAGTCCAAGTATTTCAAATGTAGCTAACATATAAGTACGCGATGACGATTTTAGCAAAAATATTATTAAGCAGTTGGTAATTTTTTGTGACATGAGTTATAATTTGTAAGTGAAAGACCTGGTGTTGCTTTCCCAACCACCCTATTTTCTTGTGAGATACGGCTAAAGTATCCACGTGGCTGTGGAAATAATGAGATAATTGATGACAGCTGTATAGTTTTAATGGGTCAACTATGTGATCCATCTAAAGAACAACAGGTAGATACTGAGAATAGAGAGCTGTCACTTATGTCATCCGTAACCTGTGACAAAATAGAATAGACTTTGGTAATTTTCTTTATTTTATTTTCGGAGTTTTGACCAAGAAGAGGGATGCTAGAAGAAGCAATGTGGGCCAGTTTTTGCGATAATTGAGCGGATGTAAAAGAAAAGTGTACGTTCTGGCGGATGAGGTTTTAGCATAGCAATATGCATATATTTCTGCACGTCGGGCAACGGGGCCAATTGTTATGGTTGCAGCTACTCCTGGTGTATAGGTTCCTTAATGATATAATACTAATTTATAACCGAAAATGAGAAGGTTTTATTTAAAGAAATAATTATGACTGTAACTATCTGTGGATTGTGACCTAGTGGTAGCAACGGGGGCCTCGACGCGGAAGGTGCAGGTTCGAATTCTTCCTTGGCATTTGCCAAGCCGGATAAAAGGACATTTCAAAAAAAAAAAAAAAAACTTTTCGTACTCGTACATGTGAAGAACTCAATGGTCAACGGTATGGTAATACAAAATGATGGCGATACATCGATTGTCATTGATAAAAAAGGAAATTCAAAAGCCAATGGTCAATGAATAGATAGTAATTCTAAACTTTGGGATTTAAGATAGTTGAAATTAACCAGTAAAGAGTAAAAACTTGTGACAGTTGGTTCATTAAACAGGGGTATGGTAGCTTATTGATAAAATTGTTGAAGCTTGTTTTGGTTGTTTTCCTCTTGTTTGTTTAATGTTTATCCTTCAGTAAGTTGTGATCTAGATAAACATACTCTATAGTTGGGTTGGACGTGTAGTTGACTAGAATAGTGTAGCATGATTGGGTTGGACGAGGGTTAAGGAGGTAACTTCTAAATACTATATCCACAGGATTCAAGGTTAGCTGTAGTTTCCTATACCTTAAAAATGCCTAGCCTATGAGTTGAGGATCTCTCTAAGAAAATAAATAAATAGATAATAATTGAAGGGTGATAGAATGTCAAGTGTAAGTTTCTTAAAGATAGGAAATCGTTACAATTACCCTAAATCTAAGGAGCTTTCTTTTTTGGTAATGTAGTGGATTAATCATCTGCACATGAAAACATCACAGACCCTGTAATCGTAATCGCAATGTAATCAAAAAGATTTTTTTTTTTTTTTTTTTTTCCATTTGATTACATTGTGATTATGATTACATTACAGTGTACCAAACGAGGCTTTAATTAAATAGCAAAGGGAAATGAGCTAGCCGAAAACTCCTACCTTTCCTCTTTTGTACCACATTAGTGAGATATGTCCATCAAAGAGAATTCAAGACAAAAGCAGTTAAGCCTCAAATCCCTGGATTATATGTCAGTGCCACAAGCATGGGACTCAGGTCGCGTGAAAGCCAAAGCACATCATGAACTTAGAAGGAGCACTTGCAGTAACATAGAAGATCTCGAGAGTAGAGGTAATTAATTAGTTTAGATTGCTTATGATTGGTTGTATGGTTCTTGGATATGTTGTTTAATGTTAGGTCAGGGATTGGTGTTCTTGAATGTCTTGCCGACACATGGAACTATCCGAGTTGAACGAAGGCGGGTAGAGGCTCTTTAGGATAGTAAATGAGTTTGATTACAAGAGAGGGAAGTTGGTTAAATTAGTAGACGCTTTTTTAGTGGTCGAGAAATTGTTAAATTTCGAGATAATTGCATAGGGTAGTGTTGTTTTAGACATTGTTTGTTTTGGATTCTAGAATAGTTACATATCTATTCTTCCTTTATGATTTTTTTTTTATAAATGATTGGTAGTCGCGAGGAAGAATGCAGTAGTAAGAATCTGCAGCTGGTAGTCGCGAGAAAGAATGGAATAGTAAGAATCTGCAACCTGAATGATGTGGTAGGTAACGGATACATAGTTATTAATCTTAGTTGTGGATAGAATAATTACATGCTTTGCTTGTGGATTGATGCTTACATACGCTAGTTGCTTGATTGTGAGTTTGACATGCGAGAGAGGTTTCCTAACATGTTTGACGACTAAGGCAAAAGTTAATAGTTAAAATTTGATTGTATGATTGCTCGATAGGTTTGATTGTTGCTTGTATATGTTTGTTTGAATTTTGAGGACAAATTTTTTTTAAAGGAATAGTTTGTAGCATTTGCTACTGGAAAAATCCTAACTAAAAAAAATATAGCGAGGGAACTATAAGTTGGGTAAGCTTGGATTAGTGAGAATGACACCCTAGAAACACCTTAAAATAGTCTACGAATTTACTTAGAATTTAAAGAATTTTCCTAGAAACTGTTCGACATGGACAAAAGTTGGAAAACTTTGTAATGATCCGAACGAAAAGAGATACAAAAGAAGTCATAAATAGAAAAATCTAAGTACGAGTGATTCTTGAGAAGTGTTGCGATGGTGATCGAACACTGTAGTGGTTCCCTTTACTCCGTTGACGATCTGACGACGAGAAGAAGTTGTTCTGACTCTCTGGATGTCTCTCTATGGATAGTCCGTGCTCGAGATGGAAATCAAGTCGAAGACCCAAAATGAAGGAAGGCTTCTTCTATTTATAGGCGGGTGAAATGAACCATCCATGCGCACATATGAGATACGCTCATGGGTTTTTTTGGCTGGCAGGAGCGCTGCGCGCATGAGGTTCGAACTGAATTTGTTGTGACTGCATGTTGGGATCCAGTTGTTGCTGAGATCTTAGGTGGTTGGCACCCGTTCATAGGCGTGACCGAGTCAGTGACACGTGGAGTATGTACATTGCTCAAATATCTCCAACTGTTGAAACAAAATTTATTTGATGCACTGACTGGGTTCAGAATGTGAGCAAACTGGGCGCATGGCCTGTGGGACGCATGCAAGATGTAGTCAAATCAAGCCACGTGGCGTGGCACAACTGTAACTGACAAATGAGTAATGATGATGCCGACGTATGTGCTGACGTAGGCGCACGCAGAATGATGCTTCGTTTGCTATGTAACCGTCGACTACACGTTTCTCGAGGCACATGTTGCACCGTGATCGAGCGACAACTGACATCTGAATTAACTGCTAATGGGATAGTTCTGGGTGGCCATATTGGCGCATTGACTTTGAGGTGCATCATTTTGATTTGGCCCATTTTTGTTTGGGGGACGCATTGTCTTTGGTCAACTTCCTAAATCCTGCCGCTGCATATGGCGTGGGGCTCAAAATGATGACTTTGACTGGACTTAGCCAAAATCGAGGTGGCAGATTCATTGTCATTAATATGAGATTCATCACATTGATTTCGGAGGTGGCAAGTTCATTTCCGTTAATGTGAGATTCATCACATTAATCTCAGAGCTTTTGACTGGCTGTCACTAGGCGCATGGGTCTGACTGTGCTTTGGCCTATAAATAGGGGTGTTTGAGAGAGAAATACTTTACTCATTCTCTTTACAACCGACTTCATGTCCGAAACAGACTTAGCTTTCGATGGCCATGAGCCTCCTCCTTGTCGCATCAGTCGACTGTAGGTTGTAGATCTCTTCGATCAAAGAAGCTACTATTTTGATGAAGAAACCTATCAGAGAACTGAGATGCGCCTGGCTGATTGTTGGTAGAGTAGTTCGTGCTCGTGTAACATAGTGGCTGTGTTTTGCCCCGAGACAACGTCGAGTGCCAAGATGTTGATTACATGATTTGGATTGATTGCCAATCCAAACTCTGTTTAACCAGTATTCGTTCAAATGGCAGAAGTACTGCGCTAGCTGTTAGCGGCTAATCTATATGGCCGAAGACAAGGTTAAGGCTGCGCATGCTACCAACGTATGATCGAAGCGATGCGCCTATGCTGCCAGCAGCTCATACACATGACAGAAGTGTTGCGCCTATATTGGATAGTCAGAGTAAGCTCTTAGCAGTAGATTTTCCATGTAATTAAATCTACTTTATGTAATAGATTTTCAAGGAATATCAATAAAAATCTTTTTTTATGCACTTTTGTTTCTGCTATTTTGGGATGCGGCAAGTTGTGTAGACTTCAGCAGATGATGTTCAACAGTACATAGAGATGCACTTGTTTACTTTTATTTTATTTTATTTTGGAGCGCATCATATTCCATGCTTCTACAGAAACTATAGAAACAATTTATTTATAATTAAGTACTAACATCTAGAAGTTTTAATATGAGCACTTAGTTCCAAATTTTGATAGTAGGGTTTACAATCATAATATATTTTCCCTTAATTTTTTTTCCAGAATTTAGGAATTAATTTGATATTTATTTTGATTTAATTAAGTAAAAGATCTAATTATTAAATAAATTTAGAGATTAAAAAGAACAGAAAAAGATAAAAGGAAGTGAACCCCTTCTTCCTACCAACGTAGGGGCCCCACGGGTCAGGCTCACCAGCGCAACAACGATTGGGGCTTGCAGGTGCAACCGCCCGCACCAAAAAAATTGACCTTAATTTGACGCCTGTCTCGAAGATTAGTCGTAGCAGAGCGTGCGTGCGAGCCACCTATCCGTGTCACACCCACATCACACCCTCCATCTTCGACCGTTAGATCGGATGGCCAGATTAGTCATGGTCATCTATTTTTATAAAGGTTTCTATAAAATGATTTTTAGGGTTAGTTTTTTTGGGAGTTTGATGTTCGTTACAACATTTAGGTCAACTTGTAGGGATTGTATTTAAAACACATGAACTTCTTTTTGATTGAAATTTTGTCAGCACCCCAATCAACACACTACAAGAAAAATGACGATTCTTGACGGTTTATAAGTTGACGGTCGTCGAAAACCGTCAACAATAGTGGTTATCTTGACGGTATTAGGCTTACGTCAAGAAACCACCCCCTTTTTTGTTATATAATAAAATTTGACCATCTTACTTGACGGTTTTAGACGAACCCGTCAAGAAAAACCATTTAATTTATTGACGGTTTGGTTGTAACCGTTAACTAAAGTAGTTGCGGGAAAATTATCGCTGAAAAATTCGAACATCGGTCCATGCCATTTTGGTAATTTTTTGATAAGTTTTTTGTTGTTGACGTTTTTAATCAAAAAAGGGATCGAGGGTTTCTCATATTTCACATCCACACAACTCAATTTTCCCCGATCGGCCATGCCTGTTTCACTTAATAAAATGCCTAAAATTGGCTTTTGAAAGAAAACGAAAAAAGTACAAAAAGTATAAATTGTTCTGGAAAGTATTACTATGGAAGTCTGATCTAAGAGCGATTATTTTGTTCCTTGGACCATACGATGATGATGAAGAAAACTGCTTGAAGAAGACAAACAATCGGAAGAACTAAGTCACCAGAAAGGTATCGAGCAACGGCACTGATGGCACAGTCGAATGCTTTCCTGCTTTGCTTCACCCTGTTCTTCAGAAAAAGTTGAAGAAATGCTTCTGGGAATATCACTCTGAAAATATGAGTTCTCTCAGAGTCTCCTGTCCTGTCTCTCTATTGATCTCTTGAGGATGTTTGTGTTAAAAAATAAGTCTATTTATAGACTAGACCCTCTGTGCGTAAAAAGCAACAAAATTGGGTCTCTACGCGAGTAACTGTCACCCACGATGAAAATCATCCTCTACGCATGATGACACGTGTCCCATGTAGAGTTTTGATCTCTACGCATGGTGACACGTGTCCCACTACTTCAACAAAATACGGAGAGCACGTACACACATTCCTCGATAAGTGTGGCATAAAAGCCACATAAGCAGACCACGTTCTCATGTAGCCAGAAAAGATCGGACGTAAAAATGACCCAAAATATACTTCCTGCGTAAAGTAACAGACTGGGTGTAAAATAGCCCAAAATAAACTTCCCGCGTAAAGTGGCTAAAAATAGCCTTGAACGTAAAATTAGATCAAATAAACTTTACGCACACAACAACCTTGAGCGTAAAAGCTCAAATAGCTTTCGTGTGTAAAAGAAGCAATCTCTTGAGCGTAAAGTAGCCCTATCTGCACACTAAACGACAGTGTTGGGTTTGGTGTAAATCAAATCTTCTAGACTTCTGTGCTGTCCACTGTCAGAAAATCATTACGTCAGAACAGTATCACGCGTATTAAATGCGATGATTTGACAGCCTGCCCTTCGCGTAAAAGCTCAGTGAACAGCTCTCGCGTAAAGTAGCTCGCGTAGAGTTGTACTCTGTTTGATCTCCGCGTAAAGTCTGAGTCTGAATCAGTTTGAATTGCGTAAAGTTCTCAACTTCTTTGACTTGGTCTATGAAGTACTTTTTACGCTCCTACAAGACCTCCTTCAAAGTTCTCAAATTATTTTCAAAATTTGAAATACTTTGAACAGAAGCGTAAAATCAGAGAATTTCAACAGTCCGCGTAAAAGTCAAGATACTCAACGGTCATCTGCGTAAAATTCGGGATATCAACAGTCCGCGCAAAAGTTGAGATATCCAACCGTCAGCGTGAATTTCGGGAATTTGAACCGATTTTAAAATTTCTCTATAAATAGAGCTTTACGAGTACATAGAGAACTTTACTCGTCTTTTACAATCCCGAACTTTCTTTATTCTCTCTCTTTCTTCGAAACTTCGTTCCAAATCCATGGCCCCCAAGGGCAAGATCGCCGCCGGCAGCAAGGGCAAGAAGCCCGCCACTGATTGATCATCGGCCGACCGCACAAAAACCACTGTCCCGTCATCGACGACGCCCCGACAGAGCAACCCCGCCGTAGCTCCGGCAATGAAAGGTAGAGCACTAAACTTCGGCCACGAATTCGTCGGAGAAGAAGTGTCACGCCCCAGATCCAGAATACTGGAGAGCGGGGGCAGACACAGCCAGCTACGTATATTGAAATAGAATACATCTCAACTATACGGTCACGGCTGTCTGGATATGAGGGTTTACTACAAGCCAGCAGTCTCTTAATGTCAAGCCTATTGTCTCAATCTCAAGCAATTAACAGAGTTACAAGATGTTAGAGCATCAAATATATATATATAAGGCGTCCCAAATATTACATATTGGATGATCAAGTAGCTAGTCTTACAAAATGTCAGGACTAGCAAAGAGTACATCTTACATGATCAACCCTAGGATATGTTCATCATGTTTACAACATCAAGAAAATGTACATACGAGCTAACAGGTGCTCGTCGGCAACGCCACAAAAGAATAATTAGTTTACATATAAGTGGGTGAAACAAAAAGAAAACCCACTCGAAGCCTCGGTTTCTTCTAGTCGTCACCATTGGGCTGGAGGTGCGGTAGATCCTCGGGTGCTGCTCCGAAATCTGGCCACACAAAACCAGCTGGGTCAAACCCCAGAAAGAGCAAGTACCACAAAGGAGGCCACAAATAAGAACAAAAGCCAGCATATCAGAACATAAGAAATAAAAGAAGTACAAGTAATAAAATACACAGAGCGATAAACGACTAGGGATGTAGAACCATTCCGGGAGCCAGGTTACAATCCTTAAACCAAACAAGGACCGGGATTGTACCCCTTCGCCTGAGTAGTTCACTGTCTCTACCCATTTATCGTTAGGGATAAGTAAAACAATCATGATCAAGAGTTCCAGGTGCAGGGGCTAGACAAAACTTAAACGGGGCTGGACACCATTCATCCACAATCGGCCAAGCAAGTACTACGGCTTACTACTTTAACTAACTAGGGTTATCACAAGCCTAATTACTAGCAAGATGCAAGTGAGAAACTCCCAGTCCCAAGCCCTGCAGACCATCCAGTTATCCTTCCGCGGGTTGAGAGTATAGGTGGGTACATCGCCCGGGAGACAAATGTACCCTTAGGTGACTTAGAGGTGCAACACATGACAGTGTGCTGGAAATGTGCTCTACTCATCGGCAAGCTACAAGTCCATTAATGCCTCCAGATAACGAGACTGCCTGTGACCGGGAATTCTCCATGTTCTAATTTGGTCTACTCATTACCTAGTCCAATTTTAGTGTGAGTCCCTTGCCGTGGTACCCAGGGGATCACGTCCTAGACATGATGCAAGACTGGACAAGTAGATTAAGCAAGCACAGGATGCACACCCACGGTGTCATGTCAAGTAGCAAGTCAGGTGAGCCTACCGCAGTAGCCCAAATTATCAATTCATCAGGTCATGGTCTCTTGTCGAGTTACATGTTGCCAAGTCATGTTCAAGTCATCAGGTCGGTTTACAAGTTGCAGGTTGAAGAAAAATAACAAGTCACAAAAACTCCAATTTGTGTCCAAGCATGTCAAGCCCAATCAAGTGATGTAGTGGACATTAAACATCAAAAGCTCCAATAAAACCAAATGGAGAATCCCAGAGAAAGCATTAAAATCACGGGGGAGTAAGGCAAACAGAAGAGCGCGCGCGTAAGGCCTTGGGCGGCTCGCGTAAGGGAACAGGGGCAAGCGCGCAATGGAACGGGAGAGGGACCCACATGCAAAATGGCGGCTGAAACAAGGGGGGCCACACGCGCAGAGCGCGCGCGTAAGGCAGCGAGAAAAAGGGGGGGGGCCACGCACGTGGACGCGCGTAGAGGAGGTGCTGCTCCCGCGCACAGCTAAAAGGGGAGGGCCCCACGCTGGCGCCAGCAGCTGGGAACGGGAGAGGGCCCCACACGCGCAGAGCGCGCGCGCGTAATGCAGCGAGAAAAAGGGGCCCACTGCTTGCGTAGAGGCTGCAGCGGCTGCCGCGTAGAGTTAGGGGCCCGCTGCTTGCGTAGAGGCTGCGCAGAGGGGAAAAGGAGGAGGGGGCGCCCCCCACACGCGCAGAGCCGCTCGCGTAAAGCGCTGGCCGCTGGCAGCACGCGTAGCGACTGCAACCGCATGGCGTAACACCACTGGTGTTGCCAACAAAGGGAAAGGAGGAGTTCTTCTCCTACCTCTAGCTGAGAGGAAGAACCCAACCCCTAAAACTTGCAAAATCCATAACTTTCTCATTTTAAAACGAAATCAGATTTCGTAAAGACTAAAGTTGTATAAAACTTAATTCTCCACAACATAGAAACCTCAAAAACCATCCAATTCAAAGTTTATTAAATGAATTTCAAGGAAAACCGAGATTAATGAAAAGTTAGATCTAGAGAGATCCATGCTTCAAATCGAGAAATTCCAAGTTCTAATATTGTTCTAAACTAGCTAAACAAAACTTTCGAACAAGAAGAATCATGGTTTCTTTTCTTTTGATGGCAAGATGCACTTGCCTATGGTGGAGTTAAAGGGTTTTAAGAGGAAGAAGAAGAAGAGGATGCTGGTGGTGTTGATGTTAATGAAGAGAGAGAATGGTAGGTAAGGTTATTAATGGGTGGTGGTGTGGTGGAGGTAAGGGATAGTGTAGGTTAAAGTGATCCATAGCAATTCCGACCAAAGCAAGCCAGGCCGAACCCTCCAAGGGCCCATCTCCTATGAAATAATAATAATAATAATAATAATAAAATTAAACCCAAATCCGTAATGCAACCCAATAAGTTAATAAAGTCGGCCCAAGGCCAAATACGGGAAATACAGGAAAATAATTACCAGAAAATTCAAGAAAATTCCAAATGCGCACAGGAATACGAAATACGGGAACCGAAGGTGACAACTCTACCCACCTTAAAGGAATTCCATCCTCGGAATTAAATCAAGGAGTTAGAGATTGCCACGACAAGCTACACTAACCACAGACAGACTAAGCAGGCAATCATACAATCATACATTCAAGCAAGGATGGAGAAGGCGTAAGGCACAAGGAAGACATTATACCTTACGAGTCAAACAGGTAGGGATATCGCGATCGGATGTCGTCCTCACGCTCCCATGTTGACTCACCCAGAGAGTGATGACCCCAAGCAACACGGACTAAGTTAATAGTCTTGTTCTTGAGCGTCTTTTCTCTCCGGTCCAATATAGACACGGGCCTCTCCTCATACGAAAGGTTGGTACCAACAACCAATTCCGAATGATCTAGGATATGGCTCGGGTCCGGGATGTACCGTCTTAATTTGGACACATGGAATACATCATGTACCTCACTTAGCGACGGCGGAAGAGCGAGACGATAGGATACATCACCTACTCGCTCTAGAATATCGAACGGCCCTATATACCTAGGACTAAGCTTTCCCCGTACGCCAAAACGAATGACGCCACGGGTAGGCGAGATCCTAAGGAATACATGGTCGCCGACGGCAAATTCTAAGGGACGCCGATGAGCATCGGCCCAATGGCGCTGGCGTTCCTGAGCAACTCGGAGGTGTTCTCTGACTTTCCTGACCACTTCAACCGTCTGAGAAATCAGTTCTGGACCGAGCATCTGCCTCTCTCCAACATCGTCCCATGCTAACGGAGATCTGCACTTCCTGCCATACAGAGCCTCGAAGGGAGCCATCTGGATACTGGCCTGGAAACTATTGTTGTACGAGAATTCCACCAGGTGCAGGTGATCCTCCCACGAACCACCGAAATCGAGGGTACACGATCTCAACATATCTTCAAGAGTCTGGATCGTGCGCTCTGACTGACCATCTGTCTGCGGATGATATTCTGAGCTGAACTTGAGGCGAGTCCCCAAACTTTGATGAAGACTGCGCCAGAAGTGCGATATAAATCTCGTATCCCTGTCTGATACTATGCTGACTGGCACTCCGTGAAGTCTGACAATCTGCCTGAGATACATCTCTGCTAGCTGTGCCGTCGACTGTCCAACTCTAAATGGAAGAAAGTGTGCCACCTTGGTAAGCCTGTCCACAATGACCCAAATAGCATCTCTGCCTGCCGGAGACCTGGGTAATCCAGTCACGAAATCCATGGTTATGTGTTCCCATTTCCATTCTGGGATCGGTAAAGGTTGAAGAAGTCCAGCTGGCCTCTGATGTTCAGCCTTGACCTGTTGGCAAACCAAACATCGAGAGACATACCGGGCTATCTCCCTCTTCATACCATTCCACCAAAAGTGCTGACGAATATCTCTGTACATCTTCGTGCCGCCTGGGTGAATGGAGTACTGCGAACTGTGAGCCTCTGCCATGACTTCCTGTCTGATATCTCCACTGGGTACACAAAGACGCGAGCCGTGTCGAAGTGTACCATCTTTATGAATACATAACTCTGGCCTTCTTCCCGCTTCACACTTAGCTCTGAGCCGCTGAATCTTGGAATCTGTTAACTGTGTTGTCCGGATCCTCTCAACTATGGTGGACTGAATCTGCAAGCTAGCCATCATGGCCACATTGGAAGGGAGGACAACTTCAATTCCCATCTTCTGAAGATCTGCCAATAGATCTGGTTGTGCCGTCAGGAAATAAACTCCGGCTCTCCTGCTCAATGCATCTGCTACCACGTTGGCCTTCCCTGGGTGATACTGCAAGTTCACATCATAGTCCACAAGTAGCTCGAGCCATCTTCTCTGCCGCATATTAAGATCTTTCTGGGTGAAAACATATTTCAGACTCTTGTGGTCAGTGAATATCTCCACTCTGTCTCCGTACAAATAGTGTCTCCAAAGCTTCAGAGCAAACACTACCGCGGCCAATTCCAAGTCGTGGGTCGGGTAATTTTTCTCATGATCACGAAGTTGACGTGATGCATAAGCAATTACCTTCCCATGCTGCATCAAAACACATCCCAATCCTCTGCCTGAAGCGTCGCAATAAACTGTGAATCCTCCGGTCCCATCTGGAAGTGTGAGAATGGGAGCCGTAATCAAACCTCGCTTCAACTTCTCAAATGATTCCTGACACTCTGCTGTCCAAACAAACGGCACATCCTTGCGGGTCAACTGGGTCATCGGCGCTGAAATCCTTGCAAAATCTGAGACGAACCGCCGGTAGTAGCCGGCCAATCCTAGAAAGCTGCGAACCTCTGCCACTGAACTGGGTACTGGCCATGACTCGATAGCCACAATCTTCTGGGGATCCACTTCCACTCCTCCTCTGGTAATGATGTGACCCAAGTACGAAATGCGATCGAGCCAGAACTCGCATTTACTGAACTTGGCGTACAACTGGTGCTCTCTGAGAATCTGGAGAACAATTCTGAGATGCTGCTCATGCTCTGCTTCACTCTTGCTGTAGACCAGGATGTCATCAAGGAACACTATCACAAACTGATCCAAGTAAGGCATGAAAATACGGTTCATGAGATCCATGAACACTGCCGGCGCATTGGTTGCTCCAAAGGGCATAACAAGGAACTCCCAATGCCCATATCTAGATCTGAATGCTGTCTTCGGGATGTCCTGCTCTCTGACTCTGATCTGGTGGTATCCTGACCGCAAGTCTATCTTCGAGAAAACTGAAGCCCCTTTGAGTTGATCAAACAAGTCATCTATCCTCGGGAGAGGGTATCTGTTTTTGATTGTCACTGAATTCAAGGTACGATAGTCTATACATAACCTGGACGTACCATCCTTCTTTTTCACAAGAAGCATCGGGGCTCCCCAAGGCGATCCACTAGCACGAATGAATCCCTTGGTTCTAAGTTCTTCAATCATATTGTACAAGACCTCTAACTCTGAAGGTGCCATTCTGTAGACTCGCTCTGATACTGGTGCTGTCCCAGGAATCAAGTCTATGGTGAACTCGATCTCCCGTTCTGGCGGCATCCCTGGAAGTTCCTCTGGAAAGACATCTGGAAACTCTTCAACTATCCGGGGCAACTGCACTGCTGCTACTGCCATCCGCAATACTGGAGGAGATGGCTCTACGGCGCCTCTGGAAAAGGAGAACTCTGGCTCCCCGGGAATACTAAAGACAACTCTGCCAACATGGCAGTCTATCCTAGCATAATGGTTCCTCAACCAATCCATGCCTAGGACTACATCATAGTCTGCCATAGGGAACTCTATGAATCTAGCGGGGAACTCTCTACCGCTAACTACGATCCGACACGAGGAAAACACTCGATCTACTCCCACAAGACCATTACCAGTAAGTATATTGAGCCTCACTGATAATGACTCGGGCTCCAATCCTATCCGTGTCGCGAATCGTGCAGACATGAATGAATGTGATGCACCAGAATCAAATAATACAGATGCTGGAAAGGTGTTGACGAGAATAGTACCTGCCACTACCTCACCTGGTGCAACTTCTTCTTCCATGGTCATCATCATAGCCTGACCTCTAGCTGCGGGTCCCCTCTGCTGGAAACCTCTCTGCCTGCTCTGCACTGGAGCCTGGGTGAACTGCTGCTGGTTCTGCTGCTGGAAGGCCTGGGCCTGGGTCGCCAATGGCCTCGGGTACTGCTGTTGCTGCTGAGGTACTGGTGCCGGTCCTCTAACCGATGGACTGGTTAGGTTGGACGAGGATGAGCTACCCCTATTCGGGCAGGTCCCTATCTGGTGGTCTGCTCCTCCACAAGCCAGGCACAATCCTCGTGCCCTACGACACTCTGCCACTACATGGCCCGGCTTTCCGCAATGAGAACATCCCACCGCGGAAGACTGCTTCTGCTTCTGCTGCTGCGGGTACGTCGGGGTCGAATGCTGAACCGACGTCACTGAGGCTGCCCGCCTCGGAGTTCCAATGGTTATACCCCTAGCTGCCGGGGCTGGAGCTGAAGATTGGTGCATCTGGTTGTGGGACCGCTTCCTGCCTCCGGTCCTGTCCACAATTCTCCGGGAGGTGTATTCATGCCTCCTAGCCGCCCTCAATACTGCGTCGAACGTCTGGTGCTCGAACTGCTCAACTGCCAACAAGATTTCTAAATGCAGCCCCTGCTGGAACCGCTGGGCCCTATCATACTCGGTTGCCACCAAGGTGGGGGCAAACCTACTCAGTCTAGAAAACTCGGTCGCATAGCCATCGACCGTCCTGTCGCCTTGCTTCAAGTTGGTAAATCTGGTCTGCAGATCGTACCGAGCCACAGCATCAAAGTACTTCGTCTGGAATCTCTCTCTGAACGTCGTCCAAGTAACTGGTGCCGCCAATCCCATGGCCTGAGCTGCCCACCAATCGCGAGCCAAGTCTAACAACTGAAGCCGTACCACCGCCACCTTCTCATTCTCAGGTGTCCTAGCTGCTTCTAGAACCACCTCGGTATCCTGAAGCCAAGCATCCGCGGCAACCGCATCTTCACTGCCGTCAAAGAAGGGAGGGTTCAAGCGCTTGAAACTGTTGGCTGCCTGATTTCCTGGATGACCTCCTCTATTCAGTGCATCATGAACTTCCTGGTGCAAAGCGTCGCTTCGACGATCTTGGGATGCAAGCAGTTCTCGGATAAGTCCTACCAAAGGTCCCTCATCCTGCCTAGCTGGTTGGACGGGCGGAGCTGTCTGAACTGGGGGCTCTCCTCCAGTAGGCTCAACTCTGGAGGCCACTCCGGAATGCTGGGCCTGATCTCCGGGTTGCTGCTGGCCCACGGAACGTGCTCCACCTTGTTGATCGGCAGGATCTGGTACAGTGCCGCTGAAGAAGACGACACAGGGAAACAATAAGGAAGGACCATGATAGATCAATGATACAAGCACATGATCAGGACAAGATTCTCAGGGATTCGATGATACGAGCAGAGATCAAGGGCGAGTACTGATTGAGACATCTATTCGGTAAACCCTCACATTTCTTGATTGACAAGACCTGCGTGGGCCACCACTTAAACCGTGTCACGCCCCAGATCCAGAATACTGGAGAGCGGGGGCAGACACAGCCAGCTACGTATATTGAAATAGAATACATCTCAACTATACGGTCACGGCTGTCTGGATATGAGGGTTTACTACAAGCCAGCAGTCTCTTAATGTCAAGCCTATTGTCTCAATCTCAAGCAATTAACAGAGTTACAAGATGTTAGAGCATCAAATATATATATATAAGGCGTCCCAAATATTACATATTGGATGATCAAGTAGCTAGTCTTACAAAATGTCAGGACTAGCAAAGAGTACATCTTACATGATCAACCCTAGGATATGTTCATCATGTTTACAACATCAAGAAAATGTACATACGAGCTAACAGGTGCTCGTCGGCAACGCCACAAAAGAATAATTAGTTTACATATAAGTGGGTGAAACAAAAAGAAAACCCACTCGAAGCCTCGGTTTCTTCTAGTCGTCACCATTGGGCTGGAGGTGCGGTAGATCCTCGGGTGCTGCTCCGAAATCTGGCCACACAAAACCAGCTGGGTCAAACCCCAGAAAGAGCAAGTGCCACAAAGGAGGCCACAAATAAGAACAAAAGCCAGCATATCAGAACATAAGAAATAAAGGAAGTACAAGTAATAAAATACACAGAGCGATAAACGACTAGGGATGTAGAACCATTCCGGGAGCCAGGTTACAATCCTTAAACCAAA
The DNA here is from genome assembly GCA_029216955.1 of Iris pallida. Taxonomy (NCBI): domain Eukaryota; kingdom Viridiplantae; phylum Streptophyta; class Magnoliopsida; order Asparagales; family Iridaceae; genus Iris; species Iris pallida. The sequence continues at coordinate 9,476,279 of JANAVB010034616.1, read as the reverse complement.
CAAGGACCGGGATTGTACCCCTTCGCCTGAGTAGTTCACTGTCTCTACCCATTTATCGTTAGGGATAAGTAAAACAATCATGATCAAGAGTTCCAGGTGCAGGGGCTAGACAAAACTTAAACGGGGCTGGACACCATTCATCCACAATCGGCCAAGCAAGTACTACGGCTTACTACTTTAACTAACTAGGGTTATCACAAGCCTAATTACTAGCAAGATGCAAGTGAGAAACTCCCAGTCCCAAGCCCTGCAGACCATCCAGTTATCCTTCCGCGGGTTGAGAGTATAGGTGGGTACATCGCCCGGGAGACAAATGTACCCTTAGGTGACTTAGAGGTGCAACACATGACAGTGTGCTGGAAATGTGCTCTACTCATCGACAAGCTACAAGTCCATTAATGCCTCCAGATAACGAGACTGCCTGTGACCGGGAATTCTCCATGTTCTAATTTGGTCTACTCATTACCTAGTCCAATTTTAGTGTGAGTCCCTTGCCGTGGTACCCAGGGGATCACGTCCTAGACATGATGCAAGACTGGACAAGTAGATTAAGCAAGCACAGGATGCACACCCACGGTGTCATGTCAAGTAGCAAGTCAGGTGAGCCTACCGCAGTAGCCCAAATTATCAATTCATCAGGTCATGGTCTCTTGTCGAGTTACATGTTGCCAAGTCATGTTCAAGTCATCAGGTCGGTTTACAAGTTGCAGGTTGAAGAAAAATAACAAGTCACAAAAACTCCAATTTGTGTCCAAGCATGTCAAGCCCAATCAAGTGATGTAGTGGACATTAAACATCAAAAGCTCCAATAAAACCAAATGGAGAATCCCAGAGAAAGCATTAAAATCACGGGGGAGTAAGGCAAACAGAAGAGCGCGCGCGTAAGGCCTTGGGCGGCTCGCGTAAGGGAACAGGGGCAAGCGCGCAATGGAACGGGAGAGGGACCCACATGCAAAATGGCGGCTGAAACAAGGGGGGCCACACGCGCAGAGCGCGCGCGTAAGGCAGCGAGAAAAAGGGGGGGGGGCCACGCACGTGGACGCGCGTAGAGGAGGTGCTGCTCCCGCGCACAGCTAAAAGGGGAGGGCCCCACGCTGGCGCCAGCAGCTGGGAACGGGAGAGGGCCCCACACGCGCAGAGCGCGCGCGCGTAATGCAGCGAGAAAAAGGGGCCCACTGCTTGCGTAGAGGCTGCAGCGGCTGCCGCGTAGAGCTAGGGGCCCGCTGCTTGCGTAGAGGCTGCGCAGAGGGGAAAAGGAGGAGGGGGCGCCCCCCACACGCGCAGAGCCGCTCGCGTAAAGCGCTGGCCGCTGGCAGCACGCGTAGCGGCTGCAACCGCATGGCGTAACACCACTGGTGTTGCCAACAAAGGAAAAGGAGGAGTTCTTCTCCTACCTCTAGCTGAGAGGAAGAACCCAACCCCTAAAACTTGCAAAATCCATAACTTTCTCATTTTAAAACGAAATCAGATTTCGTAAAGACTAAAGTTGTATAAAACTTAATTCTCCACAACATAGAAACCTCAAAAACCATCCAATTCAAAGTTTATTAAATAAATTTCAAGGAAAACCGAGATTAATGAAAAGTTAGATCTAGAGAGATCCATGCTTCAAATCGAGAAATTCCAAGTTCTAATATTGTTCTAAACTAGCTAAACAAAACTTTCGAACAAGAAGAATCATGGTTTCTTTTCTTTTGATGGCAAGATGCACTTGCCTATGGTGGAGTTAAAGGGTTTTAAGAGGAAGAAGAAGAAGAGGATGCTGGTGGTGTTGATGTTAATGAAGAGAGAGAATGGTAGGTAAGGTTATTAATGGGTGGTGGTGTGGTGGAGGTAAGGGATAGTGTAGGTTAAAGTGATCCATAGCAATTCCGACCAAAGCAAGCCAGGCCGAACCCTCCAAGGGCCCATCTCCTATGAAATAATAATAATAATAATAATAATAATAATAATAAAATTAAACCCAAATCCGTAATGCAACCCAATAAGTTAATAAAGTCGGCCCAAGGCCAAATACGGGAAATACAGGAAAATAATTACCAGAAAATTCAAGAAAATTCCAAATGCGCACAGGAATACGAAATACGGGAACCGAAGGTGACAAGAAGACTCAAGCTTTTCACTTCACGTCCACGTTATACGTGTCAGCGTAGAAACTGAGATAACAAAAATATGTCCACGTTATACGTGTTAGCGTAAAATTAACAACATACGCCCATGTCTATACGTGTCAGCGTAAAATTAAAATACGCTCACATCAATATGTGCCAGCGTAAAAATCAAAATACGCTCACGTCTATACGTGCCAGCGTAAAATTCAAAATACTCTCACCTCAACACGTGCCAGCGTAAAAATCAAAATACGCTCACGTCTATACGTGCCAGCGTAAAATTAAAATACGCTCACGTCAACACGTGCCAGCGTAAAAATTAAAATACGCTCACGTCAACACGTGCCAGCGTAAAAATTCATAAATAAAAGACTTTGCGTAAAACAAAGAATCTTTTACACTTTAAAAGTTTTTATCAACTTTAATAAGCGTAAAGTTTGCATAGTCAGAGTCTTTAATCTTTATGCGTAAAGCTCAGACCAAATCATCTGCATAAAAATTTTAAATTAGATTTTCACTAACTTGATTTTTTTTTTCTTTTGGCAGTGGATTTGCGAATTCACCCACTTGCAGAAATATCTGGCTCATCAGCTGGTATGGTGGGCTCAAATTATTTGAAAAACCTATCCCATGTGGAGTTCCCCCAGTCGAATCCAGAATATCCTGCAGAGAGAGCACAGCTGATAGCTGCTCAAGGGGACATAATGCTGCTGTCCATGATAAATGAGGAAGTGTTGGTATCACTAGATGACCAACAATTTTTGAAGCCAACCTTCTTATTCGGGGATGCGATAGCATTCAAATCACAAACACACCCCAAGAAAGAGGCTTGGATGTTCAAGTTTGGAGAGAGGGCGATGTATCTCTCCGACATGGACATGGATTATCCCCTATCTGCATTTGTCCATGCCACCCATCCCCGACAGATGCTATGGAACCTGACTCCCAGCAGTCATGGTAGGCCAGGCAGAATCATCTTCAAGAGGGATGGAGCCAACGATATGGGGTATCACGTCAGTGTTCCCAATGGTGGTGTTGTCCCTTTCTCTGGTTTATTACCTGGGTTCACACCGAGTGAAGATTCTGCTCTGATTCAGCTAGTGCAGACCCAAATGTTCATTAATAAATTCATAAGGGCTGCAGTATTATATCCTCAGGCCAACCCTAGGCTACCAGGGTGGCTGTCACCTTATAACCAGAACTGGATCCAGCTTAGTGCTTGGATCATGAAGAACTTTAAGACAGACTTGGAAGCCATCGGTCTGTATGAAGAGGTAGCCTCTACGAGCCAAGGTATACCGATGAACAGTAACCTATTCTTGGCTCTGATGGAGTTGTATATGAGTTCAACAGGAACTTTTGCAACTCCACTAGGTGAGATGGGTCTCGCCCTGTACGAGATACAATTCATCTCGAAGCTGCCGATGGTTGAAGCGCCCTATGAAGAATATGTTCCCTCCAATCAGGAACTGGCAGAAATCAGAGAGAAAAATCCTCGATTGGTTGAGGTCTACCAAGAGCTTATGTGCCTTACTTAATTTGCACCAGTATGTATGACAGTGGGTCTCACTTGGCATACACTACTAAATGGACAACTTATCTATTCTACCATGAGAATAGAATAGCCAAGAACAAGAAGGGGAGATTTCAAGAAAATAAGGCTCCAACCATCAACCCTTGTTCGATAATCCCTTCAGATCTGATCAATGGTTTAATGATCTCATATAAGTCTCCGGATCAGTATCTGTCCAGAAAGACCGAAAACATCCCTGCGTGGACTGAAACCCTGAGCCACCTGAAGCATGGTAGTCAGAAGATCTCGAGGGAGGCCTTGCTGGCAGGCTTTCTATCTCTGTGGCTGCGGAGATGGGTTGTGCCCGGGATCAGCACAGTAGACAGAATTCACCGAAACGTACTGTAGCCGGCAGTACGTTTGGTGTTTAAGGCCAGAATCAACCTGCTATCGGCAATGGTGTGCCGAATAAACGCAGGTTTACGGACCTTTGGTGAGGAACTAATCAATAATACTCCTCACCGAAAAGACTTTCCTAGGGTAGAGATGCTCTACACTTATTTGATGGACTGGCTACTGCATCACAACTGCAGTTTATTGCCACCGGGCCCTGGAGATAATACAGAGGTCTTCCTCCAAAAATTTAACAAAGCCACATGGATTGCAACTACCATGGCAGATACCCGAGCAGTGCTGAACTATTCTCATGGATGGAACTTCTTCTGTACAAGACCACCAGTTCCAGCCAACTGCCTCGGTGTACTGTTTGAAGATAAAGTAGAAGAGAGGACTTCATTGCCTGTGCCAGTTCTCAAATGGCTACAGTGCATCAGACCCTCACATCTGATGTACAAGAATGAAGACAGCTGCGCGTTCGAACCATATCTACGAAGTTGGTTCGCTCGCCAGTTTGGATATGACCAACTTCATGTTGGCAATCCCTCCACTAGCTTCTACTATTATGGAAAGCTAATTGATGGTGCGAGAGCCTGGAGATACTTTAGCACTGCTTGTACCGGTGCTAAATTCAGAGTATCGACTGCTACCAGCACGACCGAGCTACGTATACTTTATATGTATGCTCGTTTTTATGCATCCATCCGCTCCTTTGCCCATGGCTACAACCTGAAAGGGAGTCTAAGATGGCCCAGGGAAGGGAATGTTGACGAGCCAGTCAGGGTATTTCCAGACATACCCGATGATGCTACCGTTCCAGATGAGTATCTGGAAGTCATTCCTATGGGTACTGGAGAAACAGCTGCGGGACCAATCATTATTGGCAAGACCCGAAAACGGAAGCAAGGTGCAGCTAGTACTCTTCTAGAGAAGACCTTACCTGAGAAGAAGAAGAAGGTTACCGTCAAAGGGCCTTCTAGACCAAGAGCCGCTACCCCAGAGAGTGACACTCCGGTCGAGGAGCCGCAACATCTGGCATCTTCTTCAGCTCACCCTGGAGAAGGATCCTCGGCATCCCAACCAGCAGCGTCAACAGAAGCGGTGACGATCCTATCTCCTGGATGCCTCAGCTCATCACTTCACCTGTCTTTGCCACAAAAGATACAAGCTACTGAAGACGCTGCCACTCCACATATTGTTGATCGAGAGTTCATCCCATCAGATGAACTAGCTATTACTTTTGATGATGATGACTGGGATGGGGACTATGACTCGTACCTGGCACGTTCTGCACCTACTCCAGGTAAATATAATTTACACAAAATCTATACAAAATTATGATTTTTGTATATTAACTTATTTTGTTTAATTTTTGTAGGTGTTATTATTGCATCAAAGCTTGTGGCTCCTCCTCCTCCTCAAGAAGATATTTATGAGGAAAATACGGAGTCTGAGGAAGAGGATTCTTCTTCTTCAGAAGAAGATGCTCAAGAAGAATGTCCTCCATCTATGGAGGTACAACAAGAGCCCGAAGTGCAGGCTCAGCCAGAATTGTTTCCTCCTGCTGAGGGCAGAGATAAAGAACAAACTGCAGTAGAACCTACTGTAGATGATGAAGCGATTGCTGAGGAAGAAATAGACTTCAACGAAGAACTAGTTGTAGAAGGACCTACTACAACTGAAATACTTGAAGATCCTGCAGAGCCGGTAGCCGAAGAAGGTGATGAAGACATAGTCAAATCATCAACTGAAGCTGGGGACATTGTAATAGCATCCTCTGCTATTGCTACTGAGCACAGGTTCCTGAAGAGACAATGCCCGAACCGGAGTCAGCTGCCATAACTACCATTCCACCCACATCAATTACCGCCACCGAAACTCAATTAGTTTTGACTCCAGAAATGGCTGGAGTAACAAGTGTTGAAGATACTGTTCCTGAAGCTTCTGGAAATCAGTTGACCATGGTAGCAGCGATAATAATAGCTTCATCTCAGTCTGTTACCACGACAACATCTGCTCCTAGTCTTCAGAGAAGAGATCTGGTAGACATCGCCGCAACGCCGAGCTCAAATACAGAAATGAATCTCTTAGTTGAGATTCATACTGAAACTTTCTACAAGACTCTGGCAGCTCTAATCAATATGGTCTTGAAGAAGGGCCTCAATTATGAGAGCTTGAAGGCGGCTATTTCTCTTACTATCAGGAATGTCACCATGTTCAACGATGCAGCTAGAGCAGTGGCGCTGGAGAAGGTCGTGGAGAAACTTGAACAGCCCATTAGAGAATATCTAAGACTGTCAAGTGAAACCATTGAAAGTCTCATCCAAGAGGAGTATGACGCTTTATCATCTGAATACCTCGCTCGGGAGACTACTTTTAATAAAGCTCTCCATGAGTACAGCATCAAGGTGGCTAAAGAAAAAGCTTTTTTGGCTGAAGCTAAGCCTTAGCTGGATATCCAGAGAGAAGCCTATGAAACTTCGAATATAAAAATTCATCAACAGAATGATAGAATTCGCGAAGTCGAGGCTGAGCTGGCTCACTTGAAGGCGGAGAGGGAGCAGTTGATCACAGCTCGGGACCAACATCTAACTCAGAGCTCAATTTTGGAGGAACAAGTCTTCGGAGCTGAGGCTACCATCAAAACCCTTGACGAAGCCAAGGATAAGATGATAGTCACTTTTGCTGGGCTTTCTCATATCTGCACTCCCGAAGCTCGACGCTCCGTAGCTACTAAGAATGTATTGAGCTCTTGTGAAAAGCGTCTAGCGGAGCTACAAAAATTACTTGAGGATGTCTCTGCTCCGCCTTAGGCATATAAAGAATTTTTGTAATCTTCTATCTTTTTTTATTCTGTAATATTTACAAGAAATAAATAAAATATTTATTTTGTGACCCTATTATTTAAAACACTTATCAGAGGTAATATGGACATGACAAGTCTTCTGAACTCAATAAATTATATCTATCCAGAGATAATATGAACATGATAGATAATGAATCTCGTTTTCTGTTTAGAGCATACGATACTATCAGAGGTAATATGAACGTGACAGATCATGACAACTCAAAAAAAAATATTAATATATATTCAGAGGCCAAATAGACATGATAGATAGGAAAAGAAGTAGACTTAATATTTATTCAGAGGTCATGAGAACATGATAAATAATAAATCTTTCTTTTTAATCAGCTGACAAGACAGAAGATCCAAAATTCTCTTTTAGGAGACAAGTAATCAGCTTAACCAAACATTGGTAGCTGGGAAATAAAGAAGAAATTCAAACATAATATTTCTTCAAGAATTTGTCATTAATAGGCATCATGAGTAAATCTCCATTAGGTTTAGATAACCTATAGGCACCATTGGAGAAGACTGTTTCGACTACATAAGGACCTTCCCATTTTGCTTGGAATTTTCCTTTGCTTTTATGAGTCATCACCATCGTTCTTCGGACGGCTAGAACTAGCTCACCGACTTTAACTATCCTCTCTTTAACTTTACGATTGAAAGTTCGAGATATGCGGGCTTGATACAGCTCAATGTGTTGTTGCGCTTGAAGACGCTTCTCGTCTAATCCTTCAAGTTATTGGAGTCGTAAACGATCATTGTTCTCTGTAGTTAGCTCATTAGCAATGGCTATTCTAAGAGATGGAATCTAGAATTTTAATGGAAGTACAGTCTCACATCCGTAAACCAGTGAAAATGGTAAAAAATCAGTAGGAGTTCAGACTGTCGTTCGGTAAGCCCATAAACATTCTCCAAGTTTCTCATTCCAATCACGTTTATTAGAAGAGACAAACGTTTTGAGAAGTTTAATGATTGTCTTGTTGAAAGCTTCGGCCAAACCATTAGCAGCTATATTATAGGCCGTAGAAGCCAGATTTTGGATCCGATTCTTGTCACATAATCGATAAAATGTCTGACTGGCAAATTGTGGTCCATTATCATGAATTATTCGTCGGGGAATCCCAAAACGATAAATGACATGGTGTTTAATAAAACTAATCACATTTGATGTTTTCACTTCAACAAGGGGAATCGCTTCTGTCCATTTAGAGAAATAATCCGTTATGGCTAGGATAAACCGATGTCCCTTGACAGAAGGAGGATTAATCGGATCAATAATATCCATGCCCCAAGCTTCGAAGGGCCAAGAAGCTGTTGTAGGATGTAAAAATTCAGATGGTTGATGAATAAAATCAGCATAAATCTGACATGCTTTACATCGTCTGGCATAATCCACAGCATCTGCTATCATGGAAGACCAATAATATCCCATTCTTCGGATACGGTCCTGTAATTTCGGACCCGGTTGATGGACACCACAGACACTATCATGAGCTTCACGGATTGTTTTCTTAGCTTCACTCCAGAGAGACAACGTAGTAAAAGTTCGTCATAAGAACGATGATATAACATATGTAAGGAAGAATCATAGTAGAATCGAAATGATCGTCTCTTAATTGATGCAGCTTCTTTTGGATCTTCAGGTAAAATTCCATGAACCGCATAATCAATGAATGGACTTCTCCAATCCCTTTGTTGAAAACTTGATTATGTAGTATAACTATGCTCGATATGCAAATTATTCTTGACACAGAATAAGTCTCGATCCAACAAAGTAATAGTATTTTGTCTTCTAATAGGAACAGCTAAGTCTGCAGCTAAACTAGCAAGAACATCAGCTTCCAAATTTTGAGAACATGGTACGAATTCGATGAAGAATCCTTTGAATGAAAGGACCAATTCAATTACCACATGATGATAAGGGATGAGGTCAGTGCTCCATCAAAATATAGTTGCCAAATATCATCCTTCAAAGTCATATTACAATCCACGACTTCATCTGGAATATCCTCATAAAGCTTAGATATTTCAGGTATAGGATGAGCTGCTAAGAAATCAGCTAATGCTTGACCCTTCACTAATTTTTGAGGTACATAGACCATATCATAAGGAGTAAGCAACATCGCCCAGGTGGCTAACCTAGAGTTGAGGATGCTTGGTTTTCTCATCAACACCCGAATAGAATTTATTCTGGAGATGACATGAACAGTCTGTCCTGACACATAATGTCGTATCTTTTGAACATCAAAAACCAAGGCCAGACATTCTTTCTCCACAAGAGTATACCTGTGTTCAGCTCCAACCATCATTCGGCTAAGATAATAAATTGCCTGTTCATGGCCCTTATCACTTTTCTGTGCAAAAAGAGCACCAAGGAAATGATCTAAGGCTCGAACATATAGCAAAAATGGTCTTCCTACCACTGGAGGTACCAAAATAGGTGGATTTATAAGGTATTACTTGATGTCATTGAAGGCTTTCTGACATGCTTTATCCCAGACAAATGATACACCTTTCTTTAATAGACGAGAGAAATGTTTGCATCTCCCAGAAAGATTAGATATAAATCTCCTGATATAAGCAATGCGACCTTGAAAGCCACGTAGTTCTTTTAGATTGCGTGGAGGACGCATTTCAAGAATTACTTTGATTATGTCAGGATCAACATGGATACCCTGAGAAGTAATGACGAATCCCAAAAATTTGCCACTGGAAACCCCTAAGAAAGACTTAGTAGGATTCATCTTCAGTTGATGTTGACGCATCAACTCAAATACTGTCTTCAAGTCTTGAATGTGATCATTTTTTGATCGACTTTTGACAGCAATGTCATCTACATAACATTCAACTGTTTTCCATAGATGTTCTTGAAAGATGTTGCTCATAGCCCGTTGATACGTAGCACCAGCATTTTTCAGACCAAATGGCATAACCGTATAGCAATAAACCCCAAGGGGTGTACGAAAAGCAGTATGATTTTCATCTCCTGAATGCATCTTATTTTGATTGTATCCTGAAAATCCTTCCATGAAAGACATACGTTCAAAACCACATGTATTGTCTATCATGACATCGGTAATCGGAAGTAGAAATTCGTCTTTTGGACAAACTGCATTAAGATCCCAAAAATTTATGCAAACTCGAACTTTTTCATTCTTCTTCATAACAGAAACAATGTTGGCAACCCAGTCTGGGTGTTGTTATTCACGAACAAAGCCACATGTGATCAACTTTTTGACTTCTGCTTCAATTGCATCCATCATATCTGGTCGAAAATGCCGCTGCTATTGTTTTAAGGCTTGGTATTAGGAAGAATATTGAGTTTATTGGTAGCTACTTTAGGATCTAGGCCCGACATATCCTCATAACTCCATGCAAAGATATCAATATATTTTTTAATCAGCTGTATCAACTCTTTCTTTCCATCTTCAAAAAGATTTTTACTGATGAATATTGGTTTAGACGTAGTTCCGTCACCAACATCAATCTGGACAATTTCATCTTCTGTAGGTGGCTGTCGCTGTTCAAAACGAAGCTCCCATTGAGTGTCCATTTGTTATGCCCAAGGGTCATTCTCAAATGGTTCAGATTCACCATCGGTTTGAACCATGTTAACTGAGAATACACACTCAGATTCATCATAATAGTCTCTTCCAGAATATGACGATTGTAAAAAATTGGAAGAACATTCTTCTTCCATATCTTTCTTGTACATGTGGGGTGTATCCGATTCAATGAATTGGATTTCTTCAGAATCTGAGGATTGTGAAGAACTGGAAGAAAATTCTTCTTGTATATCTTCATTAAACATGTGGGATAGATCGTATCCCAACCCATGCCGAGTTTTCTGGTAAAATAGATCACCACATAATGGTAACCGTCTACCCTTGCCTTGATTGAGACCTTGTATAGTCTTCAAATCATATCCCATATTCTGGATAATCTTGAGAGATTGTTGACTATATTTGTCAATTCAGATTCTTCTTTTATCTTTATCTCTAAGATCATCTGTCTGAATAACAGGGATATTTTTAGCCAGACAAAACATAATTTGGCACTTATTTTTCTTATCAGACGGAATCACGAAATAAGATTCTTCATGACGTCTATAAGTTACACAAGCTTGTGATGAAGCGGCTACAGGAAGAAGATAAGGAGAAGATGTTAGAAACCTTTGAGCATAAGGTCCAACATCGACATAAGGAGGAAAGTGATTTTTCTTATGGTCAATGTATAAGGTTTCCTCTGTATTTATGTCATTTTTATATTGATGACTTTGATCATCAGAAGATAAAGTCATTCTTTCAATAAATTTGACAGCCATATACTCCAAAAGGAAATCTTCATTGATATTAGAAAGTACATAATGATTAATATTTACATCATTTATAAATTGACTACTACGCTTTGGATTGATCATTAACGGACTGTCATCCGTCTTCTGCGTAGGATTGTCAAGGTTAATAATCAGTGGTGGTTCTGGATCATTCGTACGAGAAGTACGTCCCTTGACCTTGATCATAAGGGGTTAAACTTGGGTCTTGACTGAAATTTTTACAGATTCCTCAGACGAAGCTCGAGTTCTTCCTTTAACCTTGATCACCAGAGGTTGGTCATTGACAGGTAGGGGTTGGATTCGACCTTTGACTTTAATCTTCAAAGGTTGCTCTTCCGGAGGATCTTCATTAACAGATTGATCTTATGCAGGTGATCGATCTTCGGCCATATCTGATATCTCCTTCACATGCTCCTGTTTGTAGAGTATTGAATCAGAGAAATATGCTTCAACACCCTTAAAAGGATTGATATCTGCAAATTTAGTCTTCATAATCCCTTGAGAATCCACGTACTTGAAGCATTGGTGGAGAGTTGAAGGCACAATGTTATGCTCATGTATCCACGGTCTTCCAAGGAGGATGTTGTAAGATACATCTGGGTTAATAACATAAAAGGTCGCCATAGTTCGAAGATCACCAATTTGAATCTTCAGACGAATCTTCCCCAGTGGTTTACTCTTTCCAGAGTTGAAACCAACTATTGTGGTACTAGTGTGAGTCAAATCACTAGTAGGAATCCTTAAGGGTCGTAGCATACTCTGGAGAATAATGCCAATAGAAGACCCAGGATCAATATAAATCCTGTCAATTTTAGTAGATTCAATATATCTTGTGTAGCACAGAGGCCTGTCATGCTTATTATGCTTCAACAGTATATCTTCTTGTGTGTAGGTAATGTTAGGAATTGCTTCCATCACACTATGACATTGTGGACATGATACTAGTGTATTGTCAGGACTCTTGAGTTGAGCTAAGCATGAATCAGCTTGTAGCAAAGCTTCACTCAAAGTTTCGCGGCTTTCTTTAGAAAGACGAAGCAGCTCAAAGATCGAAAGTCTAGCCGGAGTATTAGCTAGTTGGGCTAGAATATCGAACTTGTAGGGTTTCATCACCACCCCTTAATTTGAAGCAGACTTCAATGGGACGTCAAAGCGTACTGCTTTTTGTTTTTCTTTCTCAACCACAGATGATTTAGAAGGTCTTGCTTCAGCAGGAATATGAGACGGTTGAACTGGTAGTGTTTCAGCAATATCCTCCGCTTCTTTCGCAGTTCCCTCATAATCTTTGTGGTACTCTTTTCCAGATCTTGTACCAGTAAAGGTTTCTTCTTCAGACTCAGGAGAATAAAGTACCATATTACAGGTTTTATTCTTCTTTCCCTTAGTCTTCTTTTTGCGAGAATTTTTATGAGGGACCTCAAAACCCAATCCAACAGTAGATTTCTGACTTGGAATTTGTAAAGGAAGTCACATTCCTTTATCATAGTTCAAGCCTTCCGCCTTCTGAAAGTCATAGCCCATCTTTTTTATGAGATGGACTGATTTTTGACTGTACATGTGAATGGGCAGCGGACTTTCAATAGATGATTTAACAGAGGAAGAAGAGACAGAAACCTCTGTAACCATAGGATAATGAGGCATAGAAACCTCCGTAGCCACAGGAGAAGGAGGAATACTCGGAACAGAAGAAAAAATCCCTGTAGGAGCTTTCTCATAAGCAGCAAAGACCTGTTGTGTCCTGTATAAGGGGACACTATTCATTGCTAACCATTGTCGATGAGTAAGCTTGAGTTTGGTAGGATGAGCTAAACTTGGAGGGCATATATTCAAATCCCTCAGCCTATCCTCCAAAGGAATGCCATCCCAAAGATGATCCAAATCATCATGATCTGGAGTAACAACATGAGAAATCATGTTGCAGGTTTTGACTTTCTTACCTTTCTTAGATTTTAAAGTTTTACCTTCATCTTCTAGTTCAGATACTAAGTCAGGATGTACCCGCATAATTTTACCATTTTTAATGTGAGAGGCAGTAATCCTTTATCTTGCTCTCTAGCAGGCGAGAGATTCACAATCTTCATTGTCGCCTTAGGAATTGGGACAATCCCATCTGGAATTTGCTGTGAAAGAAAACCTCCAAATTGAAGAAAAATCATATTAGTTGTAACCGTATGCTCATTATTGGTTAAAGCGATGGCATTAGAATTTATCAACTCTTGGATTTTCTTCTTTAAAATGTAGCAAGCCTTGGTAGGATGATTTATGTATCTATGATAGATACAATATTTAGGATTGTCAATCAGATTCACCTTATTAGACCTTTTTGGCTCCGGAATCTGGAATTTGCCACTCTTAACGAGACATTGAAATATTCCTGGGATATCACTGTCATCAAAAGAGTACTCTTCTTTTGGTTTGGAAGACTCCGGATTATTCGGCGTCGTTTTGGGTTTTGAAAGATTAACCACTAGGATTTTCTTCCCTTTTTCATTGCGATTGCCGAAATTATTGCCTGAAGAGCCTTTCTTTCTTTTGTCTTCTGAGGCAAAGATCATCTCGTGTTCATGAGCCAACCTACCATTGGTCTCGACTGAAACTGCTGCTATGATGAACGAGGCCCAATCTGTGAATTGAGAACCCGTAAAGACAGCAATGGATGGTCGCAGATTCATTTTACATGTATCAATCAATGCTGAATCTGGCATACCAGGAGGCATTTTCAAGGTTGTCTGTCGAAAACATTCGATGAACGTCCGAGTATCTTACTTCTCCTTTTGTTTGATTTCTATTAGGAAGGACATATTCATGTCCATTCCTCCCTCGTAGAAATGGGAGAGAAATATTGCTTTAAATTCGTCAAAAGACGATATGCAATTGTCGGGTAGACTGCGATACCAGTCATAAGCTGAACCCGTTAAACACCCGATGAAAACTCGGGTAAGAAGAGCATCATTCTTCTGCAAGTGCACAGTCATAATATCAAAATAATTGATATATTGACTGGGAGAAGCCTTTCCATCAAATAACACCATCGATTGTGGCTTGAATTTTGGAGGACAGGGTACATCATTCCAATGGAGAGGATAAGATTGCTTAATCTCTAACCTCTGGAGCTGATCCTTGTGCTTCAGAACTTCAAACTGTGCTTTTAGCTCACACACTGCTTGAATAGCTTCACTGGTTTGAGGAAGCACATTCGATTGAATAGTTGCTGGATGTACCGTAACCCCCACCGGAGGTGGTATATCTTCTGGAATGAGAGGATCTGGAGATGCAGAATTTTGATTGACAGCAGGCTCCTGACTAAGATTATTCAAGGGTATATCAACCCCTTGACTATCTTAAGTTTGTGCTGCTACCTTCACGTTACTACTGTCGGCTGAACAGTTTTCTGAGTCATTATTATTTGATGCATACTTTGCATCATGGCAAGCATGTCTTTCAGTGACTGCTCAACTGCAGAGAGACGTTGTTCTATATTAGCAGTTGACGTCTCTGGTTCATCTCCAATAGCATATAATTCAACCTCCCTTGAAGATACTGAGGGATTGGTGTAGAAGTATGAATCAACACTATCGATTTCAAACTCCAAAGACTGGATACCCCCAGCTTCTCAATAAGAAGACTGCAACTGTCTTTGACTTCTTGATCGAGTATTCTAATATAAACCTTCAAAACTATCAAGAAGTCGATTGAACTGTTGTTGACCAGGAGTCTGGGACGAGTTGCGTCTTGGACGTCGTCCTCTATTGGTATGAGATGCCATATTCACTGAAGCATATGACAACTCATGTTCTTGATCATCAACTGATTGCTGAGGCGAATTGTAGCTTAACCGATCAAAAACTGACCGTTTAGAAGCCGAACAGCAACACTTGATTACAATCTGGTGACACCACAATGGTGATCTTCTTTGGGGAATGTCACAGGAGATTTTCTGTTTTTACGCTTTTGTACGAGTAACTCGCGTAAATCAGAAGGGGTAGAGGGAGTAGTCTTCTTTATTACATTTGGAATAGAGAAATATTTAGTCCCTTGTGTACAAAGAAGATTACTGGCTGCATTAGCAGAACCAAACTGTACATTTTACGCGCTTGGAGTTGCGTGCGTAAATTTTGCAATTTTTGTGCACAAAGGACTCCATCAGCATTACGTATAATCTGAAGGTTTGGTACCTTGCGTAAAGCAGTATAAGAAGGTTGTTGGTAAAAACTGAAGTTTTACCAACAATAGAATTCATATTTTTACGCTGCATACGTGCAGGCAAATTCACTTTAGATGCAAAGGCATCATTGTGAAATTTATCTACTCTGTCACCGACAAAGGATTTATCTTTACGTGTAGAGCGTAAAACATGAGTATCTACCACATCACAGACGGGAGATTTTACTTTACGCGTGGAGCTAAAGCTTGGGTGTCTACCACGTCACAGACGTGAGACTGGTTTTTACGCGCAGAGTGTAAAACTTGATTTTTATGCGCAGTGCATAAAACTTAATTTTTACACGCAGAGCGTAAAACTTGAGAGTACCACGTCACCGATGGGAGACTGATTTTTACGTCCAGGGAGTATCACTAAAGTAGAGACTGCCTCGTCACAGACGGGAGCCTCCACAACAGGAGTAGGAAGGATTCCTTTACCTTCAGAGACAGCAGGGAGATTCGAGGATGCTTTGGACTTAGGAATCCAAACTTTTCGTGCCTTCCACAATTTTTGAACATTGGAGCAGCGAGTACTACCCCCAGTTCGGAGCATTTCTTCGTAAGCAGTCTGGTCGAAGTGAACAACCAGAGTCTTCCTTGTCGATCCGACCGACACATCATCGTATTGAGCAATTGCCTTCTCGTCAGAGGAGAAGGTCGTCCCCAGCAAAGTCGCCATTTTGTTTCACTTAACAAATGCCTAAAATTGGCTTTTGAAAGAAAACGAGAAAAAAGTACAAAAAGTACAAATTGTTTTGGGAAGTATTACTATGGAAGTCTGATCTGAGAGCGATCACTTTGTTCCTTGGACCATACGATGATGATAAAGAAAACTGCTTGAAGAAGACGAACAACCGGAAGAACTATGTCACCAGAAAGGTACCGAGCAACGGCACTGATGGCACAGTCGGATGCTTTCCTGCTTTGCTTTATCCTGTTCTTGAGAAAAAGTTGAAGAAATGCTTCTGGGAATATCACTCTGAAAATATGAGTTCTCTCAGAATCTCCTCTCCTGTCTCTCTATTGATCTCTTGATGATGTTTGTGTTAAAAAATAAGTTTATTTATAGACTAGACCCTCTGTGCGTAAAAAGCAACAAAATTGGGTCTCTACGCGAGTAACTGTCACCCACGATGAAAATTATTCTCTACGCATGATGACACGTGTCCCATGTAGAGTTTTGATCTCTAAGCATGGTGACACGTGTCCCACTACTTTAACAAAATGGGGAGAGCACGTACACACATTCCTCGATAAGTGTGGCATGAAAGCCACATAAGAAGACCACGTTCTCATGTAGCCAGAAAAGATCGGACGTAAAAATGACCCAAAATATACTTCCTGCGTAAAGTAGCAGACTGGGCATAAAATAGCCCAAAATTAACTTCCCGTGTAAAGTGGCTAAAAATAGCCTTGAGCGTAAAATTAGCTCAAATAAACTTTACGCACACAACAGCCTTGAGCGTAAAAGCTCGAATAGCTTTCGTGCGTAAAAGAAGCAATCTCTTGAGTGTAAAGTAGCCCTATCTGCACACTAAACGACAGTGTTGGGTTTGGTGTAAATCAAATCTTTTAGATGTCTGTGCTGTCCGCTGTCAGAAAATCATTACGTCAGAACAGTATCACGCGCATTAAATGCGATGATTTGACAGCCTATCCTTCACGTAAAAGCTCAGTGAATAGCTCTCGCATAAAGTAGCTCGCGTTGAGTTGTACTCTGTTTGATCTCCGCGTAAAGTCTTAGTCTGAATCAGTTTGAATTGCGTAAAGTTCTCAACTTTTTTGGCTTGGTCTATGAAGTACTTTTTACTCTCCTACAATGCCTTTTTTTCTCTATCTTTTTTTCTGTCTTCCTCAAAGAAACCCTAGTCCTAATTTTGCTGAAACCTCAAGAAGAAAATGGCCAATAATCCCCTCCTCTTCCTCTTTTTCTTCTTCCTCCCTCCAATCCGAGCCGAAATCCCCAAACCAAAACCCTAATCCTAATTTTCGACCAGTGAGCAGCAACTGCGCCACCAAGCAGAGCCTAATGTTCGACCAATTCTCGCTCTCCTCTCCCAAGCCTCCGTTCCCTTCTTCGAGAATCTTCGTCTGCTTCTCCCCGAAGGGCTTCACCGACGGCACCGACACCATCGCCATGAGCTCGACCTCCATTCTCGAAACGATCAAGCCCTTCAGCCCTTTCTTCGCCGACCGGAGCCTGAGGAAGCCCGTGCTGGAACCACCGCAACCCGTCGGGCTCGGCATCGCCGAGGGTCTGAAGGCGGAGCCGACGCGTCCAGCGAGGACGACGGCTGTGACGACGGGGGAGAGCTCGCGGGAGAAGGCGAGTGCAAGGACCCTGTCGACGGAGCGGTGGAGGCCCATGTGGGTGAACTCGCGGGAGCACCTTCGAAACCATGGTATCAATTTTTTTGGGCTTTTGCTTTTTTGGTACCCTAATTTTTTGGGGCTTTTGCTTCGATCTCGATATATAAACAATTTGAGGAGGCATGGCTCAGGAACCTGACTTCCATAAGTATGGCACAAGAATAACCATGAAGCTTATTTCACATATCTAAACTTGAAACCCGACTATAAGTGTATAAACAATTTTTTGGCCTCCTCAAATTGTTTATATACTTATGGAAGGGCTCGTGAACAGCCTGACCTTCCTGACACGATTGACGCTGTCGACGGATCGACTCATAGGCTTCACGGATGAGGAGAGGGGGATGCTGACACGATTTTCATCTGTGCATTATTTGAAGCCGTACGTAAGTTGCTCGACAAAATGTCACAACCATAGTTCTTCATCTGTGCTGACACGATTTTCATGCTGACACGATTTTCATATGTGCTTTGAATTAAAAATTGGTTATGGTCATGTTCTTTATTCCAGGCCCAACTTTTGGTAACTGGGATTTCGGCGATGCCATCCCGGAGCATCATGGTCTCCATGTTCACAAACTTGGGGACACAGTGAATAACAGCAATTCCATGGGGGTGGCAGTGAACTCCATGTGGATCGGCCTCTGGTATTGTTTATGCAACATTGTTCAGTTCAATATGTAGTTCAATATGTAGTTGACAAAGTAATTAAGTCTGTACTATGTCCATGGAGAATATACTTTCCATTTTATGCTCTGATCTTGTTACAGAAGTGTGTAAATATACATTGTAGCTATATGGAAATGTTTGTATCGTGTGTCCTTATCCGGATTGTGTCTATATTTATGCAACGCAGCTCCTGTTCTATGTGATGGAGTTATGAACATAACTCCTTATTCTTATTGCTACATTTTGTATGCAAATATGCAAAGAGCACCAAGAAGCATTGGAAAGGCTGGTGTGAAGTCATCTTTTTCCAGTGAGGGGCCTCAACATTGCTGACACACTTTATTTTCATGTGTCTGTGTCTACCACTATCCATGAATCAGTTTACAAATTATTATCTTTGTTTTATTTGAAAATAATATGAGTTTATTTGTATATTGATATCTTGATGAATGATGCCACATGAATGACAATGTTCAAGTCCATAGAGCAACTGATGCATGTTACACTTGACCTACAATACAAAATTTGGGCAAGAAAACACCATGTCTTGCTCAGATAACCATTGAAATTCCATACGATACAATATGCACCGAGTTCATTACTTCATGGGACGATGAGCAAACTTGTGACTCGGTGAAGTATCTGAATTTCTCGTGAACATCCTGAACGTGTAAATTATTTTAAATACATGTCAGTTTAATGAAAATACTTTCTTATTACTTCGGCCATTATTGTTGCCACGTTACAAATGATGCTAAAGTAGTTCCTTGTATTAGTTGATTCATTTCTTCAGATTTGTTAGCAATAGTACTTGTATTCCTAGTACAGTATGTTCAAACTTTGATATTCCTTTCAAATATTTGTATTCCAGTTATGGTTGGTTCATGATATTTGTCTTTTTTCAATGGTTGTTGCAATATAAGTGTTTTTGCAGGTAAACTTTATATAAGGTTTTCAGAGTCATAACTGAAGGACTGCTACTGCCAGTCAATATGTAAGATTTTTGATACTAAACCAAATTTTGTTCTATTGCTGCTGTTGTTCTGATAATGTGTTGTTAAGAAGAAAAAACATGTCATGTGAGTTTCACCGAACCGAATAACCAAAAACCGAATTCGACCGAAACCAAATAAACAAAAATTAAAACCGAACCGAAATGGCCCATAACCGAATCAAACCGAACCGAATTAAATCGGTTCGGTTTCCGGTTTATTCGGGTTATTTGATTTTTTGGTTTATTTACGGTTTATTCGGTTCGATTTTTGGCCCAAAACCGAATAATAGTCACCCATACTTCTACAATTTTATGCTTATATTCTGGTCTATATTTACTTCTACAGTTTTATGCTTATATTCTAGATCTGCTCCTTACTGCCAGTTTATGTTCTACTTTTGCATATACTGGAGTAGGTTATATGTTGTGATTCCTGATAATTTGCTTCTGGTTTTCATACTTTTGCTTCATAGATTATTCCATTCCAGACATAAGCTATACATTAAGACCTCAAAGCTATTGTCATTCTGTTATATAATTCCTGCAGTGCATATATTCATAGAATGAACCAAAACCCAGTTTATGCATGCTTTCTTAGCGAAATTAATGATCTTAGTCACTAGTTGCTGCATGCCTTGAAACATAAAAATCTAACTATCCAAAAATGTGTTTTCTGCGTAGATGCTATATACAAGTTGCTGTAATGATATTAGGAATACCTATTTGTAGAAGTGTTCATCACCTATTCTTTCGTTTTATTTCTTCATAGGTTTTTGATTTCATTGTCCAGAAGCTTTATGCATTGCGAAAGCCAAAAACAAATATCCAGATTCTACAACAAAGTGTTCTTCTAAAATACAAGTGAGTAATAATATTCTATGATGACAAAGAATTTGTATCTTGATGGTTATCATTTGCTATTGGGCTTGCACATATTTTTCTGATAGTTGCTGTGCACGGAATTATATTTCAGTATCTGCATATCTTTAGATATCTCTGATATCATATTAAACCGACTCCCAAAATTAGTACTATATATTTGCATTAAGAATCTTGATGTAAACTGCTGTGATGTACATCAGGTTTGGAAAGGGGGATTCCCTACTGCAGGACAAGGCCTTGAGGCAGACCCTACAGACAGTAGGGAGGATCTTGGCTATTTGGCCATTTTCTATGTGTGCACAGGCAATTATATAGGAGTTGTGTGAGGCCCTGGTGTCAGAGATATTTCCTGGTAGAGAGGGGAGGGCAGAACAGATTGGGGTCGAGTTTGGCCACACGCAATTAGCCTGTGACCAAGTGTTCCATTGGGTGTGAGTGTTCGAGTGAGTTAAGTTAGTTCCAGTTATTGAATGTGTTAGATAATGTGGTTTTGAGTGAAGGTTTGTATGTGTGAGTGTGGATTTTGTGATACTCATTTGAGTATCAGGTTTTGGTAGAGTATCAGTGTATGTATCTTGAGTTGTGGGGATGAGAGTATCAGAGGTTTAGAGAGTGAGGGATATATGTGAAGTATAAGGGGTAGTGTTTAGTTGGACTTTTCCAGATGAACAATGATGTATCAGAGATTGTGGGATATGAGTTAGTGTATCAGTGATATTTTCTTTGAACATCACATGTCATGGTTGGTGTCTTTGTGGGGGTATTTGAGTTAGGGAGAGGAATGGAGTCCCTGTCCAATTAAGTTAGTTAGTAAGAGTATACTGGGTTAGTTCAGTATACTGGGTTAGTTTAGTGGACCTAAAAGCCGTTAGTTCTTTGCTACTAAGTACTTTTTTTGACAACTAACATAGGAATTATTTACATGTATTTGGCACCTATGTATGCGGCTGTGTAGTTAACCGATTGAATAAAATGCATACATTCAGGTCACAGCTACACACACTTGCAATGTTTTGACCATGAAGGAATTTGGAATCCCAATCTTGTATATGTTCTATAGCACCACTTTGCAATATAGTTTATAGGATGTACTCTGATTTGATCGTCATGTGATACTTTAACCTATTTATCTGTGTCGATTTGTTCTCGATGGTATGCTGCAATACTTGTTAATCCATTTTGATATGGTATGCTGCAATACTTGTTAAACCATGCTTAATTTTGCAAGCCACTGATACAGACATTATAACAAGATGGTTCCTGTGTTATTTTAGGCCGGCATGACTTATTACATGTAGAGCATGTATATATTTGTTTCTGAAGAAAAGTGAGGAAAAAAAATACAATATTACAATGATACGACATTTGGATTGTTGAAAAATCTCCACTTAGATGTTTGAAAGTGCTTTATTGGACTATTTTCTTTTGTTATCGAACTGGGTGTTCTCGGTAGATTTGTCAAGTTCAAATACAGACGAGTGAACAATGGTTTATAAAAGCACAACATAGATGGTGATTTTTACATGGTTTAACCCATGCATGAAATCGATACTTTTCTAGTTGATACCTACTGTCAGTTCTCAATTTTGAAACATAACCTACACTCATGCATTCTTCTACCCTAGGAGCACACTCATATGTAGACAACTTCATATGCACTCACCTTCACTTGTACAAACCTATACAACAATAAAATCATTCTGTATTGATAATTATGTAATAGTGAGTTCAATATCTATATAATAACTATATATTGATAATTTGTGTTCTTGTTCTCTCAGTAACTTGCTGAAAAATGAAGGTGCATGCATGCTATGAATATGGGAATGCTGTGGATATGGGAGGGATGTGCTCCGGTCTGGTTTGCTACATTATTGGTTTTATTTGTATGATTATCAAACGTGGTTGGATTATATTTTGTGGTTTGGATGTTTAAGTGGTATGGAAACTACAGATGTGGGATGTGTGTACTTTGTGGTTGGATTATGTTGTGGTTGGACAAGTGATGGATTTTGTGGTGGGATGTGTATTAGATTTTTTTGGTGTATGAACAATACAATTTGTTAATATAAAAATTGGGTTTTATAGTAATTTGATGTATGTGCAACTTCTGGATTGATATTATGTGTGTTTGATTAATATTATATAATTATTGACGGAATTTTGGCAAGCTTCTCTTGACTATATTTTGGCAAGCTTCACTTGACGGTTGTCAAACATCAATTTTAATTCAAATCATGCTGTATAATAGCTTGTGAATAAATGCTTTTTTGACAGGTTTTGTCCCTAAAATAAGGTTTTTTTTGACGGCTAATAGCCGTCATCTAGGCCGGAGTCAAGAATTTTTTTTGCCTACGTTGACGGTTTCTAAAAACTGCTATCTTGACGGCTAAAAATAGTCAAGAAAACTACTTTATATGACGGCTAAAAATCTTCAAGAAAAGCCCTGCTAACGATCGTAAAAAAAAAGGTGGTCTTTTCTTAACTCCGGCCTAGTTGACGGATCTGCAACCGTCAAGATACCCATTTTTTGACGGGGAATCCCAGTCAAGAAAAGCCCTTATTCATGTAGTGACATGTTAATTTGCTATGGAGCAAATTTCAGAGCCAAATAATGTGTGCGCTATGTATAACGTCCCAATCCCAAAATTTATAGGATTCAAACGAACATGCCAGCCGTATACTAAATATACGTAGTATATAAATAGCCATGACTTCACTAAATCTCATCCACAAAAAATAAAGAATAAAGGTATTACAAAACCAAGTATGAATTGTCATTTGTATAATGTTGTTGGGTGGAGACAAATCCACCACCAACATAAAATTAGAAGGAAATAACAAAATAAAATAAAATAATGTGAGCAGCAAAGGAATGATCCAAGAGCAAGTCATCTTCGATAGAAAAGAGAAGATCACGGTCTTGGTTAGAACAACTATAAAAAGTTATGAAAACATACACCAAGAGAGATCACCAGGTCCTAAGAGGGACGTAACAAGATACAGAAAAACATGCAATGTAAACTGATTATAAAATATGTCACAAGTCGCAAAAAATAGTAAAGTAGTCCTAATTATAACAAGGCCCAGCATCCCACCATTGAAATAGTATATCATCCCTACAACCAAACAAGGATAAGGGGTGGCACATTATTCCGTAATGTGACACTACCCATGCCATGATTAGAACGGAGTGCGACATGACATCAACTAGGGTCACCTAACCATTCTACCGTGAATTATGCAGTTAAGAACAAACCTTCAACGCATGGGCCCTCTGACGATAAATGAGAACGGCATAGTCCCTACTTGGGGCACCAGGGGCTAAGCACATAACGTTCTACAAACGTCAGTGGCCAACTGAGAGGGTATCTCACACTGTATTTCCAGCGGAGCTTCCAGGTTACTAAAAAAAGTGTAATAGTGGCCAATACATTAAGGAACTGTTCTTCCACCCTATGCACCTATCTATGTCGTATCCACGACACTGTACCTCTACTAACTGTCAAGTCTCATAACATGTCTCTATTTAGCAGTTAGATCTAAACGCATGCGCACTGGTGATCAGTCAAGATGCAAGTACCTCTATATGCTACTCACAGCTCACACATATCTCGTGGCACAGTCGTGACAAAGTTTATGAAAATGCACTAAAAAATGATAGTCCCTTAACTCTAGGTCCATATGCATAATTTAAGGCAAGAATAAAAAAGATGACTAGCACATGTTTCATGTATAACTAAAAGCACATTAAAGTAAATCATGAACAGTTACGTATATGCAACTAGATGAACTAGAAATAAACAACAGTAAATATGCAGTAACCAACTATAAAGATGTCGAATACATATAAATAGTAAATATGACAATGTATCTTACCTGGTGTGGTACGATAATCTTGACATGTCCCGATACGTCCTATAACCATGGTCAATGTGAAGGGGTCCGAATTCGCCAGAAAATAAGAGCGTGCGATTAGTCATGATCAATGATGATAATTGAGAAGAATTTGTGGAAATAAATACTCATACTTATTTTTAGAAAATATTTATATTTATTTGAAAACTAGATTTTATTAGTTCAAAAATACTTTGGTAAATATTTGTAAATACTAGAAAAATCATTGTATAAATTTTGGTAACTACTTTTTATTAGTAGAAATATATAAAAATATTCGAGAATCTAGGAAAAATCATTTTTGGTCAAAACTATAATTTAATTTGGAAATAATTTTTCAAGTAAAAACCATTTTTTTAGAATACCATAAAATTCTATATTTTAGTAATATATTTTAGGTTAAGCCAAATTCTATATTTTTATCAAACACATAATTTTTAGAAATATCAATAATAATATTATTAAAACTAATGATAATAAACACTAAAATAATAATACTCATTATTATATAATTATTTATATATACAATGTACTCCAAACAAAACATATACCATATATTATGTATATGTCGATTTATACTAAAATACTGATAAAATAATAATAATAATAATAATAATAATAATAATAATAATAATAATAATAATAATAATAATAATAATAATAATAAGCTATAAAGCAAACAAAAGAAACAAAAACAAACATCAACAAAATAAATAAATAAATAAAATAGTAATTAGAAAGTATTAACGCAACCTGTTGCGTGTTGTTCTCCTTTTGTTAGAAGCGATGAAAGAGTGAGAGAGGAATTAAAGGGGGGGGTCGAGAGGTGAGGAGAGAGAGAAGAGAGAGAGATCTCAGGAGAGAAAGGTCGTGCATAAGGGGAAGCTCACCTTCGGGGGCGCTACTCCGGTGCTGGGGAGCGCTGCGGAGGAGGAGGCCATGGCAGTGCGACACGTGAGGGCGGAGGAACTCTTCGTTCTGTGCATCGAATGCGGGAAGACGTGCAACGGAGCTCAAGCTGAAGGGTAGCGACGCGCTGGGGTCTCGACTGCGGGATGGCGAAGCAGCAACGGGACCTAGCGTAACTGGTCCTCTAGTGGACCGCGACGGAGTGTGGTGGTGATGGTAGTGGTCCATGGTGGTGTTGTCGTTGGGGTTCTAGCGGTGAGCGGTGGAGGCAGGAGGTTGGACTGCAGCTTCAATTAGGATAACCGTGATGGCGACAGAGCGGTGGTGGCAGGTGTTATCGGGAGGCTGACCGGTGGTGATTGTGACGACTGCGACCGATAGGGTTAGGATTTAGGGTTAGGGTTAGAATTACGAATTTGAGTTGGGGTTCTTGCGCTGCATGACACGGAAAGCTTGTGTTCGGCGTGTCGGACACGAAGGAGATGGATTTGGATGTATATGTAAAGAATATGATATAGTAGAAAGACACCCGGGGTTGGATCCACTACCAAAATAAGTCATATCAGCGACGCAATTAGCGACGCTTAATCAAAACGTCGCTAAAATTGTGCAGCTTAGCGACGTAAAAAGTTTACGTCGCAATTCGTCACTATTAGCGACTATCAGCGACATATTGCGGCTACATTTTGTATAACAAAAATTTTCGTCGTAGAAAAGTCGGTGGACGTCGCTATGATTTTATTATCAGCGACGATTAGCGACGTCAATGTAAGACGTCGCTAATTTTTTAGAATATAGCGACGTTTAGCGACGTCTTACTCTGACGTCGCTAGTTTATTTCTAATATACCGATATGGTTTTCCTTTTCCCCCATTCTCACTCAAAAATTTCCCAAAAATATTTCATTCCCCCCCACAAGCCGACGACCCCCTGTGCTACTTCGCCGCCCCCCTCCTCCTCCTCCACCGCTCCTTCGTCTCCACCGAGCTCCTCCTCCTACTCCTCCTTTTTCGACCGCTCGCCTCCATCATCGACCGCCCTCCTCCTTCTTTTCCTCCATTGCTGCGTGCTCCTCCTCCTCTCCGGGCTACTCCTCCACCGACCCCCTCCTCCTCAACCGCCTACACGCGCCGACCTCCTCCTCCTCTCGGCCATCCCCTTCCTTGGTCACCCCCAAAATCAGGTAAACCCTAACCATTTTTCTACTAGCCATTTGACATGGACACGACACAGACACGAACACATACACTGACACGACACAAACTTAATTCTGACAGAAAATAAAGATTTGATGTAAAACAAATAAGTAAAAAATTCTAACTAGTAAAAAAATTATTGGAAAATCGAGATCATTATTAAATAAAGTTATATGGTTTTACATTGTTTGGTGTCATTATTAAAAAAATTTACAAGTATGAGTATTAGCTATAGCTATATATATAGTGATGTGTATTAGCTATAGGTAAAAAAAATTACAAGTATGAGTATTGTTTGGTGTCATTATTCCTATAAGTATTAGCTATAGTTATATATAGTGATGATCGGGATATGCATCTATGTAACATATAGTTATAGTATGAGTATCATTGATATAAAAATGGTGTAAGGGTAACCCCATAGGTATAGCCTATAGCAATGCATGCATTTACGGTAAATAGATAATTATAGGACTACATAGGTATAACATCATGGATAGACAACCATGGGTACCATATCCTGTATGCATATAGGGTATGGATTAAGAGGGTATGTCCATTGATGTTGGGTTATACCTTAGGTAAGTGCCTCTAATAGAGTATCCTAGTATCCTTGGTATAGGATATTAAGGGTGTTAAGGTTTTAGGCATAGGCTAAATATAAATATGGGTAAAGGGCATAGTGTGGTATCATGATATGGTACCATAAAGGTATACTTAATATGGGTAATCTAGAGAGTAATGCATGTGTGTAGCATATGGTATGGCATGGTATAGGACATTAGAGAGTAAGTAAAGGGTAGATGGCTAAGGTAATTCTAAATAGTAGATATCTATAAATATAAATCAGATAGATACGTTTAACATACCGAATATCCTAGTATCCTAGTATCCTTGTAATAGAGTATCCTAGTATCCTTGTATCCTTGTATCCTTGTTGTTTGTATCCTAGTATCCTCTAATAGAGTATCATCTAATAGAGTATCCTAGTATCCTTGTTATTTGTATACTTGTCTGACATGTTTCTCGTTATCACACATCTGTCTATTTTAACATTTTTACTTGTTCTCCTTATCACATATATTGTTCCTTATTTATCTGTTCTTCTATTTTATACCTTGTCCCTTATAAATTTTTCATCAAGTGTCACATTAGAATTTACTGTTTCATAGCACTTGTCAACTAAGTTGGTGCTTGAGCTTACTCATGTTATTTGTATACTTGTCTGACGTCGCATAATGACGTCGCTAAGTTAAAAATATAGGGATTTGAGTTTTCATTCTCCCCCCCATTATTTCGAAACCCCTCTTTGAAACCCCGACCACCGAAACCCCTCTCCCCCAGCCCTCGGCGACTCCGGCCCTCGGCATTCCCCTCCCCCCTCGGCCCTCGACCCTCCCCCCTTGGCTCGGCGACCCTGCTCCCACCGCCGACCCCCTCGCCGACCCCGCGACCCCTCGCCGACCCGCTCCCCTCCGTCTCCAGCTCCCCTCAGTCTCCAACTCCCCACCGGCGACCCCTCTGTTTTGCTTACATTACTGATACCCTCGTGTATCAGAGATGCATATCCTACCCTTAGCTTCGACATTAGTCAATTCTTTACCTATGTTTCAGTTCAGTTATGTAACTAATGGATAGGCTAATGAACAATCCCTTTCTGAGTTTAGCCATTGCTAGTATCAGATGTTATGGTGACACTTGGTATCGGTGGTTAGATGTTGTTCAGTCCTAACTTGCTTTAGTAGTGTTTTGGCTCTATCCCAACTTTATTATGTTTCAATCCATTTTATATTAGGCACCCTATATGGTAGCAGTCGACTGATACCCTAAAAACTTCAGTATCAGAGCCTTGAATGTTGGCATCAGATGGATTAACTTCACATTGTCCTTCATTCCCTGTACTATCGGACTAGATGTGGTTCTGTCCCTATGTTGATTGGGATCATGAGCATACATTTAATCTTTCCTATATTGTCCTGACCATTTTAAAGTAATGACTTTACTTGATGTTGTTCTATCCAATACACTTTTGGATCTAAATCCTTAATATATGTTGTTCAGTCATTTAGTTAGTATATGGGCTAATGTACAAATCTTTAGTTACTTACCTGTTCACATTGTGTATTGATCAATTTTTTGTACCAGTTATACTTCTCATTACCTTTAGTTCAAATTGGTATGTATGATATCCTCAAGATGTCCGATTCAACTTTGTGTCATTCGATTTAGATATCCAGACACCTACACTAGAGGTACCATAACACATGAACTATTTTCTATCAGGGTAGCATACTAGACTTATCTTAATATAAAAATATTAGTCCCTATGTGATAAAGAGGATAGATACATTCATATGCATGTGTTTCAACGATGTGCTTGTATCTATCTTACAGAATTATCCTCAAATGAATATGGAGCTGAATTACTATCTGCAAAATTGTTCGTGGATGTACAACCGTCATCCTGATGACATGTACGGTGTGCAGGATGAATTCATAGAGGGTGTACACCAGTTCCTGCAGTTTGCCAAGGCGTTCCCTCAGTACATGGATGGTACCAAAATTAAGTGTCCGTGTGTGAGATGTCGCAACTTGAAATATCATTCAAAAGTGGATGTCACGTATCATTTATACTCGAAGGGTTTCACGTCGAATTACTATCAGTGGAGCGAGCACGGAGAACTTGTGTCTTTAGCATCGGAGTACGAGCCTTATGTGGATGTCCACAACAACGCTCCTTACGACGATGGGTTGGTGAACATGGTTTTCGACGTGGCCGGACCTAGTTTCGATCCGGATGATCATGCTGCACCTGAGGAGGCAACGAACCCCGATGCTGTACAGTTCATGGAGTTGCTGGAGAATGCAAGGACTCCATTATATTCTGGTTGTGAGGATCATCCACCGTTGGAGGTGGTTACAAGATTGTTGAGCATCAAGTCTGATTTTAACATGTCGCAAGATTGCCACAACCGTCTTATGGAGTTGCTTATAGAAATATTGCCTGAGGGTGCGAAGTTGCCTAAAGACTTCTATCGGTCTAAGAGGATGGTTAGATCGCTCTGGATGGGATACGAAAAAATCGATACCTATCGCAACGGGTGCATATTGTACTACAAAGACGACAAGGATGAAGACGCCTGCAGATTTTGTGGTGTCGATCGCTACAAGTCATGTGGTAGAGAAAAGTCTGTCGGTGCCAGGAAGCCTACCTCTTTGATGCACTACTTGCCGTTGACGCCGCGGTTGCAGCGGTTGTTTATGGTGAAGGAAACTGCAGAAAACATGAGTTGGCATAAGCGGGAACATACCGAAGGAGTGTTGGATCACCCATCTGATGGAGAAGCATGGAAGCACTTTGATCGAGAGTATCCAGATTTTGCTTCTGATCCGTGTAATGTCAGATTGGGTCTCTGCTCCGACGGTTTTACCCTATTCGGACTTTCGGGATCCCAGTATTCGTGTTGGCCTGTGATTATCACCCCGTACAATCTACCGCCTTGGATGTGCATGAAGACTCCGTATATGTTCCTCACCGTTATTATCCCAGGTCCGAACAATCCGAAAAAGAACATCGATGTGTATTTACAGCCGTTGATTGATGAGTTGAATCAACTGTGGGAAGTAGGTTCCAACACGTACGATGTATCTAGAAAACAAAATTTCCAGATGCGGACAGCACTTATGTGGACCATCAACGACTTTCTGGCCTATGGAATGTTATCTGGATGGAGCATGCATGGTCGTCTTTCATGTCCGTATTGCATGGACATCATTAAGGCTTTCCGTTTGAAATACGGAGGCAAACCGTGCTTCTTCGATTGTCATCGACAATTCCTGTCGAAGGATCATCCGTACCGGAGGAACATGAATGCTTTTCGTGCTGGCGTTGTGGAGAAGGCTAATCCCCCACCAAGGTGGCCGGATACACGATATGGGAAGAGGTAAAAGATTTACCAAGTGCTATTGAGCAGCCTGCTACGGGCTACAAGTGTGACGGATTTGGTCACACTCATAACTGGACGAAGAGGAGTATATTCTGGGATCTTCCATATTGGAGTACCAATCTGATTAGACATAACCTTGATGTCATGCATATCGAGAAGAATGTGTTTGACAACATAATTAATACTGTAATGGACGTAAAGGGGAAATCGAAAGACAATCCAAAGGCTAGATTGGACTTGGAAGAAATATGTAGATGTCCTGCATTGCATTTGATAGAGGACGGAAATGGGAAGTTGAAGCAGCCTAAGGCAATTTTCTCACTGGAGAAGGAGGATAAAGTGAGGCTTTGTAGGTGGATTCAAGGTCTAAAATTTCCAGATGGGTATATTTCGAACTTGAGAAGATGCGTCGACCTCAAGGAGAACAAACTGACAGGTATGAAGAGCCATGATTGTCACGTATTCATGGAGAGGTTAATTCTGATTGCATTTTATGAATTCTTACCGCAGACAGTTTGGGATCCATTGACGGAGCTTAGCATATTCTTCAGGGACCTTTGTTCGAAGAAATTGCTCGTTGATCGTCTAGAAAAGCAAGAGAAGGTCATTACGGTAACACTGTGCAAGCTAGAGAGGGTGTTCCCTCCTGGATTCTTCGACTCTATGGAGCATTTGTCGATTCATCTTTCCTACGAGGCACGTGTTGGTGACCCGTCGAATATCGATGGATGTACCCGTTCGAGCGACATTTGAATCACCTAAAAATAAAGGTAAAAAATAAGGCTCGGGTCGAGGGTTCTATTTGTGAAGCCTATATTCTCGAGAAGATTACAAATTTCTGCTCCTCCTATTTCAAACCTCATGTTGCTACGAATAGAACGAGGGCTCCGAGAAACGACGACGGATATCAAGAATTTAATGATGGAATACTGAAAGTATTCAATGCGTCCGGAAAGCCTTCGGGGAAAATGAAGAAGAGATATTTGAATGACGAAGAGCTAATGGCTGCTCAGTTGTATGTATTACTCAATTACGACGAGGATGAAGTGGAGAAGTTAGAGGGGTAAATAACTCAGGATGATGAGTTTACGTCATCTCAATGTAATAGTATAAGCTAATATTATTGTACTAATCGACGGTTGCTTCGTTGTTTTCCAGCACATATAATGATGAGTTGAGGCTGGTTAGACCCTACCTAACAGACGAAGCATTAGAACAAGAAATGAGACGTCATTTTCCTTCTTGGTTGAGCGAATATGTAAGTAGCTCGGTAATTACTGGCCTCTTCTAATGCAACTGTGCAATAAATAACTTATTATCGCTTCTTTGATATTCAGGTCGATCGTCTAATTTCACCCGAGATTAAATTAATTAGAACTCTTGCCAAGGGACCAATTACTTTTGTTAAAATATGGCCAAGTTACTGTGTCAATGGCTTTCGGTTTAAGTCGACAAATGCTCCGATCAGAGATAGCTTCCTGGATCTTGATTCTACGAAAAACAGTTGTTTGTGTATCAAGTCTTCAAACTACAAAGACGTCGATCCAGGAAATGATTTCTTTGGCATCTTGCGAGAGATTGTGGAGTTGTCATATAATAATGGCAGAGAACCTGCAAAGATCATGTTGTTCGAGTGTGAATGGTTCGATCCGATTGAAAATCAAGGTTGAAAAATTGACAAGCATGGTCTTGTGGATATAAACTACAAGCGTAGATATCAAGGCTACGAACCGTTTGTCCTAACAACTCAGGCTCAGCTCGTGTACTTCACAGCTTATCTGAGACGGGGAGCAACGAATTCTGACTGGTGGGCAGTATGCAAGACTAAAGCTAGAGATACGTTTGATGTTGACGAAAAAGCTTACCAGGAGGACGAGCTACCTCTTGTAACCAATATTATAGATGTGGACTCCACGGAAGTTACGCATTACACGACACATAATGTAGAAGATGTAGAATTATTCGAAGAGGAAGACGAAGTCGACGAAGGCGAAGATGAAAGTGAAGATGAGGAGATAGAGGAAGATGAGGTCAAGGAAGGCGAACAAGATGATTATTCTGAACATGATTGAGAGAGATATACTTATCTGAACTTAGATGTTTCTTCTAGAATATATTATCTGGACTTAGATGTTTATTGTAGAATGTATCATCATATGTTGTCTTGGTTATTATCTTGTCTTTGTTGTACTTTCATATTTTTAGTCTCTATTATTTGTTGTACTTTTATATTTCTAGTCTCTATTATTTGTTGTAATTTTATATTTCTAGTCTCTATTATTTGTTGTATTATCATATGCTGTTATCAGGTATGGCAGGTCGTCGCGGAGCGTTCCGAGGGGGACGACGAGGTCATGATCCTCCGGTACTTCCTACAGGTACTGCTAGAGGACGGAGTTTTCCTTCGATACCTCCTACTGGTACCGGCTCTGGATCTTCGTCGCCGATTACTCCTCCATATCGGACAGTAGCTGGGCCTGCTGGGACGATGTCACGTGGCATATCTCCTGGGACGAGTAGTTTTAGGCCTGTTGAGAGTGCTCGCCCGTCTAGCGTTCCTGCTGCTAATACGACGATGGAGACGGATGAGCAGATAGCGGAGGCTGCGCCGACGGCCGAGGCGGCGGCGCCGACGGTCGACCAGCATCATGTAGATGATGCGTGCGCACCTCCGAAGGAGAGGAGGACGGAGATCTGGTATGACGGTACAAAGTAGGTGTTTTGGTTTATAATTTTTTCTTTCTGTTTTTTATCATAAGTTAACTTTTTTTATAAATATAATATATTTGTATAGATATCGTCCCCCAGAGGTACAGAGACGTCTAGGCCACATGCTGAGGCATAATTATGGTGGTGCTTGGATTAACTACTCTGATGCTTCGGACGAGAGGAAGGCCTTCTGGATTGTGCGCCTCACGGTTAAAATATATTTGCTTTTAACATGAATCATATAATTTTTGCATATTATATATAACTGATAAATATTTGGTTTGCGCTCTTCTAGGATATGTTTTTCTATCCACTGCACCGGGCCGAGCTTATCGAGGGGATGTTTCCTGCCGTCGCTGCCAAGCTGATCCGCGACGCTATCAATGATAAGAAGGATCGTGATCGTGTCGGAAAGCCGATCTAAGGTTGGATCACCCCTGATCAGTGGAATGCGATGAAGGCTCGATTCGACGAGCCAAGGTACAAGGAAAAGTCGGAGAAGGCCAAGGCGGCTAGGCAACATGCCTCGAAGTGGTGCGGTGGGTCGATTCCGATGACGAAACATTTCCGTCGTCTGGTATGTCTTCCTCTTTTAGAAATATTATTTTAATACAAAACTGATAAATTATTACTAAGATAATATATTTAATTACAGGTAAGAAAGGTCGGTAATGCCGACATGGTGACCGTCTTCCTGGCCACCCATCGTCGCGGCGGTGACCTTATTGACGAGAGGGCCGAGCAGACCTATGTAAGTATTACAATACGTTATCTTAATTTAATACTTCGTATCAATTTTAATATAACTTAGTAAATATGATACAAATAAATATTCATGTAGTTAGTAATAATAAGTACATTAATTAGAAATTAGAAATTATAGAGTACTATCCATACTTTCTAGGCCGAGTATCAGAGGCTGCAGGAACGGGCGGCTGCTAGTGCACCTGATGCAGGAGAGGCCAGTACTTTCTCGCAGCCCACTCAAGCTCCGTCGGCGGATGAGATGTGGATGACCGTCGCTGGTGGACTCCGTAGGGGTACGTACTACGGTACGGGATCCTATGGCGCCCTAGTTGGAGGGTTAGAGCGCACGGTGACGGAGCTGCAGACAGGACAGGTGACCATGGCCGAGAGGATGAGATTGGCGCAGGAGTCGATGGTCCGGAGCAGTGATAGAATGTTATCTATCATGGATTCATACCACAAGCGACTTACAGCGTTGGAGCGTGCTGGTCCTCCGGGTGCGCCTTCATCGTCGTCGACTCCGCCGCCTACACCGCCTTCTTCTTCGACACCGACTCCACCGACGTCATTGCCTGCTCCATCGGTATCGATTTCACTTGAGGAGTATGAGTTGTTCTTATCCCTTCGTCCCGGCGGTGCCCCTCCTGCACCAGATTCCTAGTAGTCCTAGTTAGGACTGTTTGTTTGTGTTTGTTTCATTCTTTGTTTGTGACTTGGATATTTGTTGGTTGTGTAGATTTGGATGTTTGGATCCTATTCTATTTGTTGGTTGTGTAGACTTTGGTTATTTGGTTGTAGACTTTGGTTATTTGGTTGTAGACTTTGTTATTTGGTGTAGACTTGGTTATTTGGATACTTGTTGTTGTGTGATTGTTGTAGACTTGGTTATTTGGATACTTGTTGTTGTGTGATTGTTGTAGACTTGGTTATAGGGACTGAAACTTGTGTACAGTGAGAAATGGACATTCTGAGAACTGGACATTCTGTGATTGTTGTAGAAATGGACATTCTGAGAAATGGACATTCTGTATTTTATTTTTTTATTTATTTTGCAGAATTAGCGACGTTTATCGACGTCCACCGACGTAAGTTTGTGTTGGTAAACGTCGGTAAATCTGCAATATTTTCCAGGGTATCGACGTTTACTGACGTCTTATACGTCGGAAAACGTCGGTAAACGTCGGTGCACGTCGGTAATCATCCCAGGAATTACCGACATTTACTGACAATTTAAACGACGGTAAACGTCGGTAAATTTCTAGGATTTTATCGACGTGTAGCGACTTTTAACACGTCGCTAAACCTCCGACGACATAACGGTAATCGTCGGTAAATTTACCGACGCGTAGCGACGTTAAACACGTCGCTAATCCACCGACGACACGACGGTAGACGTCGGTAATATACCGACGTATATATACGTCGGTAAACGTCGGTACTTGCGACGTTTGGCGACGTTTTGAAGATCAGCGACTTACATTTTCGCGACAAGCCCAAAACGTCGGTAATTTTGTCGCTAAATATTTTTAGCGACGAAATTTGTCGTTTTAGCGACGTCTTTAGGCGTCGCTAAAACGACTTATTCTGGTAGTGACCTGAGGCCAACACGGGCTGACATGAAGGAAGTGGACACCGACACGGTGCATACACATTGGTAAGGAAATTTGTGGATACTTTTTGTGAAGAAAAAAAATGGCTAGGCTCCCCTATAAATATGGTAGAGAATTCCTTGGTAGATAAGGAGTAGGACCATTTAAACCCCAATAGATAATCCTTATATTAATTTAAATCAATATAAAACTAATTCAATAAAACCAATCCAAATTCAAAACTAGATAATTCTCACCTTAAATTTAAAACTATTTAAAATCTAATTCCATAAAATATCATCTCAATTAAATTACCACAATTATTTAAACATTAATAGAAAAATAAATTTAAAATGTCTTTTATAAAAATAATTCCAATAAATTTTGAAAATCCAAAATTTACCAAATTATACATGAATTTATATTCATGTACATCGCATGTAAGTAATATATATTATTTACAAAAGAAAGTATTATTTTCTAAATTAATATCTATACTTGTAATATAATAAAAATAGCATTTATATATACTAATAAAAAAAAGTTTTGGCAATCCGCGTGCAACACATATCTTTAAGCAAATAAGATTATATATCTTATACTTTATTGAAACAAAATATATATATTTTCTATATTTATATTAAAACATTAATAAAACTTTTTGTATATAAAAAAAATTAATACTTCGTATTTACGTATTCGCACTTGACGTATAAATCCAAAATTAATAAAAATCTATAGTAAAATTTAGGGAGTTTACATGCTACCCAACTTACAAGAATTTCGTTCTCGAAATTAAGAAACAACTAGGGTAAGTAGGCTAGAAAAGATAGAAGGGTTTCTAAATGCGAAAACACGTCCAAAATTTAAGCAAGGAGTCGGAAACAAAATTCAACGAAAGGAGGTAATTGAATAACTGCATTTTTAGAAAATAGAAGAATAAAATCACGAATATAGTTTAGGAATTGATCGTATACGTGACATCCCAATCAGTGTCTAAATTTGATCAAGGCTAATCCCATAAATGCGTAACCTCACATAAGTAATATGATCAATAACTCTAATATTCAAAATTCACATTTGTTCTTCAATACCATCATAATTGTCGAACTTGTGGTTTAAAAAAATTATCAATGTTGCCTCACCAATACTCACGCTTTCATCTAATTTATCGTTCCTTCCTCAAAATTTATATTCCATAAAATCTTGAAATTCCTTGGACACATCTTCTTTTCCTTTATTTAATTTGAATAATTATCCTCAAGAATCTAACTTACAAAAATTTAGATTTCTTAAAAAATATTTTTAAATCTGATATCTAATAGTAGAAATTCATTAAGTCCAAAACTTTGAATTCAATAAATCTCTAATCTTCTTCTTCCAACACACACACACACACACACACACACACACACATATTATTGAATTTTAATTTTCAATATATATATATATATATATATATATATATATATATATATATATATATATATATATATATATATATATATATATATATTTGGGCTATTTAGTTAAATTTATGTTTTATATTTTTGGCTCATATATACATAAGTATGGGTAAATGACAAAAAAATCTCCCTAGATTGGCCATTTTCGCAAAAAAGACCCCATGCTCTTAAATTACCCACTATTTATTTTTTGTTGCAAAAAAAATCCCAAATGACAATTTTACCCCTCCCCTCCCCTCCTTCCTCGGCTGTTGGAGGAGGGGCTGGGTGGCCGGTGATGCCACGGGAAGGGCTGCGTGGGGCCGGGACGAGGGCGGGGGAGGACCACGGGGGGCTGACGAGTGCGGGGGAGGGTCGTACGGGGCCGGCGAGGTCGGGGGAAGGCTCGCGGGGGACAGGCGGGGCTGGGGGCTCGCCGCCGGGGGTAGGGCCGACGGGGGGAGGGAAGGGGGGTCGGGCGGGAGGAGGGCAGGGGGGGTCGGGCGGGGCTGGGGGGTCGCCGCCGCCACCGGAGGGAAGAGGGACGCAGGGGCATATTCGGAATTAAAATTTTTAATTTTGATTGGAGGGGCCTTATTGTGCGAATTTGTAATCTAAGGAGGGACGAATTGCTAAAAATGACTAATAGGTCTTAATTTACAAATGTCGGGTATCTAACGAGATTTTTTTTGTCATTTACCCCATAAGTATATATAATAGTATATGTATACCATTGGTATTACTTACAACCAGCATAATTATTATTAATATTATTTTGTTATTAACGAATTATTATTATTACCATTGGTTTACTAGTATTAGCATCGTTATTTATTAGAAGAATTATATTGTGGTATTTTATGGTATTTTCAATATGCCTTTTGACTTAAAAAATATTATAGTATTTATAGCTATTTTTCAAATATAGTTTTAACGTAAATGTTTTGCTATTATTATCTAATAGTTATCTAAAAATATTGTTATATCATTCTCAATTATCATATATAATTTCTAACTAGTTATAAATATTTTTCTAAATAAATATATAGTTTCCTTAAAGATTTCCTTTTTCTAGATTGGACTGACATTGATTGTGACTAGTCATACATTTCTATTTCTTGTGATTCTGACTTCGTCATATCGACCCTAGGCTAATCATACTGTCCCGAACCGAATTGTACGGTCTGTTCTATCGTTAGAGGTCGTCTTTCATAGTTATGACATCTGAGACTATTCCGTGCCACGTGATCAAGTCACAAGTCAACTACAACTTAATTGAGGCAAGTACACTATTGCTTTATATGTTTATTATATTATAATGTTATCTTTTATTATGTTTCATTGAGTATCATGTTGAGACACGATTTTGACACGATAGACTTGATTGTATTTTTGCTCGTTTATTGACTGTTTAGTGAGTCGGAAGGAAAAAAGCTAAGTAGACATGTGAACAAATCTCAATGAATATTTAATGTAGATAGCTAAATCATGCACCTCACTTATGGGTTAGCCGTATCAAAAATGTGTGAGAGCCATCTATGATGTGTCGTATTATCCCTGATGTTCACACGTCGAAAGGTATTTCGAAGCACTATTTGATTAGTTTTACTTATTCATGTTTATTTTCCAGTTGTCCTGTTCATGCTAGTAATTTTTTGTACATGTTATCGTTTCCAGTTCATATACATGTTCCCTTTTCTGTTACATTGTACCTCTATTATCTACCTTTATTTTATATTAAATTACATAAATGCAATAGGATTGTATTTTGCTCCTTCCCTGACTGGATCATTGCAGGTAACTTGACAAACTTTCTACTTTTGCTCTAAGGACCGTACGGGTGGAGATAGAGACCTTGGAGGCCGACTTTAGATTTTAAATTAGATAGTTCTTTTATTTTTAGCGGATTTGTTCTCGAAAATTATTTTTATTGTATTATTAGATTTATAAATAAAATAGTTATTGTGAATGAGCAATTAGATATGATTCTGGTGTATTTAAGATTGACATTGAGACCTAAATAGCGTATTACCGCTGATACTACGGCGTAGGCTGGACTTGGCTACGTACTCGTTTCCCGAAAAGTGGGTGCGGGTCGCGTTACACATCAATAAATTGATTCTTTTATTTGTTGCCACATAGGATAGAAATTGAGGACCATTGGAGGGCATTTTTTTTGTTTGCACAATTTCTATGTAGAAACTCTAACAACTAGGATAGAAATTCCCTTAAAATACAATGCCAAGTAGGGTAGAAATCCAATTTTAGCAACTCCCATTGGCGATAGCCGTAGGATAGGCTAGCTAAGAACATGTTAACCCTACAATTCTAAAACTTTTGAGTGTTATAGGGTCAAACCCTAGAAGTAGTAGACTTGTTAGCAATTGGTCTAATAATATATTATCATTTGGTTTGTTCTATATATGCTAAGGGGGTACTAGAGGGACCCCCGTACGGATACGAGTCGGTTGTCAGCACATTTCATCAAGACGCTTCATGTAGGTACTATGAATAATTGTATTCTTTATATACTAGCATGTCTTTTCACTTTTTATCTATTACCAGTCTCTGTTCATGTCACTTGAACACGTAGAGTTATTATATAATTATGTATACTTCAGTTACGCATGCTATTCATTACATTTAAATTACTCGTTCAAATTGCATAAGTAGTTTACTTGAATTATAAAATAATTAGGATGCACTGTTAAGCATGTGGATGACTACTCGTATAACCATTAATCCAACAAACTCAAGAATAGTTGTTCGGTGCCCACACACACCGACGTGCCAAATTAGCCACTAGCGGTCCACATACCGAATAATGTACGATAAAACACAGTTACACGTTGTTTCTCTAGTTAGATCACTACTTTTGTCACAACTTACTATTGTTCCATTATTATTTTATCAACTGCTACCTTGTTGTTCATTTTTCATGTTTCTTCTCGAGTCATTCATGATAATAACATATCGTTTAGTGTACTTTTAGTCATTTTTGCTTTGGTCAATCATGATCGGATATTTATAAACCTTAATAGCTTTATATGATGATATATATATATATATATATATATATATATATATATATATATATATATATATATATATATATATATCCTACACATCACGAACCTTCTAAGGGAGAGATAGGTGAGGATGTTGACGAGTTGGATCCTATACCCATTGGGGATTTTGTAAGCCCCTGAATTAGTTATTATTTAAATTAAGGGTTTTTAAATACAAATGACATTTTTTAGCCTTAAAATAATTTATTATAATTATTAGGAATTTTCTAAAATTTTTAAATGGTTTTTAAAACCTAAAATATCATTTTTCAATTTATTAAATTATTTTAATAGCAATTTGCAATTATTTTAAATGTTTTAAAGACGGTTTGCAATATTATAATCTTCTGTGCAAATTAAATTTGCACAGAACTTTGCGGAGGGGTGTTTATGCAAATTTGGATTTGCATACTGAAAGGCGGTGGAGGTTTTGTGTAATTTACAAATCCTGGGGGAGGAGGGGTTTCTGCAAATCGTCCTGACCACCGCCTTCGTTTCTGCCTACTCCCCGACCGACCTCGCCGTAACCCTAACCCTAATTCCTAAAAACCTGGCCAAAAGCCTAATCTAAACCCGAATCCAGCCCTATAAATAGGCCCCCGATCGAAACCCTAGCCCTATTCTTCTCCCCGAACCCTACAGCCTCCGCCTTAAGCCTTTCTTCCCCGACGATCGTCGGAACCCTAGATCTATTCTAGGCACCGCCCCAGCCGTCGTCAGCCGCTCCGACCACCGTCGAACCATTCGCCTCGACGAGACGAACGTGGTTCCAATTTTTTCCAGCCGCCAAGACACCTCATCCGTCGTGCAGCAGCCCCGATCGCCGGACACGTACGTATCTGTTCGTGTCTGCTTCGTGTCTGTGTCTCGTATACATGTGGAGGGACTCGCCATGTGTCAAGGAGTGCAGTGATGTGCTTGGACATAGAAAACTCGTGTCAGGTTCGTGTCAATCACGGTGGACACAAGACTCTGTGTCGGGATCATTTCTCGTATTCCTAACTGTCCGGACACGAGAATAGTTTAATGGGTTAACGAGTTTTATTTTACGTTATTGGGTTTAAACCCGTTTGTGAAATGGGTTTGGGTTCGGGTTACTGTTCATTGGGTTTGGGTTCAGGCCCAATGGGTTTGGGCTGGGTTTGTTTTTTAATTTATATATATATATATATATATATATATATATATATATATGTATATATGTATATGTATATGTATATGTATTATATATATTATATATATCCTATTATATATATTATATATATACTGTTATATACTGTATTTATATATATATTTTTGTTAAGTATTTTCTATATATCCAGCCGATCGACCAGTTGACCGAAGCACCTCCACCTACCATACACCCCCACTCCACAAATCCACCAACCCAGATAACTCTACCACATCCCACCTCACAGTCCTAGCAGGACCAAATATTCCCACCACTACCTATTGTTATACCTACCCAGGCTTTCGTCACTCTCGACGGGAACCAGCTGCTCACTCTGATCCAGGGGTTCGTAACGATCCATCAGGAGAAGACCACCTTACTTTTTCATAGCATGGAGCGTTCTGAGGAGCATACCATGGTTCCACAACCGGTAGAGCCACGATCGAGAGCAGAAAATATCAAGGACTTCATGAGGTTGAACCCCAGGGAGTTCATAGGGACTGAAGGCATCATAGTCGCAGATGACTGGTTAGACTCGGTAGAGAGGAAGCTCCTTGGAGCTAGGTGCCGTGTGACCTTCAGGTCGAGGCAGCGAGATTTCTGCTGACAAACTTAGCAGGAGTTTGGTTCAGGAATGAACCATTATTCGCGAGAGGAAGAGCCACATAGGATCAGTTCAAGATCAAGTTTAAGAAGAAATTCTTTTCGACTACCGCTAGAGTAGCCATGGGGCTACAATTTCAGAAAATCCAGCAGGAGAACCGTTCTGTTGACGAGTATGCGGCAGAGCTTAGTCGTTTGAGTCGTTTCGCCCCTAGCCTAGTTGCAGACCCAAAGGAGATGACGCGTAGATTTTGCCATGGTCTAGTCCCAGACATTGGCATCCTCCTAGTGGCGAAGGGGACGACTGACTACTACCAGAGCCTAGAGTTGGCCCGGAAGATAGAGGAACGTCTTCTGTCTTGCAAAAGGCCAGCTTCCATACACCACGAGGGACCTTCCAAGCGCCAGGCTTTCTAGTCGAGAGAACCGGTGCCGCACCAGCAGACATACCGTCCTCCCACACCACATCACCCAATCCTACCAGTTAGAGCTCCGGGACCACAGCAGCAGAGGAAAGCTGTGTGTGTATACTGTAGGAGGCCACGACATGATTACTCCATCTGCAGGAAGAGGTTAAAGCAGTTCTTAGCTTGTGGGTCTACCACCCACCAGCTTCGGGACTTCCCAGTAACGAGGGCACCAGGTACTGGACCACCATCTAGAGGACCGCCGCTCAAGATCCAGCAGCATCGGTTTGGGCAGCATCTACAGCAGCAGAAGGTACCCCATGGAAAGGCTTATAGTCTAGTTCTGAGACGGAGCCGGAGCAGGTTTCGGAGCCAGATTATTTGGCCGACATCATCACATGTCATGTTTATTTGCATACTTTTTAGCTCAATGCTTGTTTGATTCTAGTGCATCGCATAACTTTCTGTCATTAGAGATTTTACAAAAAAACCACTTAGTATCTACACCCACCGAGGAGATGAGTAGAGTAATGACGGGAGGCGGACCAGTACCCATTAGAGCTATCTATAGATGCTCTATTACTATAGCTGGGAGATGATTCTTTGTGATGCCACTTCTCGGATATGATATAATATTGGAAGTGGATTGGCTTAGCTATGCTTACGCAGCTATAGACTGTCATGAGGGTAGTATTCTGTTCAGTCCCCCAGGAACGACACCATTCAGTGTCAGGATGACAGGGCCGGAGATCAGCTTAGAGCCGAACTGTTGTGCGACAGTTGGGGAGTTAGCACCGCCACGCCCTATCATTGGGGAGTTTATGGATGTATTCCCAGAGGACCTTCCAGGACTTTCGCCTGACAGAGATGTGGAGTTCACTATAGATTTAGTACCAGGCTCATCTCCAGTATCCCGGGCTTGCTATAGAGTGAACCCCAAGGAGGCCATAGAGATGAAGGAGCAGATCGATGACCTATTGAAAAAGGATTTTATTCGATCTAGTGCTTCTCCATGGGGAGCGCCAGTACTCTTTGTGCCGAAGAAGGATGGTACAGTCCGGTTGTGCATTGACTACCGGGCATTTAATACCATCACCATTAAGAACAAATATACTTTGCCTCGGATAGATGATTTGTTCGACCAGTTGAGTGAGATGAAGGTATTTTCAAGGATAGATTTGAGATCCGGTTACCACCAGGTGAAAGTCACGACTAAAGACATCCAGAAGACTACGTTCAACACGAAGTATGGGTAGTACGAGTTTTTGGTGATACCCTTTGGTCTCACAAATGTGCCAGCTGTCTTTATAAACTTGATGAACAAGATATTTCACCAGTATCTGGATAAGTTCGTCGTGGTATTTATCGATGACATCCTGATATACTCGAAGACGCCGGAAGAGCATGCAAAACACTTGCGGACAGTTTTGGGAATTCTGAGGAATGAGAGGTTGTATGCCAAATTGTCGAAGTACGAGTTCTTTCTAGACCGAATGGAGTTTCTCGGTCATGTGGTCACTAGAGATGAGATCTCAGTGGATCCCAGGATGACTGTTGCCGTCGACACGTGGAAGGCTCCGACATCGGTTTCAGAGATTAAAAGTTTCTTGGGATTAGCAGGCTATTATAGGAAGTTCGTCCAGGACTTTGCTAGAATAGCTGAACCCATGCCGAACCTGACACAAAAGGATGCATAGTACATCTGGTCAAAGGATTGCCAAGAAGCATTTGAGGAGCTGAAGAGGAGGCTGACGACTGCTCCAGTTTTGATATTACCTTCAGGATCTGGAGGTTTCACCATTTACAACGATGCTTCGGAAAAGGGGCTAGGATGTGTCCTGCAGCAGCATGGAAAAGTAATTGCTTATGCATCTAGGCAATTACGAACTCATGAACGGAACTATCCTACCCACGACCTAGAGTTAGCTGCGGTGATCTTTGCACTCAAGTTGTAGAAACACTATTTATACGGAGTGCGAGTGGAAATCTTTACTGACCACAAGAGCTTGAAGTATTATGTGTTCACGTAGAAGGAGCTGAACATGAGGTAGAGAAGATAGTTGGAGTTGATAAAGGACTTCGACATCGATTTACAATATCACCCCGGAAAGGCAAATGTGGTAGCGGATGCGCTGAGCAGGCATCCGATGGCATAGTATCTGATGATATATCGACATTTACGGAAGGATCTGGAGAAACTTGGTATTGAGGTGATTCAGCCAGGATCAGTGATACAGATGATGGTGCTAGACATTCAGTTAGGTCTAATGGAGCAGATCAAGGAGACTCAGTCTACAGA
The DNA here is from genome assembly GCA_029216955.1 of Iris pallida. Lineage (NCBI taxonomy): Eukaryota > Viridiplantae > Streptophyta > Magnoliopsida > Asparagales > Iridaceae > Iris > Iris pallida. Next base: position 9,431,967 of record JANAVB010034616.1, on the reverse strand, counting down.
TAAGAGCCTCCGTAGACTCAGACTCCAGGCTTTAGCTGGATTGCTTGATAACTTCACCGTAGCAGAGGATGGATCCTTGAGGCACGGCAGCCGGTTATGCATACCGAAGGGAGAGCTGATAGAGGCAATCTTGCAGGAGGCGCACCGATCGCGGTATTCTATTCACCCCGGTGCCAACAAGATGTATCGTGACTTACGGGAACATCTTTGGTGGCACGGGATGAAGAGAGATGTATCATATTTTATTTTGAGGTGCCTAGTTTGCCAGCAGATCAAGACAGAGCGTCAGAGGCCAGCTGGTCCATTACAGCCGTTTTCTATTTCTGAGTGGAAGTGGGAACACATTACGATGGACTTTGTCTCAGGGCTTCCTTATTCCCAAGGAGGGAAGGACGCTATATGTGTTATCGTTGACAGGCTGACGAAGTGTGCTCACTTCATACCCTTCAAGGTAGGGCTCTCTACCGAGAAGTTGGCGGAGCTATACATGCACCAGATAGTTTGCTTGCACAGAGTACCGATGAGCATCGTATCAGACCGGGACAGCTGATTCATATCCCTTTACTAGAGCAGCTTGCAGGAGGAGTTGGACAGTCGGCTCAAGTTCAGTACATCGTTCACCCACAGACCGATGGACAGTCCGAGAGGACAATTCAGACTCTCGAGGACATGTTGAGGACTTGCGTACTGGACTTCGACGGATCATAGGAGAGTCATCTTCACTTGGTAGAGTTTTCATACAACAACAGCTACCAAGCCAGCACCGATATGTCTCCATTCGAGGCACTATATGGACGAAGATGCCGTACACTACTCTTTTGGGATGATATTGGGGATAGAGTTATGCTTGGGCCGAAGATGATTACTGTCACGACCCGCACCCACCGTGAGGGTACGAGTACGTAACAACGCCCAGCCTACGCCGCAGTGTCGGCGGTAGAACGCTGTTCTAGGTCATGAACTATAACTAGCATAATATGAATACTCTCCATAAGGAGGCCAACACAGAGGTACAACTCAATCACAATCTAAGGTAGAATGATAAAGATAGATAAACATAAAATCCAAAAGAGATACAGGAGATAGAAGTCTAAGTGTCTAAGATACATAATCCCAGAAATACATCTCAAAACTCAAATACAGTAATCCACAAGTAAATACAACTCCAGACAAAATAAAATAACTATCTAAACAACCTCTACGGTGTCTCCTCTAGGCTAGCAGGCAATCCCAGGCTATCTGTAAAATTTATCAACAGGTCCAGTCAGGACAGGAGCGAGCACATTACATCTCAACAGTTCATAGCAGGTTAGAAAATATAATCATGCAGTAAAGTAAGATACAAAATCTGAAGAAATACAGTATGTAAACAGAGAGAGAACAGTAATAGAAATATCTACTATAAATAAAGAACTAACAGTGGCTAGTGATATAGAGTACAAGATAGCACATATGAACGGAACAGATTTGTACGTGATCTATACTAAAGAGTTGTACATGATCTACACTACTAAAGAATTATTCACATGACTACTAGCACTCCCCCGTTTTCCCCAATCAGTACACAAGGATCTAAGCAGGTTATGTTATTGTACATGATATCACATGGGGCCCTTAAAATGGTGCACATGATAGTATACATGAAGGCTCTATGAACATGAGAGTACATGATTTACAAGAGTGTACATGTATGGTGAAAGCACATGAGTACATGATGAAAGTGAAATGCACATGACATAATGTACCTGATGTCCTCGAGCGGGATAACATCGCATAAAGAGATCCGTATAGTACTAATCCGTGATAATGTCGTGACAGCATCAAGTATAGTAATCTAAAGCAGGAATATAATTCTAAGCAGGATATGAAATGATCAGAGAATGTACTCGCCCGATATCTGAATGTCCAAGGTAAAGATACTATCCGAGGAGAGATGTCTGGCTCCTAATTAGAACAGCACAAGTCACAACATGTCCAGAAGGGTAATATAAAGCACTACAACGCATTCTACATGAATCTAGGTCAAACTAGGCCAAAGTCAACCCTTGGTTAACTCTGGTCAACTGCACTAGTCAAACTAGGTCAAACTAGGTCATGTCCTAACCCAACAAGTCTTACTAGGCCTAACCAAGACTATCCTAGCAAGCACACATCAATACAAGGCTATACAAGCCAACATACACCCAACTCTATATAGCATGCAATTATTCAATACTCAAATAGGCAAGAATTCACATTGGATATACACTAGGTAATCTATTACTTTAAACTATATATGTCTACATGTATATACATGCATATATTGGTATTCAACATTAGGTCTATAATCATGGCATTTCAAATGGTTATATAAACTTATATATTACAACACAATATGCTAACATATATATAATATACATACATAGCTAAGTTAACTGTATTCATAAATACTTATTTAAGAGGCTATGTGTGTGTATGTGAACATGGCAAAGGGGCAAGTGAGGGTTAAATGGGAATACATAGTGTATACATATCAAAGAGTGTCAAAGTATAAGTGAACAAAGTGTCAAGTGTGATAGTGTCTACATAGTGTAAGGGGTACATGAGGTAATATAGGATTTGTGTTAACATAGAACATTACATCTCATTAACTTGTATATTGCATACATTACATCTATTATTATATTACATTCATGCTTGCATTCATTCATCATTCATTTATTCTCTTGCACTACTATATGCACCATACATTACATACTATGGAACCTACATATTCATTACAAGCCATACTTATACATGCTTACATTAGATAGGATACTTACACCTCATACATTATTTATTTAAACATTTACTCATGTTTGTATTCTCTATTTAATTACATAATGTATATACATTAACATGGGTTAAAATCAAATAGAACATTATATTACACACAAGGGTACACAAAATACATATGCCGAATAGTAACTCCTACTAATAATCAATACTGTACCATCTCAGTATGAATTAAAATCTAGGATTAAAGTATGTTATAGATCTATGTGTTAGTGTAATGCCTGTAGTTCGTATTACGTATCTTGGAATACGTGTACGTATTTTATTTTGTATTGCATATCTCTTGGCTTGGCTCGGTTTGTTTTGGGTTGGTTCGGCTAGGCTTGGGATGCCTTGGTTCATCATGAACCAAGGGTAGAACCCCTACCTACCACCACCATCTCCATTTATTAACCCCTCCTCTTTCTCTCTCTTCATTATTCTTCTTCTTCTCCACATTTACTTCTACACCTACCAGGAAGGAGAGAGAGAGAGAGAGAGCTTAGGCAAGTGCAAACTTGCTTCATGATGGATCTCATGTTTTATTGTTCCATTCTCTTCCTTACTAGATTCTAAGCCTCTTTAGAACTGGAAGTTTTCGATTTTGATGGTTATATTTTTGTAGATCTAAGTTTTAAGTTCCTTCTTGTTTAATTTTCTTGGTTTTGATCTCTAAAACTTGGTTATTTTTAAAAACTAATGGTTCTATGTTGTAGAGAATTCAATTTCATTCAGTTTTGGCTTTTGTTTCGCTTGATTTCGACTCCGGATGAGTAAGTTATGGCCATTACAAGTTTTCAGAACTTTCATGGCTGAACTTGCTGTTTGGGGACGATGAATCCCATGCGCCCGGGAGGCCATGCGCCGGGAGGCCATGCGCCGTGAAGTTTCGGTAATGTATTCCTTAACTCCGAGCGTGTCATGCGCGTAGGTTTCTTACGCGCATGTATTGAAGACGCAACGTGAGTTTCCCATGCGCCGATTCGTGCAGGAATCCCATGCGCCGATTGGTGCAGGAATCTCATGCGCCGATTTGTGCAGGAATCTCATGCGCCGATTGCGCAGGAATCTCATGCGTCGATTTGTGCAGGAATCCCATGCGCCGATTCGTGCAGGAATCCCATGCGCCGATTGGTGCAGGAATCTCATGCGCCGATTTGTGCAGGAATCCCATGCGCCGATTCGTGCAGGAATCTCATGCGCCGATTTGTGCAGGAATCCCATGCGCCGATTGGTGCAGGAATCCCATGCGCCGATTGGTGCAGGAATCCCATGCGCCGATTCGTGCAGGAATCCCATGCGCCGATTGTGCAGGAATTTACTGTTTTTGCCTGTTTAAGTTGTTTTGTAGCTAGAATCTTGAAAAACTCAAAACATGAAAGTTGTAGATCTTTTCCATGGCTTCATGAATATGTTATTAGTTATTTTATACAATCTTTCTCATTCATGATAATGTAAGAATAGAACACGATAGTGGCCCGCGGTGGCGCACTCTTGACAAGTAAACTGATATGACAAGTATGAAAGGTCTGGACACCGTGGGCGATTGCGTTTGTACAAATAAACCAGTACTGTCTTGCATCATATCTAGGATGGGGATCCCTGAGTACCACGGTCAGGGGTACCTACTGAAATTGACTAAGGCTAATTAACTAGAATGATTCCGTAGTCATGAAGAGATTCCCAGCTACAGGCAATCCCGTTATCTGGGCGCATTAAGTGGACTTGTAGCCTACCGACGAGTAGGGCACATTTCCAGCACACAGTCACGTGTTGCATTCTTCATAACGGACATTCGACCCGGATAACTGGATGGTCTGCAGGGCTTGTGGCTGTTGGGATAATCTCATTGCATCTTGCTAGTAACTAGGCCTGTGATAACCCTAGTTAGTTAAAAGTATCAAGCCGTACTCTTGATTGGCCGTGATTGATTGGATGAAGTTTTTTCCAGTTTAGTCTTATCCTGATCCGGTACAAGATTGTATCAGGACATGATATCTTGTATCGATAAATGATGGGATACCAAGTTCTGTTCAGATGAAGGGTTACAACCCCGGTCCTTGTTTGGTTTAAGGGTTGTAACTTGGCTATCTGAATAGTTCCATGGTTATCTTATCATATATCGTCCTGCTTATTGATGCTGGCCTTAACAATAACGATCGGGGGTCCAGTTCTGCTCAGGCGAAGGGTTACAATCCCGGTCCTTGTTTGGTTTAAGGGTTGTAACCTGGCTCCCGGAGCAGTTCTGTGTCCTCTCTTCGTTTATTGTCTTATTGAAACCCCCTGTCATGCTCGTCATGTTTTACCTTTACTTCAATACCATGATTATTTATACTGGCCTTAACAATAAAGATCAGGGGTCCAGTTCTGTTCAGGCGAAGGGTTACAACCCCGGTCCTTGTTTGGTTTAAGGGTTGTAACCTGGCTTCCGGAGCAGTTCTGTGTCCTCTCTTCGTTTATTGTCTTGTTACCTTATCAATAGTAATTGAGGCGGATTTCTATTCAGGCGAAGGATTGCAACCCCGGTCCTTGTTTGGTTTAAGGGTTGCAGTCTGGCTACTTGAATGATTTCTCCGTGCTCAATATATTATTGTTATCTCAGCTATTATTACTATCTTTTAATTACCTTTACTATTTATTTGTGATATGCTGGTTTTAGTTCCTAAGTGAAGCCTCCTTTGTGGCACTTGCTCCTTCTGGGGTCTGACCCAGCTGGTTTTGTGTGGCCAGATATCGGAGCAGCAACAGAGGATCCACCTGTCTTCCAGCCCGATGGTGACCACCAGGCGTAACCAGGGCAACGAGTGGGTTTCTTTTGTCCTCCCACTCTATTTGTAAAATTATTCTTTTGAGGCGTTTAGCTGGCGAGCACGTGTTAGCTCGTATTGTACCTTTATTTACTGTCTGCCTACGGGCTGTAACATGATTGACAAATCCTAGGGTTGATCATGTATTGACTAAAACTCTTGCTAGTCCTGACATTTTGTACGACTAGCTTCATGATCATCCAATATGTAATGTATGGGACGCCTTACTATTGTATATTTGGTGTTCTGACATCTTGTAACTGTTATTACATTGCTTGAGATTGAGACAATAGGCTTGTTTTTGACCATAGGAGACTGTTGGATTGTAGTTAAACCCTCATATATCTAGACAGCCGTGACCGTATAGTGACGTGGATTCCATTTCATTATACGTAGCTGGCTATGTCTGCCCCCGCTCTCCAGTATTCTGGTTCTGGGGCGTGACATGGTTTTAGTGGTGGCCCATGCAGGTCTTGTAAATCAAGATATGTGAGGGTTTACCGAATAGATGTCTCAATCAGTATTCGTCCTTGATCTCTGCTCGTATCTTCTGAATCCTTGTAATCATGACCTGATCACATGCTTGTATCGTTGATCTATCCTGGTCCTTCCTTATTGTTCCCTATGTCGTCTTCTTCAGCGGCATTGTTCCTGGACCTGCCGATCAGCAAGGCGGAGCACCTCCTGCGGACCAGCAGCAACCTGGAGATCAAGCCCAGCATTCAGGAGTAGCCTCCAGAGTCATGCCTATTGAAGGAGAGCCACCAGTTCAGCCCGTCCAGCCAGCAGAGCCTGATGATGGCACTTTGGTGGGTCTCATCAGGTCCTTATTAGCTTCCCAGGATCGTCGCGGAGATGCCTTGCACCAGGCAGTGGCAGATGCTTTGACCAGAGGAGGTCATCAGGGTAATAGCGCGGCCAACAGCTTCAAGCGCTTGAACCCTCCCTTCTTCGACGGCAGTGAAGATGCGATCGCTGCAGATGCATGGCTTCAGGACACAGAGGTGATTCTAGAAGCAGCCAAGACTCCAGAGAATGAGAAGGTGGCCGTAGTGCGCCTGCAGTTACTAGATCTTGCCCGCAGCTGGTGGGCAGCGCAGACCGATGGATTAGTGGCCCCTATTTTATGGGCAGTATTCAGGGAGAGATTCCAGACCAAGTATTTTGATGCTGTAGCTCGGTATGATCTACAGACGAGGTTCACCAATCTGAAGCAGATGGGCAGGACGGTCGATGGATATGCGGCCGAGTTTTCGAGACTTAGTCGGTTTGCTCCTACCTTGGTGGCGACCGAGTTCGATAGAGCCCAGCGGTTCCAGCAGGGGCTTCATCTGGAGATCTTATTGGCAGTGGAGCAGTTTGAGCATCAGACTTTTGATGCAGTACTGAGAGCCGCTAGGAGGCATGAATATACCTCCCAGAGGATCGTGGATAGGACCGGAGGTCGGAAGCGATCTCACGGCCAGATGAACCAGTCATCAGCACCAGCCCCGGCAGCCAGGGCTTTGACCATTGGAGCTCCGAGGCGGGCGGCCTCAGTGACGTCGGTTCAACATTCCACCCCGACGTACCCTCAGCAGCAGAAGCAGAAGCAGTCTTCCGTAGTGGGATGTTCATACTGCGGGAAGCCAGGGCATGTGGTATCAGAGTGTCGCAGAGCACAAGGTTTGTGCTTGGTTTGTGGTGCCCCAGACCACAGGGTTGGGAACTGCCCAAACAGGGGGAGTTCATCCGCCTTCTCTAGTCCTTCAGTTAGAGGACCAGCACCAACCCAGCAGCAGCAGCAGCTGCAGTACCCGTTCTCGGGGCCATTGCCGACGCAGGCCCAGGCGTTCCAGCAGCAGAGACCGCAGCAGTATGCCCAAGCCCAAGCCCTGATCCAGAGCAGGCAAAGGAATTTTCAGCAGAGGGGACCCGCACCCAGAGGACATGGTCAAGTGCTGGGTTTGACCATGGAAGAAGAAGGAATTGCTCCAGGTGAGGTGGTGGCAGGTACTATTCTCGTCAACACCTTTCCAGCTTCAGTATTATTTGATTCTGGTGCCTCGCATTCATTTATGTCTGCACGATTTGCGACACGGGTAGGACTAGAGCCCGAGTCATTATCAGTAAGGCTCAATATACTTACTGGTAACGGACTTGTGGGAGTAGATAGAGTGTTTTCCTCGTGTCGGATCGTAGTTAGCGGTAGAGAATTCCCCGCTAGGTTGATAGAGTTCCCGATGGCCGATTATGATGTGGTCTTAGGGATGGATTGGTTGAGGGACCAGTATGCTAGGATAGACTGCCACATTGGCAGGGTTATTTTTAGCATTCCAGACGAGCCAAAGTTTTCTTTCTCCCGAGGCGAAGTTGAACCTTCTCCTCCATTATTGCGGATGGCAGTAGCAGCAGTGCAGTTACCTCGGATAGTCGAAGAGTTTTCGGATATTTTCCCAGAAGAGCTTCCAGGGATGCCGCCAGAGCGAGAGATCGAGTTTACTATCGACTTGATTCCCGGGACAGCCCCAGTGTCAGAGAGAGTCTACAGGATGGCGCCGTCAGAGCTAGAGATATTGTACAAGATGATTGAAGAACTCAGAACCAAGGGATTCATTCGTGCTAGTGGATCGCCTTGGGGAGCTCCGATGCTTCTTGTGAAAAAGAAGGATGGTACGTCCAGATTGTGTGTTGATTATCGTACCTTGAACTCAGTGACAATCAAGAACAGATACCCTCTCCCGAGGATAGATGACTTGTTTGATCAACTCAAAGGGGCATCAGTATTTTCGAAGATTGACTTGCGGTCAGGATACCATCAGATCAGAGTCAGAGAGCAGGACATCCCGAAGACAGCTTTCAGATCTAGATATGGGCATTGGAAGTTCCTTGTGATGCCATTTGGAGCAACCAATGCGCCGGCTGTATTCATGGACCTCATGAATCGCATCTTTATGCCTTATTTGGATCAGTTCGTGATTGTATTCCTAGACAACATCCTGGTCTATAGCAAGAGTGAGGCGGAGCATGAGCATCATCTCAGAATGGTCCTCCAGATTCTCAGAAAGCACCAGTTGTATGCCAAGTTTAGTAAATGCGAGTTCTGGCTCGATCGTATTTCATACTTGGGTCATATCATCACCCGAGGAGGAGTTGAAGTGGATCCCCAGAAGATCGTGGCCATTGAAACATGGCCGGTACCTAGCACAGTGGCAGAAGTCCGTAGTTTTCTTGGATTGGCCGGTTACTACCGGCGATTTGTTTCAGACTTTGCTCGAATTTCAGCGCCATTGACCCAGTTGACCCGCAAGGATGTACAGTTTGCTTGGACAGCAGAATGCCAGGATTCTTTTGAGAGGTTGAAGCGAGGCTTGATGACGGCTCCTATTCTCACGCTTCCAGATGGAACTGGAGGATTCTCAGTATATTGTGATGCTTCGGGCAGAGGTTTAGGATGTGTTCTGATACAGCATGGGAAGGTAATAGCTTATGCGTCACGACAACTTCGTGATCAAGAGAGGAATTACCCAACCCATGACTTGGAGCTGGCAGCAGTAGTGTTTGCACTTAAGTTGTGGAGACATTACCTATATGGAGATAGGGTGGAGATTTTTACCGACCACAAGAGCCTGAAGTATGTTTTCACTCAGAAAGATCTTAACATGCGTCAGAGGAGATGGCTAGAGCTGCTTGTGGATTATGATGTCAACTTGCAGTATCACCCAGGAAAGGCCAACGTTGTTGCAGATGCATTGAGCAGGAGAGCCGGAGTTTATTTTCTGACAGCGCAACCAGAGCTATTGGCCGATCTTCAGAAGATGGGTATAGAAATTGTCCTCCCTTCCAGTGTGGCATTGATGGCCAGCATGCAAGTCCAGTCCACTATAGTCGAGAGGATCCGGATGGCGCAGTCAGCAGATTCCAAGCTTCAGCGACTCAGAGCAGAGTGTGAGGCAGGACGAAGACCAGAGTTATGTATCCATGAAGACGGTACACTTCGACATGGTAAGCGTCTTTGTGTACCCAGTGGAGATATCAGACAGGAGATCCTGGCAGAGTCCCACAGTTCGCAGTATTCCATTCATCCTGGTGGCACGAAGATGTACCGTGATATCCGCCAGCACTTTTGGTGGAATGGCATGAAGAGAAAGATAGCCCGGTTTGTCTCTCGTTGTTTAGTCTGCCAATAAGTTAAGGCTGAACATCAGAGACCAGCTGGACTACTTCAACCATTGCCGATTCCAGAGTGGAAATGGGAGCACATAACCATAGATTTTGTGACTGGATTGCCTAGATCCCCGGCTGGCAGAGACGCTATTTGGGTTGTCATAGACAGGCTCACGAAGGTGGCTCACTTTCTTCCGTTCAGAGTTGGTCAGTCAACGGCTCAGCTAGCGGAGATGTATCTCCGGCAGATTGTCAGATTGCACGGTGTACCAGTCAGTATCACCTCGGACAGAGATTCCAGGTTTACATCACACTTTTGGCGTAGCCTGCAAGAGAGTTTGGGAACTCGCCTCCAGTTCAGCTCCGCTTATCATCCGCAGACTGATGGCCAGTCAGAACGCACGATCCAGACTCTTGAAGACATGTTGAGATCTTGTACGCTCGACTTCGGTGGATCGTGGGAAGATCACCTGCACCTGGTAGAGTTCTCGTACAACAACAGTTTCCAAGCCAGTATCCAGATGGCTCCGTTCGAGGCATTGTATGGCAGGAAGTGCCGATCCCCGCTAGCATGGGATGATGTCGGAGAGAGGCAGATGCTCGGTCCAGAAATGATTGCTCAGACCGTTGAAGTGGTCAGGAGAGTCAGAGATCATCTTCGAGTTGCCCAAGATCGCCAGCGTCATTGGGCCGATTCCCATCGGCGACCCCTTGAATTCTCGGTCGGCGACCATGTATTCCTGAGGATTTCGCCTAACCGTGGCGTCATTCGTTTCGGCGTACGAGGAAAGCTTAGTCCTAGGTATATAGGGCCATTCGACATTCTGGAGCGAGTAGGAGATGTATCCTATCGTCTCGCTCTTCCACCGTCGCTACGTGAGGTGCATGACGTATTCCATGTATCCCAACTGCGACGGTATATCCCGGACCCGAGCCACATCCTGGATTATTCAGAATTGGTTGTTGGTACCAACCTTTCGTATGAGGAGAGGCCCGTGTCTATATTGGACCGGAGAGAGAAGATACTTAAGAACAAGACTATTAGTTTAGTCCGTGTTGCTTGGGGTCATCACTCTTTCGGTGAGTCAACGTGGGAGCGTGAGGATGATATCCGATCGCGATATCCCGACCTGTTTGACTCGTAAGGTATAATATCTTCCTTATGCCTTATGCTTTCAATTCCTTGCTTGAATAAATGACTGCATGATAGACTGCTTGTTATAGCTTACGATTATTATAGCTTGTCCTTGCAATTCTAGCCTCTTGATTAAATTTTGAGGACGGAATTCTTTTAAGGTGGGTAGAGTTGTAATGCCTGTAGTTCGTATTACGTATCTTGGAATACGTGTACGTATTTTATTTTGTATTGCATATCTCTTGGCTTGGCTCGGTTTGTTTTGGGTTGGTTCGGCTAGGCTTGGGATGCCTTGGTTCATCATGAACCAAGGGTAGAACCCCTACCTACCACCACCATCCCCATTTATTAACCCCTCCTCTTTCTCTCTCTTCATTATTCTTCTTCTTCTCCACATTTACTTCTACACCTACCAGGAAGGAGAGAGAGAGAGAGAGCTTAGGCAAGTGCAAACTTGCTTCATGATGGATCTCATGTTTTATTGTTCCATTCTCTTCCTTACTAGATTCTAAGCCTCTTTAGAACTGAAAGTTTTCGGTTTTGATGGTTATATTTTTGTAGATCTAAGTTTTAAGTTCCTTCTTGTTTAATTTTCTTGGTTTTGATCTCTAAAACTTGGTTATTTTTGAAAACTAATGGTTCTATGTTGTAGAGAATTCAATTTCATTCAGTTTTGGCTTTTGTTTCGCTTGATTTCGACTCCGGATGAGTAAGTTATGGCCATTACAAGTTTTCAGAACTTTCATGGCTGAACTTGCTGTTTGGGGACGATGAATCCCATGCGCCCGGGAGGCCATGCGCCGGGAGGCCATGCGCCGCGAAGTTCCGGCAACGCATTCCTTAACTCCGAGCGTGTCATGCGCGTAGGTTTCTTACGCGCATGTATTGAAGACGCAACGTGAGTTTTCCATGCGCCGATTCGTGCAGGAATCCCATGCGCCGATTGGTGCAGGAATCTCATGCGCCGATTTGTGCAGGAATCTCATGCACCGATTGTGCAGGAATCTCATGCGCCGATTTGTGCAGGAATCCCATGCGTCGATTCGTGCAGGAATCCCATGCGCCGATTGGTGCAGGAATCTCATGCGCCGATTTGTGCAGGAATCCCATGCGCCGATTCGTGCAGGAATCTCATGCGCCGATTTGTGCAGGAATCCCATGCGCCGATTGGTGCAGGAATCCCATGCGCCGATTGGTGCAGGAATCCCATGCGCCGATTCGTGCAGGAATCCCATGCGCCGATTGTGCAGGAATTTACTGTTTTTGCCTGTTTAAGTTGTTTTGTAGCTAGAATCTTAAAAAACTCAAAACATAAAAGTTGTAGATCTTTTCCATGGCTTCATGAATATGTTATTAGTTATTTTATACAATCTTTCTCATTCATGATAATGTAAGAATAGAACACGATAGTGGCCCGCGGTGGCGCACTCTTGACAAGTAAACTGATATGACAAGTATGAAAGGTCTGGACACCGTGGGCGATTGCGTTTGTACAAATAAACCAGTACTGTCTTGCATCATGTCTAGGATGGGGATCCCTGAGTACCACGGTCAGGGGTACCTACTGAAATTGACTAAGGCTAATTAACTAGAATGATTCCGTAGTCATGAAGAGATTCCCAGCTACAGGCAATCCCGTTATCTGGGCGCATTAAGTGGACTTGTAGCCTACCGACGAGTAGGGCACATTTCCAGCACACAGTCACGTGTTGCATTCTTCATAACGGACATTCGACCCGGATAACTGGATGGTCTGCAGGGCTTATGGCTGTTGGGATAATCTCATTGCATCTTGCTAGTAACTAGGCCTGTGATAACCCTAGTTAGTTAAAAGTATCAAGCCGTACTCTTGATTGGCCGTGATTGATTGGATGAAGTTTATTCCAGTTTAGTCTTATCCTGATCCGGTACAAGATTGTATCAGGACATGATATCTTGTATCGATAAATGATGGGATACCAAGTTCTGTTCAGATGAAGGGTTACAACCCCGGTCCTTGTTTGGTTTAAGGGTTGTAACTTGGCTATCTGAATAGTTCCATGGTTATCTTATCATATATCGTCCTGCTTATTGATGCTGGCCTTAACAATAACGATCGGAGGTCCAGTTCTGCTCAGGCGAAGGGTTACAATCCCGGTCCTTGTTTGGTTTAAGGGTTGTAACCTGGCTCCCGGAGCAGTTCTGTGTCCTCTCTTCGTTTATTGTCTTATTGAAACCCCCTGTCATGCTCGTCATGTTTTACCTTTACTTCAATACCATGATTATTTATACTGGCCTTAACAATAAAGATCAGGGGTCCAGTTCTGTTCAGGCGAAGGGTTACAACCCCGGTCCTTGTTTGGTTTAAGGGTTGTAACCTGGCTTCCGGAGCAGTTCTGTGTCCTCTCTTCGTTTATTGTCTTGTTACCTTATCAATAGTAATTGAGGCGAGTTTCTATTCAGGCGAAGGATTGCAACCCCGGTCCTTGTTTGGTTTAAGGGTTGCAGTCTGGCTACTTGAATGATTTCTCCGTGCTCAATATATTATTGTTATCTCAGCTATTATTACTATCTTTTAATTACCTTTACTATTTATTTGTGATATGCTGGTTTTAGTTCCTAAGTGAAGCCTCCTTTGTGGCACTTGCTCCTTCTGGGGTCTGACCCAGCTGGTTTTGTGTGGCCAGATATCGGAGCAGCAACAGAGGATCCACCTGTCTTCCAGCCTGATGGTGACCACCAGGCGTAACCAGGGCAACGAGTGGGTTTCTTTTGTCCTTCCACTCTATTTGTAAAATTATTCTTTTGAGGCGTTTAGCCGGTGAGCACGTGTTAGCTCGTATTGCACCTTTATTTACTGTCTGCCTACGGGCTGTAACATGATTGACAAATCCTAGGGTTGATCATGTATTGACTAAAACTCTTGCTAGTCCTGACATTTTGTACGACTAGCTTCATGATCATCCAATATGTAATGTATGGGACGCCTTACTATTGTATATTTGGTGTTCTGACATCTTGTAACTATTATTACATTGCTTGAGATTGAGACAATAGGCTTATTTTTGACCATAGGAGACTGTTGGATTGTAGTTAAACTCTCATATATCTAGACAGCCGTGACCGTATAGTGACGTGGATTCCATTTCATTATACGTAGCTGGCTATGTCTGCCCCCGCTCTCCAGTATTCTGGTTCTGGGGCGTGACATGGTTTTAGTGGTGGCCCATGCAGGTCTTGTAAATCAAGATATATGAGGGTTTACCGAATAGATGTCTCAATCAGTATTCGTCCTTGATCTCTGCTCGTATCTTCTGAATCCTTGTAATCATGACCTGATCACATGCTTGTATCGTTGATCTATCCTGGTCCTTCCTTATTGTTCCCTATGTCGTCTTCTTCAGCGACATTGTACCTGGACCTGCCGATCAGCAAGGCGGAGCACCTCCTGCGGACCAGCAGCAACCTGGAGATCAAGCCCAGCATTCAGGAGTAGCCTCCAGAGTCATGCCTATTGAAGGAGAGCCACCAGTTCAGCCCGTCCAGCCAGCAGAGCCTGATGATGGCACTTTGGTGGGTCTCATCAGGTCCTTATTAGCTTCCCAGGATCGTCGCGGAGATGCCTTGCACCAGGCAGTGGCAGATGCTTTGACCAGAGGAGGTTATCAGGGTAATAGCGCGGCCAACAGCTTCAAGCGCTTGAACCCTCCCTTCTTCGACGGCAGTGAAGATGCGATCGCTGCAGATGCATGGCTTCAGGACACAGAGGTGATTCTAGAAGCAGCCAAGACTCCAGAGAATGAGAAGGTGGCCGTAGTGCGCCTGCAGTTACTAGATCTTGCCCGCAGCTGGTGGGCAGCGCAGGCCGATGGATTAGTGGCCCCTATTTTATGGGCAGTATTCAGGAAGAGATTCCAGACCAAGTATTTTGATGCTGTAGCTCGGTATGATCTACAGACGAGGTTCATCAATCTGAAGCAGATGGGCAGGACGGTCGATGGATATGCGGCCGAGTTTTCGAGACTTAGTCGGTTTGCTCCTACCTTGGTGGCGACCGAGTTCGATAGAGCCCAGCGGTTCCAGCAGGGGCTTCATCTGGAGATCTTATTGGCAGTGGAGCAGTTTGAGCATCAGACTTTTGATGCAGTATTGAGAGCAGCTAGGAGGCATGAATATACCTCCCAGAGGATCGTGGATAGGACCGGAGGTCGGAAGCGATCTCACGGCCAGATGAACCAGTCATCAGCACCAGCCCCGGCAGCCAGGGCTTTGACCATTGGAGCTCCGAGGCGGGCGGCCTCAGTGACGTCGGTTCAACATTTTACCCCGACGTACCCTCAGCACCAGAAAGTTACAGAAAGAATTAGGCCTATTAATATATGTTTTTGGAAAGCTAACTTCAATACGCTTCTTTTAAAAAAAACGAGAGATTAAACCGAGCTTTGAGCTAGAAGTTATGACATTTCTAAGTTAGGGCTGAAATTAAAAACGTGGATAAAAATCATGAAGGATTTGGGTAGTTTGAGACAAAAGAACACAAGTATATAACATAATATATCAAGAACTCACTCTCTACACTAATATATATATATATGAGACACTATAGAACACATCTCCAATACAAAAATATGAGATTAAACATGTAATAATTCATTCATACATAACAACAACACATAGTGTGTCCAAATTTGGAGTTTTCCCACATGGACACAACCACAACACAAAGGACACTCATATGACCTCCAAATGGACACAAAATGGACACAAATGGAGATACAATCATGGAGGTCATTCCTATGGGTTCAAAATAGACCTATATACATGAGAAAATGAAAAGAAGAAGGGATTTATACCTCCCGGTAGATCGAATCGAAGAAAAGCCTTCCCGGAGCGACACCGACACGTAGAAATTCCAAAAGGACACGAACGAGCTCCGAATCCTCCTAAACTTGGGTAGCTTCCTCCTTGGCTAGAATGGAGAAGGAAAGAAGAAGATTTGATGGCGAAATAGAAGGATTTGGTGGAGAAATTGCTAGGAATTGCTCTCTAGGAATTTGGGGAAGAACAAGAGAGAGAGTGTGGATGAGAATAATAAAATAAACTTGAGCCTATCCTCTCCCAAAGTGGCTGGCCATATGGGGCTATTTGTCCTATTATGATAAGGTCCAAAATGCCCCCACTAACCTATTCTATGAGTATTAGGAAAGGGCTAATTGGTTGGGGCTAAATTAGTCATTCGAAAGTCTCTAATCACACTAACCTTATCCATAATAATTAGTCTAACCTCTAACTAAAATATTTCTATCATGTGGACTAAAATTAATATAATGTGGGCCATGCCTAACTAGTGTGTGGGTCCCACTAGAGTCAAACTATCCCCGGGTCCCCGTTTTAAGTCGGATTGAGTTAAAATTCGAACCCGACTCAAATAACCCCAAAACAATATCATAAATAATAAAATAAATTTCAACCCCAAAATAATATCATAAATAATAAAATAAATTTTAAAAATATTCAAAAATATAAAATGACAAAAATACCCCTGTTTATGAAAACTGGGGGTGACAATTACTGAGGCAGCAGAGAAGGTCAGGATGATCAGAGACAGGCTCAGAGTTGCTCAGGGCAGGCAGAAACACTGGGTTGATGCTAGTCGCAGACCGATGGAGTTCGTCGACATAGATATGATGTTAGTGAAAATATCACCCACCAGTGGGACGATCCGATTTGGACGAGGAGGCAAGTTGAGCCCTAGATACATTGGACCGTTCGAGATACTCGGCAGGATCATAGAGGAAGCTTACAAGGTTGCACTTCCACCCAACCTACCAGGAGTTTACGATGTCTTTTATGTGTCTCAGCTGAGGAGATATGTTCCAGACCCCAGCCATGTGCTAGATCATTCAGAGTTGGAGATCGGACCGAGTCTTGCGGTTACTGAGCAGCCAGTAGAGATATTGGACCGGAGGGAGAAGAGGCTGAGGAACAAAGTCATACCCTTGGCCGAGTAGCTGGGAGCCGTCACTCTCCGGAGGAATCTACTTGGGAGAGGGAGTCGGACATGAGGGAGAGATATCCTTACTTGTTCGACCCACCAGCCGCGAGGGAACCACCCGTTCCCGCTTGATACCTTAAAGGTTAGTCTTAATAGTAGCCTTTGTCAATGTATTAATTGCTTGTTATGTTAGAATGTTTGTAGAGTCCTCTATCCTTGTGAATTTCGAGGATGAATTTTTTCAAGAAGAAAAAAATTGTAAGCCCATGAATTAGTTATTATTTAAATTAAGGGTTTTTAAATACAAATAATTTTTTTTAGCCTTAAAATAATTTATTATAATTATTTGGAATTTTCTAGAATTTTTAAAACCTAAAATATCATTTTGCAATTTATTAAATTATTTTAATAGCAATTTGAAATTATTCTAAATATTTTAAAGACAGTTTGTAATATTAGAATCTTCTGTGCAAATTAAATTTGCACAGAACTTTGCGGAGGGGTGTTTATACAAATTTAGATTTGCATACTGAAAGGCGGTGGGGGTTTTGTATAATTTACAAATCCTTGGGGGGGGGTTCTGCAAATCGTCCTGACCACCGCCTTCGTCTCTGCCTACTCCCCGACCGACCTCGCCGTAACCCTAACCCTAATTCCTAAAATCTTGGCCAAAACCCTAATCTAAACCCGAATCCAGCCCTATAAATAGCCCCCGATCGAAACCCTAACCCTATTCTTCTCCCCGAACCCCACAGCCTCCGCCCTAAGCCTTTCTTCCCCGACGATTGTCGGAACCCTAGATCTATTCTAGGTGCCGCCCCAGCCGTCGTCAGCCGCACCGACTACGATCGAACCATTCGTCTCGATGCGACGAACGTGGTTCCAATTTTTTCCAGCCGCCACGACGCCTCCTCTGCTGTGCAGCAGCCCCGATCGTCGGACACATACGTATCTGTTCGTGTCTGCTTCGTGTCTATGTCTCGTGTACACGTGGAGAGACTCGCCATGTGTCAAGGAGTGCAGTGATGTGCTTGGACACGGGAAACTCGGGTCAGATTCGTGTCAATCACGGTGGACACAAGACTCTGTGTCGGGATCATTTCTCGTGTCCCTAACTGTCCGGACACGAGAATAGTTTAATGGGTTAACAGGTTTTATTTTACGTTATTGGATTTAAACCCGTTTGTGAAATGGGTTTGGGTTCGGGTTACTGTTCATTGGGTTTGGGTTCAGGCCCAATGAGTTTGGGCTGGGTTTGTTTTTAATTTATATATATATGTATATATGTATATATGTATATTTGTATATGTATATATGTATATGTATATGTATATGTACTTTATATATATTATATATATCCTGTTATATATATTATATATATAATGTATTTATATATATATTTTTATTAAGTATTTTCTATGTATATATATATTTTTATAATATATATATATTATATATTATATATTATATATATATATATATATATATATATATATATATATATATATATATATATATATATATAAAATATATATATATATATATATATATATATATATATATATATATATATATATATATATATATATATATATATATATATTTGAATATATACATACTTGTGCTTTTATGTATACAAATATAGTTATACTATATTTACATGTCATTTTATTGTCAATAAATATTATTGATATGTATATTTTACTGCATTAAAATATATTATTTTATTATTAATTATTTACGTATTTAAAATTTGTATTTTTGTAAACTGTGAATTATGGCTTTTGAGTCCAGACCTAGCATGGGTTCTGTGGACTTAAATGAGCCTAAATACATTCAAGGCCTGTACGAGTCATATCGGACTTAATTCATGGATTTGGATCCACTACAAGAAAAATGACGATTCTTGACGGTTTATAAGTTGATGGTCGTGAAAAACCGTCAAAAAAATGGCATATCTTGACGGATTTAGCCTTACGTTAAGAAATGCCTTATTTTATGTTAATTTAGCTATCTTACAGGATAATAGTTGACGGTTTTAGGGAATCCGTCAAGAAACATCATTTTATTTAGTGACGGTTCGGTAATAACCGTCAACTAATATATGCCTAAAATAATTGGCGCGCTGTTTTCAGCTGCCATTTTGGTAATTTTTTTGAATTGTTTTTTATTGTAGATTTATATTGTCGTTTGTCATACCAATCTCATTCTATTTATTTCTCGATACTTTCCTCTCCTCTATATTTTTCCTTCTCTCTCATCCACCAGCCGATGGAGAAGGAGAGCTCAACTCTACATCTCCCTTCTCCTCTTCATCCTCTTCATCTCCATTCCCCTCTTCTTCCTCTTCCTCCTCCCTTTTTGTTGAATTTTCCCCCGATGGCATATCGTGAGCACCGGAGCTCAGGTTAGGGTTTCGATCTTCCCCAACCCTAATTTTTTCTGACATCAAAGGTGAAATCCTAATTTTTCCTTCAAATTCTTCCATGTTTCGACTTGGAGAGGGCGTATGCCAATCGATCGTGGGAGTCTGGCACACCCGCCTCCAAGGAGAACGCCGCCTACACCCTACTTCGTATGTCCCATATCGACGACCACAACCTCGCTATCGGCCGCTCGGGAGCCTTCCCAACTGCTTCGTGTACGAGATTCCCACCTTCGTCGCAGATCCCCACCCCGTCGTGACGGATCAGGTGAAGCTTCCTACTTCTCTTTAATAATTACTTGGTCTCAGTAAGAAATTGAAATTTTAGCTCCAAGTGTTTAATTTTTTGGGTTTTAGACCAATGTAACCTGCCTTGTAACACATGTTCTACTACTCTGTTCTTACCCAGCCAATAAGTCCTGCTTTGGTCTGCATTGTTTCCCAGTGATGTTGGAAAGCTTTTGGATGGTCTGTGTTTTTAAAATTTTTGATTCTTTGCACTTTGACAAAGTACAATTAGTAAAGTTATGTTCATGTTTCTTTTTAGTCATGGAAACCAGCCGAATCACTTCCAAAGATGGGAGCTTCTCTGGTTCTATCTTGGTTATATTCATGCTTGATCTGCTTGTTAGTAACACAAATCTCTCAATTCACTCGACATCCATAAGAACAAATGTGCACTTATGACACCAATACTATAAGATGCAGCAACACGGAACAAAGTGAGCTCTCTGGGTGCTTGTTCCGTGTACCGCAAGTGTCCAACACAAAGCTACATAGTTGTCAGGGCCGGCCCACCGGATTGGATTGTCCTAGTCGAAACTAAATTTGTTCGCCCTCTGCCACTTGACTTCAGAAAAATAAAAAATAAAAAATTACAACAAGCTGAAAACTATAAATATTGTGGCTAAGAAAAATAAGATCAATGATTTTTGACAAACACTAAGAAGCCAGTTGTCTCCGGTTCTGACAGCAGCGTGGAACTCGAATTTTGAGTTGTTCTCCTGACTCCTAGCTATACGAGACATTTCAAATGGAATCTCAATAAATGGCGATGGGGGAACTGACAAGGAGGAGTTGGGGTGGACTGCAAAGGCTTGGAAGAGAGCTGGGGACTAAGGGGCCTCGGACATGGTTCCTTTATTCCTATTACATCCTGCTATCCTTCCCCCTCCCGTTGTCAACTCCGATGCCGAGGATAGAAGGGGGGTGGGGGTGGGGGGAGCGGAGGAGAGAATGGGAGTATTTTTGTCATCTAGTACTTTTTGTTAACACTGGTAGGGTATTAAGTTGTACAATTATCAAGTTGTCAAGTTTTAAATTTAGGGTATCAAGTTGAAAAAGTGGAATAGTTGAGGGTATCAAGTTGAAATTAAGCCTTTGTTTTATTATGCTAATTGTTGTTTGCTTACTAAAGTTATTCCCATTTGTTAATAGATGGTATCTTATACCTAGAGTTAGTAAAGCAAATGGAGATTTACGACCCATTAGACTGGCTAAATACGACCAAAGACCTTCCATTTTTGGGTAATTCTATAGGCCTTCATGTATCCTTCTCTTCATAGCTAAACAATGAACTAACTGTCTCTTGTGGTTAATGTACTGCAAGAGTTCTTCACATGTTGAATTGCCTAGAATGCTAATAGAATTGCCTTTTCCTCAGGTTAGGAGGAAAATTCAAGGTATTATGGCTCTCCATTTTCTCAACTTTTTTTTTCCCTCTCTTGTTAAGCTGGTTCACTATGTATAAGCTTATGTAAGACGAGAAACAATGCACCTGGAGTTCATCCAGCATTATGGAGATTTTATTTTATACTTATATATCTAGAAACGTCGAATCTTCTATACAAATTATTTATACTAGAATAAGTTTAGATTCTATAGAGTATAGAATAAATTCTTTCATTAGATCTTACCCGTTCTGGCAACAGGCTGGCAACTTTCAGGTATCGACACAAGGTCATATTAGATCGAGATGCAACTAGCCCTTGCATGTATAGACATAAGCGTGTTTTAGCTTAAATTTACATAGCACATAGCCACATACCACTGTGCACTTTCTGACTCCAGGATTCCCAAAAAGATTGTGTTTGTTTTCCTAGTAAAATGTTCAGGACTAGTTGGGTTTGGCAAACAAAAATTTCACAATTAGGGATTGCAATACCGAAGGGGTACAGTTATTATCTATTTGAGTCCTATCCTGATGGTTCATATAAACATATTTAGGGGCATTCACACCCAAGTTGCATTCAACAGAGAATATATAGTAAATTTTCTACTCGACTACCATAAGGATTGTGCTTGCAGCAATAAAGAGCATAAGAACTCGTGCAATATTTACCTTCCTGGTCTTAAAAGAAGTTCTTACCTTTACATTTTTATATTTAAACTGAATTGTTATTGTGAGGACACCATATTATTTTTTTCTTATATAGATACTGAAGCTTCTTGAGACCCATTTGCCTTAATGAAATCAACACGCCAGTGATATGCCAATTTCATTTCTACCCAAATCTCTTCAGGTGTTATGTTCGGCTGTAAGTAGTTATACAACAAATGTTCCAGTATTTGAGGTACTTCTGTTTCGTTTGCTGTATGTACGTCCAGTTACAGAAGGGAAAAAAAGCGTTGCAAGGTCCTTCCAAATGCTATACTATTCAGCAAGGATGACTGAAACACCACTTTACAACAGCATCTGATACAAGGAGAGGAATAAATGCAGCTATCATATCATTGTCTAGCATGTAGCTACTTTAGTTGCAACATTTTTCCCATTCCATCTCTTACATATTATAAGAGTGTGACGGTTAGGGTTATTGCTTGTATCCTGGAGGATGCGGGTTTAAGTCGTGGTAACAGCCTCTCCATATATATGGGGGTAAGGCTGCGTACATTGGACCCTTCCAGGACCCTACATTAGCGTGAGCCTAATGGCACAGGGATGCATTTTTTCTTATTTATATATTTATTTATTTATCTCTTACATGTTATAGAAGTCTTGGCAACACAACTACTATTCACAGAAGTAAAATATGCAAGCCAGCATCCAAATTGTAGCTATCCTAGCACTGAAGTTTATAAATATAATAAGGTTACTTGAAGTTGACCAATCACTGGATTTGCAAACACAGTCTACAGCAATGAATGCTACATAGAACAAATGTTGGATGATATTTTATTTAAAGGCAACCAAACTGCCCTTGGAATCAAACATATGATTGTAGGTATTTCTTGTCATTGGCTGACATATTCTCTACATTAAGGTAGCGAATACCCATGCTCATATCAGCTGCAAAGACGACGCATTCTACTTGACTGATTTGCATAGCGATCATGGTATATGACTCACAGAGTAAGTATTCAGAAGTTAGGCTGACATTTATTTTCTCTCTGTATATTCAGATATTATCTTCATTAAGAAAAACAATTCACTTTTCATTTATCTGCAGCAATAAAGGAAGGAAGTGCCGATTGCCTCCAAATTTCCCAGTTCGGTTCCACCCATCTGATATCATTGAATTTGGCTCTGATAAGAAGGTGATGTATCGTCCCTATTTTTACTATTCTAACTAAATATTAATGTTAATTCTTAATGTGCAAACCAACATTGACATGTTAAGTAACAATAGCCATCACAATATTATGGATTTTCAATTCACCTCCTTCCACAAACCTTGCTGCTGCTGCTATTTCTGGAGTCCAGAAAACAGGCTCTCTTCTGCCTAATACTCCATTAGAACACAAATCTCTCAATTCTCCACTAAATATTCATGCTAGTCATATCCTTATTTCAAACACAAATTTTGGATTGGAGTCTCATATATATTTATTTTTTTGCAATTGTCATGAATTGTGTCAATGATTACTGTAATATGAAGGAAATGAGGAAGTGTTTACATTTATTTATCAATAAATGTAACTAAAGGACTACACCTTTGCGATGTAGATACCCTTGACTCGAGACTGTTCTTGTTGATATTATTCCCACGAAGCCAATTTTATTTTTAGGCTTCTCCATTATGCCTCTGAGTTGTGCCTTTGATATACTTCACTTTTAAGGATTTAAATAGCTATAATTTTGTCCATGCTGATACCTATTGTCTTGATGCCACTCTCATGCATTCATTTTGTTTTGTTTTGTTTTTTTTGTTTATAGGCTTCTCCACTTTTGACCCCCATTCTGTATTTGTCAACCTTTTCAGAGCTCGAATAGTATTTGAACTTGAGTTAATACTTTTCAAATTTTAACTGTCTCACTTTAGTAAGATATTTTTTTCCCCAACTGATTTCCTGCACATTTAAACTACTGCAACATTTGAGTCCTCCCTAGATTGTTCTGTCCATTCAAAATTTGATTGAATTTCAGTTGTGTTGCTGACTTATAATGTTATGTTCACCTTGTTTGCAGATTAACCTAAAGGAAATGCTGCTCTGGGTTCAGATATATTTTGGTTAATCTACTCCTGTAAATATGTTTTGGATATGTATATATGGTGTACGAACGTGTTTGTGGTTGGACGTTTGGATGTACTTGTTGCATGCTGCTCTGGGTTCAGAGATATTTTGGTTAATTTACTCCTATAAATGTTTAGGATATTTATGGTGTACGAACGTGTTTGTGGTTGGATGTACTTGTTGGATGTTTGGATGTACGAACAACGTATTTTTTAATATAAAAATTGTGTATTATAGTTGTGTGATGCTTGTGATATTATATATTGATTCTGGAATTGGATTCTGTGTAATTATGTGTATTTGGTAATTGGATTTCTGGAATATATTATGTTTATCTTGACGGTTGTAAAACGGCAAATTTTTTTATTCCTTGACGGTTTTTAACTTGACGGTTGCAAAAACGTCAAAAAATAATTCATTTCGTGACGGTTTGCAAACACCAAAAAACAATTTCTTGACGGTTTTTCCCCGTCAAGAAAGACTTTTCTTGACGGTTATTAGCCGTCATCTAGGCCCCCGTCAAGAAAAGTCGACACTTTTCTTGACGGTTTTTTGTTTGTTTTATTGACGGTTTAAAACCGTCAAGATAACGCATGTTTCTTGACGGTTTAAAACCGTCAAGGATACAAACAAAAAACCGTCAAGAAAAGTGTCGACTTTTCTTGACGGGGGCCTAGATGACGGATCCAAAACCGTCAAGAAAAGTCTTTCTTGACGGGGAAAAACCGTCAAGAAAAGCCATTTTTCTTGTAGTGATCCCGTATCTGGACTCCGGTTCAATTTCGTATACGTGGATAAAATATTAAATAATTAATTATTTATTTTTTACTGAAATTATAACTTGCTGTATTTGAATTTTTATATGTAATATAACTGCTGTAGAAATCAGGTAAGAATTATATTTAAATACCATGTTAATTTAGCTAATTGAATATAATTTTTCCAGTATTTAATTAGTACTTTCGAAATTTTATATAAATAGGAAAACAGAACTTATATTCAAGGTACTCATGTTTACTGATTTTTAATAAATATTTATAAGGGTTTATAAATTCCAAAAAAATTAGTATAAATTTTTATAATTAACAAAGATCATTTTGGTACTTTATCTTATGTATATTTGAGCCTTTTGCTAATATTAATAATTGTTGGATCATAGTGTACAGTCTGAATTATTAATTAAATAATTACGACTTATGAAGTTATGTGTAATTTTGAAATATTTTAGTGTTGGGACCTTACTCTACCATAGTATAGAGACCCTAGGAAGTTGGTTTAGGTATTGTGTCACCCCACAATGGTCTTCTATACTAAAGTCATCTCTTGGCTCGGTGTCCAGTCAGAAAGTCGTGTCACACCACTAGTGTCCTAATATTTAGCTTAGTATAAAAACTAAGTTTGTATACCTTTTTTGCAGTGACGGGACATCGATTATCTATAACTTCATATACCTACCCTTGCTTTGTACGAGGTAAGTACTTCTACTAACTTTATTTACTATATATAATGAATTGTGTATAAACCATGTTAATACTGATACTTAAACTGCAAGTCATTTGTGGAATATCTCGACATGTTTTACATACTTTATGCTGCTCTTAGTACCTACCACGCTTTATACTACTCTCGTATCTCTCACATGTTAGAATCTGGGTTATGGAGAAACTGATAGTTGAGTACGTGATCATGCCCCCTCTACCGAACTCGAACAAGGTTGCATTTTATATGTTTACCGCGCCGTATGTACTTATCCAGCTGTATATGTGCGTATGTGTCACCCTCGTTTTCCGTTCTACGTATTTCCAGTATACGTATGCGGAATCCTGGCATGTATTTTTATTTTTCTGCCTGGCTAGCTAATTTCAGTTTAATCTTGATTAGGTTCATCATAGCATGTAATGGTTTAACTTGGTTTATTTTGGGTTGGCTTGGTCTATTCTTTGGTTCATCATGTTAAACCCACCACCATCCTCCTTTATAACCCACCTAACTTTTCTCTCTCCTCCACTTTCTCATTAACTCTTCTTCCTTCTCCATTAAACCCACCACCAACCAAGAACACCCCTTAGGCAAGTGCAACTTGCTTCCACAAGAGAGCCCATTTTTATTGTTCCATTAGCTTCTCTTCATGTTTCTAAGACACATTAGAACTTGTCATTTTCCATTTTGAGGCTTTAATTTTTGTAGATCTAGAAATTAATTATTTTTGGATTTTGGTAGTTTTGATCTATCAAACTTCTTTGTTTTCAAGTTTTGATGGTTCCATGTTGTAGAAAATTTTATTCTACCCAATTTTGACCTTTGAAAAGTTGGATTTGGACTTCTTTTGACCAAGTTATGGACTTTTGAAGTTTTAGGTTCAAACCATGGAGTTCTTGCGGTTTTGGAGAAGACAGTGAGCAGTACGCGAGCTTTTTAGCTTGCGCCACTGAGCTGCGCGTGCTCTTTAGCGCAGCGCAGTCTACCTCATACGCTGCCTTTTGGAAGCGTATGTCTTGCATACGCTGACGTGGGTGACAAGGAGTCGTATGGACCTCATACGCTGCCTTTTGGAAGCGTATATCTTGCATACGCTGACCTGAGCGTACGCTGACTGAGCATATGCTGCCTGAGCGTATGCTGCCTGAGCGTACACTGACTGAGCGTACGCTGACTGAGCGTATGCTGCCTGAGCGTATGCTGCCTGAACTTACGCTGACTGAGCATATGCTGCCTGAGCGTATGCTGCCTGAGCGTATGCTGACTGAGCGTATGCTGACTGAGCGTATGCTGCCTGAGCGTATGCTGACTGAGCGAATGCTGCCTGAGCGTATGCTGCCTGAGCGTATGCTGCCTGAGCGTATGCTGACTGAGCGTATGCTGCCTGAGCGTATGCTGCCTGAGCGTATGCTGACTGAGCGTATGCTGACCTGAGCATATGCTGACCTGAGCGTATGCTGACCAGAGCGTATGCTGACTGAGCGTATGCTGACCTGAGCGTATGCCGACCTGAGCGTATGTTGACTTGAGCGTAGCCTGACTTGAGCGCAGCCTGATGTTTCGGCGTAACTGGACCTGACCCTACTTGCCTTGCATGATTAGTGACCCGCCGTGGTGCACTCTTGACAAGTAATTTAACATGATAATTCTTGATGGTGGTCCATTGTGACGCACCCTTGCCTTGATAAGTAATCTTGATAAGCAACCCGACATGATAACCGTGATACGTTGTTGCGACAGCTAACCTGACATGCTAAGTAAATTCTTGACACCGTGGGTGATTGTATTGAATATGCTTGTATAAGCAACCAGTCTTGTCTCGCATGATGTCTAGGACATGTATCCCTGGTTACCACGGTCAGGGATTCATACCGAATCTGACTAGGTTAATGACTAGATTGATCAACTAGAGCATATAGAGAGGTATTCCGGCTACAAGCAATCCCGTTATCTGGGCGCCTTCCTTGATGGACTTGTAGCCTACCGACGAGTAGGGCACATTTCCAGCTCACTGCTATGTGGGACACTACATGAAACGATTACTATGCACACCGTCATGTGTTGCATCCAAGTCACCTAACAAAGCATGATAACTCTCAGCTTGAACCTTGCGTCTGGATAACCTGGATAGTCTGCAGGGCTTGTGGCCGTAGGCGTACCTTATTGCATCTTGCTAGTAACTAAGCTTGTGATAACCCTAGTTAGTTAAGTATCAAGCCGTACTCTTTGCTTGGCCGTGAATGATGGATGGAGTCCTATCTTGTTTAGTCTTGCCTAGATCCAGTACATGGATAACTCCGGACATGCTTGTTTATGCTCTACGTTATCGATAATTGGTTCGAGGCTAAGTTCTGTTCAGGTGAAGGGTTACAACCCCGGTCCTTGTTTGGTTTACGGGTTGTAACTTGGGTACCGAAATAGTCCTTTAGTTATCCTATCGTTTATCATCCTGTTTTCTTTAACTCATGCCTTATGTTATTTCACCTATAATTTATGTGCTGACATGCTGGTTTTAGTTCTTAAGTGAAGCCCCCTTTGTGGCACTTGCTCTTTCTGGGGTCTGACCCAGCTGGTTTTGTATGGCCAGATTTCGGAGCAGCTACCGAGGATCTCCCAACCTTCCTGCCAGATGGTGAACACTAGAAGGAATCCCGGCAATGAGTGGATTTTTATTTTGCTCTCCCACTCCCTTGTAAAAATATTCTTTTGAGGCGTTTAGCCGCCGAGCAAGTGTTAGCTCGTTTGCAACTTTACTTACTGTCTGCCTACGGACTGTAGCATGATTGACAAATCCTAGGGTTGATCATGTATGACTTAAACTCTTGCTAGTCTTCGTACTTTGTATGACTAGCTTCATGATCATCTGAATATGTAATGTATGGGACGCCTTACTTTGTATGTCTGATGATCTACCATCTTTTTATATCTACTTGTTGCTTGAGATTGAGACACTAGGCTTGTTATTGACCTTAAGAGACTGATGGCTTGTAATAAACCCTCATGCATCTAGACAGCCGTGACCGTATTGCGATGTGAGATTCACTTCAATGTACATAGCTGGCTATGTCTGTCCCCCTCTCTCCAGTATTCTGGTTCTGGGGCGTGACACGGTTTAAGTGGTGGCCCATGTAGGTCTTATAAATCAAGATGTGTGAGGGTTTACCGGATAGATGTCTCAATCAGCACTCGCCTTTGATCTCTACTCGTGCCTCCTGATCTTTCAGAATCCTTGACCTGATCACATGTTTGTGTCCTCGATCTATCATGGTCCTTTCTTATTGTTCCCTATGTCATTTCCTTCAGTGGCATTGTTCCTGGTCCTACCGATCAGCAAGGCGGAGCACCTCCAGTGGACCAACAGCAACCTGGAGACCAAGCCCAGCACTCTGGAGCGGCCTCCCGAGTCATGCATTCCGAGGACCCCGAGCCCCCAGTTCAGCCAGTCCAGCCTGCAGAGCCTGACGAAGGCACCTTGGTGGGTCTCATCAGGACATTGCTTGCATCTCAAGATCGTCGGGGCGATGCCCTGCACCAGGCAGTACAAGATGCCATGGGCCGTGTTGGTTATCAAGGGAACAGTACGGCTAGCAGTTTCAAGCGCCTCAACCCTTCCTTCTTTGATGGGAGTGAAGATGCTATTGCAGCTGATGCGTGGCTCCAGGACATTGAGATTATCTTAGATGCAGCCAAGACTCCAGAAGGAGAGAAGGTAGCTGTGGTGCGTCTACAGTTATTGGACCTAGCCCGCACCTGGTGGGCGATGATAGCGGTTGGATTGGCAACGCCTGTCCCGTAGGCGGTATTCAGTGACAAGTTTCAGATCAAGTACTTCGATACTGTGGCTCGGCACGACTTACAGATGAAGTTTACCAATATCAGGCAGATGAGCAGGACGGTCGATGGATATGCGGCCGAGTTTTCAAGACTGAGTCGGTTTGCTCCCACTTTGGTGGCAACCGAGTTTGATCGAGCGCAGCGGTTCCAGCAGGGACTCCACCTAGAGATCATTCTAGCAGTGGAGCAGTTTGAGCATCAGACCTTTGATGCTGTTTTACGGGCAGCTAAGAGGCATGAGTATACCTCGCAGAGAATTATAGACATAACTGGAGGACGGAAGCGGTCCCATGGTCAGATGATCCAGTCTTCAGCCCCAGCCCCCGCAGCTAGGGCCTTGACCATTGGAGCTTCGAGGAGGGCAGCATCAGTTACGTCGGTTCCGCATTCGACTCCGACGTATCCTCAGCAGCAGAAGCGGAGGCAGTCTTCCACAATGGGCTGCACTCATTGTGGGAAGCCAGGGCATGTAGTGTCAGAATGTCGTCGAGCACAAGGATTGTGTTTGGCTTGTGGGGCACCAGATCACATGATAGGGTCCTGCCCACAGAGAGCCGGTTCATCCTCATCGGCCCAAACTAGTCCTTCGGTGAGGGGACCAGCACCAGTGCAGCAGCAGCAGTATCAGCCTCCGAGGCCATTGCCGCCTCAGGCTCAGGCATTCCAGCAGCAGCGACCGCAACAGTATGCCCAGGTCCAAGCTCAGGTTCAGAACCGCCAAAGAGGTTTCCAGCAGAGGGGACCAGCTCCCTGAGGGCACGGTCAAGCGATGGCGTTGACCGTAGAGGAGTAGTTGGCATCAGGTGAGGTGGTGGCAGGTACCATTCTCGTCAACTCTTTTTCTGTATCAGTATTATTTGATTCAGGTGCATCGCATTCATTTATGTCTGCACGATTCGCGACACGGATAGGACTGGAGCCCGAGTCATTATCAGTAAGGCTCAATATACTTACTGGTAACGGACTTGTGGGTGTAGATAGGGTGTTTTTCTCGTACCGAATCGTAGTTAGCGGTAGAGAGTTTTCCGCTAGGTTGATAGAGTTCCCGATGGCCGATTATGATGTAGTCCTAGGAATGGATTGGTTGAGAGACCAGTATGCTAGTATAGATTGCCATGTCGGCAAGATTATTTTTAGTGTTCCCGGTAAGCCAGAGTTTTTATTTTCTCGAGGCGGAGTAGAACCTTCTTTCCCAGCATTGCGGATGGCCGTAGTAGCAGCAGTTCAGTTTCCCAGAGTTGTAGAAGAGTTTCCTGACGTATTTCCCGAAGAGCTTCCAGGCATGCCCCCAGAGAGAGAGATAGAGTTCACTATCGACTTGATTCCAGGGATGACACCAGTGTCAGAGACAGTCTATAGGATGGCACCATCAGAGTTGGAGGTCCTGTACAAGATGATTGAAGAACTTAGAACCAAGGGATTTATTCGTGCTAGCGGATCACCTTGGGGAGCTCCGATGCTTCTTGTGAAGAAGAAGGATGGTACGTCAAGATTATGTGTTGATTATCGTACCTTGAACTCTGTAACAATTAAGAACAGATATCCTTTACCAAGGATATATGATTTATTTGATCAGCTCAAGGGAGCGGCAGTATTCTCGAAGATTGACTTGCGGTCAGGGTACCATCAGATCAGAGTCAGAGAGCAGGACATCCCGAAGACAGCATTCAGATCGAGGTATGGACATTGGGAGTTCCTTATTATGCCATTTGGAGCGACCAATGCGCCGGTCGTATTCATGGACCTCATGAATCGTATCTTTATGCCCTATTTGTACCAGTTCGTGATAGTGTTCATAGACGACATCTTAGTCTATAGCGAGAACGAGGCAGAGCATGAGCAGCATCTTCGTGTAGTTCTTCAGATTCTCAGGGAGCACTAGTTGTACGCGAAGTTCAGTAAGTGCGAGTTTTGGTTGGATCGTATCTCGTACTTGGGTCATATCATCACCAGAGGTGGAGTAGAAGTTGATCCCCAGAAGATAGTGGCTATAGAGACATGGCCAGTACCTAGTACCGTTGCAGAAGTTCGGAGTTTCCTCGGATTGGCCGGCTATTACCGACGCTTTGTGTCAGACTTTGCTCAGATTTCAGCACCACTGATGCAGTTGACCCATAAGGATGTACAGTTTGCTTGGACAGCAGAGTGTCAGAGTTCATTTGAGAAGTTGAAGCGGAGATTGATGACGGCCCCCATTCTCACTCTTCCCGACGGGACGGAAGTATTTTCAGTTTATTGCGACGTATCCGGCAAGGGATTAGGATGTGTCTTGATGCAGCATGGTAAGGTAATCGCTTATGCGTCACGTCAACTTCGTGACCATGAGAGAAATTACCCAACCCATGACCTGGAGTTAGCAGCCGTAGTTTTTGCATTAAAACTTTGGAGACATTATTTGTATAGAGATCGGGTGGAGATTTTCACCGACCACAAGAGTCTGAAGTATGTGTTTATCCAGAAGGATCTTAATATGCGTCAGAGGAGATAGCTAGAGCTACTTGTGGATTATGACATCAGCTTGCAGTATCATCCTGGGAAGGCCAACGTGGTAGCAGATGCATTGAGCAGGAGAGCTGGAGATTATTTTCTAACGGCGCAGCCAGAGTTGTTAGCAGATCTTCAGAAGATGGGTATTGAAGTTGTTCTTCCTTCCAGTGTGGCATTGATGGCCAGTATGCAAGTTCAGTCCAGTATAGTTGAGAGGATCAAGTTAGCTTAGTCCACGGACTCTAAGCTTCAGTGGCTTAGGGCAGAATGTGTGGCAGGACAGAGACCAGAGTTATGCATTCATGAAGATGGTATACTCCGACATGGAAGGCGTCTTTGTGTACCCAGTGGTGATATCAGACAGGAGATCATGGCAGAAGCCCACTGTTCTCAGTATTCCATTCACCCCGGCGGTACGAAGATGTATCATGATATTCGGCAGCATTTTTGCTGGAATGGCATGAAGAGGGAGATAGCCCGGTTTGTCTCTCGTTGTTTAGTTTGCCAACAAGTTAAGGCTGAACATCAGAGACCAGCTGGACTTCTTCAACCTTTACCGATCCCAGAATGGAAATGGGAGCACATTACCATAGATTCTGTAACTGGATTACCTAGATCCCCAGCTGGGAGAGATGCCATCTGGGTTATAGTTGATCGTCTCACGAAGGTAGCTCATTTTTTTCCTTTCAGAATCGGCCAGTCGACGGATCAGCTTGCAGAGATGTACCTCAGACAGATAGTCAGATTGCATGGAGTGCCAGTCAGTATTGTATCCGACAGAGATTCAAGATTCACCTTGCACTTTTGGCGAAGTCTTCAAGAGAGTTTGGGGACTCGTCTCAAGTTCAGTTCAGCCTACCATCCGCAGACAGATGGTCAGTCAGAACGCACGATCCAGACTCTTGAAGACATGCTGCGGTCATCTACACTCGACTTCGGTGGTTCGTGGAAAGATCACCTGCATCTCGTAGAGTTCTCGTACAATAACAGTTTCCAGGCTAGTATCCAGATGGCACCTTTCGAGGCCTTGTACGACAGGAAGTACAGATCTCCTTTAGCTTGGGACGATATAGGTGAGAGGCAAATGCTTAGACCAGAGATGGTGATGCGGATTATTGAGGTGGTCAGACAAGTCAGAGATCATCTTCGAGTTGCCCAAGATCGTCAGCGTCATTGGGCCGATTCTCATCGACGTCCCCTTGAATTTTCTGTCGGCAACCACGTATTCCTTAGGATCTCGCCTACCCGTGGCGTCATTCGATTCGGCGTGCGGAGAAAGCTCAGTCCTAGGTATATAGGACTGTTTGATATTCTAGAGCGAGTAGGTGATGTATCCTATCGTCTCGGTCTTCCGCCGTCGTTACGTGAGGTACATGATGTCTTCCATGTATCCCAATTACGACGGTATATCCCAGATCCGAGTCATGTCCTTGATCATTCGGAATTGGTTGTTGGTACCAACCTTTCGTATGAGGAGAGACCCGTATCCATATTGGACCGGAAGGAGAAGATACTCAAGAACAAGACTATCAAATTAGTCCGTGTTGCTTGGGGTCATCACTCTTTGGGTGAGTCAACATGGGAGCGTGAGGATGATATCCGATCGCGATATCCCGACCTGTTTGAATCGTAAGGTATAATGTCTTTCTTATGCCTTATGCCTTATGCTTAAGTTTCTTGCTTGCATGAATGATTGCTTGATTGACTACTAGTCCTATATTGTCTGTAATTGATATAGCTTGCTCGACATCTCTAGCCTCTTGATTAAATATCGAGGACGGAATTCTTTTAAGGTGGGTAGAGTTGTCACCCCCGTTTTCCGTTCTACGTATTTCCAGTATACGTATGCAGAATCCTGGCATGTATTTTTATTTTCCTGCCTGGCTAGCTAATTTCAGTTTAATCTTGATTAGGTTCATCATAGCATGTAATGGTTTAACTTGGTTTATTTTGGGTTGGCTTGGTTTATTCTTTGGTTCATCATGTTAAACCCACCACCATCCTCCTTTATAACCTACCTAACTTTTCTCTCTCCTCCACTTTCTTATTAACTCTTCTTCCTTCTCCATTAAACCCACCACCAACCAAGAACACCCCTTAGGCAAGTGCAACTTGCTTCCATAAGAGAGCCCGTTTTTATTGTTCCATTAGCTTCTTCTCATGTTTCTAAGACACATTAGAACTTGTCATTTTCCATTTTGAGGCTTTGATTTTTGTAGATCTAGAAATTAATTATTTTTGGATTTTGGTGGTTTTGATCTATCAAACTTCTTTGTTTTCAAGTTTTGATGGTTCCATGTTGTAGAGAATTTTATTCTACCCAATTTTGACCTTTGAAAGGTTGGATTTGGACTTGTTTTGACCAAGTTATGGACTTTTGAAGTTTTAGGTTCAGACTATGGAGTTCTTGCTGTTTTGGAGAAGACAGTGAGCAGTGCACGAGCTTTTTAGCTTGTGCCACTGAGCTGTGCGCGCTCTTTAGCGCAGTGCAGTGTACCTCATACGCTGCCTTTTGGAAGCGTATGTCTTGCATACGCTGACTTGGGTGACAAGGAGTCGTATGGACCTCATATGCTGCCTTTTGGAAGCGTATGTCTTGCATACGCTGACCTGAGCGTACGCTGACTGAGCATATGCTGCCTGAGCGTATATTGCCTGAGCGTACGCTGACTGAGCGTACGCTGACTGAGCGTATGCTGCCTGAGCGTACGCTGACTGAGCGTACGCTGCCTGAGCGTATGCTGCCTGAGCGTATGCTGACTGAGCATACGCTGACTGAGCGTATGCTGCCTGAGCGTATGCTGCCTGAGCGTATGCTGCCTGAGCGTTTGCTGCCTGAGCGTATGCTGCCTGAGCGTATGCTGCCTGAGCGTATGCTGACTGAGCGTATGTTGACCTGAGCGTATGCTGACCTGAGCGTATGCTGACCTGAGCGTATGCTGACTGAGCGTATGCTGACCTGAGCGTATGCTGACCTGAGCGTATGCTGACTTGAGCGTAGCCTGACTTGAGCGCAGCCTGATGTTTAGGCACAACTGGACCTGACCCTACTTGCCTTGCATGATTAGTGACCCGCCGTGGTGCACTCTTGACAAGTAATTTAACATGATAATTCTTTATGGTGGTCCGTTGTGACGCACCCTTGCCTTGATAAGTAATCTTGATAAGCAACCCGACATGATAACCGTGATACGCTGTTGCGACAGCTAACCTGACATGCTAAGTAAATTCTTGACACCGTGGGTGATTGTATTGAATATGCTTGTATAAGCAACCAGTCTTGTCTCGCATCATGTCTAGGACATGTATCCCTGGTTACCACGGTCAGGGATTCATACCGAATCTGACTAGGTTAATGACTAGATTGATCAAGTAGAGCATATAGAGAGGTATTCCGACTACAAGCAATCCCGTTATCTGGGCGCTTTCCTTGATGGACTTGTAGCCTACCGACGAGTAGGGCACATTTTCAGCTCACTGCTATGTGGGACACTACATGAAACGATTACTATGCATACCGTCATGTGTTGCATCCAAGTCACCTAACAAGGCATGATAACTCTCAGCTTGAACCTTGCGTCTGGATAACCTGGATAGTCTGCAGGGCTTGTGGCCGTAGGCATACCTAATTGCATCTTGCTAGTAACTTAGCTTGTGATAACCCTAGTTAGTTAAGTATCAAGCTGTACTCTTTGCTTGGCTGTGAATGATGGATGGAGTCCTATCTTGTTTAGTCTTGCCTAGATCCAGTACATGGATAACTCCGGACATGCTTGTTTATGCTCTACGTTATCGATAATTGGTTCGAGGCTAAGTTCTGTTCAGGTGAAGGGTTACAACCCCGGTCCTTGTTTGGTTTACGGGTTGTAACTTGGGTACCGGAATAGTCCTTTAGTTATCCTATCGTTTATCATCCTGTTTTCTTTAACTCATGCCTTATGTTATTTCACCTATAATTTATGTGCTGACATGCTGGTTTTAGTTCTTAAGTGAAGCCCCCTTTGTGGCACTTGCTCTTTCTGGGGTCTGACCCAGCTAGTTTTGTATGGCCAGATTTCGGAGCAGCTACCGAGGATCTCCCAACCTTCCTCCCAGATGGTGAACACTAGAAGGAATCCCGGCAACGAGTGGGTTTTTATTTTGCTCTCCCACTCCCTTGAAAAAATATTCTTTTGAGGTTTAGCCGCCGAACAAGTGTTAGCTCGTTTGCAACTTTACTTACTGTCTGCCTACGGGCTGTAGCATGATTGACAAATCCTAGGGTTGATCATATATGACTTAAACTCTTGCTAGTCTTCGTACTTTGTATGACTAGCTTCATGATCATCTGAATATGTAATGTATGGGACGCCTTACTTTGTATGTCTGATGATCTACCATCTTGTTATATCTACTTGTTGCTTGAGATTGAGACACTAGGCTTGTTATTGTCCTTAAGAGACTGATGGCTTGTAATAAACCCTCATGCATCTAGACAGCCGTGACCGTATTGCGATGTGAGATTCACTTCAATATACGTAGCTGGCTGTGTCTGTCCCCCGCTCTCCAGTATTCTGGTTCTGGGGCGTGACAGTATGTACATCTATTGTCTTATTCACTTGTACGAAAGTATATTTTGTTTACATGTGCCACAGTACATTGTATACCTATTGACGATCACGTACCTCCTCCAGTTTTAAATATTACATATACATCTGTCGCTATGCCATATGTATTCTTGCCATGATAGATTGTGATATGCCATGATTCCTGTTCATTTCATGCTTCGTATATTTAGTTTGTAGAATCAGTACTTGCTCCCGTCCTGATAGGATAACGTTGTAGGTATAATTACCGAGGAGGAGTTGCTATGTGATTCCTATTATGGGGTCGCCATCGAGGATCAGTGTAAAACCCCTAATTTCTACTACATTTTTTAATAAATATGGTATTGATTTTTGTACTTGGTATTTATACGTCGCATACGAGTTTGCGTTTCGTAAATTTTTTGTCAAGTGCAAATAAGTGCGAAGTACATATTTTTATAGAACGTTTTAATTATATAGATGTAGAAAATATTTCAAAATAATAGATGATAAATATTTTATATTGCTTGAAGTTGTAAATGCGTCGCGTTGTGGATTGCTAAACTTTATTTTTATTTAAAAAAAGGCCATTTTATTTTATGGTACAAGTATAACTAGTAATTTAGAAAAACTGTGTTTTATGTAAGTATTATTTTTGCATGCGAGTGTATATATATTTGTATTTTCGAAATTAATTATTATCATTAATATATTATTTCGAAAAACGTATATTAAATATGGGTTGATTTAATATGTAATTAATTATGGTGATTTAAGTTGGAAAAAATATTAAGTTATTTAAATACAGTTTAAATTAGAGGTAGAATCTATCTACATTGGATTATATTTGATTGAGTTACTTTTAAATCAATTTGAATTAAATAGTGGAAAATCCAGGGGAATTAAAACTCTTCTTAGTCCTTATCTAGATAAGACTTTCGTAAACCTCCTGATTTTTCAAAATAAATATTTGTTGAATTTTTAAATAACTATTTATTGACTTATTATATAATTTGTATTATTTTACATATATTTAGTATAGTGCTCATTAGTGAATTTAGTATACAAATATATAAAGCTATTTTTCTAGTACATTAAGGATCTAAACCATATTATACAATTTTTCTCAAAATTTTAGGATTTATTTCATAACTTTTATTACTTTTTACATGTTACTTATATTCTACACTATTTACATAATATAGAATAAATGTCAATTTAGTATTAAATATTTTAGCTTGTATAAATGAGATTAGATAAAGGTTGTTTAAATAAATATTAACTCTATTTATTACCTATAGTAATTTTAAATAATGTTATAGATAATTTAGATAAATATGAACTATATTTTAAGTTAATCATAATCCTAAGTCTAATAGGAAAGCATCTCTATCTATATTCTATCCTAACAAAGCAAAATCCAATTTTTTAAAATAATATTCTATCTAATTTAGGAGATAAATCTGAAATAAATACCTATGTAAACCCAATACATCTCCCTTCTATCAGCCATAATTCAAAATTATTTTTAGTCCAATAGAAACTCTAAAATTCGTCATTAGAATTCAGCCTCGCTTTTTAGCAGCAAGATCAACTTGGAATGACGATATCTCCTAGATCCGAACTCCGTTTCGCCTATATTTTTTATAAAAGAAGCGTATCGAGGTAAGATTTTCAAAAACATATTTTAATAGACAAAATTCATTCTATAAATTTTGTAAAACTCTTTGAGTATCTAGTGTCCAAAAAAATTAACGTGTTTCGGTATTTTTGCGATTTCAGGAGATTCTGAAAACGAAAATGCGATCCGTTTAGTTTTTTCAGAAAGATGATACGAAAACGTATACCATATCCTAACTTCAGAATTTATTAAATAAATATAATAAGTGCAGTATTAATTATAATTAGATAATAGACTATTTTCAGCATCCAAAGTTGTTCCTACACCTTTCTCTTTGTGCGCTGTTGTTGATTCGTCGCCAGGACATCATCTTACCTCACTCGGACATCAGGCAAGACACCTTGCCTTTACTGTTTAATTTTTTTGCTCAATATCATGCATGTTTTATTTCTTATAAGTTATTCTTTCAAAACCATATGTAGTTGCAAATTACTATACTTTAGTTTTCTTTATGCATTTGACCTAGAGTTAAGGGACCACATTTGTTTGTGCTGTATTCATTGGCCCGACACTTGTGTGCCATGATGTCACATGTCTCATATAGATTCGGACTTGCGTACCGACCGTACATCGGTACGTACAGGACGAGCGTTAGGATATAACTGCTAATATAATTGCCTAGAAGACTTAGCGGTTATTAGAAATATCGTGGTGTGGATTCAGCACGAGTAGTGCATGGGGAGGGGGAAGACAGTTATTAGGTGTAGGGCTTTCACACATTTATTTTTCTCTAGCTACCATTAGTGACTCAGCCGAGAGCTAGTGTGTCGTGCATTTATTTACTTTTCTCTAGAAGCCACTAGTGTCTCGGTTGAAACACAAATGTGCCGTGTATTTACTTTCCTCTATCTGTCGTTAGTGACTCACCTGAGAGACTAGTGTGCCGTATATTTATTTATTTTTCCCTAGATAACACTAGTACCTCGGTTGAAACGTTAACGCGCCGTATTTCTAGTCTCGGAAGCTCTTGTGTGGAACGTTGTCTTCAAAGTATATTTTCACATAGAATGATTAAGGACCTTTATCTGTTTAGACATATACAATTTTCTGTTGTGCTAACTATATTCAGTTTATGGCATGATATTATGTGTCTTGTTACGTCCCTCTGAGGACCTGGTGATTTCTCTAGGTGTGCTTTTGTGATGTTGCGCAGGTGCTCTAGCCAAGGCCATGACTTGCTCTCTTCTATCGAGGATGAGTGTACTTGAGTCATCTTCGCATCGCTCGATAATTTCTAAATTTTGTATTCTCTCTTTGTTGGAAGTGGATTTGTCTTCGTCCAACGACTTGTGTAAACAATAATTCATAAGTTATTATAATTTTTTTCTTTATTTGTGGATGAGATTAGTGTCATGACTTTCTACACTTTACAGCTTATGTATACATACGATGGTTTCATATATTGGAGTATACTTCGTATGTATGCAGCTGGCATGATTACGTTCCTAGTCCTACGTATTTTTGGGACTTTAGCATTATATATTTTTGTGGTGGCCCATGCAGGTCAAGTTTATCACTTCGGTTACGTTATTATACCGATGTGAGCCTGCAGATAGGATTAGATTCTAGGATCTCATCTATATACTTGACATTCTTTCTTGACTCTAAATTTTGAACTCTCGTTTGCCTCCCTTGATTGCATCTTGTTTGACCCCTTTCTACCCTGAATACTTTCTCGTGCTTAATGTCGGTTAGGAAGATGACTACACTACTATATGCTCATAGGTCAAACACGTGACTAGAAGGATTACATTCACAATTAGTATACATTGAGGTCTTATCTAAGATATAGATGCATTTATTTTTCTAAAAGTATGATCTTAAGGATTAGTTAATTCTAAGTTAGGTAGTAGCAATTTTACCAACTTTGAGGACAGAGAGAATTTTATCTTGAGACTACTAGGAGTATTCACCAAAGGATTGATAGAAGATTGAGTAAAATCTTTGATTTTGAAGATTTAGAAAATATTTATGATTTTAGGGTTATAGCTATTCATATCTTTTGAGAATATAAATTGATTTGAGGAAAATTTTAAATTTTGAACTGTGTCATACGATCTATGATTGATAAATTTATTTAGATTTTGAGTTTAATATTTCAATTGTGAAAAAAAAAATCTTCAAATTTTGTCGCATAATTCACGATTGATAAGATTATCTAAATCTTAGAGTTTAAAGTTTGGATTTATAATATTGCTATTTTGTGGAAATTTTTTTAAGTGATATGATAAAGCTTATTTTGAATTGATTAGAGGACTCTAAAATTTTTAAGTTATGATGGATGACCTCAACAGACTAGAAAATAAGAAAGTTTAGTTTGTGCATATTGGAGGAAAAATATATATATTTTTTGCCATACTAAGGGTTATCTTAGGGTTATTAAAGACTTGAATTATTTTTATGATTATGCTTGAATATCGTAGTTTATGTCAAGCTTGAAAATACATATTGGGAACTCAAATTTTGGGATTAAATCTTATCTTGATAGAGAACCAAGAAGCAGGCAAGGTCACCCTAATGAGATAGAGGTACTCTACATTCCATCCATGACCAAGATAGTTGTATATACACTAGTATAGTTAGTCTTCGACCAAACCATGTGACTATATCTCAATTTTGACTTACTCGACCTTTCCCCAAATCCAGATCTTTTATTGTGACCTTCTAACCGTTTGAAATTTGAGAAATGAATTAATCGTTCCTTGACTGTATCCACCTAGGAGACTATCTTCTCTCTGAAAATTGTGTTCCTAAATTATTTTACTATATTCCTTAATTAATTTTATTTCATGCTTCAACTTGATCTTCTTTAATGTTTGTGCATTAATTGTCACTTCATGAACTCCCACTTTCTATTTTAGATCTTTTTGTGTCCTTTACCATGACTTTGATATTTGGAGTGTAATACTAGCTGTTACCTTCCAACAAATTTTATATGTAAGACGTAGACGAGCTCACCTTCATGTAGGTATATCATGTCCCATTCAAACACGTCCCTTGGTACTCTATTTTTATGATATAACTTTCGGGTCATAAAGACTATATAATAGTTTGAGCATACCTATAGCCTATGATCAGTTCCTTTTCATCCTTAGTTAAGACCACTTTAAAATAGGTCCAGTCCCATGGATATAGGTTCCAGTCCATATTTTATTTAAGTTCCATTACCGCCGTACAGTAGAGCAGTATTGGAGGTATTCCTAGATTGACACTTTTTAGATGTCCGTTTATTATTCCAGTGTTAGGAAGTGTTATCTTAGATATTGGGTAGGTTAGAGGCTCTAGAAGGAGTACTATCGATCTTAAATTTCGAGGACGAAATTTTTCTAAGGTGGGTAGAGTTGTAGCACCAGTTTCCCAAATGAGGATAATTTTAAAATTTCGTGTTTATAATTATTTTAATAATGATATTTAATTTATGATATGATTTTTGGTGATTTTAAATCATTTTAAAATTATTTAAATCAATGACTTGTGGTTTTGACGTTTTGCTAGTGAAACCCTAGAGACTGTTTGACCTAGAGCCTAACCATGTGATTATGATATTTTAATATCATTTTTGGCCTAAGGATATTTTTGCATTTGACCTCTTTGAATTATTTTGATATTATTTTATTATTTATGATATTGTTTTGGGGTTATTTGAGTCGGGTTCGAATTTCAACTCAATCCGATTTGAAACGGGGACCCGGGGGTAGTTTAACTCTAGTGGGACCCACACACTAGTTAGACATGGCCCACATGATATTAATTTTAGTCCACATGATAGAAATATTTTAGTTAGAGATTAGAGTAATTATTATGGATAAGGTTAGTGTGATTAGAGACTTTAGAATGACTAATTTAGCCCCAACCAATTAGCTCTTTCCTAATACTCATAGAATAGGTTAGTGGGGGCATTTTGGACCTTACATAATAGGACAAATAGCCCTATATGGCCAGCCACTTTGGGAGAGGATAGGCTCAAGTTCATTTCATTATTCTCATCCATACTCTCTCTCTTGTTCTTCCCCAAATTCCTAGAGAGCAATCCCTAGCAATTTTTCCACCAAATCCTTCCATTTCACCACCAAATCTTCTTCTTTCCTTCTCCATTCTAGCCAAGGAGGAAGCTACCCAAGTTTGGGAGGATTCGGAGCTCGTTCGTGTCCTTTTGGAATCTCTACGTGTCGGTGTCGCTCCGGGAAGGCTTTTCTTCGATTCGATCTACCGGGAGGTATAAATCCCTTCTCCTTTTCATTTCCTCATGCATATAGGTCTATTTTGAACCCATAGGAATGACCCCTATGGTTGTATCTCCATTTGTGTCCATTTTGTGTCCATTTGGAGGTCATAGGAGTGTCCTTTGTGTTGTGGATGTGTTCATGTTACATATATAGATTTATATATATATATATATATATATATATATATATATATATATATATATATATTTTATATATATATATATATATATATATATATATATATATATTGTAATGAGAGTGTATCTATATTTATATATGTAATAAATGGTTCATGATGATTATATAATCAAGTTTGTGAGTGTGGTTCCTCATATTATTATTGCTATTATTGTTGTGGATAATTAGGATATATATTGTGTATTCTTTTGGCTCAAACTATCTAAATCCGTCATGATTTTTATCCACGTTTTTAATTTCAGCCCTAACTTAGAAATGTCATAACTTCTAGCTCAAAGCTCGATTTAATCTCCCGTTTTTTTAAAAGAAGCGTATTGAAGTTAGCTTTCCAAAAACATATATTAATAGACCTAATTCTTTTTGTAACTTTCTGGAGAATTATTTGAGTGTCAGCTGTACGAAAGACAAACGCGTTCTCGGTGTTTTCGCGATTTTGGGAGTTTCCGG
Organism: Iris pallida; assembly: GCA_029216955.1. Lineage (NCBI taxonomy): Eukaryota > Viridiplantae > Streptophyta > Magnoliopsida > Asparagales > Iridaceae > Iris > Iris pallida. The sequence goes on along the minus strand of JANAVB010034616.1, from coordinate 9,389,315 downwards.
AAACGAAAACGCGATCCGTTTGAAGTTTCGGAAAGCTAACACATAGATCTATAACATACTTTAATCCTAGAATTTAATTCATGCCAAGATGGTACAGTATTGATTATTAGTAGGAGTTACTATTCGACATATGCATTTTGTGCACCCTTGTGTGTAATATAATGTTCTAATTGATTTTAACCCATGTTAATATATGTACATTATATAATTAAATAGAGAATACAAGCATGAGTAAATAGTTAAATAAATGATGTATGAGGTGTAAGTATCCTATCTAATATAAGCATGTATAAGTATGGCTTGTAATGAATATGTAGGTTCCATAGTATGTAATGTATGGTGCATATAGTGGTGCAAGAGAATAAATGAATGATGAATGAATGCAAGCATGAATGTAATGTAATAATAGATGTAATGTATGCAATATACAAGTTAATGAGATGTAATGTTCTATGTTAACACAAATTCTATATTACCTCATGTACCCCCTTACACTATGTTGACACTATCACACTTGACACATTGTTCACTTACACTTTGACACTCTTTGATATGTATATACTATGTATGCCCGTTTAACCCTCACTTGCCCCTTTGCCATATTCACATACACACACATAGCCTCTTAAATAAGTATTTATGAATATAGTTAACTTAGCTATGTATGTATATTATATATATGTTAGCATATTGTGTTGTAATATATAAGTTTATATAACCATTTGAAATGCCATGATTATAGACCTAATGTTGAATACCAATATATGCATGTGTATATATGTGTAGACATATATAGCTTAAAGTAATAGATTACCTAGTGTATATCCAATGTGAATTCTTGTCTATTTGAGTAATGAATAATTGCATGCTATATAGAGTTGGGTGTATATTGGCTTGTATAGCCTTGTATTGATGTGTGCTTGCTAGGATAGTCTTGGTTAGGCCTAGTAAGACTTGCTGGATTAGGACATGACCTAGTTTGACCTAGTTTGACTAGTACAGTTGACCAGAGTTGACCAAGGGTTGACTTTGGCCTAGTTTGACCTAGATTCATGTAGAATGTATTGTAGTGCTTTATATTACCCTTCTGGACATGTTGTGACTTGTGCTGTTCTAATTAGGAGCCAGACACCTCTCCTCGGATAGTATCTTTACCTTGGACATTCAGATATCAGGCGAGTACATTCTCTGATCATTTCATATCCTGCTTAGAATTATTTCCTGCAGTAGATTACTTTACTTGTACTGTCACATTGGTCACACGGATTGGTACTATATGGATCCCTTCTTGAGATGTTATCCTTAGGGAGCATCGGGTACTACATGTTCTGTGCGTTTCACTTACATGGCGTATCACTATGCTTCATTGGTTCTTTGATCACTTATGACATATACTCTTATGATCGTAGAGTCTTCCTAGAATCCTTATCCCATTTATGGGACTACTATGTATCACCTTCGGGGTTTATCACCTTCGGGGTCTATCACCTTCGGGGGCTGTTACATAGCATCATATAACATAACCTGGTTGGATCCTTGTGTATTGATTGGGGGTACGGGGGAGTAGAAATGGACATGTGAATAATACCCAAGTAGTGTAGCATCAGAATCTCTTCCATAGTGTAGCATCAGAATCTCCTATGCCATTTACATGTTCATATTGTACTCTGACTCACTAATCACTGCTAGTTCTCTATTTATAGTAGATATTTCTATTACAGCTTACTCTCTCTGTTTACATACTGTATTTCTTTCAGTACTTGTATCTTACTTTACTGCATGATTATATCTTCTAACATGCTATGAACTGTTGAGATGTACTGTACTCGCTCCTGTCCTGACTGGACCTGTTGATAAATTTTACAGATAGCCTGGAGGTTGCCTGCTAGCCTAGAGGAGATAGTAGAGGTTGCATAGATAGCTAAGGTTTTTGCTTATAGTTTATTTTCAGTCATCTTGAGTTGTATTTATGGATTACTGTATTTGAGTTTTGAGATGTATTCTGAGTTTGTATCTTAGACACTTAGACTTCTATCTGTTGTATCTCTTTTCGATTTCATGTTTTATCTATCTTCCTTTATGCTCTACCTTAGATGTGATTGAGTTTACATTCTGCTATGTCACCCCCATTCGGGGAGTATAAACTGTTTAGTCTTAAACTGTTAGATGCATTGAGACCTAGGACAGCGTTATACCGTCGATACTGCGGCGTAGGCTGGGCGTTGTTACGTTCTCGTGCCCTAACTCTAGGGTACGGGTCGTGACAGTAGGACCCCGTACCGTAGTACGTACCCCTCTGAAGACCACCAACAGCGGTCTTCCAGAGCTCGTCCTCCGACTGAGGCGGAGAGGGTTGCGACGTACCAACCCCTCCCTCTGCCTGTGCACTAGCACTCGCACGCTCATCACGTAGCCTAACATACTCTTCCTAGAAATCATTGTGCATCTCTATACATCAGTACTTACCTAAATTAGCCTAATAAACGTCTAAAATATTTAATTATTATTAAGTATATGGTTGTCTGTATATTCTTCAAGTTGTGTTAAAAATTAACAAAATCTAAATTAGTACTTACATAGCTCTGAGTAGCCCGGTCGTCCATGAGCTTCCCGTCCTTCCGATGGGTAGCCAGGAAGACAGTCACCATGTTTGCGTCCTCACCCCTCTTCACCTGTGTGTTTGTTATATTTTATTCTTTAGTAAAATAGAAAATTATAGACTCCTACTATCAATAAAATCTTATATTTTACAATAAATTACATACCAGACGACGGAAATGCTCCGTCATAGGAATCGATCCACCAAACCACTTTCCGGCCCTCATCCTAGCCGCCTTCGCCTTCTCCGACCGCTCTCTGTACCCGGGCTCCTCAAATCGAGCCCTCATTGTGGTCCACTGGTCAGGTGTGATCCAACCAGCAATCGGCTTTCCGGAGCACTGACGAGCTTTCTGATCGTCAATTGCATCACGAATCAACTTGGCGGCGACGACAGGAAACTGCCTCTCAATCTACTCGGCCCGGTGTGGTGGATAAAAATAAGTCCTCTACAAGAATTACAAATTAAAATAATAAGTTCTAAAATTTTCTTTAAATTATATTAATCATACTAAATTAACTATCTTTAGTTACCTTGAAGTGGGCAAACTAGAATGCCTTCCTCTCTTCCGAGACATCCGAGTAGTTGATCCACGGACCCCCATAGTTGGACCTTAGAAAGGAGCCCAACGCTCTCTGTACCGACGAGGGACGATATCTGTATACAACGATAACCGACGTATTAATGAATATATATAGATATACAGACATGCATAATATATATATATATATATATATATATATATATATATATATTCATTTAACTTACTTCGTAGGACCATCGGCCCAAATCTCCATCCTCGTCTCGTCCTGAGGTGCGCATGGAGGGTCGCTCTGGTATGGATCCGCCCGGGCGGGAGTAGGGACTACCTCCTCCACCTGCTCCCCACCCGCCATGCTGTTGTCAGCGGTAGGAAGGCTAGGGGAAGTAGTATGATCAGCAAGCCTGGAACTGCTCGTCGCAGGTGCACTGCCACCTGGACCTGCGACCGTATGGTACAATGGAGTGCTCGAATCAGACGATGGTCGAGAGCCATCCTTTGGTAACGGAGCTCTCTGCCCACCTAAGGACACGGCTCGTCCTGGCCTATCTCCGCGTCGTCCTGAGGTGCCTCCGCGTCGTCCTGCCATGCTGATAATAACATTGGAGTTCATAATTTAAGACTACAGAAATATGATTACATCAAAATCACAGTTTATGATTGAAAATATAAATAAATACAATGACAGTTTAAAAATATCTGCATACATTGGAATTCATAATTTAAGTTTTCAAAAATGATCATAGTTCTTAATTTAAGATTACAGAAATATGAATACATCAAAATCACAGTTTCTCAATCATCCTCTGAATATTCATCTTCTTCGTTTGCCTCCTCCTCCTCCTCCTCCTCTTTCTCTTCCTCCTCATCGTCACTAGCATCTCCTTCGTCTTCCCCTTCGGATACTTGTACCTCTTCTACACAAGTAGATATTGAATGGAGAACTTCTGCTGAGTCGACATCAACTGTATTTGGTACAAGAGGCAGCTCGTCCTCCTGATAAGCCACTTCATCGACGTCGTAGGTATTTCTGGCTTTAGTCTTGCATACTGCCCACCAGTCGTACCTCGTTGTTCCCCGTCTAGGATATGTTATAAAATATACGAGTTGAGCTTGACTTGCTAGGATAAATGGTTCGTATCCTTGGTATCGACGACGGTAGTTAATATCCACAAGGCCATGCTTGTCAATTTTCCATCCTTGATCTTGTATGGGATCGAACCAATCAACTTTGAACAACACGATCTTGGCAGGCTCTATGCCATAGTTGTACGTCAATTCCACGATCTCCCGTAAGACGCCATAGAAATCATTGCCTGGAGTGACATCTTTGTAGTTTGTAGATTTGATACACAAGCAACTATTTTTTATGGAATCAAGATCCAGGAAGCTATCTCTGATGAGAGCATTTGTTGACTTGAACTTAAACCCATTCACGCAATAACTTGGCCATATTTTGACGGCATAAATTGGTCTCTTGGCAAGAGTTCTAATAGATTCATTCTCAAGGATGACGTCCGGACGATCGACCTAAACACGAAAAGATACAAAATTAAGTTTAATGTTAAGTTATTTATTGTGCAGTTGTGAATGGAGGAAGATTCTAACTAGCTTCTTACGTACATATGCAGTCAACCAAGACGGGAAATGAAGTCTCATTTCTTCTTCTACTTCTTCATCTGCAATGTATGGTCTACTTGACCTCACCTCATCATTAAATTTGCTGAAAACCAATAAATATCGGGATATACTCGTTAAATATAATAACGTAATCAACAAATAGATGACTTGAACGTTAAAGATTTTCATTTACCACTCTAGCTTTTCCACTTCATCCTCCTCGCAGTTGAGTAATATATATAACTGGGCAGCCTTTAGTTCCACATCATTCAAATATCTCTTTTTCAGTTTTCCAGAAGACTTTCCAAGAGCATTGAAGACTTTCAATAATGCATCATTATATTCTATATCTCCATCGTCGTTCCTCGGAGCTCTTGTTCTATTTGCAGCAATATGAGGCTTGAAATACATTGAACAAAAGTTTGTAATCTCCTCAAGGACATAGGCTTCACAAATAGAACCCTCGATCCGTGCCTTATTTTTCACCTTCCTCTTCAGGTGGTTTAAATGGCGCTCGAACGGGTACATTTACCGATAACCGACGGGCCCACCAACACGTACCTCATATGAAAGATGAATTGGCAAATGCTCCATAGAGTCGAAGAATCCAGGAGGGAACACCCTCTCAAGCTTACACAATGTTACTGCAATGTCCTTCTCCTACTTTTCAAGCCGATCGACGAGCAACTTAGTAGAACAAAGATCTCTGAAGAATATGCTAAGCTCTGTCAGTGGATCCCAAACGACATGAGGTAAGAATTCCCGAAATGCAATCAGGATTAACCTCTCCATAAAAACGTGATAGTCGTGGCTCTTCATACCCGGTAGAAGTCTTTAGGTAACTTGCCACCCTCCGGCAATATATCTTTAAATAACTCCAGGATTCGATTGTAGCATTCTTGAGACATGTTAAAATCTGATTTTATGCTCAACAATCTTGTAATCACCTCCAACGGTGAATGGTCATCACAACCAGGATATAAAGGAGTCCTTGCATTCTCCAGCAACTCTATGAACTTTGCAGCATCGGCATTCGGTGCCTCCTCAGCTGCATAATGATTGTTCGGATCGAAACTAGGCCCCGCAGCATCGAAAACCATATTCGTCCACCCTTGGTCATAATCAGCATGCTCGTGGACATTAACATAAGGCTCCACATAAGGCTCCGGCTCGGAGGCTAAAGGCACAAGTTCTCTGTGTGCGGTCCACTGATAATAATTTGGCATAAAATCCCTCGAATACAAATGATATGTCACATCCACTTCCGAATGATATTTCAAGTTGCGACATCTCATACATGGACACTTAATTTTTGTACGGTCCATGTACTGAAGGAACACCTTGGCAAACTGCAGGAACTGTTGCACACCCTGTATAAATTTATCTCGCACACCGCACATGTCATCAGGATGACGATTATACATCCACAAACGGTTTCGCAGATAGTAATTCATATCCATTTTAAGATAATTCTACAAAGATTGACACAGATAATAATTCATCAGGATGACGATTGTATATCCACAAACGGTTCTGCAAATAGTAATTTATATCCATTTTAAGATAATTGCTGCAGAAAGTGAAGACCGACATAAAATGGCACACGAAAGTGACGATTGTACGACCACAAGTTTTATGTTCTTCAACGATATATTTCACATGCATAATTGCCAAGTGTGGGGACGAATGGCTCAGAACACAACCCAAAATTCATTCTAGCATACATTAGTTTGAATCATCTATGTTCTGTACATATGGTGTAGTATATGTTCTTATCGAATCTAGTATCTGAAGGATGTAACAGAATCAAGATGAACCCACATAATGTAATACTAAGATATTATCTACTACTAAAAGACGTAGTGATAGGTTATCGTATCATCATTGCCGAGGGATGGGGGTCAGAGGACAGTCAACTTTATCTACGGCTATATAGTTTCTGCCTCGTCAGTCGAATGGCTGCAGGGACTATATCCTGATCACGATGTCGTACCGTAGATTAAAGCAAATTCCTTATAGCAAATGTCATACATAGATTTCTGTCTCGCCAGTCGAATGGCAGATAGTTATACAAATCAAACTAGTCTTAAATACTGGTACCAACTGCCTGAACATGACAGTCCCTAATTTGTACTGGATTTATCCTACCTCTGAGTTTCACACATATTAAAAAGGAAGACATTTACTGTTAACAAGATAACCTGTCATGAATTGAACAACATGCAGACTTAGATTTAGGATTTAAAATATGGTATTCAGGCCAACTTAATTCAGTTAAAGGGTACTGAATAGAAAGTCTAATTAAGACTTTCAACTAAGCAGGCAGCCTGGACTGCTGTTCAGAACTTGGCAGGCAAAATCCCATACCATCTGATGACAAACCTATACACACCCTTGCCCAAAGTATTTATTTCAGTAGGTAAAACATTCCAGGTTACTCAAGTAACCTGTCGTGCAACATTTGGTGTCAACAGCATTCCTTGTTAGTTGTAACATGCATACTATCATATCCCAACTCTGCCAAAACCTGACCAACATACCCTACACTAATCATTCCATATTTCAGTAATGTCAGTGAGCTAAATCATACTCAACTATCGAGAATACTTAGGAGAAAACTCATTCACAGGATTAGTAGCCATCCTTCATGACATAGCTAAAATTTTATAGGGCTCGATAATAATTATTAGTCAATTTATTCATCATTTCAAAACCCTGAAAATGCCCAAAAAAACTCCCAGTATCAGTAAATAGGACTCGAACCCTAAATTAGAATTTGAATCCAAGCAAAACATCAAATTGACAGTTGATATGCCCAAAAAACTTCCAGTATCAGTATATAGGTGTCACACTGTGAGTCTCGTGTCCACATAGTGGGACACGACGTATCCAAACCAACAAAATAGGTGTCACACGAACTAGAAGCGAGTCCACGCTCTCGTGTCCCCCGCAGCGAGTCCACTGTGAGTCTCGTATCCTCCACAGCGAGTCCACGCTCTCGTGGACACGAACTAGAAGCGAGAGAGAGAGCTAGAAGATGAGGAGAAAATGGGAAGCGGGGATACGGGAGAGTTACCTGAGGAGGAGCTACCTGAGGAAGGAGGAAGAGAAGAAGGAGGAGGGAGATCGCCGGAGGAGCGCCGCGGAGGAGGAGGCCGGAGGAGGGAAATCGCCGGAGGAGCATCGCGGAGGAGGAGCGCAAGAAAAATTGGGGGAAGAAATTTGTGAATGATTGAAAAGGAAACCCTCGCCGCCTATATGAAACATTTAGCGACGTCCTTCTCGGATGTCGCTAAACGTCACTGATATTTAATAAACGACGACGCTGCTTAAAATGCGTCGCTACACATCGCTATATCGGCGACGTGTACCGACGAACTTGTGACACAGATTCCCATTTAACAAATTATACCGCTAGACGTTGCTATTAGTCGCTGTTGGCGACAAACAGCGACGTCTTAGATAAACGTCGCTAAACCCCCAAAAATTAGCGACGTTCTTTCTTGGAGTCGCTAAATACGTCGCTGATATGACTTATTTTGGTAGTACATATTGATAAGTTTACTTAGACTATAGAATTCAGAGGACCCTAACTTATTTAGTCAACCAAGCCATAGATAAGAAAACACAAGGACGACTGCATAAGCCCAAACTTCAGGCAAGACTTAGATTTTAATGGATCTTCGATTATTTAATTTTCTTCATTAGTATTCCTTACTTATATTTTGCTATCTTATGATGCTAATTTAGCCTTAGTTTTGCAAGCTTATTCTTTTATCGAGCTTGTTCATGACATATGTGTTATTGGGGACGCCCACTAATACATTGTCCAATCAGAACCGGTGCATGATGGTCTGATCAACCTAGTACACTTTGGTTCGTTTTTCATATATTGTTCGACGTGGATGGAGTCATAGTTAAACTTGGCCTCTAGAATTCTATCTGCGACTGCCTTGGTAATTCTTTTTGAAAATTTTCAATCGTATTTGAACCACTTATTCGTATTCGATAATATCTTCTTCGAACTCTTTATTATTTTCGTCTTTCGCCTATATTAGAAAGACAAACACTCGTACTTTATATCCCCTTAGTTGTCCATCATCTATTGCCAAAATAGTTAACCACTGACCAACCAATGTGACTATATCCCCGTCTTGAGTTACCTTTTTCCTCTACCCTAGATTCATTATCACAACCTTCTAATCGTTCTTGAAACTTGAAAATGATTCAAATCATTTCCTTAACCATACCTCAAACCTAGACGACTATATTCGCTCAAGAAACCATCTCTCCTAAATGTCTAAATTATTCTCTTTGACCAACTCAATTCCGTTCTATTATCTAATTCGTGTTATCATAATTTTATTACCTTAACTAGCGACCCTTCTTCAATTCCATAACTATGATGTATTTTCGCAAATATCAAAATTACGATCTTTCAATGCATGTTTGTGTCGAACGTCATTTCTTCGCCTCATCCAAAAATTTAATCGTATTTCGGTATTGATGAACTCTTTCTATCTCTCCTACCCTAGCTATTCCTAAATTTTGAGGACAAAATTTTTGTAAGTTGGGTAGGATGTAAAACCCCTAATTTATACTACGTTTCTTTTGTAGGAACGATATAGTAAAGCGTAATACTCTAGAGGGGGGTGAATAGAGTTGGCAGCGGAATAATGCTAATTAAAAAAGTTAGCAACACAATCACAGTATATAATCACAGATGAAAATAAAGTAAAGACAGAGTTCAGAAAGCAAACGCAAAGACAGCGATGTATACTGGTATCCCTCTGTTGAGGACTAATCCAGTCGGTAGAACTCTTGCTACCAGTTTGAATCCACTATAGGAAAAACTGCAAGTTTTCTTACGAAGTCCTTGCAACTTCTACAACGCGAGCTTTGATACGAAGAACTCGTCCAACTTCAAATGTGAAGAGGTATTCTTCAATCAAGCCTTCTGATTACAATCTCTCAGAAACTTCTAGACCGTACCGCACTGGCAAATCGACTAGAGGATTGTAACTGGCTTGGGATCTGAAAATGAAAGCTCTAGAAAACTCTTTGGAAGATAGAAAGCTTTAGATAGAGAGAAGATTGAAAGTGAATGAGTGATTTGAAATGATTGAAATACTTCTCTATTTATAGGATTTCCAAAGGGAGAACTCTGTCAGAATTCGGGCAGAATTCGGGCAGAACTTGATGAGCAAATCTCGGTCAAATCCGCAACTGCAGGAGGACCAAGTTCCAGAGAATTCAAAATCAAAACGGCCACCAACCGAACTCTGGCCGAACTCTGGCCGAGTTCTGTCAGGGTTAGGTTAGGGTTTTTAAAATAGGTTTTGGTGATTTTTGAAAACCTTTTTGAAAACCTTTTTGTAAACAATTTGATAGGTCATTTTAAAAACATTTTGAACTATTTTTGGGAATAGCCTATTTGCCAGTACGACTCGGTGTACAATGTATTCCTAGACTCAAATAAAAAGAAAATTACATTGCATAGGAAATACAGACTCAAGTAGGCAAACAGATCTTCAGTCTTGAACGAAGTGAATATCCAATCTTGCTTATGTCCAAGAAGCTGAGAATGTCCCAACAAGCTTTGTATATCCAGACAGAGTTTTGATCAATTATTAAAATCAGGTTGACCATATGACCAATGGGCCAACAATCTTCCCCATTTTGATAATTGACAAACTATGAATGATATAACAATAAGCTAGTTCGAAAAAATATCAAAAGGTGAAAAATTGTTCATAACCTGTATTCAACTCAAAAAAATGTTAGATCATTTTAATTTTCTCCCCCTTTGTCACTTAGCAAAATAGTTGTACAAGAGAAGGCTCCCCCACATGAAATGCAGAAGACTCCCCCGCAATCAATGCATAAGTAACAAACAGTGAGAAAAAAAATAAAAGATACAGTAAATAATTAGAGAAATTTATCATCACAAGCATGTATTGCATAAAAAAATTCCAGGCATGCTATTTCACAGACAGTTTAAAAATGAAAAGCAATATAAGAAAATAGTGCTAAACAAAATGCTGAACTTAACTGAGATGTCATAAATGAAACATCATAAACATGTCCATGAAGATAAAAGAAATACTGATAGCAAACTACAAAGTACTAATCAAAAAGTAAATGATAAAAACTTGGAATGTCGGAGCATTTCCAAGTATACAGTAGAATGTCACTAGTAATCAGATCAGATCTCATCATCACTATCCTCATCAATATCATCAGCAGCACGGCCAGCATGACCGGAAGTACCAGCACCAGAAGTACCAGCGCCAGTAGGATGAGTAGGGGCGCCAGCATAGAACTCGCCAACATAATCTCAAGGAGCACGATACCAATCATAGGCGTTACCGGGCTGGAAGTAGGCATGGACAGCCTCATCCTCACAGCGGTAACCCAAAAAAGCTGGATCTCGAGGGATGGAAGCGGCAGAGTGACCAGTCTGTGCAAAACACAGATCGGCCAAGGAGTTTGCCATCGCCTGGTAACGGGTGACATCGCGAAACTCACGCTCGCGAGCCATGTCCGTCATCGAGACGTGCAAAGCAGATAGGTGCTAATGTATGCCCTCAAAAGTTATGGCATACGGCTGATGTGGTGGAGATGGTGCAGTAGGAGGAGCAGGAGGTGTAGCTGAAGCAGTCCGGCTACGACGAAAAAGCTGGAGTAACTTGGGCTCAGAGTCCTGAGTACAAGTCGATAGATCGATGTCGAAGCGCTGAAAGATACGAGGGAGAATCATCGCGTAAGAGAGATTTCGATCTCTTGCACGACAACGTCCCATCATCTGAATAATAGTCTTGGGGACAGAAAAAGGAATCCCCTTGATAAGATGATACATAGCGGACAGCTCAAGCGAAGTCACATCATCCTTGGAAGTGGATTTTGGAAGTAGAGTAGAGTAGATGATGCGATGCAATTCGTAGTTAAACAAGTTAAGGTTGTTAGCCTTAAACTTTCCAGAACGTACTCTGTCAGGTGCACAAAGTTCCGTTTTGAAACTCGTGAGTGTAGTGCCTTCGGGAAACTCGAATTCCGTGATATCAACTAGCGGTTCACCTTCATTGGGAATCCCAAGAATCTCCGCTAGGAGGACATCATTGAACTCAATATCTATGCCTCCAACACGTGTGCTCACGTCAAAAGTGTTAACTACGAGATTGCAATAGAATAATCTAATGGCATTAGTAGCAATTGGGAAGCACAGTTTAACAAGCAAATGTAACCCTAATGCCTCAAATAAGTGACGATGGTCAGGAAATACCGTCCATTTAACCGGAGCGCCGCTGCATATGGATCGGGTGGAAAAGTCACCGTACCATAATAAAGCTTGATCGAGGGTTTGAAAGAAAAACCTATCGAAAGCACCGTCGCTCTTTTGGACTGGCGAAAACAAAGAATCCGTGTGAGGATTCGAAGAGGACCCTTCCTCACTAGGAGTAGTCTTCTTCCTCTTAGACGGATTAAATCTAGGTGCCATTGAAATAAATAAGCACAAATTTGAAAGTGGAGAAAGAGAGAGTTATACCTCACAAAAATTAGATATGTTGTAGAGAAGGATGATCTCCGCACGATTCCAAAGTTTGGAAGGATTTCACCAAGTAGATAGGGAGCAATGGGTTGGTGAATACATAGGGTTTGGAGGATTTTCGGGCGGCTGTAGCTGCTGGTTGGAAATATGGAAGCAATGGAAGAGAAGAAGCTCTCGGGTTGTGTATATATACACAGATACCCCCAACCGAACTCGGGCCGAATTCGGTCAGAGTTCTGGCCGAATTCGCCTAGGGTTCTTTCAAGTTGATTTTGCTACTTTTTTATTGACTCGTTTCAAATATTTAATTCAAAGATTAGTTATTTTAGCTTTCAAATAACGTAATTAATAATATTTTATGAGTTAAATATCGTTACACAGCAGCTGTCTCAGATTAGCTGTAGGAGTACTGTCCCAGCTGGCGGAGGTTCACCGAGGAACTCTTAAATACCGCTTCGCTTCAACCGTAGTTGTGGTGACAGACAGACTCTTTATTAGCTTGTCTCTAACACAGTTTTTGCATAATGATATACAATCATAAAATAACATCAATTAATATTATTGACGTCCAAAATTCCTAATTCTCGACGTAAATAATTGAAGCGATCTTCCGCTAGAGGTTTAGTGAAGATGTCAGCTAATTGATTATCAGTATCTATGTATACAAGGTTTATATCTCCATTTTGATGATGATCTCTAAGAAAATGATGCCGAATCTCGATATGTTTAGTATGAGAGTGACATACAGGATTTTTAGTCAAATTAATGGTGCTAGTGTTATCACAGAAAATGGGAATATGTGTGTAAAATAAATCAAAGTCTTCTAAGATTTGTTTCATCCACAAAATCTGAGCACAACAACGTCCTGCGGCGATGTACTCAGCCTCTGTTGTTGATAAGGCTACAGAATTTTGCTTTTTACTAAACCAAGAGACTAGAGCCTTGCCTAAGAAATGACATGTACCGCTAGTACTTTTTCTATCAACCTTGCATCCAGCAAAATCTGCATCCGAGTAACCAATAAGGTCAAAGGATTTGGATTTGGGATACCACAAGCCGACAGAAGAGGTGCCTTTAAGGTATCGAAAGATACGCTTAACTGCGGACAGATGTGATTCCTTTGGGTTAGCTTGAAAAACGTGCACACAAGCAAACACTAAACATTATATCTGGACGACTAGCAGTTAAGTAAAGTAAACTACCAATCATACCTCGATACTTACGTGTGTCGACTGGCTTGCCTTGTTCGTCAGAATCAAGCTTTGTTGAAGTTGCCATCGGAGTGCCAATAGGTTTGACATTGTCCAGATCAAACTTCTTTAGCAAATCTTTTGTGTACTTGGCTTGATTAATGAACGTCCCATTGTCGGTTTGTTTGATTTGCAATCCGAGAAAGAATTTCAGCTCTCCCATCATGCTCATCTCAAACTTATTCTGCATACACTTAGAGAATTCTTGACAAAGAGATTCATCAGTGGATCCAAATATGATATCATCAACATAGATCTGAATTAAAAGCAGCTTGCCATTAAAAGATTTAATAAAAGTGTAGTGTCAACCTTTCCTTTTGTAAAACCGTTGTCAAGTAGAAAAGAGCTTAGACGATCATACCAAGCACGAGGGGCTTGTTTCAAACCGTATAAGGCTTTCTTCAACTTGAAAACATGGTCAGGATTTTTAAAATCCGTAAAACCCGAAGGTTGTACTACAAAAACTTTTTCTTTTATAAATCCATTTAGAAAAGCACTTTTTATATCCATTTGAAAAAGTTTGAAATCATGAAAACATGCAAATGCACATAACATACGAATGGATTCTAATCTCGCAACTGGGGCATAAGTCTCATTGTAGTCGATACCCTCTTCTTGATTGTATCTTTGAGCTACGAGTCGAGCCTTGTTACAAGTTACTAAACCATCCTCATTCAGTTTGTTTCGGAATACCCAACGGGTGCCAATGACCGGATGAGCAATAGGCTTGGGAACAAGTTCCCAAACTTGATTCCGTTCGAATTGGTTCAATTCCTCTTGCATGGCATCTATCCAGAAACTATTACTACATGCTTCATCAATAGATTTAGGTTCTAGCTGTGAAATAAATGCAACACTAGAAATAATATCTCTACTGGATGATCGAGTGCTTACTCCTTTGGTAATGTCACCAATTACCAAATCTTGTGGATGATCAGCTGTGAATTTTAACCTTTTCGGTAGACTCTGTAGGTAGCTGGTTCCTGGATCTCCTCTAGGGGGTTCAGCTTGTGCAGAGCTTGGTTCAAGTTCAGCTGATGTTGAGCTTGATGTAGGCAGATCTTCATCACTGTCATCGAGTGTCATTTGGTTCATTTTATCAAAAGTGACGTTGATTGACTCTTCGATGATCATGGTACATTTGTTGAAGACTCTGTATCCTTTGCTCTTGGCCGCATAACCTAAAAATATACCTTCATCGGCCTTTTCGTCAAACTTTCCCAAATTGTCTTTAGTATTAAGAATAAAACACTTACAGCCAAATATCTTAAAATATAAAACTGAAGGAATTCTATCAAACCATAACTCAAATGGAGTCTTCTTCGATTTGGGTCGAATTAGAACTCTATTGAGCACAAAGCAAGCTGTATTGACAGCTTCAGCCCAGAAGTATTTGGGTAGGCTAAATTGATTTAACATTACTCTGGCCATTTCGGTTAGAGTTCTGTTCTTACGTTCCACAACTCCATTTTGTTGTGGAGTTCTAGGGCGGGAGAACTCGTGTATAAAACCGTGTGTGTCACAAAATTGCTCGAAATCAGCATTCTCGAATTCGCCTCCATGATCGCTTCTAATACGAGTGATCATGTAACCTTTTTCATTCTGTACTTTCTTGCAAAAGGCGACAAATTCGGATAATGCGTCATTCTTGCGTGTCAAGAAATATACCCACGTGTATCTAGAAAAATCATCTACAATTACAAATGCATATAATTTACCTCCGAGGCTAGCAACTCTGCTAGGACCGAATAAATCCATGTGTAGCAATTGTAGAGGTCTAGTAGTACATACTGCGTTTACAGACTTGAATGTGGATCTGGTAGTCTTGTTCTTTTCGCATTGGCTGCATATCGAATCCTTCTTGAATGTTATGTCCGGTAAACCGCGTACTAACTTCTTTGTGGATAATCTTGAAATTGTATCCATGTTTGCATGACCGAGTCTCATATGCCATAAATGACTCTCATCACTTTTGGCCATTAAGCATCTACCTGAAATGTTAGCTTCTTCCAATAGATAGAAAACATATATATTGTCTTCCCTGATTCCTTCAAAGATAGTACTACCAGTTGAGCTATCAACTATAGTACATTTGTCTTTGCCAAAGTTGATACCATAACCATGATCAGCTAGATGACTCATGCTGAGCAGATTATATTTTAACTCGGTAACCAGACAGACATCTTTAATTACGGGATAGGAAGATTTACCAACATCACCGATACCAATAATATACCCTTTTAAATTATTGCCGAAGGAAACATAGCCTTCCTTCTTTTTCTTCGACAGTGTTGCAAATAGAGTAGCGTCACCGGTCATATGCCGTGAGCAACCGCTGTCGAGGATCCATTTACTTCTAGCATGTGAAGGGTATTCCACCTACAAAACAGTTTGCAGATGAAACTCTTGGTACCCATTTCTTGTAGGGTCCTGAATTGTTAGCTTTAGGTATCCAAGCATAAACATTTAAATCAACTAGCTTTCTCATTCTACATGCAGATGAAATATGACCAATGAGGCCACAATAATGACATTGTGCATGTTGAGTGTTGAAAGCAGAGTGATGTGCATGGTTGGTAGGTTTAGGTTTTCTAGTATAGAAGAATGCATACCTATGATCATTTTTGGGCTTAACCTTTTGGGGTAAAGGTTTTATATGGTTTGGTCTGACAGTGTTTGGCTTGGGAATGTTCCGAATTTTCGGTAAGTGACACGTGTTAGGATAGGAAGCAGCAGGCTCAGGCTGTTTTCCTAACCTAATTTCCAACCTTTTGGAAGTGTCATATAACTTAGTATAATCAGAAGTGAGTGATTCCATTCTGATTTGTGCAGATTGAAGACTTTTTTTTTCTTTTGAAAGATCTTCTCTCAATTGGTCTATAATCTTATCTTTCTCTTCGGATGACTGTTTAGTCTCGTGTAATAAGAGCTTTATAGAGGAAAGCTCACCAGACTCACTAACACTAGTTCTAACCTCAGCTAGTAGGTCGGTAAGTCTTCCTATTTCTCCTTTGTACTCTTTGAGTACCTTCTTAGCGGTCTGATATTTACTACGCAGTTTCCTGTAGTCAAGCATCAGGTCACTGAAGGCATCTCCTAATTGCTCAAAGGTAAAGTCATCATATGTTTCTACAGGTTCAGTAGGTACCTGATCGATTGCCATGAAGCAGATGTTTGCAGCGTCCTCTGAATGTTCATCTTCTGAGTCGCTAGCTTCACTCTCATGCCATATGCTGGTGTTGGCGTATTTCCGAGACGTTGATCTTTTCAGGTTGCCTTTTTTATACCTGTTGTTCTTCTTGCTCGATGATGAGTTGATGGGACAGTCCTTCTTCATATGTCCCTTCTTCTTGCAGCCATAGCAGACAGCATCTTCTTGGTACCAGTTGTTGTTGTTGTTCTCTTTGACTCTTTTCTCATATCTCATGAATCTTTTGAACTTCCTTGCTAGGAGTGCTTGATCTTCAGCGTCAGATCCACTGCTGTCTGAGTCATCTTTAGCAGCTTTTCTGTGCTGAGCCTTGAGGGCGATAGTCTTCTCCTTTGGTGCAGGCTCTTCAAAATCTTGTAGATCCAATTCATGAGTGAGTAGCTTACCTATGAGTACTTCAAGTGTCATTGTGGTGAGGTCGTTTCCTTCAATGATAGCTGTAGCCTTCGGAATCCAGTTCTTGGTGAGAGCTCGCAGGAGTTTGCGAATCTTTTCGTGGTTACTGTATTCTTTGCCTAAGGAGGACAAAGGGTTTACAATATCCAAGAACCTCTCGAACATTTGTGTGACTGTTTCATTTGGCTTCATTTTGAACGCCTCGTACTCTTGAGTAAGTCTGCTGACTTTTGACTCCTTGACTTGAGTCGTGCCTTCATGTGTAACTTCGAGAAGCTTCCATACACCATTTGTCGTTGTGCATGTAGATACCCTGTTAAATTCTGTTCTGTCTAAGGCACAAAAAAGAGCATTAATGGCACGTGCGTCAAGACTGGCCTTTTTCTTTTCTTCCTCTGTATAACTGTTTTGGGGTTTTTCAACTAAAATACCCTCGACATTTATACGAGGTGGCTTTTGATAGCCATCAAGAACAATAGCCCATAAGTCAAAATCAAGAGACTTTAAGAAGAAACTCATCCGTGTTTTCCAATAAGTGTAGTTAGTACCATCAAACAGAGGAGGTCTGTTTGTGGCCTGACCTTCACTTGTGAATTTCATAGTAGCCATGTGATGTGCTGTGATCTAATAAATAATGAATAAATAATAGCACTTTTACCTTGCTTTACCTGTAACACCCGCTTTGATACCAATTGTAGGAACGATATAGTAAAGCGTAATACTCTAGAGGGGGGGTGAATAGAGTTGGCAGCGGAATAATGCTAATTAAAAAAGTTAGCAACACAATCACAGTATATAATCACAGATGAAAATAAAGTAAAGACAGAGTTCAGAAAGCAAACGCAAAGACAGCGATGTATACTGGTATCCCTCTGTTGAGGACTAATCCAGTCGGTAGAACTCTTGCTACCAGTTTGAATCCACTATAGGAAAAACTGCAAGTTTTCTTACGAAGTCCTTGCAACTTCTACAACGCGAGCTTTGATACGAAGAACTCGTCCAACTTCAAATGTGAAGAGGTATTCTTCAATCAAGCCTTCTGATTACAATCTCTCAGAAACTTCTAGACCGTACCGCACTGGCAAATCGACTAGAGGATTGTAACTAGCTTGGGATCTGAAAATGAAAGCTCTAGAAAACTCTTTGGAAGATAGAAAGCTTTAGATAGAGAGAAGATTGAAAGTGAATGAGTGATTTGAAATGATCGAAATACTTCTCTATTTATAGGATTTCCAAAGGGAGAACTCTGTCAGAATTCGGGCAGAATTCGGGCAGAACTCGATGAGCAAATCTCGGTCAAATCCGCAACTGCAGGAGGACCAAGTTCCAGAGAATTCAAAATCAAAACGGCCACCAACCGAACTCTGGCCGAACTCTGGCCGAGTTCTGTCAGGGTTAGGTTAGGGTTTTTAAAATAGGTTTTGGTGATTTTTGAAAACCTTTTTGAAAACCTTTTTGTAAACAATTTGATAGGTTATTTTAAAAACATTTTGAACTATTTTTGGGAATAGCCTATTTGTCAGTACGACTCGGTGTACAATGTATTCCTAGACTCAAATAAAAAGAAAATTACATTGCATAGGAAATACAGACTCAAGTAGGCAAACAGATCTTCAGTCTTGAACGAAGTGAATATCCAATCTTGCTTATGTCCAAGAAGCTGAGAATGTCCCAACAAGCTTTGTATATCCAGACAGAGTTTTGATCAATTATTAAAATCAGGTTGACCATATGACCAATGGGCCAACATCTTTTAATAAATATGATATTGATTTTTGTATTTCGTATTTATACGTCGCGTACGAGTTTGCGTTTCGTAAATTTATTGTCAAATGCGAATAAGTGCGAAGTACATTTTTTTATAAAACGTTTTAATTATATAGATGTAGAAAATATTTTAAAATAATAGACGATAGATATTTTATATTGCTTGAAGTTGTAAATGCGTTGCGTCGTGGATTGCCAAACTTTATTTTTATTTAAAAAAGGCCATTTTATTTTATGGTACAAGTATAACTAGTAATTTAGAAAAACTGTGTTTTATGTAAGTATTATTTTTGCATGAGAGTGTATATATATTTATATTTTTGAAATTAATTTTTATAATTAATATATTATTTCGAAAAACGTATATTAAATATGGGTTGATTTAATATATAATTAATTATGGTGATTTAAGTTGGAAAAAAATTAAGTTATTTAAATACAGTTTAAATTAGAGGTAGAATCTATCTACATTGGATTATATTTGATTGTGTTACTTTTAAATCAATTTGAATTAAATAGTGAAAAATCTAAGGGGAATTAAAACTCTTCTTAGTCCTTATCTAGATAAGACTTCTGTAAACCTCCTGATTTTTGAAAATAAATATTTGTTAAATTTTTGAATTTTTAAATAACTATTTATTGACTTATTATATAATTTATATTATTTTACATATATTTAGTATAGTGCTCATTAGTGAATTTAGTATACAAATATATAAAGCTATTTTTCAAGTACATTAAGGATCTAAACTATATTATACAATTTTTCTCAAAATTTTAGGATTTATTTCATAACTTTTATTACTTTATACATGTTACTTATATTCTACACTATTTACATAATATAGAATAAATGTCAATTTAGTATTAAATATTTTAGCTTGTATAAATGAGATTAGATAAAGGTTGTTTAAATAAATATTAACTCTATTTATTATATATAGTAATTTTAAATAATTTTATAGATAATTTAGATAAATATGAACTTTATTTTAAGTTAATCATAATCCTAAGTCTAATAGGAAAGCATCTCTATCTATATCCTATCCTAACAAAGCAAAATCCAATTTATTTAAATCATATCCTATCTAATTTTGGAGATAAATCTGAAATAAATACCTATATAAACCCATTATATCTCCCTTCTATCATCCATAATTCAAAATTATTTTTAGTCCAATAGAAACTCTAAAATTTGTTATTAGAATTTATTCCCGCTTTTTAGTAGCAAGGGCAACTTGGAACGACGATATCTCCTAGCTCCGAACTCCGTTTCGCCTCTAATTTTTTTTTAAAAGAAGCGTATCGAGGTAAGGTTTTCAAAAACAAATTTTAATAGACAAAATTTGTTCTGTAAATTTCTGCAAAACTGTTTGAGTATCTAGTGTCCAAAAAAATTAACGTGTTTCGGTATTTTTACGATTTCAGGAGATTCCGAAAACGAAAATGCGATCCGTTTAGTTTTTTGGAAAGATGATACGAAAACCTATACCATATCCTAACTTCAGAATTTATTAAATAAATGTAATAGGGGCAGTATTAATTATAATTAGATAATAGACTATTTTCAGCATCCGAAGTTGTTCCTACACCTTCCTCTTTGTGCGCTGTTGTTGATTCGTCGCCAGGACATCATCTTATCTTACTCGGGCGTCAGGCAAGACACCTTGCCTTTACTGTTTAATTTCTTACTCAATATCATGCATGTTTTATTTTTTATAAGTTATTCTTTCAAAACCATATGTAGTTGCAAATTACTATACTTTAGTTTTTTTTATGCATTTGGCCTAAAGTTAAGGGCCACCTTTATTTGTGCCGCATTCGTTGGCCTGATACCTGTGTGCCACGATGTCACGTGTCTCATATAGATTCGGACTTGCGTACCCACCGTACATCGGTGCGTACAGGACGAGCGTTAGAATATAACTGCTAATATAATTGCCTAGAAGACTTAGCGATTATTAGAAATATCGTGGTGTGGATTCAGCACGAGTAGTGCATGGGGAGGGGGAAGACAGTTATTAGGTGCATGGCTTTCACACATTTACTTTTCTCTGGCTGCCATTAGTGACTCAGCCGAGAGCTAGTGTGTCGTACATTTATTTACTTTTCTCTAGATGCCACTAGTGCCTCGGTTGAAACACAAATGTGCCGTATATTTACTTTCTTCTAGCTACCGTTAGTGACTCACCCGAGAGACTAGTGTGCCGTACATTTATTTATTTTTCTCTAGATGCCACTAGTACCTCGGTTGAAACGCTAATGCGCCGTATTTCTAGTCTCGAAAGCCCTTGTGTGGAACATTGTCTTCAAAGTACATTTTCACATAGAATGGTTAAGGACCTTTATCTGTTTAGACATATGCAATTTTTTGTTGAGCTAACTATATTCAGTTTATGACATGATATTATGTGTCTTGTTACGTCCCTCTGAGGACCTGGTGATTTCTCCAGTGTGCTTTTGTGATGTTGCGCAGGTGCTCTAGCCAAGGCCATGACTTGCTCTCTTTTATCGAGGATGGTTGCACTTGAGTCGTCTTCGCATCGCTCGACAATTTCTAAATTTTGTATTCTCTCTTTGTTGGAAGTGGATTTGTCTCCGCCCAACGACTTGTGTAAACAATAATTCATAAGTTATTATAAATTCTTTCTTCTTTATTTGTGGATGAGATTAGTATCGTGGCTTTCTACACTTTACAGCTTATGTATACATACGATGGTTCTATATATTAGAGTATACTTCGTATATATGCAGCTGGCATGATTACGTTCCTAGTCCTACGTATTTTTGGGACTGGGGTATTACAATCAGGCCTTATCCTACGAGAATGTACCTGCGAAAAAACTCGTCTAGTTTATTTAGTTGCTCAGAAATTTTGAGAACAGACATGTTTTAGACTATGTATTTTGTTACTGGACCTGTATCCAGTTTTACATCCTGGCTATGTATTTGGGACATGTTTGTATACTAGATGATTTTGTGTTTATGAAGTTTTAACTCAAATATGACAAATAGAACTGTTAGCACACTTTGATCTTGTATCGTCTATTTTTAGAATAACTTACTACGTTTTATCTCAAGCGTAGGCTGGACATGACTCGGCCCGACCCAACAATTTGGGTAGCGGATCGTGACATATTTTTAGTGGTGGCCCATGCAGGTCCTAGACTAAGTTGTTTTGGTTACGTCATTGTAACAAGCATGCCTGCAATTAGGAACTCAAGATAACTAGATAACACTAGGAATAACATTTAGAACACCTAGAGGATTACTAGGATTGTAACATAGGAAACTCATCACAGCATAGGATCGTTATTACAATTAGACTTTCTTGTTTGTTTGTGATTATTTACTTAAAAGAATTCTTATAAGTCCTTTTTCTATTTTAGGTGGGGCTCACACGCTCATCCATGTATGCCACACCTAAAAATGGCATACTTTCTATCCAGCCGGTCGACCAGTTGACCGAAGCACCTCCACCTCCACCTACCATACACCCCACTCCATAAATCTGCCAACCCAGATACCTCCACCACCTCCCACCTCACAGTCCTAGCAGGACCCAATACTCCCACCACCACCTATTGTTTATACCTACCCAAGCTTCCGTCACTCTCGACGGGAACCAGCTTCTCACTCTGATCCAGGAGTTCCTAACGACGTATCAGGAGCAGACCACCTAACTTCGCCAGAGCATGGAGCGTTCTGAGGAGCATACCATGGTCCCACCACCGGTAGAGCCACGACCGAGAGCGGAGAATATCAAAGACTTCATGAGCTTGAACCCCAGGGAGTTCATGGGGACTGAAGGCATCATAGTCGTAGATGACTGGTTAGACTCGGTAGAGAGGAAGCTCCTTAGAGCTAGGTTGTCGGGTGACCTTCAGGTCGAGGCAGCAAGATTTCTGTTGACAGACTTAGTAGGAGTTTGGTCCAGGAATGAGCCATTATTCGCGAGAGGGAGAGCCACATGGGATCAGTTCAAGATCTAATTCAAGAAGAATTTTTTTTTTCGACTACCGCTAGAGTAGCCATGGGGCTACAATTCCAGAACATCCAACAGGGGAACCGTTCTGTTGACGAGTATGCAGCGGAGTTTAGTCGTTTGAGTCGTTTCGCTCCTAGCCTGGTTGCAGACCCAGAGGAGATGACGCGTAGATTTTGCCATGGTCTAGTCCAGACATGGGCATCCTCCTAGTGGCGAACGGGACGACTGACTACTACCAGAGCCTAGAGTTGGCCCAACTTTCGTACACCACGAGGGACCTTACAAGCGCTAGGCTTTCTAGTCGAGAGCATCGGCATCGTACCAGCAAACATACCGTCCTTCCATACCACATTATCCAACCCCACCAGTTAGAGCTCCGGGACCACAGCAGCAGAGGGGAGCTGTGTGTGTATACTGTAGAAGGCCAGGGCATGATTACTCCATCTGCAGGAAGAGGTTGAAGCGATGCTTAGCTTGTGGGTCTACCACCCGCCAGCTTCAGGACTGCCCAGTAGCGAGGGCACCAGGTACTGGACCACCATCTAGAGGACCGTCGCTCCCGACCCAGCAGTAGCGGTTTGGACAGCATCTACAGCAGCAGAAGGGACCCCAGGAGAAGGCTTATAGTCTAGCTCTTTGGCGGAGCCGGAGCAGGTTTCGGAGCCAGATTATTTGGCCGACGTCATCACATGTCATGTTTATTTGCATACTTTTCTAACCCTATGCTTGTTTGATTCTTGTGCATCGCATAGCTTTCTGTCATTAGAGTTTTTACAAAAACACCACTTAGTATCTACACCCACTGAGAAAATCAGTAGAATAATGACGGAAAGCGGACCAGTACCCATTAGAGCTATCTATAGATGCTCTATTACTATAGCTGGGAGAGAGTTTGGGGGACAATTCTTTGTGATGCCACTTCTCGGATATAATATAATATAATATTGGAAATGGATTGGCTTAGCTATGCTCACGCAGCTATTGACTATCATGAGGGTAGTATTCTGTTCAGTCCCCCAGGAACGACACCATTCAGTGTCAGGATGACAGGGCCGGAGATCAGCCTAGAGCCAAATTGTTGTACGACAGTTGGGAAGTTAGCACCGCCACACCCTATCAAGCCATTACATGCGTACTGGACTTCGGCGGATCATGGGAGAGTCATCTTCACTTGGTAGAGTTTTCATACAACAACAGATACCAAGCCGGTACCGGTATATCTCCATTCGAGGTTGGGGATAGAGTTATGCTTGGGCCGGTGATGATCACTGAGGCAGTAGAGATGGTCAGGATGATCAGAGACAGGCTCAGAGTTGCTCAGGACAGGCAGAAACACTGGGCTGATGCTAGTCGCAGACCGATGGAGTTCACCGAGAGAGATATGGTGTTAGTGAAGATATCACCCACCAGAGGGACGATCCGATTCGGACGAGACGACAAGTTGAGCCCTAGATACATTCGACCGTTCGAGATACTCGGCAGGATCAGAGAGGTAGCTTACAGGGTTGCACTTCCACCCAACCTAGCAGGAGTTCACGATGTCTTTCATGTGTCTCAGCTGAGGGGATACGTTCCAGACCCCAGCCATATGCTAGATCATTCAGAGTTGGAGATCGGACCGAGTCTTGCGGTTACTGAGCAGCCAGTGGAGATATTGGACCGGAGGGAGAAGAGGCTGAGGAACAAAGTCATACCCTTGGTCCGAGTAGCTTGGAGCCGTCACTCTCCGGGAGAATCTACTTGGGAGAGGGAGTCGGACATGAGGGAGAGATATCCTTACTTGTTCAACCCACCAGCTGTAAGGGAACCACCCGTTCCCGTTTGATACCTTAGAGGTTAGTCTTAATAGTAGCCTTAGTCATTGTATTAATTGCTTGTTATGTTAGAATGTTTGTAGAGTCTTCTATCCTTGTGAATTTTGAGGAAGAAAGTTTTCAAGGAGGAAATATTTGTAAGCCCCTGAATTAGTTATTATTTAAATTAATGGGTTTTAAATACAAATGACATTTTTTAGCCTTAAAATAATTTATTATAATTATTAGGAATTTTCTAGAATTTTTAAATAATTTTTAAATAGTTTTTAAAACCTAAAATATTATTTTGTAATTTATTAAATTATTTTAATAACAATTTATAATTATTTTAAATGTTTTAAAGACAGTTTGCAATATTAGAATCTTCTGTGCAAATTAAATTTGCACAGAACTTTACGGAGGGGTGTTTATGCAAATTTGGATTTGCATACTGAAAGTCGGTGGGGGTTTTGTGTAATTTACAAATCCTTGGGGGTGGGGGGGGGGAGGGGGTTCTGCAAATCGCCCTGACCACCGCCTTCGTCTCTGCCTACTCCTTGACCGACCTCGCCGTAACCCTAACCCTAATTCCTAAAATCCCGGCCAAAACCCTAATCTAAACCCGTATCCAGCCCTATAAATAGGCCCCCGCTCGAAACCCTAACCCTATTCTTCTCCCCGCACCCCACAGCCTCCGTTGTAAGCCTTTCTTCTCCGATGATCGTCGGAACCCTAGATCTATTCTAGACGCCGCCCCAGCCGTCGTCAGCCGCTCCGACCACCGTCGAACCATTCGCCTCGACGAGACGAACGTGGTTCCAATTTTTTCCAGTCGCCACGACGCCTCCTCCGTCGTGCAGCAGCCCCTATCGTCGGACACGTACGTATCTGTTCGTGTCTGCTTCGTGTCTGTGTCTCGTATACGTGTGGAGGGACTCGCCATGTGTCAAAGAGTGCAGTGATGTGCTTGGATACGGAAAACTCGTGCCAGATTCGTATCAATCACGGTGGTCACAAGACTCTGTGTCGGGATCATTTTTCGTGTCCCTAACTGTCCGGACACGAGAATAGTTTAATGGGTTAATGGGTTTTATTTACGTTATTGGGTTTAAACCCGTTTGTGAAATGGGTTTGGGTTCGGGTTACTGTTCATTGGGTTTGGGTTCAGGTCCAATGGGTTTGGGCTTGGTTTGTTTTTAATTTTTATATATATAAATGTATATATGTATATATGTATATGTATATGTATATGTATATGTATATGTATTTTTATATATTATATATATCATGTTATATATATTATATATATACTGTTATATACTATATTTATATATATATTTTTATTAAGTATTTCTATATATATGTATATATATTGTATATATATATATTTGTTATATATATATATATATATATATATATATATATTATATATATATATATATATATACATAAAAAATATATATATAGAATATATATATATATATATATATATATATATATATTATATATATATATATATATATATATATATATATATATATATATATATATATACATAAAAAAAATATATATAGAATATATATATATATATATATATATATATATATATATATATATATATATATATATATATATATATATATATATATGCTTTTGAATATATGCTTTTGAATGTATACATACTTGTGCTTTTATGTATACAAATATAGTTATACTATATTTACATGTCATTTTATTGTCAATAAATATTATTGATATGTATATTTTACTCCATTAAAATATATTATTTTATTATTAATTACTTACGTATTTAAAATTTGTATTTTTGTAAACTGTGAATTATGGCCATTTGAGTCCGGACCTAGCATGGGTTCTGTGGACTTAAATGAGCCTAAATACATTCAAGATCTGTACGAGTCATATCAGACTTAATTCATGGCTTTGGATCCCGTATCTGGACTCTGGTTAAATTTCGTATACATAGATAAAATATTAAATAATTGATTATTTATTTTCTAGAAATTGTAACTTGTTGTATTTGAAATTATATATGTAATTTAATTGCTGTAAAAATATGAAACAAATTGTATTTAAATACTATGTTAATTTAGCTAATTTAATATAATTTTTTTAGGATTTAATTAGTTCTTTTGACATTTTATAAAAATAGGAAAACATAACTCATTTTCAAGGTACTTATGTTTACTGATTTTTAATAAATATTTATACGGGTTTATAAATTTCATAAAAATTAGTATAAATTTTTATAATTAACAAAGATCGTTTTGGTACTTTATTTTATGTATATTTGAGCATTTTGCCTATCTTAATAATTGTTGGATCATATTGTACAGTCTGAATTATTAATTAAATAATTACGACTTATGAAGTTATGTGTGATTTTTGGATATTTTAGTGTTGAGACCTTACCCTACCTTAGTATAGAGACCCTAGGAAGTTGGTTTAGGTATTGTGTCACCCCACAATGGTCTTCTATGCTAAATTTATCACTTGGCTTGGTGTCCAGTCAGAAAGTCGTGTCACATCACTAGTGTCCTAGTATTTAGCTTAGTATAAAAACTAAGTTTGTATACCCTTTTTGCAATGACGGGATACCGATTATCTATAGCTTTATATACCTACCCTTGCTTTACAAGAGACAAGTACCTCTACGAACTTTATTTACTGCATATAATAAATTGTGTAAAAACCATGTTAATACCGATACTTAAACTACAAGTCATTTCTGGAATATCTCGACATGTTTCACATACTTTATACTGCTCTCAGTACCTACCATGCTTTATACTGCTCTCGTATCTCTCACATGTTAGAATCTGGGTTATGGGAAAACTGATAGTTGAGTACGTGATCATGTCCCCTCTACCGAACTCGAACAAGGTTACATTTTATATGTTTACCGCACCGTATGTACTTATCTAGCTGTATATGTGCGTATGTACATCTATCGCCTTATTCACTTGTACGGAAGTACATTTTATTTACATGTGCCACAGTATATTGTACACCTATTGACGATCACGTACCTGCTCTATTTTTAAATATTATATATACATCTGTCGCTATGACATATGTATCCTTGCCATGATAGATTGTGATATGCCATGATTCCTGTTCATTTCATGCTTCGTATATTTAGTTTGTAGAATCAGTACTTGCTCCTGTCCTGACAGGATAACGTTATAGGTATACTTACCGAGGAGGAGTTGCTATGTGATTTCTATTATGGGGTCGCCATCGAGGATCAGGCCTTACCCTACGAGGATGTACCTGCGGGAAAACTCGTCTAGTTTGTTTTGTTGTTCGAAACTTTTGAGAGCATACATATTTTAGACTATGTATTTTGTTACTGGACCTGTATCCAGTTTTACATCTTGGCTATGTATTTGGGACATATTTGTATAATAGATGATTTTGTGTTTATGATGTTTTAACTCAAATATGACAAATAGAACTGTTAGCACACTTTGATCTTGTATTGTCTATTTTTAGAACAGCTTACTACGTTTTATCTCAAGCGTAGGCTGGACATGACTCGGTCCGGCCCAAGAATTTGGGTAGCGGATTGTGACAGATATTTAATTATTTGATTAGTTATTAGTTGATTATTTTTATTTAGCGGGGTTGTCCCCGATACTATTAGTCTTGGACTTAGGACGATAGTGAATTATTATTATTTGGGCCTAGGATTCATTTTGAACCATATGAACATTAATTAAATAATTGTCGACTTTTAGTTTATTGTTTTGTATATTCTCTTTCTTCCCGTCTAGTTGAATTGTGAATGAGTTAGATAGTTATAATTAACTAAAAATATTGTTGATATATCCTCTATGGAAATTAAAATGTATATATATATATATATATATATATATATATATATATATATATATATATATATATTTGGGAACTCCACGGACACCCCGAGGGACCTTCCCAACCCCATATATATATATATATATATATATATATATATATATATATATATATATATATATATATATATTATTAGATGAGTAAACTTCGTGCGACCGTCGATACTGTGGTAGGCTGGATTTGGCCACACACTCGTACCCAATTATTTGGGAGCATATCGTGACACTTTAACGTGCAACTAGAGGCACAATTGATGTAGTTGTACGTATGTTGGTAGAGTACCATAGTTCTAACCCATGCATGGAGATTCCAGTAAAAGTGACATCTATACTAATATAAAATGTGCCGTCACTGTACTCATTCACATATTAAAATATGTAGGAAATTGTTGGGGTTTGTAAGGTTTATTCATTAGTGATCTGGTTCCACCATTCACCCCAAGTGTGTGTATTTCAATATTTGATCATTCATTATTGACTTGTATACATGTGGTGTGTTAGCTCAAGTGATTAATATATTGGAGAATTTTTCTTGTGGATAAGGTTCAAATAGGGGTGAGCAAATATCGGTTTTTCAATCGAAAACCGACCCGACCCGACCCGACCCGAAATAGCGGTTCGGGTCGGTTTTAGAAAAAACGGATCGGAGTTCGGTTTTGATCCTATAGAAAATTGGTTTATCGGTTCAGGTTGCAGGTTTAGGACTCGATTCCCGACTCGAACCGAAAACTGATATATACAATTACGTTTTTACCCTTTATTACATATATATGCCAAAAAACAAAAATCTAACCTAAAATATCTCTCTCCTCCTCCAGTTTTTTGGATGCGCCGCTCTTTTCACAACCTCTCATCTCCAGAGCACTCCGCTCTCTTCCCCTAATTTTTC
The DNA here is from genome assembly GCA_029216955.1 of Iris pallida. Classification (NCBI taxonomy): domain Eukaryota; kingdom Viridiplantae; phylum Streptophyta; class Magnoliopsida; order Asparagales; family Iridaceae; genus Iris; species Iris pallida. The sequence goes on along the minus strand of JANAVB010034616.1, from coordinate 9,359,816 downwards.
TACGGTTCTCTGATCATACCTCTCACGCATGCCCTTCCTCTCTCAATTCTTGTGAATCTCTAGTCCAAAGAACACCCTATTTGTATCTGTCTCAAGATATCTCTAGATCTAAACCTAGATCTACGAAGGTTTAGAGAGCGCGATGATTTTTTTGACAGAGGTTAGAGGGCTCGATGATTTTTTTCTTATTCTTCGAAAGAGGTTAGAGAGCTCGATGATTTTTCCAAATCTGTGCTTGAAGAAGAGGTATATTTCTTTTTCACTTCTTTTTTTCAAAGTTAGGGTTCTATTTTCTAACATTTCTTGTGTGGATAAGAAGGTGTAAGTTCTAATTTTGTTTTAGGTTAAGGTTTTTCTTCTATAATTTTATTTTTAAATACTGTGATGCCTTTGGTTTTGGGGTTTTTTTTGCATGTTGTTTAAGTTTGGAAGTGAAAAGAAGATCACATCTTCCTAGGGTTGAGCAGATAGCGATTTTTTAACAGATCCGAGTTTCCCGATCTCGATCTCAATCTCGACTCCCAAGTCAGATCTAAGGATCTCGACCTCGTCCTTCCTCTTCCTCTTCCAAGCACAGAAACTAGGGTTTCGAATTTTGGGTCTCCTTCCTCTCCTCCTGTTGTGGAACTCGGAGAACAAGGTCGAGATCTATATAATTTTGGTATGTATATTGATATGTACTAATTTTTGTTTACATATATAATTTTATATACATGGATAGATATGTAAAGGAGATGTTGCTATACATGGATAGATCTATATAATTTTGATATGTATTTACATATATAATTTTGTATACATGGATAGATTTGTGAAAGGAGATGTTGTTATTCATGGATAGATCTATATAATTTTGGTATGTATATTGATATGTACTATTTTTTGGTTTACATATATAATTTTGTATACATGGATACATCTGTAAAAGGAGATGTTGCTATACATGGATAGATCTATATAATTTTGGTGTACTCATTTTGGTTTACATATATAATTTTGTATACATGGATAGATCTGTAAAAGGAGAAGTTGATATACATGGATAGATCTATACAATTTCGGTATTTGAATTTTTTATCTACACATGACTGAGCTATGTTCCAACTTCTAACATACATCTTTGATCCACAGAAAATGGTGATATTCCATGCTTTAGCTATATTGTTGTGGCACTCTTTTGGCACTATTGCAGCCCTGCTACAGGTTTTTGACGTTTGTCTCCAAATTTGGTCATCATAATATACATTCATATGTCTAGTATTTTTTCCAGCTCAAATTCTTTTCTTGTAAGCCTTCTTTTTTGTGACTTGTGATTTTAAATTACTGTTTCTCAATGTTTAATATGTCTAACTATACTTATATTTGTGTTTAATATGACTAACTTTACTTACATCTTTTTTCCAGTTCAAATTCTTTCCTTTGGAGGCTTGTGTTGAATATTTATTGAGCTGACATGTATAATACTTATGCTGTCACAGACACATATCATCAGTGATGAAACATGGAACTTAATTGGCGAGGCAAGATCTACAGCCGTTGGTGAGGCCATTGGCGAGGCATGAATTGCAGCAGTTAAATGACAGTGGCAATGATGATGACTTGAAAAAGTGGAATTAATACTACATGGTATCATACTATGATGCATAATCCGCCATCTGAGCCACATTTTACTTCTTTTTTTATTGTTATCCAGGGGAAGCTATAGGAGTTTTCACCGGTATGAAATTGGAGGACCTATGCATTACGCAACAACATATTGTGCCATCTGAGCCACATTAAATTGTTGTAAAATTTTGTATTTAAACTGTTGAATTTTTTGTTTTTATATTTGTAAACTGGTGCCTATATTAAAAATATTTGTATTTATATTTGTAAATTAATGACAATATTGTATAATAATGTTGACTATGCCTATGTTAGCAATATTTGTATTTGTTGTATTTGTAAACTGGTGATTTTTGTAAATTTATGCCATAACAGATAGTTGGAAATATTTGTATTTGTAAATCCTATTTATTCTTTCAATTTTTGCCCATGCAACCCCATATAATTATATAAAATTATTCAAGTGCAGACCTGGCACAGAAAATTGAACCGACAGAAAATCAAACTGGTTTATTTTGGTTCAATTTTTTTTGGTTTTATCGGAAAAGGTTCGGTTTACGGTTTTGGTAATTTCGGTTTTCGATTTTTTTCAGTTTTCACAAAACCGGTTCAGTTTGACCCGAACCGAACCGTTGCTCTCCCCTAGGTTCAAATCCCACAATCAACAATTATTTTTTTTACCTTTTCATGGAGGAATCTTTTCAGAGGTAGGTCCCGAAGCGGCATAGCTCAGACTCGGGACGAACAAAGGGCACAAAGTGGCTTTTTGATGACGTACTTTTGCATCGGACACAGATTGACGTGATGTAGCAATGAGTAGCGTGCGTGGCTTTACAAGTAGCTTTGCTAGTATCGTAACAGCTCGCCTCGCTGCTAGCTATGCGGTAGCTCCGTGGCAGGTAGCTTTATTTCGGATAACTTTGCGATGACTAACCCCATTGTAGAGGATTGTGTTAGTCAATGAAATTGATCAGAGTATGGAGGAGTTCTCTCCAGTTTCAGTTTCTGGACACTTAAACCAGCAGTAGTATTTCAAATAACAGCTAGGGTGCTGCGTGTTGGAATTAATTATAGGGCCACACATGTAAAATTAATTGTGTTTGGGGCTATCTAAATAATTAAGCCAAATTAAAGTGGTCTATTTGGAAATTGGCTTAAGGGTATAATTGTCATGGAATTAATGTGTTGATACCAGAGATAATTCTAATTTGATGAGGGGCCAAATTAGAAATATCACAACACATATATCTATATATATGTGTATTCATTAGGGTTATGGTCCCCAACTCATACGGCCACCAAAAGAGAGGTTTTCTCTTCTGCATCCCCATCAACAGAAAGAGAGGGACAAATGATTCAGATTCTTCTTTGTCATTAAGGGTCGTAGCAAGTTGGAAGATCGAACCCAATAAAGAGACGTTCGCTTCAAGATCCATCAAGCCTAGCAATGGATTCAGGTACGCTTCCGCAATTTTTATTATGTTCTTCATCTCATGAATCTACAGGGCACAATAAAATTTCTAACAAGTAGTATCAGAGCCTTCCTGTTTGATTTATGAGTTTGAAGTTTCAGATTCAATTTTTATTGGTGTTCAGAAACCCTAGATCGTTTGATCTAATTTAATTTAGGGGTTTCCATTGCTCGATCAAAGTTTATGATCCGTCGATTGAGTTTTATTTATTTATTTTTTGTTGGAATCAGACGATTTGCATGTACTAAGGTTTCGGTTCCCTAATTTAAATCATACTAAGATTTTGGTTTAGCAAAAATTGTTTGATTCCATTAAAAGGATTTGGTTGGAGAAGCTATTTCTTCTTGATGAGTTTCTTAATTGGTATGGGCGTGTTGAAGTTGCTCTTCTTATAGTTTTTTTTTAATATTGTTCTTTATTGAGGTACTCACTAGCTTCAATTTTTAGTTCCGTTGCTTTGATCTTTTGAGTTAGCTACATCATATTTAACTTGTTTTAGATGTTCTTGTGTTTGAGTCTGTATCAGCTTGCTTTGTTTGGCTGCTGTAATCAAGAAGTAGGAGACCTCTTACCTTATTTGTTGTTATATTTATATATATATATATATATATATATATATATATATATATATATATATATATATATATATATATATATATATATATATGACTTATTTATGGAATTATTTTGGACGTGAGTGTGGGAATATAGGTATCGAAGTTGCATTGCTTTGGACTTCTCTGTATTTGCTGTAGTCGAGAACTTTATATGGTGTCATATTCCTATTTCTTCTTGTGTTTAGACTTAGTAGATTATTTCCCTCCTCCTTGGATCGAGGGATTTTGGGTTTAAGAAAAAGTGAGGATTATAAAAGGAAATCAGGAGTCCCTTGCCTTGTTTGGCTCTACAACTAGGATTTGGTTCTAGTTCTTTTGATATAATTTTTATGATGCATGTTTTTTTTATATTAAAAGAATATTTGAATGTTCTTTTATTTAAAGTGATTTAATTTGTGATTTAAATCATGCACAAGATTCATATACTTTTGATACAGTAGACCAATTTTGTTATAATCTTTAAAGATTATCTGATGTAATCTGTTGATGCATATATATTTGGTCTTCTATAGATTATTCTATTTAAAGTAATCCTTATGAATTATTTGATATTATTTTTGGATGCATATCCTCCGTAGATTATTTCATGAATTTTGTTATATTGATAATATCCAATTTTGTCAAATTGAAATTCATGATTATGCTTTTGATTACTTTATTTGAGTAATAATCTTATGAATATACATGTATATAAAGTTTTGGACATGATTCAGTTTTGTAAAATTTAGTCAACATTCAATTTTTTTTGGTGCCTTTTATGACTAGCAATAGTTGTCCAATATTCTAAGTAGACTCATTGAAACAAGATGTCGCCAAAGTGACCTCTCTTGCGTAGATAGTCTATGAGGGATGTCAGATGTTTGTGTGTGTACATTCATGCGGGTATTAGCCGGCCCAAAGGAAGGTTAATACTTAGCCGAATTGTAGACATACTTGTGGTGATAAATGTGTGACAATTATACGGTTTACATGTGAATAATAATCCGATCCAAAGATAGGCTTACTATTTGACATGACTTATTGTCAACATTTGATCACTACACCAAGAGTACCACTTGCAGTTAATATCACTGTCCAAAGACTTGATATTAATGATGCACTAGGTATGTTGAGATGGGGTTCACCATTATTTGAATTTGTTTGACTATCTTTTATTCTTTGGTTATTAATTAGAGCATATTTATTTATTTATTTTTTGTTCTCTTTTCAGCTAGTGTTGCTACAATATCTGCTAATCTGAACTCAATTCCAATGCTTAACGGGACAAACTTCAAGGACTGGAAAGAGAACATATATATTATTGTCGGCTACATGGATCTAGACCTTGCACTTAGGATTGAGCGTCCCACTACTCCTAAGGATGACAGTTCATCTGGTGACAGAACGAACTTCGAGAAGTGGGAACGCTCAAACCGCATGAGTCTAATGATCATAAAGCGCGGTATTCCAGAGGCATTCAGGGGTGCAGTATCTGATGAGGTTACTAATGCCAAACAATTCCTTGCTAAAATCGAGAAGCGATTTGCAAAGAATGATAAGGCGGAAACAAGCACACTTTTGTTGCGCTTGATTACCATGAAGTATAAAGACAAAGGTAACATAAGGGAGTACATCATGGAGATGTCTCATATTGCTTCAAAACTTAAGGCACATAAGCTCGACTTGTCGGATGACTTGCTCGTTTATTTGGTATTGCTCTCACTTCTTACACAGTACAATCAGTTCAAGGTCAGTTACAACTGTCAAAAGGAAAAATGGACTCTAAATGAGCTCATTTCATACTGTGTACAAGAAGAAGAGAGATTGAAGCAAGATAAAACTAAAAGTGCTAATTTGGCTACCACCCCTAAAGACAAGTATAAGGGCATTAAGCGAAAGAATACAGAAGCTACTAAGGGTCCAGTGCAAAAGAAACAACAAACTGAGGCTAATGGTTGTTTCTTTTGTGGCAAGCCGGGACACGTAAAGAAGGAATGCACAAAGTACCACGCATGGCATGTAAAGAAAGGGTTGCCAGATCTACCGAAAGCCAATTGATGGTGAAAGACACATCTATGTGGGAGACGGCAAGTCGGTAGAAGTGGATGCAATAGGATAAATTTTGGATATTAGTTATTATTGAATTTGATAGACAATTTTATCTAAAGCTTTTATTGTGCCGTCTTTTAGACGAAATTTAGTTTCAGTTTTCTTGTTTGACAATCTTATTTATCATTGTTCATTTGGGAACAATAAAGTTTGATCTATCTTTAAATTCAAAATAATGTTGGTATTATTTTTATTTTTTTAAATGTTCGTGACATGCTATTATCACTTGAAACTATTGCGTCCTATAAAGAAATCTTGCATATGGAACCACGTGGTACTAAACACAAAAATAAAGAATTTTTTTTTAGACGAGAAGTGTAATATTTTTTTTTGAGGATGTTGAGTTTGGGGGAGAAATAAAATCAATGACATTGTCTTTTGAGGAGGAATCGATTGCGATTCCTACTATCACTTTTGACGATGTGTAAGATTCTGCACCTGTCATTGATCAAGAAGTGAATTCGGAGCCTCAATAAGATAATTTCGAATTACCTCTATATGTCGATGTTGAGCTACCTCAACAAGACAACATTAAGGCACCCCACATTCAAGATAAGGTAATTGTTTCTGAGAAACAAACTCAACAACCTCAAGAGAAGAGGAAGAGATTATTTTTTAAAGTGACTTTCTCTTCGGTTTCTTTGAAAGACTCTTTTAAACCAATCATAGTACTTGTTGTACATTTTAATATTGAGTTACATCAAATGGATGTCAAAATTGTGTTTCTCAATGGTAACATCGACGAAAGAATATATGGTGCAGCCAGAAAACTTTGGGTCGGGAGATCCAATGAATATGGTTTACAAACTGACAGAATCTATTTATGGACTCAAGTAGGCTTCTCGTCAAAGACACTTTGAGTTTTAACAAGTGACTATCTCGTTTGGTTTTGAGATGAACACTGTTGAAGATTGTGTGTATCACAAGTTCAGTGGGAGTAGAAATAATTTTCTGGTTTTATATATTGATTGAAGTATTTAATGCAAACCAGGTGACACCTCTCGTTAAAGGAGACAAATTCAGTCTCAAACAAGTGCCCTAAGGTTAGCCTTAAAATTAAGAAAATACAATAGATTTTTCCTTCATAATGAGTTGTAGGGAGTCTAATGTATACTCAAGTATGTACGCGTCAGGATATTGCGTATATATTAGGATGTTAGGCAGATATTTAAGCAAATATGGATGGATCATTGGATAGCAGCCAAACTACTTAAGTAATTAATAGAGAACATGAAATTATATGCTCTTTGTAGGAGATCGAATAATTCTGGAGATCATAAGGTATTCCGACTCCGATTTTGTTGGATGCCAACACAGCAGGAGATCCACATCAGGTTATGCTGACTAATGGAGGTATATTTGGGTGAGTGTCAAACATGCACTCATAATTTCTTCCACCATGAAAGCAAAGTTTATAACATGCTGTGGGGTATCTATTCAGGGAATATGGTTGCGAAATTGTCACAAGACTGCGCCTACAGTACGGTGTTGAAAGACCACTTAAATTATGGTGTGACAATAAATCAGCAGTAATATATTCCAAAAACAACAGAAACTTGTATAAGTAAAGGATATTGACATAAAGTTTCTAGTTGTGAAGGAAAGAATTCAGAATGGTTATAGTGTCCATATAGCACATTAGGACAAACTCCATGTTAGCAGATCCGTTCACAAAAGCATTATCACCCAGGGTCTTTCATGAGCATACTGCTCATATGAGTGTTAATTAAGAATATGGCAATATAGTGGGAGTTTGTATTTTATGTATTTGGGTGTTATTTGGTTTTGGACACATTTATGTATTAAAGTATTTTGGATATATCTGATCAGATATACGGAAATTCAGTTCATTCTGTTTTCGTTATGTTAAAGTATTGATCTCATTAAAGTTAAGGAGGACCAGTTGAAAATAGACATGTATTGATCACATTGCGTGTAATTTCCATGCTACGCATCCATGATTGATATATGTCGTTTAGCTATATTGGTATATGTGACCATTGATGGTTTAGTTACGCTATATTTGACGAAGGCCGCTTTGATCCTATGTTGATATGGTTAATGGACGAGATTGTCCGGATATACCCTAAGGATTAAGATAGCAATTTATGAGCTCACTAAGGTTAACACAATTATAAGGTTACATATGTTGCCCAGTGGAAGATTATTGGAATTAATTATGGGGCCACACATGTAAAATTAATTGTGTTTGGGCTATCTAAATAATTAAGCCAAATTAAAGTGGTCTATTTGGAAATTGGCTTAAGGGTATAATTGTCATGGAATTAATGTGTAGATACCGGAGATAATTCTAATTTGATGAGGGGCCAAATTAGAAATATCACAACACACATATCTATATATATGTGTATTCATTAGGGTTATGGTCCCCAACTCATACGGCCACCAAAAGAGAGGTTTTATCTTTTTTTTCTTCTGCATCCCCATCAACAGAAAGAGAGGGACAAAGGATTCAGATTCTTCTTTGTCATTAAGGGTCGTAGCAAGTTGGAAGATCAAACCCAATAAAGAGACGTTCGCTTCAAGATCCATCAAGCCTAGCAATGGATTCAGGTACGCTTCCGCAATATTTATTATGTTCTTCATCTCATGAATCGACAGGGCACAATAAAATTTCTAACACTGCGTCCATTTAGAACATATCATTGTTAAATATATATATAGAAATTTTGAGTTTCATCCTAATTTTTTTAATCCAAATTCAAGATACATTCCACCCAATTACTATCATGTAAAAATAAAAAAATCACTTTTTGACAAAAGCCATCTCCAACCAATTGTTAACTCATTTGACCAAATTTTTTTTGACCAAAATATTTTTATCTTTTTTTCCGCGAAACCTTAGCTGCCCCCTTCCCTGCCGCGCGCTTCCCCGCCCCCCGCTCCACCCCACTTAGCCGGAGTCCTACCACCCTCTCTCTCCTCCCCTCCCCCCTCTTTCTCCGCCCTTTGGCGGCGGCAGTGACGGTTGCGACATGAACAACAGTAAGCGTTACAGCCGACGGGAGCACGCATGGGAGGGGTGGGGGTGGGGACGACGAGGAGAGTGCGGTGGAGGCCTGCGATGGGTAGGGAGCAACGGGGAAGACAGATGTATTTAGGTCAAACAAAATTTGGTCAAAGAAATTGACCGTTGGTAGGAGATAGTTTAAGTTAGAGGTAGAAGATTTCTTGCATTATGTTAATTGAATGAGGAATACTTAAAAATTTAGATTATTGCACATGGGCTTAATTTCATACTCCCCTAGCTAGGTGGCTGAGGACACCACACACTAAGCATATTGGTTCCCTATATTTGGTTAGGGAACGGATCCACTAACCTAGATTCCAAACTGTTTTTTTCCCCAAATTTACAATAACAAATGTTAAGGACACAACAACCTTTACTGAAGTAGCACAAATATATTTTTTTTTCAACACTTAATTTTTTTTAAAAATATTTTAGGGACAAGACAAATTAAAATATAAAAAAATAATTGTCTTCCTCTTACTTTCCAAATTAAATTTTAAAACTTAATCGATATTTTTTGTATTGTTTCTTAGTAGATACTCTCATTTGGAACTATTTTTGAAATTTCGAACTCCATTAATGGAGTTTCAAAGCTTTAAATTGAAATAGTTCTGTTTGGAACGACTAAGAACTGTCAATCCTGAAGACAAAGAAGTTTATTTTGAAAACTGTCAAAATGTTGGCAGCCCTGTGTATCGTCAAAATTTTGGCAGCCTAGAACTGGCAAAATTTTGACAATACTGACTACGGAGAGAAGTGTCAAACTAAGAAATATACTTCTTTATCTTAGGACTTGAAATTTTGGCAGTCTTCACCACAGTCAGAATGTAGCAGTACTTACTGTAGTCAGCACTGTCAAAATTTTGACCGTATTGTCCCAACTAGTCTGTGTAGAAATCTGAAGTTCAAAAATACTAAGATTGAGTTGAAAACTTCATAAAAACACCCATTAACAAATCATAAACCTAAAATTAAGATTGATAAAGAAATGAAAGAAGAACGTAAAGAAGATTGAGAAAAACTCAAATTTTAATGTTGTTATCCCCTACCAAAATTTTGACAGTACAAAAAAAAAAGTATATAAATCTATGTCTTCTATCGTTTCATAGTAAATTTCTTAGTGTCCTTAATATTTGTCTTAACAATTTGTTTTCAAATTTACAAAGAATCGTCATTTGAGAATCTGTGCTTCCAGCCTAGCGTTAATGGACCCGCCCCCTGGCCTATGGTTTAATCACATAATCGGTTTGGCAACTCATCATCGATGGACATTATTTTACATAAAAATGATTTTTATTGACCCAGAGAGACTATGGTCGACACTCAAATCTGTACTCGAGGAACAAGTCTCAAAGTGTGTAATGGGTCAGACAGTACGGAGCAATGTTTTAAAAATCGGATCGGAGTTTGACCCGGCCAAGACACTGGGTCGGATCAAACGGGTTCAACCAGTTGGTCCAACCAGTGGGTTAATCTAAATAGTTCAAATTTAATCTCTTATGGACACTATTTTTATAAAAATATCAGTTTTTTACATAACACTGGATCAATACTGAGCCGGACTGGAAAAATTACCGGTTCACGGTTGAACCGGTCAACCGGCCGATCCGGTCCGGTTTTTAAAACATTGGTCCGGAGTTCCATCCAGATTCGACACAGTCAAATACGGACTAGGTCGGGCCGGATTCGGTCAACAGGCCGACCCAATCCGCCCCCACGTATAATCCGAGTCCGAGCTGGATTATCATTCGCAGTCCGTAGATCCGGATCAGTCTGACCCAAAGTTCAAGATGAATTGAGTTCGCCCATCCAACTCGCTCAATCCTGTTTAACTGGTCCGGTCGGGACCCGGTCAGGTCCGATCCTTGATCTGATTCATAAAAAAATAAATAATAATAATAATAATAATAATAATAATAATAATAATAATATATATATAATATATATATATATATATATATATATATATATATATATATATATATATATATATATAACTAAAATTACTCTATAGTTAATCATTCTCTTTTAGTTAACATGTTAGTATATAAAATTAATGATAGCTAATTTAGTTTTAAAAAAATCCTTTCTATTATTTTAGTAGCTTATTTATCACTCTCTTTTTTCTCAAAAATATTATTATATATTCTAACATTGCTCTAATATAGTTAATATGATAGTATTTAAAAACATTATCATATATTGATATTATACTAAATTTAGCTTAATATGGTTGGAACAAAAGTTAATATGGAAGTGCTCAAATATATTCTAAAAATTTATATCAAAATTTTAAATTTAATCAAATTAATAAAGGATTTTGAATACGTCCTTGCGATAGGCATTTTTGTGCATTTTTTATGAATTTGGCAAACCTTGTTCTCTCATCCTTATATTATGAAATTTTAATGCTTGGTATAAAATTTTCTGATCACTTACGCTACTCTGTCATACTCATGATTCCGACCATAAACCTAAGTTTATGCTCTAATAAGGATGTTTTCCCCCCTAAATTTCTACTAATCGCAGGGCGGGCCCAAGACATTTAAAAGGCCATAACAAATTTCTTAAATGTGTCCTCAATTTAGATATTAGTATTATATGCTTTATTTTGTCATAAAACTACATAAAAGAAGAATAAAAAAACAGATGACATACAAAGAATATAATTGATCCATCTATCTTAGAGTTAATGGACAACAAACAACATAGGCATTGATTATTAAGCTAGCTTTAAAAAGATACAACATGCATTAATAGCTTAGTCTTGATCAACCAATGGATTGGGACAAGTGCTTTTTTTTTTTTTTTTTTTTGGCTCTCTAGTCCGTGAGCCTGAACGGTCGTCGTGATTGTCATGAGTAGGGCTGTAAAACGATTCAAACAGTTTGTGTTCGGCTCGCGTTCGGCTCGGGCCAAGTTCGGTTCGAAGCTCGTTCGTGGGCAATTCGATATCGAGTTCGATCGATTTTTTTTTGTTCGAAGTGGTGTTCGAACCGAGTTCGACCATAGGTTGTTCGACTCGGTCTCGTTCGCGAACTGGCTCGAACTCGGCTCGGTTTCTAATATTATGACTTTTTCTAATATATGCTATATATTTCTATGGATGTTGATAAATTTTGTCTTAGAAAATTTACTCTCTTTTTTGTTATTTATATGATGGTAAATTTGTGATGTAAAAAGCATAATTAATTCAACAAAAAAAATCTTTAAGACTTGAGAGTAACCGTACAACAAGTTTAATGTGGCATTTGTTCGGTCTTGACTCGGGCTCGGCTCGGGCTCGTCCGAACTCGAGAACTAAATCGAGTCGAGCTCGATCGTTTCGAGCCTATAATCAAACCGAGTTCAAACACCATTTTTGAGCTCGATCTTGAGCTCGGCTCGAATAAAGCTCGTTCGATACTTTAGTCGAACCGAGTTCGAACACAGTTTGTTCGAGCTCGTTCGTTCGATTTTCAGCCCTAGTCATGAACTAGGATCGGACACGACTGATCACCGATCGACATCACAATTCCAATCTAAAAACAAAAAAATTAGTAATAGGATCTCACATATATATAAAAATTAGGCTTTGGATCTCGAAAATGACCAATGTTAGAATTTGAGTCTCAAAATAACTGTTCATTAGTTTATGTGAACAGTAATTTCGATATCCAAATTTTAACGGTGGTCATTTTTGAAATCCAAATCCTAAGAGCATCATTAGTAAGGCCCATCCCATTTTCTAGATTCTAGATTTAGAATGTAGGAGCTCATTTTGTAGAATAATAAGTCTCATCCCTAGTCCCAATTTCTACAATTTCGGTCCCAACCCATCCATGGGTGCTAAGGGTTGGGCCTCCCAATTTCTAGATTCTAGATTGTAGAAACTCGTTTTATAGAATAGTAAGTTACAATTTGGAGCCCAACTTTCTAGATTCTAAACTTTATATTATTTTTTTCCTACATTAATCTTTGACCACACAATTTTTGGGACCGGAGCTCACTTTATCATTTTCTACTATTCTCATACAAACCCAACCCATTCTACATTTACCTTTTTTTGAAATTTTGGGCTCGAAATTGCATTGGAGAGTCCCAACTACTAATGATGCTCTAACACCCATATATTCGTGAGACGACGCTATTACTAACCCAAAAATATATATATATATAGAACTTTAATCAAAACACAAATGAAATCAGATGCTAACAAATAACGAATGATATATCATCACTAAGAATCATAAACATGAATCAAGAGGAGAGGACCCAGTGTTTTGCTTCCTTAATTGATCCAATTCAACCCCTCTCTCTCTACTGCATGCACAACAACATCAACTTTCAAGAGCTCATCGCTTCCACTTTACAACGGCCCCCTCGCCCTCCATGAACAAATTATTCATCGAAATTATGAGAAATAACATGCACCGACACTTCTTCTTGACGAAGAGGACCTCTTCTAAAAGCTCGCCCGCTTCAACGAGGTGAGCTTGACCGACGAGCCCAGCGCGGACGTCCCGACCTCGATGTCGAACGAGTCGTAGCGCAGGAACAGCTCCGCCAGCAGCATCCTCGCCACCAGCACCACGAAGTCCTTCCCCGCGCACTGCTTGTTCGACAGCGTGGCGGCCTGCGTCTCCGGCCCGTTCGACCACACCACGTGCCTCAGCAGCCTCCCCCCCTCCTCGCCGACGAACCTGTCCGCCACGAACTCCTCCGCCCGGCCGAACACCCTCGCGTCCTTCGTCGCGAAGGGCTGGTACCCGAACAGCAGCTCCCCGGCGCGGACCTCGTAGCGCGCGTCGTGGCTCGACACCTCGAAGTCCCTCTTGGCCCGTCCGAACTGCAGCGGCACCGGCGGCTCCACGCGGAGGCACTCGTACACTGCGGACTTCACCAGCGGCATCGACTCCAATGACCTCATGCTCAGCCCCCCGCCGCCGGCCGACCTCGCCACGGACCGGACCTCCTCGGCCAGCCTCCCGTGCAGCCTCGCGCTGGCCCGGCCGACCCACTTCACCAGGCTCGGGAGCAGTATATTCATCCCGCCGAACGCGTTGAAGCACACGGAGAATACGAGGTTGTGCACGGCCTCCTCCCGGGAGACGCCGATCCGGCCGGCCTCGTCGAGGACCGGGCCGGCGGACCGGCGGAAGAAGCCGGCCAGCCGGTCGTAGTCCTTCCGGACGAGGGCCGGGGGGAGGCGTACCGAGTGGAGGAGGAGGTCCTCTACGAGGTTCGGGAGGCCGAGGGTCATTATGGGGCCGAGCTGGAAGAGGATCCACTTCATTATGATCTTGGGCCCGTCCGGGCCGAGCTCCGTGTCGGCCGGGTCGGTCCCGAGGAGTGACCTGCAGAGGAAGTCGAACGCGGCCTTGTCGCTGGCGGCGCCGAAGTCGGCGCTCCCCTTGGCCGATATGCCGGCCTCCAGCGTGTCGAACATGACGGCGGAGGTCCGACGGAACTCCGGGATGACGTGTTGGTGGCGGGAGGAGAGGAGGTGGAAGAGGAGCTTCTTGAGCGGGGCGTGGTTGGGCTCGGAGGGGTCGAGGTAGGAGAGGGTGCGGTAGCCGCCGGTGAGGCTGACGGAAGGCATGAAGGTGCCGGTGAAGAGGTCCTTCTTCTCGACGAGGTCGGTGTCGAAGAGGACGGGGAAGCTGGCGGCGTCGAGGAGCGCGATGACGCGGGGATCGGCCGCGATGGGCGGGCCGGGGGGCACGTTGAGGCGGAGCACGGTGGAGCGGTGGCGGTTGGAGCGGGAGCGGAGGTAGGCGTCGCGGCCCTCGGTGTAAAAGTAGGCGAAGCGGTCGCGGAGGGGGCCGAGGAGAGGGGGGCCGTAGTCCCCTGGGATTTTACGGAGGGGGAGCAAGGTGGTGGGCGGCGGTGGCGATGGGTTGGAGGCGGTGGGCTTTGCGATCGCGGCGGGGACGGCGAACTTGCCACGGGGGACGATGGGGAGGGTGGCGGTGGAGGAAAAAGAAGTGAGGGAGCTCATGTTGATGCTGAATCGAGAGTTTCAGTGGACGACGGGGTATTTAAAGTTGGGAGGGATCTCCGCAGTGGACACTTTTGACTTTGTTTCCCTCGTAATCTGGGTGTGCTCATGAGTTCGCGGACTAATAACTTACACTATAGTTTTGACCCTTGTTAGCAATTCGGCAAACGGAAAAAATTCGGGACAACAAAAGTATGAGTATAAATCGACTCATTGTAAATAAAATATGTTCAAAAATTCGGTCAAATATTAGAAAAATAGAAATATTGAGGTTAGAAACTTCACATTCTTAAATATATTGTCAAATTTGGTTAATTAAACAGGTTTCCACCACGTTTTTTCACCAATTTTTTAATAATTTATACGAAACACGTTTAAAACTTCACATGTTTAAAATTTACGTACTAGTTTAGATCTGTCAACGAAAAAATTCGTGTATAATACGAGTTTTATTCGGGTGATTGCTAACAAGGGTTTTGACACGTGGTACTACTTTTACATTAACCTTTGTACTATTTCTGTTTAGTTTAAAAATAATAATCAATATATGAAAATATAATCCAACTGCTGAACGAGCATTAAAAATTAAGAACTCATAAGTTCCTCTAAAAATTCTGGTGTGGGCTTATTAGCATGGCCGGTCGGCCCGGTCTAGTATAAGTCAGACAAGATTTCAGATTTGGACAACTTTTCTATGCTTAAGACAACTTCCAGATTCATCCTGATCCTAATCGAGGTCAGGGTTACAGATGCCCTCCAGAATCGACCCATAATAATGATTTAGAGACGACCAAAACTAACTCTAGACAGAAATATTGAACTCTTTAGTTCGGTCCTGCTCATTAGTAACTCAAAATTCCAATAGAAGCTGGAAATTGAATGATTTTTTTTTTTTTATTATGCATGGATCCTCGCATGATCTGGTTCAAAGTAACATAAATTTTAAGGATTCAAAATTAAAAAGGGAATACTTCCGGTAATTATTACAGAAGTTAATAATATTAATCCGTCACCTAATATGGGAAAAATTTTAAATACTAACTATGATTGCTAAAATAATTTGGATGGATTTTGATGTAGGCAGATTCTTCAACCTTTACTTGCACTGTGTTTGGTAACCTAGGAGGGGAGGGAGGAAAAATTTTGAGGAAAAGAAAAATGGAGTAGAGTAAAATGAAGGTAAAATTAAATTTTTCTTCACTTGTTTGGATAAACAAAAAGTAGGGAAAGAAAAATTTTAAAAATAATATTTTATTTATTATAGAGAAAGATATAATTACTATTTAGTCCTTGATTTTTTCAAATCATAATTAATAACTACTTTATTGAAGGGTAGTTGGGTAATTTATTTCACAATTCTCTCATATCTCTCCATTTTTCTCCCATTTTTGGGAGAATTTTTTTGAATGGGACCTACATAAATTTTCCTCCCACATTTCTCCTCCTTCAATTTTCCTCCCACTTTTCAAACACCACTACTTTTAATTTTTTTTTCCCATTTTTCTCTGAAAATTTTCCTTGATGTTAAGGGATCGAAGGAGAAGTAGCAGAAATATACGTAAATTTGATCCTTTAATTACATAGTGGAAATATACTCCCGATTGGTCAGAAACTTTAATGAATACCTAATTAATTTTACTTTTTATGCGTAGGGAAAATATACATGCATGTTTCAGTTACAATTTTGGAAAGTCCACGTCACATACCTCCGTAGGTTTCATCTGCGTTGACAAAAAAAACACTCTTTTTTTTCCATCGAGAAAACTTATCTGCCATGAACTATCACTACTTTTGTAACTTGTAGTCCTTTGTTAGTCTCTTTTTCTCGCTTAACGACCACATGCAACACAAATGACAACACAAAAGAGTGAGCTAAACTTTGATACAGAAAGCTGTATCAAATTTGATACGACCTATGTATGACAGGTAGCCTCCCTATATATATTTACTTACACGGTTTACCAAAAAAGATGAGGGGGCCCACCTGTAATACAGAGGCTGTATCAAAACTTTGATACAGCCTTCTATATCAAAGTTTTCTCCCAATGAGTATATTGAAACCCCCCCCCCCCCCCCCCCCCCCCCCCCTCCGCCAATATAAATTAATATATATATATATATATATATATATATATATATATATATATATATATATATATATATAGGAAAACTTGGATGGTGAAAAATTTTGAATTCCGAAAATACCATTGCATGTCTATACTAATTAAAAATTGTTCATCTATTCTATTATATAATAGGAAAACTTGGATGGTGAAATTTTTGAATTCTGAAAATACCCTTGCATGTCTATACTAATTAAAAATTGTTCATTAATTTTAATAAAGATAACTTAATAATTACGAAAACTACCATTTGGTCTTCCTAAAGAGTCTTTCTAAGTTAATCTATTCTACTATATAATAGGAAAACTTGGATGGTGAAAATTTTGAATTCCGAAAATACCCTTGCATGTCTATACTAATTAAAAATTGTTCATTAATTTTAATAAAGATAACTTAATAATTACGAAGACTACCCTTTGGTCTTCCTAAAGAGTCTTCCTAAGTTAATTAAAAAAATATTAAAATACGTGTAAAGCACGTGCACATATGCTAGTGTATATATTCTTATTTAAAAAAGTCATATTCTCCCTAAAATAAAATTCTAATCCCTGACCATGGATTCCCCTTCTCCATTCCCTCCCACCACCCAGGTGATGTGGATGGAAAGAATAGACGCATGGATGGTTCTGGATTTGAATGATCAAAGTCTTCTTTAAATTTATGACTTTTTTCTTGCTAAAAATATTATTTGATTTTGGTAATCTTTCTGTTGGCAATAAGCTGGAATCAAATTTATAAAGAGAATTGTAATTTTCAAATAGACTTTTACAATATTTTCAGGTTTTAAAGATATATTATCAAAACTATTCTTAATTTATTACAGCCTTTAAAAATAAAATTTATAGCTTTTCATATAAATTAAGGATAAATTTGATAAGTAACTTTTAAAAAAATTGGACATTGTAATTTTTTTTTTGACAATTTACAATTCTCTTTGTAAAACTTGAACTTCTAACCAAATATCAAATATTAACCCAACACTGGTCATTTTTTTTTTTCAATTTATTGTCGTAGGACACATGCCGCTCCTAAAATAGACAATGATAGATTGATAGTACGTAAAATATACACATAATAGGGATAAAAATATACATTGATCCAAGGGGATAACAACTGTCGGTATATGAAGCAACAAAGATGAAATGATTATTGTCAAACTTTTCTTTTGGGTGTTCTTAGGAGATGCATATGAAGCGAAAAGATGAAATTGTCAGCGTCAGCTTTCCTGAACGGTGGAGGAAATGGTAGGGGTGAGCATTATTAGATTTCAAATCGAATATCGGACTGAATCGAACTGAACCAAACAAGCAATTTGGATCGATTTCGGTTCAGAAAAATCCACTAATTCGGTTTTCGGGTTCGGGTACGGTTGTTGGGTTCGGATTCGGTTTAAAACTGAAACCGAATAAGATATATGAATTTACATATATGCCCTCAACACTAGGTGTATACTATATAGTCTCTTTTTCTCTCTCTCTCCTCTCATAATCCCTTATTCTCAATTTCTCAATTCCTTCTCAAGGAAGAGAGCAGCCGGTCACTCCTCTCAAGTCTCCTCACTCCGTTTAAAAAAATCCTAGATCTCAACTCTCCCAGTCCCCTTCCCGACTGCGGGCTTCGCCTCTCACCTTCTCATCGACCTCTCTTCTCACACTATCACAGTCTCTGGCTCTCCGCCTCACTCCATCTAAACAATCCTAGATCTGAATAGTGTACTCTAACTGGCTCAAGAGTAGGGGGTTTCCTGCCAGATTTGAACTCTAGCTAGCTCTTCCAACTATTTTTGTAAGTATTTTTATTTTTATTTCTGCTAAATATTTTCTAAGTCTACATTATACATCTTTTTTTTTTTTTGTAGTATATGGTAAGTTAAGATTAATTATAAGCATTCAGTGGAGGTTTTGAAATCTTTCTGTTTCAAAAAAGAAAGTATAATGTTGACTCTTTCTAAGTCTACATTATACATTATGATGAATTACTAAGCATTGAGCATTCAGCCGAACGAATTGTATGGAATCGTACTTGGATATTTGGATTATACATTATGATGAATTTCTATGTCTACATTATACATTATAATGTTGGCTCTTTTTGTTTATTCTAATGTTATTTTTTATTTTTGTTTTGCAGCTATTTGTGGCTTGGATATTTGGATTATTGGTCATACTTGGATTATTTATTATTATAATCTCAGAAAGCCAGCAAGCCAGCAATCGATGTAAGCAATCTTTAAAATTTTCAACTTTCATATGTCAGTTTATATTTTGCAGGATCGCTTACAGTGCCAAATTGCACAAATGCTGCAATGCCTTAATGGCTAAAAATCTGAAAGATTTTACAATTAAATGTTTGCTTTGCTTGGGGTTGGAATTTTTTATTTTGCAATTAAATATTTGTTTACTTGTGTCATATGATTTTTTTCCTATGAATTGTCTCTGTTCAGTTTGCTTGTGTGTATTTATTTGGAGAAGGTTGTCTGTGTTCAGTTTGCATTATTATGATGTGTAATTGTATTTAACTGTATAAGGTTGTCTGTGTTCAACTGATTGTCTGTGTTCAGTTGCATGTGTGTTCAGTTGTGTCTGTGTTCAGTTTATATATTATGATAAGAATAGAAAAAACTGATAAGAACATAAAACAACTTTTATCTTATTTTTATATTATGTTCAACCAATAATTTAGCATAGGGTGGGGTTGACTAAAACTGTATCTTGTTCTTATATTTGTTCAACAAATAATTTAATAGGTCATTTGTTGCGTAAGTTGAGTCAAATTCATGGCATCAACATCGTACTCATACAATGTGCATATTCTGAATTCCTTCTATTTATGATTTGTTTTAAAATTTGCTTTGTAAATTAAAATTGTAATATTTTTTTTTAATGTTTATTTTAGATGTTGAATGAAGGGGAGCCTATTGATCATGAGGGTGGGGTTGTGGGAGGAAAAAGTTCTCATGACACAAATGACCCTATTGTCAATTCGACAACTAATTCTAAGCTCAGGGTGAAAAGTAAACGTATTGGTAAAAGAAGAGCTCCTTATTGGAGTGATTTCAAAGAGTTTCTTGAGAACATGGAAATCCAAAAGCGGAGTGCATTTTTTGGAAAAAAATAATATTATTGCCACCCAGTAATTAATGGGACTACTTCCGTTAAGAATCATTGGCATATGTGCCCTCTTAACCCAAAACACAAAGGCTCTACTCAATCAATATTGAATTTACAATCCGTTGGAAAGGGCAAGTCAACCCTCACTAGTTGGCAATTTAATCAAGAAGATGTAAGGAAGGTATTGGCTAATATGCTAATTGTTGACGATCTTCCTTTTCGGTTTGTGGAGGGGGAGGGCTTCAAACATTTTCTTTCTATTGAATGTCCTATGTTTGCTGTACCATCAAGGTGGACCGTCGCTCGAGATTGTTACTATCTTTACACCGAGGAGAGGACTAAGTTGAAGACATATATACTTCAAAGAGTCCAATCAAAGGGGTTGTCTTACAACGGATACGTGGACATCCATTCAAAAGATAAATTATGTGTCTTACGGCACACTACATCAATGATGATTGGAAATTAGAAAATTTTTTATTAATTTTTGTCCAATTACTAGTCATAAAGACGAGGCTATTGGTAGAGACATAGAGTCATGTTTGATTGAGTGGGGCATTGACAAAATCTTTACTATCACCGTGGATAATGCTAGCTCTAATGATGTTGCCATTGCTTATTTAAGCAAGAAATATGCACAACGGGAAAATAGTATTCTTCAATGCAAGTATTTACATATGCGTTGCATTGCACATATTATAAATCTTGTTGTGGTTGATGGATTAAAAATAATGTCTTCTTCGATCTCTCATGTTCGGAGAGCCATTATCTATATGAGACAATATCCTTCTCGATTTCAAAAGTTTAAAAATTGTGTGCAAATTGAAAATATACAAAGTAAGAAATTATTATGTCTTGATGTGAGTACCCGTTGGAACTCAACATATTTGATGTTGGACACGGCTCAAAGATTTCAAAGAGCCTTTGAGATGTTCCAAGATGAAGATCTTTTATTTAGAAGGGAACTTGAGGAGGAGAATTTGTTTCCTAGCGAGGAGGATTGGTCGAATGTGAGAAGATTGTGTACTTTTTTTAGAACATTTCTATGAATTTACTTTACGTGTCTCGGGCTCTTTGTATGTCACTTCTAACAAATTCTTCGAAGAGATTGCATCTATCGACTTTCTCTTCAAGAATGCTAAGAGTAGTGATGACTTTGAGTTGTCTATGATGGCGGACAAAATGAGAGACAAGTACGACAAGATTTGGGGAGACATCGAGAAGATGAATATGGTTATCTTCATTGCGCCACTTTTTGATCCACGTCAAAAGATTGCATATGTCGAATGGTGGCTACATCAACTATATGGAGCATCAAAGGGTGATACAATGATAGAGAAGGTGAGAATGGTTGTGTACTCTATGTTTGAAGAGTATAAGAAGATCTATTCACCTAAAATTCCATCTTCAACCACTAATGAAATAGTTGAGTCATCAATTGGGCTCAACCTCAAGCGGACTTTAAAGATCTAGATATTTTGGGATGTAATATTAAGTACTCTTAATTATTTTGCACTATGTAGTATTGCTTTTCGGACTTCATTTCTGCAGTAGACACTATGCAAAATCTATAGACATTTGTTGTTGGCACTGTATGTTTGTGGACTATGCAGATTATGTAGACTTCAGTTGTTGGCATTCTATGTTTGTGCACTATGGAGGCTCTGTACTTCTGTTGTTGGCACTTTATGTTTGTGGACTATGCATATTATACAGACTTCAGTTGTTGGCACTCTATATGCACTATGCAGGCTCTGCACTTCTATTGTTGGTACTCTATTTACGTACTATGCAGAATCTGTGTACTTCAGTTGTTGGCATTCTTATGTTTGTGCACTATGTAACACCACTTCTCAGATATTTTATTATTTTATAAATCCTTAAATAAATTTCCTAATTTTTTTTCTTTTCTTTTTTCCTAAGCTATTACTATTATTATTATTTTTCTTTCCGCCCAATTCAATTGGGGATTTTTTTTCAATTTCAATCTGTGGGCTTTTGGAACAGTCCATGAACCAAACCCTTTTCATTAAGCCATCTTCCTCCTTAACTGACTTAGGAATATTTAGGCTTGGCCATTTCCTTCTGGCTATTGAGATGAAATTTGAATTCTCTCCCTAACAAACTCTGACAGGAGCCATGTGCTCTAACGGTTTTCCCTCTCTTTTCCCTCCAATTATTGCTCAACGGCCTATTTAAGCCAATTCTCTCCTCCCTATTGTTGAACAACAATTCTTCATTCTCTAATTTCATCTTCTTCATAGAGCTCTATTCTGGACCAACCATGGCGGATCGATGACTCGACCTTCAAATCGACAGTGCACAAGCTCAGTAAGTAAATTCTTTGACCTTCTTTGTCTTCTTGATTAATTTGATCATTCTGAAGCTTGAACGTGATCGAATCAACGACTGGATCGTTCGGTTCAACTCGAGATTTGGCCAATCAACTCCGATCGAGAGTAGAACAGATCGACTTCTGATCAATTGGTCGATCATCACTTCAATGATCAATTATCTATGAAGTTAGCAATTAAAATTCTGATCATGAAGTGTTTGTTTGTTTTCCTTCATGATTCAATTTGATCCTGCAAGAAACTTGATTGGAAATAGTTGATTGCATCTTGAGTTCTTCTGATCTGGATCTGTTCTCACTTCGAACCTCTGATTGAATAGTAGAGGTAAGTAATTGTCCTTTCATAGAAATTATTTTAGCTTTGTTCTTTCATAATTCTGGTATCATTTTTGGGAGTATCAGAATATTTGAATCGGGAGTGCAGACCTCTTGATCATTTTCGATCAAGCTTTTGGACCAAAGCCATCCTGGTGAGTTAAACTAAACTTTTCTAATCTGAGTTGTTTTGTTTTCCAATTCGAGGAATTATTGGTTTGGGTTGAAATTACTAATTAAGAAATTCTAGGTAGGATAATCTCTTCAAGCTTAGAGATCGAGCCTCAAGGAGAATTTTATTGAGGTAAACTCTGTTCAATTCGATTTATACATCAATATTGGGGGTTGTTGTGTTGTGATCTTGAGCATATCATTAATTGCAGTTTTTGGGTTTATAAATCATTTAAGAACAAACCCAATCACTAGGTAGCCTTAGCTAATTAGGTTGAATACTCATCTGTAACTTTAGTCAAAAATCTGTTTTACTTAGCATGTGTTAATCCAAGCATGGCTTGTTTGAGAGTAGGTTAAATTCATGCATTTATTCATTGAAGAAGGCTGGACAGGTAGCTTACACTTGAAATTGTATTCGTTCACCAGGAAATTATTCTTAACCTGAGGTACACATATTGAAGTTAATATCTGACTTATACCTTGAGGAAATGATGGTTGTGTAGATGGTCATCTTCGATTTAATACATGGCAAGTCCCTGGTTGTTTTTATTTTAGTATACTTCTATAGGCTGATATCAGTTAGCAGGAAGTAGTTGTGTGGAATGTTAGTTCAGACAATTGTGTTGCAGTATCCTATCTAAGATTGTCTGATAGGTTGCATCAGCCAAATGGCTTAGATTATGTGCATCAGCATTCCTGACTGAAGACTGATTTGCAGCATCCTATTTTAGGACAGAAATCAGTTGGAAATACAAAAGGAATTAGGATATTCAGGTTGCAAACACTTTAGACTAATGCGTGTGTAGGGGAGCAAGATATTAGGACTGTTGGACTGATTGGATTGATATTAGGGACTGTTTGGAATATGGTTAGGAATGAATGTGTTCTCATGTCCTTCTATGGATTGAATGGAATGGTTGCAAGGCTTGTATCAGCAAAGACTGATATATGAGAACTGATATGAAATTTTATGAGAGACTGATTTACATCTGTAGCTCCCCTTCCCGGATATTTTTGAAATTTTATTATTATTATTTATGTGATTTAAATATTGTATAGCCTGTATAGGATTTGTGGTATAGTTATATAAATATATATATATATATATATATATATATATATATATATATATATATATATATATATATTGATTGGTAATTATATTTATATTTTGTTAATATATATATGTGCATGTGTAGGTATATATAAATATTGTATATGTGCAATCATATATAAATATATATTATATATTATATATTATATATATATACGTATAAAAGCGTATATAGATATACGTGAATATGTGTAAGTATATATGTATAAATATATATATAATAATATGTATATATGTGTAAGTATATATGTCTAAATATATATATAATAATATGTATATGTGTGTGTGTATATATAGATATAGATGTAGATGTAACTGTATAGATAAATATATGTATATATACATATATGTATATATGTAAATGGGCATTGCACATATGTATATATAGATATACCAAAAGGCTATAATAAAAGAGAAAAAAAAGTAATGGAAAGGAATAAGGAGCCCAGTAGCTCGGGCCCAAACCCGAGCGGGCCTCCCCCACACTCCCCAAAACCATCCCAGCTGATTCTCCCTTCCCCGAGCCCTTAGGTTTAGTTCCGTCGTATATATAATCGGTGTATAGAAATATAGAGAGATCGAAAATGAAGAACTCCTCAAACCCTAACACCAGAACCCGCGCCACCGCCCCTTGGCTTCATGGCGAACGTCCCGGCGGCCGCGCACCCCACGGCGGGTCACCGCCGGCCGACCACAGGCCGGCCAAACAGAGCACGCGCGCGCGCGCGAGTAGGCGACAGCAGTACCCCCCCCGAGGTACCGACTTCATTGCTATGTTTCTTCGCGTACGTTTCATCGTTTTTAATTTCGTAAATTAGTATGGAAATCCTATATGACCCTCTTTACGACCCACCCAATAGTTACTCGAGGCAACGACCCATCGAGTCGACAATTCAACTCGAAAAACCCGAAAATCATGTCCAAAACAGGACATTAGGTAGTCGAAGTACTCCTGTTTACGGATGAATCATCATCATCCCAATAACCTTTTTGTAAAACTTTTTAAAGGCAGTCCTAGACACCATATAGGTCTTCATCACCCTTTTTGTGGATTCGGAAATCATCGACTATGCGTCGAGGAATCGAATCCCAAAGTTTCCCAAAAACCTGTTTTGAAAACTAGAAAATTGTTCCACACGATGTGCGTCACGCCAATCGGGATGACATGATCGTGAATCGAACGCATCGAAAGTTGCGTAATGGTTACGTGGTCGTGTGGGCTTTGACGGAATTCGAATTGGTCGCGTGTGCGCGACGAATTTGATGCGTATCCGTCGAAATTCACCGTATCGTGCACTTTGCAAATTCTCCAATTACTTTGTGCACGATCGTCAGATCGAGACAAAACTTACGCCAACAGAACCATATCATTTTTCTGGTCCTGTAAGCCAAGTTTGGTCCGATTCTGAGACCGTTGATTAAAATCACCGTTTTGCGGGCCCCACGGTCCCACTCAACGGGCGATTTTGTGCACGGTCCGCCGGAATCCAACTTTGGACATACGGTTGGGTTCGATCAGAAAACTGGATCCGTAGACATATAGTTTGACGACTTTAGAGACTGTTGACTCTGGCACGCTTTTCGGTGCAAAGTGGGTCCAACGGCGGACAACGTTTTTGCCCGAAATTACCGTTTTGCCCCTGTGTCCAGAATTGGACTTAAGGACAGGCAATCGTAGCTAATTTGACTATTCTGAGAATGTTGGTACTATTTATTTCAGCATCCGGAGACTTCTACATGTGTTGACTGGTTGTGGCTCATTGAGTGGTATGGTATTATTGGTTTCTCCAGCTAAGGACCTCAGGCAAGTGCACTTTCTGATTGCTTTCGATTCATAGTAGTTTTCTCATTTCATGTCTATACATATATCTTGCTGCTGGTTGACACGTTCGTCACACGGAGTTGTCGGAAGGGAAAATATCTTAGTATATGTAACACCCAGTTTCTAAAATAAGGGTAATTTTGAAATTTTGTATTTTAATTTATTTAATTAAGATATTTAAATGATAATATGATTTTTGGTGATTTTTAATCATTTAAAACTATTTTTAAGTTATGGCTTATGATTTGGTGTTTGACTAGTGTAACCTTAGAGCCTAGCCATGTGATTAGGATATTTTTGACATTTTTAGGGTTATTTGGATTATTATAATTTATTTAGAATTTATGGGAATTTTTAGGATTTATTTTGGATTTATTTGGACTAGTTTGATTTTTTGGCCAGTTTTGACTCTTGTAGACTAACCTAGGAACTAACCATAGTTAGTTGAGCTTGGTTAGGTCAAGTGACCCTAGTCTAACCTAGTGTGACTCAAGTTAGTGGTTAGTGATTCATAGAACTAGAATTAGAATTTTAGAAATCATTTGATTTGGTGAATGGCTTGTGGTTTCACAAGTCATTATTGTGACTTAGCTAGATTAGACTCAAACCTAGCTCAACCCTAACCCAAGGCCAAGTGGTCAGCCATCCCTAGCTGAACCTAGGAATTTCCCCCCTATTTAATCCCCTCCTAGAATTTAGGGCTAGCCTCCATTGGGATTTGTGCAAGTTTTAGAAGGAGGTGAGCTCCCATCTTTAGAAATTCATAGTAAATCCATTTCTCCTCCTTTTTAATCCAAACAAATTGCATTGGGTTCTAAATTCTTCCTACTTTCTGTTGGCTATGAGTATTCTCAGATTTGGAAAGATTTGGAGGAGTTTCACCATTGGGAAGAACCCCACTCTTTGAGCTTTTTGGGAGGATTTGATACATTGAGGTAACTTACCATTCCTACCATGAAACTCTGGTTTAAATGCATGAATAGGGAACCCTAGACCTAACCTAACTATAGGAATAGGAATCCCTAGGGTTTCGTGTCGTTTCGTGTCCGAACAGGACACGTATCAGTGACTTGTGGTTTGTGTTTGATGAAATGTCTCTGAGAGACTTTCTTTGCTGTTTTCAATTTCTAATTGAATGTAAATTCGTGTTTTGTTGTCGCTTAATCATTTCTGTAGCTCTGAGCTAATCTCGAGCTTGTGTCGTGTCTCCACGACACTCGTGCACACGCCCTCGCGCACACGCGCGCGCGGGCTACAGTGTTCTCCTGCATCACGGGGTTTATACCGGACACGACACGCATCCTCGTGACACGAAATTTTGGAAGAATGTTGGGGCATCGTCTGTCACCCCTCTCCCCAAGTTTGGTGTCATCTCGTGGTCGGGTTTGGGAGAAATTCCACGCGCACGGGGAATACACTGGGTCTGTGCACTGTGAATTGTTGCCACTGACACGGCTTGATATCTTCGGACACGACACGTTTTGTCTTGGTGCAGACACTTGGACATGAAGACACACTATAGGTGAACCCACCTTGGTGACCACGAGTCCTCGTTTGTGTCGTGTCGTGTGCACGACACTCGTGTACACGTGCACGAGCCTGTGCGTTTTGCACAGTGTAGCAGTGCACTGTTTTGCGTTTCCTTTTGCTGGACACGTTTGTGTCCACAAAAGTGGACACAAACTCATCACACAACACATGTTCTTGCTGTTGGTTCTTTACCAACCACTGTTTTGGGTGTTTAGCTCGATTTCATTGCTCAATTCGCAACTTCCCTATTTTTACTGATTCTTAATAATCAGTCTCTATTTTTCTGTCTGTTCCATAATTTCAAATCTCTATTTTGTCATCATTTTAACCATGATATGCTGCTAATTAGTGTGGGTTAAAACCTATAATGTGTTCACCCATATGTTAGCTAAATGTATGTCAAATTTACAATGATTTGGGGACTGTTCTGGGTTCAAATCTGGGAAGGAAGTTATGGCTGAAAACTGGGTTTAAGGGGGGGACTGTAAAACTGATTTTGGGTTTAATTTGAACTGAGATTTGGGATGTTCGATCTGAGTTTGATTTGGTATTAATTCTGAGTTTCTATGGACTAATTAGAGGGGGATTTCCTATGTGTTAAACCTGAGAATACATGTGGGACTATTAAACTGGTTTTAAAGCTGATTTTGGTTGATATGGGTTTTTTTTCACTGTTATGTTTCACACATATTTTGACACTTGACACCCTTGCACATTGCTATAACCTGAAATTTGTATAACTAAATTCCTTTTTCTGTTACTGTTTGGATTTCCTGTTTTGATTTCCTGTTTGATTTCCTGTTTTGATTTCCTGTACACCTCACATCACTCACTGTTATACACACACATAGCCACCTGTATACCCTCTCTTGCCCTATTGCACACACACATATGAGTTTAAATCACATACACACACATGAGTAAAAATCAGAGAATACACATTTGATTTTTCCCTTTACTGTCACATTAGTCACAGCTCACTGCTTACACACAGGTTCATTTGACACATTACTTTCACTCTCCACATTGATCACTCACTACACTGTCAACAAAATCTGAAATCAATGTTCATTGCTTCACCCTTCATGCACACTCCTTCACACACACACACCTATTTGACACCCTTCATTAGCCTCATTTCACCATGTTACTCACACACACACTTTTGACTATTGCCATGATCCCCCTTTACACTTGTCATACACACACCACCCTAAACCCCCTTGCTATCTCTCTATCTCCCTAAGTATATGTGTGTAATGTATGTAGGCCTAATATATGTCTAGTGTATGGATGCTTATATAGAGGTATAGTGTAGTGTATATATATATGTTGATTTCATATATAGTTAACTAGCCTATATGCATATATATTGTTTGGTAGTATAGCTTGTAGTGATGATTGTTGACTTGTTATAGTCTAGATAGTAGGGATAGACTAGTATGGACTAGTATAGACCTAGTTGACCTAGTTTGACTTCTAGGGTTGACCAGAGTTGACCAAGAGTTGACTTTGGCCTAGATTGACCTAGAATCATGTAAAATGCATTAAATAACATCTTATTATCATTGTAGACTCATAGTGACTTGCACTGTTCTATAGGAGACATACACCACTCCTCGGACAGTCTATATTCTCTCAGATTCACCAGTTACAGGCGAGTACATTCTCTGATCATTTCATATCCTGCTTAGAATTATTTTCCTGCTTTAAATTACTTTACTTGATACTGTCACGTTGGTCACACGGATTGGTACTATATGGATCTTTTCATGAGATGTTATCCCCCTCGGGAGCATCGGATACAGCATGTTTTGTGCGTTTCACGAATCATCACGTATCTCCATGCTTCTTCTGATTCACGAATCGCTTGTGACACATGTACTCTCATGTTCACAGAGCCATCATGAATCACCTTCACGTATCACTCATTTTATGAGCCATGTGAAGTTTCACGAATCTTAACATAACTTGAACAGATCTTTGTGTATCGATTGGGGATGGGGGAGTGGAAATAGACATGTGAATATTATCCCAGTAGCTGTAGTCATGAATCACTCTCTTAGCTGTAGTCATGAATCTCCTATGCCATTCACATGTTTATATTTTACTCTGACTCACTAGTCACTATTAGCTCTCTATGTATAGTAGATATTTCTATTACAGTTTCTCTCTCTGTTTACATGCTATTTTTCTTCAGTTCATGTATCTTACTTTACTGCATGATTATATTTTCTAACCTGCTATGATCTGTTGAGATGTACTGTACTCGCTCCTGTCCTGACTGGACCTGTTGAAAATATTACAGAGGATGAGGAGGAGGCCCTATGTACCACCTATTACGGAGCAGGCTTAGACGACACCTGCGACCTGGCTCCTCTGGAGGACCCAGCTGCAGTTCAGGATGCTACACCCAGAGTCTAGACTAGATAGCTAGGCTTTAGTTTTCTTTCAGCTTGTTATTTGATTTTCAGTTGTTCTTCTGAGATGTTGTTATATTTAGAGACTTGTATTGAGCTGGATGTTCTTGAGTTGTTATCTTATACACTTAGATTTTCCTCTCTTATTTAGCATTACTTTATGTTTCTGATCTCTGTATCTACCTTTACTAGTCTGTATCTGTCTTAGATGTGATTGAGACTGTTCTGTTATGTCACCTCCATTCGGAGTGTATATACTGTACAGGTACCTTTATTTGTTAGATGATTGACCTAGGACAGCGTTCTACCGCCGATACTGCGGCGTAGGCTGGGCGTTGTTACGTTCTCGTACCCTCACAGTGGGTGCGGGTCGTGACAGTATACATGTGGACTACCCAGAAATATCCCCAAAATGTCTATTCTTGAACGATAGCAGCTGCACACGACACGTGCAGTGAGCCGGATTTTATCCCGTAGCCGTTCACATGTTGAAACCGATGTTTCACACCACCTAGATAGATAGATGTCTTTTATTAGTTTTTCCTTGTTTACTTCGCTATCGTGCTATGTCATCAGTTTTCTTACTAGCTTTCATATTCCATATGCTATTTTCATGTCTTGTTAATTCTATTGTGTTTTGTATTGCCGTCGGTTTGTGTACTTGTTCCAATCCTGACTGGATAACCAATATTTTCAGGTTTAGCCGCGATCACTCTTAACACTGGGGAAGGCTTGGGTATGCTGATGACAACCTAGAAATAGATAGCAGTGGTTTTATATTTCTTCAATTGTAAAACTTTATTTTTCCTTTAAATATAAATGTTGTAAATGTTGTAATAAATTAGAAATGTGAATGAGCAGCAAAAGTTTATTTTTGAGCATTTATTTTCTTGCGGGATTGACAGCGTTCTACCGTCGACTCTGCGACGTAGGCTGGCTTGGACACGTCTCGTATCCGAAAAACGGATGCGGGTCGTGACAAGTTTTTGTGGTGGCCCATACAGGTCAGTTTTTGCAAAAGATTGCAAACTCGTGATGGTACGTTAGTCATACCATTGCGATCCTGCGCCCAGAAAATGCTCATTCACAACTAGGATTAAAATAATTTAGGAGAATAACTAGGACTAGGAGTCCCTTGTTCAAATTGACTATTGGGTAGTTAAGATTGTCTGATAGGCCATGCAAGTTGGATACAGAGTTGCTAAATTTAGATAACTTGCTAGATCTCTATAGGTACACTATTACCTTTGATATGACAATGTGATCTAATATGGATATACTAATTGCTTGGTATGTTAGGCTTCCCTAGAATTAAGGCGTTAATTTTGATAAACTGTTCATTTTTCTTATTTAGATATAAATCTTATCTCATAAGTTAGAATTGCATGTTTTAAATTCTATTTTACTATAAGGAACAGGTTTATAATTTTCGATTCTGTTATTCATATACAAAGTCTCGAGGTAGAATTGGTTCAAAGTTTTTCCTTAGCCATTTGATATATATATGAGATAAATGTTAGGATGTTCTTATTTTCTTTGTCTTTTCCTCCCCGATCAATATCTTACTTTAAGGATTGAGACTTGTAGGTAGATGTTTACACTTTCTATCATAGCCAGTTAGTTTGAACCCCTAGCAACTCCTTGAAGTCTTAGGAATATAGTTGAAATAGTTTTAACGATTGTAATGACTAGACAGCAGCGCACTGTCGCCGATTGTTTGAAAATGGATAGTGTGGGTCACTGCAGCCAGCAGCGCACTGGCAAGGCACAACCCACAGATTTGAAATCACTCCGAAGAATCATAAGTCTATGGAACATTGCAGAAACTATGTTCTCGCCGACCTCTTTAGATCTTAGATACCCTTGTGTCAATATAAGGTAGAATACCTGATAGCTTATCCTCACTGAATCACGGAACCAAGAGTCTGCCACAGCCAGATTATATGGGCGAGGCATAATTCTCGGTAAAATGATTTCAGACGTGATTACAAGTTTAGGATACGATAGAGGATAGGGACTGCCCTGTATGACCCTAAGATCCAAAACCAATATTAGTGAAAGTTCTGCCAGTCGAATAATGTGTCTCCCAACCCGTGATCCTTGTGATCTATTAACAAGGTAATTGACCGACAATAACATGTTTATTCATACTATAGGAATTAGAATTCCATAACCCATTAGTCGACCAAGGCCTTATGGATAGGAAGATAGTAAGATGACTGTATAGGCAAGAACACCAGGTAAGGTTTTGATTATCTCAAAACTCGAACTACTATCTCCTCCTTCCAAAAATCTCGCCTATTTATATTTTGACTATCTTGACCAATGCTATTATTACAACCTAGTTTTTGTAAGCTTACTCTTTTATCGAGCTTGATTCGAGACATATGTTATTGGGGACGCCCACTAACATATTATCTAATCAGAATCATTGTATTACGTTCTGATCAACCCTGATGCATTTGGTTCGCTCTTCATTTAATTACCCTACGTGGACTGAGATATAGAGATATCCATGATCTCATCCGCGACTGCTTCGACAATTCCCTTTGAATTATACCTTTGTCTTTGAATCGCAAAATTGTATTCAGTGACATCTCTCTTGAACTCTTTATTATTTTTGTCTTTCACCGATTGGAAAGACGAAAGCTCGTAAATGATAGATAGATACCTAGTATCCCCATGACCATGATAGTTGTATACGCAAGTGTAGCTACCATCGGCCAGCCCTGTGACAGGAACCTTGCCACCATATCCTAGCCTCTAAGGTGGGTAGACTGTAAGCCTTCTAAAATCTTGGTATAAGAGGATTACCGATTGATTAGAATAATCTTTCCATTAGAGTAATCTTTAGTGCCCCATGGACTCCCACTTTCCATTTAGATTATTTTGTGCCCCGACCGTGTCATTAATATTTGGAGCACGAGACCAGCTGTTATCTTCCAACAAATTTCATATTCAAGATCTAGACGAGTCCACCTTCATCTAGGTATATCATGTCCCACTCAAACCCGTCCCCTTGTACTCTATTTTTGGGGTACGACTTTCAGGTTAAAAAGACTAGTTATGACTTTTACCATAGTACCGATACACTTTCCAACCTCCATTAGAGCCTTGACCACGACCCCATTCCTACGACCCAATATATGGTTGTGATCTACTCGAAGCCCATTACGCACATGCCACTACTGTGCCATCCAATTGAGGCCATAAATATTTTTGAGTAATTGAATTTGAGGAGATTAAGGTAATGGTAGACTTTGAGTTTTTAAGGAATAATCATGAATTTGAATTTCGAGGACGAAATTATTTTTAAGGTGGGTAGGTTTGTAGCTCCCCTTCCCGGATATTTTTAAAATTTTATTATTATTATTTATGTGATTTAAATATTGTATAGCCTGTATAGGATTTGTGGTATAGTTATATAAATATATATATATATATTGATTGGTAATTATATTTATATTTTGTTAATATATATGTGCATGTGTAGGTATATGTAAATATTGTATATGTGCAATCATATATAAATATATATTATAAATATATACATATAAAAGCGTATATAGATATACGTGAATATGTGTAAGTATATATGTATAAATATATATAATAATATGTATATATGTGTAAGTATATATGTATAAATATATATATATATATATATATATATATATATATATATATATATATATATATATATATATAATAATAATAATATGTATATGTGTGTGTGTATATATAGATATAGATGTAGATGTAACTGTATAGATAAATATATGTATATATACATATATGTATATATGTAAATGGGCATTGCACATATGTATATATAGATATACCAAAAGGCTATAATAAAAGAGAAAAGAAAAAGTAATGAAAAGGAATAAGGAGCCCAGCAGCTCGGGCCCAAACCCGAGCGGGCCTCCCCCACACTCCCCAAAACCATCCTAGCTGATTCTCCCTTCCCCGAGCCCTTAGGTTTAGTTCCGTCGTATATATAATCGGTGTATAGAAATATAGAGAGATCGAAAACGAAGAACTCCTCAAACCCTAACACCAGAACCCGCGCCACCGTCCCTTGGCTTCATGGCGAACGTCCCGGCGGCCGTGCGCCCCATGGCGGGTCACCGTGCCAAACAGAGCACGTACGCGCGTGCGCGAGTAGGCGACAGCAGCACCCCCCCGAGGTACCGACTTCATTGCTATGTTTCTTCGCGTACGTTTCATAGTTTTCAATTTCGTAAATTAGTATGGAAACCCTATATGACCCTCTTTACGACCCACCCAATAGTTACTCGAGGCAACGGCCCATCGAGTCGACAATTCAATTCAAAAAACCCGAAAATCATGTCCAAAACAGGACATTTGGTAGTCGAAGTACTCCTGTTTACGGACGAATCATCATCAACCCAATAACCTTTTTGTAAAACTTTTTAAAGGCAGTCCTAGACACCATATAGGTCTTCATTACCCTTTTTGTGGATTCGGAAATCATCGACTATGCGTCGAGGAATCGAATCCCAAAGTTTCCCAAAAACCTGTTTTGAAAACTAGAAAATTGTTCCACACGACGTGCGTCACGCCAATCGGGACGACGTGATCGTGAACCGAATGCATCGAAAGCTGCATAATGGTTACGTGGTCGTGTGGGCTTTGACGGAATTCGAATTGGTCGCGTGTGCGCGACGAATTTGATGCGTATCCGTCGAAATTCACCGTATCGTGCACTTTGTAAATTCTCCAATTACTTTATGCACGATCGTCAGATCGAGACAAAACTTGTGCCAACAAAACCTTATCGTTTTTCTGATCCAGTATGCCAAGTTTGGTCCGATTCTGAGACCGTTGATTAAAATCACCGTTTTGCGGGCCCCACGGTCCCACTCAACGGGCGATTTTGTGCACGGCCCGCCGGAATCCAACTTTGGACATATGATTGGGTTCGTATCAGAAAACTGGATCCGTAGACATGTAGTTTGACGACTTTAGAGATCGTTGACTCTGACACACTTTTCGGTGTAAAGCGGGTCCAACGGCGGACAACATTTTTGCCCGAAATTACCGTTTTGCCCCTGTGTCCAGAATTGGACTTAAGGACAGGCAATCCTAGCTAATTTGACTATTCTGAGAACGTTGGTACTATTTATTTCAGCATCTGGAGACTTCTACATGTGTTGACTGGTTGTGGCTCATTGAGTGGTATGGTATCATTGGTTTCTCCAGCTAAGGACCTCAGGCAAGTGCACTTTCTGATTGCTTTCGATTCATAGTAGTTTTCTCTTTTCATGTCTATACATATATCTTGCTGTTGGTTGACACGCTCGTCACACGGAGTTATCAGGAAGGGAAATATCTTAGTATACATGCGGACTACCCAGAAATATTCCCAAAATGTCTATTCTAGAACGATAGCAGCTGCACACGACACGTGTAGTGAGCTGGATTTTACCCCCTAGCCGTTCACATATTGAAATAGATATTTCACACCACCTAGATAGATAGATGTCTTTTATTAGTTTTTCCTTGTTTACTTCGCTATCGTGCTATGTCATCAGTTTTCTTACTAGCTTTCATATTCCATATGCTATTTTCATGTCTTGTTAATTCTATTGTGTTTTGTATTATCGTCGGTTTGTGTACTTGTTCCAATCCTGACTGGATAACCAACATTTTCAGGTTTAGCCGCGATCACTCTTAACACTGGAGAAGGCTTGGGTATGCTGATGACAACCTAGAAATAGATAGCAGTGGTTTTATATTTCTTCAATTGTAAAACTTTATTTTTTCTTTAAATATAAATGTTGTAAATGTTGTAATAAATTAGAAATATGAATGAGCAGCAAATGTTTATTTTTGAGCATTTATTTTCTTGCGGGCTTGACAGCGTTCTACCGTCGACTCTGCGGCGTAGGCTGGCTTGGACACGTCTCGTATCCGAAAAACAGGTACGGGTCGTGACAACATCTGCTCGACCTGGACTGGATTATATCAGTCCTGCTTGAGACTGATTTTCCTGGAACTTTGAGTGATTGATAGGTGTCCCTAACCAAACTGGGAATTAGTGGAGGACTGATGTATGTTCTGTTGTTGGACTGAAATAAGACTGTATTATGTCCTGATGGGGTACTGAGATTAGGGATGTTGGCAATTACCTCAGGATTGGTTAGGAATCTCCAGGTTGATGTTGGGTTAAATCTTGAACCTGATGACTGATGTTTAGCTTCTTTCCTGGCTGATTATTGGGTGTAAACTCAGTTTGGAGGATGGTGACTTAGATATTGTAACTTAGAGTATAGCTAGGTTGAACCATATCTTTGAGATGGTGATCGAATCACAGGTTACGATTTGACTCAAACCTGGAACTTATATCACAGGTCATGGTATTTAGGACTGAAGTTAGAATGCTACTGAGTTGGAAAACCTGAGAGTTAGAATGATTATTGACAGTTAGCTGATGGTATTGGACTGAGAACAATGTCAGTTCTAACAGGAATTATCATCTCTGTAACTAAGAAGTCATGATTCTGGGATTGATATATTAGATGTTGTGATTACTTTCATTCTTATCTTGATTCATAGTTCTCCCAAGATTTTGGTACAGCTTACTTCATTGTGTCTATCAATGAAGGCTGGGCGTGTCCGACTCGTATCTGATTATTTAGGAGCGGGTCGTGACATATTTTTAGTGGTGGCCCATGCAGGTCTATCCTAATGGTACCTAGGTCTTAGTGTACTATTGGGGGACTTGATTACACTAGGGAAACTTGATCACAGTATAGGAAAATCGGGAAATAAGGGTATATAAGGTATATCAGGTATATTGATATCAATAAATATTTGTTGTTTTAGGATTAAGATATTTTAACAGTTTTCTGTTTTTCAGATAGTTCAAGCACGCAACACCGGAGCAGTCGATCCATCTACACTTGAAGGTTTCAAGATCACATTACCTTCTATCACTCTACTATTCCCATGGGTAGTACGCAGTTGTCGAAGATGTTTGAAGAGTCCCTTGACGTCCAGAGAGAGCATGCCATCCTTTTCAAAGCCAGACTTATGGATGCACTCACCGAGCCAAGAAGGACTTTTGATTTCTAGACTCTCGAATCCTTGGATTTCCCGACGTCGAGCACATTCTTCGCACCAAGAAGCAGTTCGAGAACCTGAAGCCGCCTCTTCTGAAGATCATCGAAGTCTCTGAGGACCTGACTCCTCTGAAGATTGGAGCCACCAGTCAGCAGATCTTGAATGTAGCACAAACAGTAGAACGAGAGGGGGAGCTAAAATTTCATAGAGACATGAAGACTTATGGCAAAAACGGCAACTACTGTGGATCCGCAAGATATCGCCACACTCAGACATTGCTTCTTTAGCCCAGCGGGAAGTTCAGATTCAGATCCAGTCGACGATCATTTGCAGTTCTGCCACCTCTCAGGACACCACTATGAAGAGTGTCGTAAAAGACGGAGGCTATGCTTGTACTACGAATCGCCTGCCCACCAAGTCAAAGAATGCTCGGAGATCGCTGATCACACTGCCCAAGGACGAATACGAGGAGCACCAAGACTGCAGCAAGGGGACCCGCCTCTCCAGTTCAGCGATCACATGGAGCACTACCGTAGGAACCAGTCTACGTCAGGACAATGAAGAAGATTGAAGTGATTCCAGTCCCGAAGGAAATACTGAAGACGGATTGAAGACAGAAGGCTTCTTTTGCATGGTGGGAAAAACCATGTATCTTGATTCGTAATCCAGTTTTTCTTTAAATTTCTCTTAGCACCTACATCATTTCTTGAAACTTTTTATTGAGATCTTGCTTGATATTCGAAGTTCATTTCGAGACATTGTTTCCTAATCGATAAACTTGTTTCAGATCCAAAATTTGATAATTATTTAAAATCTACTATTCGATACTATTTGTATATTTCATAATTTTGCTTCCTAGTGTTGGCTCATAATTGGAAATTTATTCCCTCATCAAACTTCGTGATATTTGAGATTTTAGCTCCTACTCGAGATTTTATTTTGAAACCCTATTCCTTATTTAAATCTTGTTTAAGCTCCGCCCTATGCAGGACACCGTTGATGATTCCTTTGAAGGTCTTGAAGATTTTGTTTCCTATTCGTGGCTTGTTTTCTATTTGAAAATTATTCTATCCACGACTTTGTTTCGACCTTGTCTGCTATTTGAGATTTCTTTTGTTTCATAGATACTTGTTTCCTATTCACACATTGATTTATCTATCCATGACTTGATTTCATTCGAGATTTTGAGATCCTATTTTCTACTTCGGGACCTTGCTTCCGTTCGAGGTTTTGTTATCCATTCAAAATTTTCGTTGTTGTTCGAGACCTTGTTGAACTTTGTTTCCGATACGAGAATTGTTTTTTTTACTTCGAGATTTTGTTTCTATTCTACACTCTGCCTTCTGTTCACCATCCGGGACTTTGTTATCTATTCGGGATTTGCTCCCTATATTGAGGTTGTTTGCTATTTGAGATTTTGGCTACTATTGAAACTTCGTTCCCTGTTCGAGATTTAAAATCTCCTGGTTTGTCCTTTTAGTACTCACTACTCCTTGATAAGATCCCTTGTTACTTCTTAGTACCTAATAAACTCTTGTATTCTAACAGGCAGATAATACCATTTTGTGACTTAGAATATGAGAACCCATTTTGAATTCCTTGAACTTTTTGAAAAATCCTATGGATAAGGTCGAGAGACTACTCAATGACCTACTAGGGCATGGCAGTTGCATACTGCAACCATTATCTGGATTATGGAGACTAAGGGTTCACTGTAGCCAGCAGCGCACTGGCGATCCAGGAACTTTAAGTTGAAATAATTTCGAGTATTTGTTGGTTTTCGAGTATTATCGAGACTTTGTCCAAAAACTTTCATATTTGATCTCTTGAGTTGTTTCGTTAACACTTGTTTAAATTGATAAAGTTGATAGAGTATTCGGTAATATATCGTTGTTTGAGTCATGGAACTGAATGTTCGCTGCTGCCAGATGTATACTGGCAATGCAGAATTTTATGTACAGTGATTTCAAATGGTTATATGTTTTTGGACACCCTGGAGACTATATATCTTTTCGTATGATTATTGATATTTCAAAAATCGCAAATCCTTGTATGTTTTTCCCTGATTTGATACTAATACCTCTTGGGTAGTTCTATCTGATTTTCTCAAATCGATCGTTGTAAATTCTCTTCCTACATTTTATTGTCGGATCATTTGATTTCCTAGACTTAGATTCCATTCCATTAGATTTTACCAAATCTATATCATGTTTGTCTAAACTTGATC
The DNA here is from genome assembly GCA_029216955.1 of Iris pallida. Lineage (NCBI taxonomy): Eukaryota > Viridiplantae > Streptophyta > Magnoliopsida > Asparagales > Iridaceae > Iris > Iris pallida. Next base: position 9,320,746 of record JANAVB010034616.1, on the reverse strand, counting down.
TGATCATACTTATCTAACAGTGATTCTCCCATCGGGCTAAACTTTCAATCATGCCTGGAAGATAGTGCCCTCACGACTTTTCCTCTAAGTTGTAATTGAAATTCATTCCACTTTGTGACTGTTTGATACTCGATCTTTGTCAAAGCGCAATATCTCAAACTTCTTGTGTGTACTTGGTCTCAAGGATCAGAGCGTCATGGGATAGGCAGAAGCACTGGGCGGACATCAGTAGACGGCTACTGGAGTTTGCCGTTGGAGATAGAGTATTCCTGAAGATCTCGCCGACCGGAGGCGTCATTCGTTTCGACAGAGGAGGAAAGCTCTGTCTGAGGTACATCAGGCCCTTTGATGTGACGGCGCAGATTGGCGAGGTGGCATATCGACTAGCGCTTCCAGCCAGCTTGGAGGGAGTGCATGACGTCTTCCACATATCCCAGCTTCGACGCTATATTCTGGATCCGAGCCATGTGGTGGAGTACTCAGAGCTAGAGGTGGGTCCGAGCTTGACCTACGAGGAGCAGCCAGGGAGATCCTGGATCGGAGGAAGAAGCGCCTGCGGAACCAGACTATTCCACTCGTCCGCGTCATGTGGAGACACCACTCTCTCGGGGAGTCTACTTGGGAGCGCGAGGACGAGATGCGAGAGCGCTACCCTAGATTGTTTACTTGATTGTATTTTAGCATTTTGAAATTTCTATTTTCAATAAATATTTCGTGGTGTTTGTGAATTAATTTTTGGGAATTTCGAGGACAAATTTTTTTAGGAGGAGAGATTTGTAACTCCACTTCTCAGTGATTTTATTATTTTATAAATCCTTAAATATATTTCCTGATTTTTTTTCTTTTCTTTTTTCCTAAGCTATTACTATTATTATTATTTTTCTTTCAGCCCAATTCAATTGGGGCTTTTCTTCAATTTCAATATGTGGGCTTTTGGAACAGCCCATGAACCACTACAACAAAAATCATTTTAATGACAGCTTCATTAATGACGAACCATGACGCTTTTTTTTCCAAAGCAACCGTTATGAAAACGGGTGTTATAAATATTTTTTAAAAGTGTTATAAAAAACCCGTCATGAATAGTTTCTATAAAAGCGTTATGAATAGTTAATATATAGTGCACAATTCAGGACATTTTGAAAGTGTTATGAATAGATAATCTGTATAAGCTCAATGGAGAACATTTATAACACTCAATATTACTGAACTCATTACATTTATAACGCTTAATACTGCACATTATATATTACTTTCCAAAAACTTCTCAATTTAATTTTAAAACAACAACTTTGAACTATATTCACAAGAAAACATCGAAATGTTATATCACCATCTTCATTACATTATTTCAAAATAGGGTATACATATATTTACAACTACTACTTAAATGGATCCTCAAAACAAGTAACTACTTTGGCTTCAACTTGAGCACATCAAAACTGTCAACATCACGTGTAGCAAATTCTACCACTGCAATAATAGTTGCATCTTCATGTGCACCTGAGAAGGAAAATTAATACTAGTTAGCTACAATTCCACCACTGCATCTATAACAAGTATTATTAACACATTAAGATAAGACCAACTTACAAATTTGAAAATAGAGAGAGCTCTATGAGTTAATCTTCAAAAACTTCAATGACTAAGGCATTAAAAACGGTATATCAATGGTTCATGCTTTAAACCTCATCTTCTTAAATTTTAGTTTAACTAAAGGTAGAATTAGAACTACTAAATTTTTTTCTTAAGTTTGAACAATCAAATTTATTAGATACTTGACCACAAAAGAATTAATAATCACTACAGCTAAATTCTTTCCAGAAAAAATGTCAGCTTAGGAGAAAACTTACTAACTATTCCAGAAGTCAAGCTACACATACTTAGAGAGAAGTAAAATACTTACCGGTAGAGCCATCTTCTTCAATGTACTCATTGCCGAAAATTATTTGAGGCAGTAGAGGACGATTGGATCCAGAGCTAGATTAGGAGCAACAATATTCTTCTCATATAGTTCTAGTGACCATTTGAAAATATAGTGCCTGGCAACATTTGTATTCTCCTACCTTACGATTGAAGTTAATAAATTACATCTGAATGGCTTTAGATGTCAAAGTTAAAAGAGATACTACCTATCAACCTATATGTATCATACCGATACGTAATGAGGTGGTAGTATATCATATCATACCTTACGATATGTTTCGTGTATCGTAAGATACTGACAATATAGGTATAAACTCTTTGGTTATAAGACTCATGGCACATTCCTGAGCTTCTCAAGGCCTTAGTCCTTTAGCCAGTTAAAATCTGGCCTATTAGTAAAAGAGACACAGAATGGCTCTATGTCAGGTGTAAAGAAGTCCAAGCCAGATATTATGTATGGATCCGAGGAATTACTTAACTCTGAACAAAAATTGAACGAAAAAGTTTCAATGGTAAATAAAACAAGAAGTAAGCAGCATAATTAACAAGTACATATGAAATATGCTGATAAAAACCTCAGGCGTTGTAACACCCTGTTTTCTGAAATTGGGGATTTTTGAAAATTTATTATTTTTTATTATTTATTAGTGATATTTTAGTCATGGTATGATTTTTGGGTGATTTTAGTTAAGTTAAACCATTTCTAAAGTCATGCTAAGTCATGACTTATGACTTTGTGACTTTGTTAGTAAACCTTAGTGTAAACCCTAGTTTTCTCTAACCTAGAAGTTGCCATGACCATGAGAGCTTGACCATAGGCTTAGAATATCATTTTAGTGATTTTTAGCCATAGGGGTATTTTGGTAATTTTTAGGAATTTATTTGGAATTTAGTAGGATTAGTGAGATTTTACTATTCATGGACTTTTAGATTAGTGACTTGCTAATCCCTAACCTAATTACCCTAATCCATAGGTTAGCTACTAACCTAGAATGGCTAAGAGTGATATTTTTCATTGGTCAAAGAAATGGAAAATATCTAATTTTACCTTTAATGATATTTTGCTTGAATTGTGCAAAATATCAAGACTTTGGCAACAAAGTCTATGCCTTAGCCTAGAAGTCTTGAACCCACCACCTTGCCATGGTGTGGCCGGCCAAGGACACCCCAAGGACACCCCATGACAGCCCTTGCCCCCTCTCTCCTATATAGTTAAACACTTAGTTCAAGAGTTCAAGTTTCATGAGAAAAGAACTCTTGAAAAACCAAGAAAAACCCTTCCACTTCACATGGCCATAACCTTGTCATTTCTCAAGCTTTGGACCTCTAGTTTCTTGCATTAGGACACTAGTATTCTGAGGAAGCCTAGGGAGAATAGTTATCCAAGTTTCATCAAGCAAGGACTCATCAAGCTAGGGGACACACACTCCTCATTTGGGTGTTTTTTTCAAGAAAACCACATCAAGAGGTAAATATATCTAAACCTAGCTAATATACTTCTTTTTTTCTTCATTATTGTATGCATATAGTTATAACCTAGCTGTGGGTAAAGTTTGGTGAAATCTAGGAATTATTTGGTGTCGTATCGGACACGTATCCTAATTTATTTCATTGTATTTTACTGTTTTTTTAGCTCACTGTCACATTGATATATACACACTGTTTCCAAAACTTTTTGAACCAAAACCTAGCCTAGCTAACGCTAAACCTAACCCTAAAACACTGAGCACAAGTTGGGTTGTGTCGTGTCCAAAATCTGGACACGAAGCTCTCAGTTTCACTCACACTGGACACACTGCACAGTGCACTGAAATCCCCTGCTACCACCCCCTTGGTTCTCCCTACACACGACACTAGGACACGGGAAAATTGGTGGACACGAGGGGGCATTGTCTGCGCACATGCCCCCAAAATTTGGTGTCGCCTCGTGTCGTGTCGAGTGAGAAATCTCACTCGCACTGGACACGGGCTGTCAGCGCACACACGCACAGACACCAACTTCGAGTGTCTCGTGTCGCACGGACACGACACAATGACACCTCGTGGTGACACGATTGTGTAGCCCAACACGTGGGCTACACGTGGACATGAGCACGAGGCCCCACGTGGCTCGTGTCGTGTCCACGAGACACGAGAACCCATGCACGACGCGGTGCAGAACACTGAGTATCAGTCAATTTTCTTCGACTGATACAGAGTTTGTGCCGTGTCCTGAGGACACGTGGACACGAGACAGGCTACCTAAACCCTAGACCAACCCTAGGCGAACCTACCCACACGTGCACGAGACTTCTAGACACGTGTGTCGTGCCCTAGAGTGAACTGCACGCGTGCACGACGCTGTGCACGCGTGGGTGTATCAGGAATTTACCCGAGCCATGTTTTTGAGTGTTTGGACACATAAATCCGTGTCGGGGTGTCGTGTCAGGTATGTAGGACACTAGAGTATTTATGGGGGGTTAGTTACCAACCGTTAGTATCGAGTCTTAGCCCGATTAGGTTGTGTTATTCGAATTACCCCTCTCGAGTGCAACTGTGCACTGTCACAGTTTTGAGATTATTTCCAGGTTTTTGAAAATCGAATTTTGATTCGATTTTATTAATGATTATGTATTAGACTAGTGTATTCTAGTGAGTATATGTGTAGTATACATGTAATTGTGAGTGTGGGTCGATTTTGGGGAGTTTTGGGTGTGTGTGTATAGTTATATATGTATATACATATGTATGTATATATGTTATATAGTGTGTGTGTGTTGGGAGCCATAGTGGTTCCAGTTTCCTGGAACCCTCCCCCCTGCCTACTGTCCAGACCCCCCCTCTCTTTCACAGTCTCTCACACTCTCTCTCTCATTGTCTCACTCTCTCTCTATGTTTCTATATATATAGAGTATATATATATAGAGTATATATATATAGAGTATATATATATATATGAGTTTATATATATGTGTATACCTATATGATATATATATATATGTATATTTGTGTTAGGTTACTTTAGGTCAATATATATATATATATATATATATATATATATGTATGTGGTTGTATATATATATGTTATGCATTTTTGGGTATAGGGATAGTGTATATCTATATATGTAGATATATACATATATATATATGACTTTAGTTATAGGTTATATTTAAAACCTAGACTATGGCCTATGGCCAAGGTTATTGGCCTATGGTTGGGGTTAGCCCTAATGACCCAAAAACCATTGTTGACCCTTGTTGACTGAAAGTTGACCAAAGTCAACTATAGGTCAAGGTTGACCTAGTTCACCTAGAAATGACTAGGAATGACCTAAATCAACTAGTTTGACTAGTTTGACTAAAACCCTAACTAGTTAACTAATGTTGACCTAGCTTTGACTTAGAGTTGACTTTAACCTAGATTAAACTTGTTTGACCTTATTTGACCTAGTATGACTTCCTGTGACTTAGTTTAACTATTAGAGTTGACCAAGAGTTGACTTTTGACCAGTTGACCTAGAATCATGTAGTATGTATTGTATACTTTATTTTTATCATTGTGGATACATTGTGACTTATATTGCTCTGACTAGGAGCCACACACCTCTCCTCAGGCAGTATATCCTCTTCAGACATTCAGTTATCAGGCGAGTACATTCTCTGACCGTTTCATACTTGTTCAGGCTTTACTTCTTGCTCTAGATTACTTTACTTGTTGCTGTCACATTGTAACACGGATTGGTACTATATGGATCTTTACATGAGATGTTATCCCCCTCGGGAGCATCGGGTACTTCATGTTATGTGTGTTTCACTATCATCATGTACTCATATGCTTCCATTATTCATGTACACTCATGTGATCATGTACTCTCATGTTTACTGAGCTCTCATGTATACAATCATGTGCACCCTTTTATGGGCCCCATGTGATATCATGTACAATAACGTAACTTTTATAGATCCTTATGTATTGATTGGAGAAACGGGGGAGTAGAAGTGGACATGTAAATAATTCCAAAGTAGTGTAATCATGTACAAACTCTGTAGTGTAATCATGTATAAGTCCAGCCATTCACATGCCTATCTTGTGCTCTATATCACTAGTCACTTATAGTTCTCTATATACAGTAGATATTTCATTACAGCTATCTCTTTTACAGCGTATATTTCCTTTCAGCAGTTCATGTATCTTACTCTATTGCCTGTATCGTATTTCCTAACATGATATGCACTGTGTGAGATGTATTGTGCTCGTTCCCGTCCTGATTGGACCTGTTGAAAATATTACGGAGGATGAGGATGAGGCCCTGGTGACTATCTATTATGGAGTAGGACTAGATGATACTTATGTTGTGGACCCTCAGCAGGATCCACCTGCAGCTGAGGATGTTGTTCCAGTAGTCTAGACCAGTTTAGTCTAGGCAGTCTTTCTATATTTACATTTTGTCTCACTTTCTGTGTTGTATTTTGAGATGTGGAGATGTATAGACTCTTAGACTTTTTGTATTATGAGTTGTCAGTTCTGGATATTATGTTGTACTAGACACTTAGACCTTTTTCATCTATGCTATGGTTCTCCTTGAGTTACTATCTATCTATCTGTTCTTCATTCTTCTACCTTAGATGTGATTGAGACAGCATATTGTTATATCACCTCTATTCGGAGAGTATATACTGTACAGGTACTTTTATATTGTTAGATGATTGACCTAGGACAGCGTTCTACCGCCGATACTGCGGCGTAGGCTGGGCGTTGTTACGTTCTCGTACCCTGACAGTGGGTGCGGGTCGTGACACGTTTTTAGTGGTGGCCCATGCAGGTCGAGTTTATGTAGTGGTATTCGAACTAGAGTATCACTACAGCCTGCAGTAGGATTAGGATACATATTTTGAAGGTACTCAATCACTGTTAGGATTCCTTGAAAGATTCCTGGGACGACCCTTAAGAATCTTATTAAACTTCAATTTGAATCATTTCCCTTGCTTGTTGCTCTCACTCCTTGATTATCGAATTTGATTTTGTTGGATCGTTGTTGATTTGATTTTCCTATCGAGATAAATTTTTATGGCCCGAGTTACGATATTTTTCTGATAACATATGACGACGGGAATACTGGGATGGTAAAACGTCTACTTGGTTATGAAACCTAGAGTTTATCGCAGCTACATTAGCTGGCGTGGCGGAAACATAGAGACCTGACTTCGGATGTACGTATCTTGGTTATGAGATTTGGAATTCCTCGCAGCTATACTAGTCGGCATAGCGAGAATTCTAGACGACATGATTATAGAGGTGCATGCCCCTGTTATGTACTCTACCGTTTATCGCAGCCTTGCTTACTAGCGTGGCGAGGACTCTGAGTATCATGATTTTTGGACATACGCATATGATTATCAGATTGTATCTTAGAAAGGTTCTTAAATATATCGTCTCTATCTTCATTCCAGTTATTATAAATTGTTTCCATCATTAAATAATTTAGGAGTAGAGATCTTCTTAGCTTTATAGAGCTTATGCATATGTAGTTCTTTCGTAGTGTGATGATTTGATACCTTGTGATTAGGCCCTTGTCTTAGGAATGATAGTATAGCCTGGCTTTGAATAGTAATCCTTGTAGCTAGTTCTCCTTGTTGATATTCTAGTTTTCAGCCTTGATGATTGATTTATATTTTATTTCCTTTCTCTTTTTTCAGTATGGCACCCATGACCCGAGCCCGTCGCCTGAGGGCAGCTGCAGCTACTGAGAGCGTGCCTCCACCTCCTACTGTTCAGGAGATAGTTATCCCTCTATCTGATCAGGGGGTGGTGGCACCTTCTGCCATTGAGGAGATGGTGGTAGCCTCGCCAGAGAGTCTTCCTTCATCTCCTGTCATTCAGGAGAGAGCTGCGAATTTGCCTGAGACCGAGAGCCCTTCCCTACCCTCTGTACTCCATACTGTACCACCCGGGGGTTTGCTACTTGATGCAGCCCAGGTGTTTGCATTTTTCCAAGAGAGGTTGATGGAGTCACAGAGAGTTCATGAGGAGGCCATGAGGGAGCAAATCCAGAGGTTGCTACGTCTGCGGGACTCTGTGCTTCTAGGAGGAGAGCATAGCTCCAAGAGGGCGAGGAGCAGTACCCAATCCTACCCAGAGTCTGAGGAGTACCCATTTACCCAGCCTATATCATCATACCCAGCCCAGTCTCCTGTCCAGCAGAGGCCAGCTGAGCCGGAGCCTATCTATGCCTACTGCAAGAAGTCTGGACACAAGTGGAACAACTGTAGGAAGAGACTAGGATTGTGCCTAATCTGTGGTTCAGCTGCACATTGGATACAGCACTGCCCTGCTATGCCTGCCCCAACCAGGGCCCTGCTTCCAGGAGGGAGTTCTGGTTCTCAGACCTAGCTGGAGGTGAGTTGACCTAACCTTAGTATTCTTTTTTTTTTGAGAATTTTGATGCATCCCTTGCTTGTATGTTTTGATACCTTGTGATTGCCTAGTACTGTAGCATGGTTGGTACAACTGGAAGAGACCACAGACTGATATTGCATGCCATGACCCCATAGGTTACACTTTTCAACTGTATGATTAAGGTAGATTCTGAGACCATGATTGCTGGGGGTTTTAACCTAGAAGGCTTGCTACCATCTTAACTTCGAGAACGAAATTTTTATAGGAGGGTAGACGACCCTATAGTCTTGATGATTGTTGTTTCCTTACCTTCCCAAATTTGGACACCTTAGATTGCTTGAACGTTTTGATACCATAGGACAGTATTGATCTAGAATGACTAGTGCACCTAGATGAGACCACCGACTGTTCCATTTAACCTGTCCCCCTGGTACCACTATTCATCATGATTTTGGTTCAATTTAGGCTATAGACCTTTCCCACTCTAAATTTTGATCACAGTAGACACATTACAGTGACTTTAAAATTTGGAACACAAGACTAGTTGTTTTCCCAAAACTGACTTCACGTACATGACCTAGACATGACATACTACACCCATAACCTTAGTGTCCCACTCAGGCATACCATTGTGTGCTTCGTTTGCTTAGTACGATTTCCTGACCCGAGACTCCATCCTGAATTACCCCATGGAGTTACTTTTGGCTTCAATTTGAATTCAGGACACCTTATGACCTGAAACTGCCAGCCAATTTTGGACATGACCCAGTATAGATCTACTACCCATATTTTGCTTGATGACCCTATATGTTGCCTAGGTAGTGGCTTCGTCCTTGATTATTGGAGGTTGACCTAGAAGGAGTATGACCATCTAAATTTCGAGGACGAAATTATTTTAAGGTGGGTAGACTTGTAACACCCTGTTTTCTGAAATTGGGGATTTTTGAAAATTTATTATTTTTTATTATTTATTAGTGATATTTTAGTCATGGTATGATTTTTGGGTGATTTTAGTTAAGTTAAACCATTTCTAAAGTCATGCTAAGTCATGACTTATGACTTTGTGACTTTGTTAGTAAACCTTAGTGTAAACCCTAGTTTTCTCTAACCTAGAAGTTGCCATGACCATGAGAGCTTGACCATAGGCTTAGAATATCATTTTAGTGATTTTTAGCCATAGGGGTATTTTGGTAATTTTTAGGAATTTATTTGGAATTTAGTAGGATTAGTGAGATTTTACTATTCATGGACTTTTAGATTAGTGACTTGCTAATCCCTAACCTAATTACCCTAATCCATAGGTTAGCTACTAACCTAGAATGGCTAAGAGTGATATTTTTCATTGGTCAAAGAAATGGAAAATATCTAATTTTACCTTTAATGATATTTTGCTTGAATTGTGCAAAATATCAAGACTTTGGCAACAAAGTCTATGCCTTAGCCTAGAAGTCTTGAACCCACCACCTTGCCATGGTGTGGCCGGCCAAGGACACCCCAAGGACACCCCATGACAACCCTTGCCCCCTCTCTCCTATATAGTTAAACACTTAGTTCAAGAGTTCAAGTTTCATGAGAAAAGAACTCTTGAAAAACCAAGAAAAACCCTTCCACTTCACATAGCCATAACCTTGTCATTTCTCAAGCTTTGGACCTCTAGTTTCTTGCATTAGGACACTAGTATTCTGAGGAAGCCTAGGGAGAATAGTTATCCAAGTTTCATCAAGCAAGGACTCATCAAGCTAGGGGACACACACTCCTCATTTGGGTGTTTTTTTCAAGAAAACCACATCAAGAGGTAAATATATCTAAACCTAGCTAATATACTTCTTTTTTTCTTCATTATTGCATGCATATAGTTATAACCTAGCTGTGGGTAAAGTTTGGTGAAATCTAGGAATTGTTTGGTGTCGTATCGGACACGTATCCTAATTTATTTCATTGTATTTTACTGTTTTTTTTAGCTCACTGTCACATTGATATATACACACTGTTTCCAAAACTTTTTGAACCAAAACCTAGCCTAGCTAACGCTAAACCTAACCCTAAAACACTGAGCACAAGTTGGGTTGTGTCGTGTCCAAAATCTGGACACGAAGCTCTCAGTTTCACTCACACTGGACACACTGCACAGTGCACTGAAATCCCCTGCTACCACCCCCTTGGTTCTCCCTACACACGACACTAGGACACGGGAAAATTGGTGGACACGAGGGGGCATTGTCTGCGCATATGCCCCCAAAATTTGGTGTCGCCTCGTGTCGTGTCGAGTGAGAAATCTCACTCGCACTGGACACGGGCTGTCAGCGCACACACGCACAGACACCAACTTCGAGTGTCTCGTGTCGCACGGACACGACACAATGACACCTCGTGGTGACACGATTGTGTAGCCCAATACGTGGGCTACACGTGGACATGAGCACGAGGCCCCACGTGGCTCGTGTCGTGTCCACGAGACACGAGAACCCATGCACGACGCGGTGCAGAACACTGAGTATCAGTCAATTTTCTTCGACTGATACAGAGTTTGTGCCGTGTCCTGAGGACACGTGGACACGAGACAGGCTACCTAAACCCTAGACCAACCCTAGGCGAACCTACCCACACGTGCACGAGACTTCTAGACACGTGTGTCGTGCCCTAGAGTGAACTGCACGCGTGCACGACGCTGTGCACGCGTGGGTGTATCAGGAATTTACCCGAGCCATGTTTTTGAGTGTTTGGACACATAAATCCGTGTCGGGGTGTCGTGTCAGGTATGTAGGACACTAGAGTATTTATGGGGGGTTAGTTACCAACCGTTAGTATCGAGTCTTAGCCCGATTAGGTTGTGTTATTCGAATTACCCCTCTCGAGTGCAACTGTGCACTGTCACAGTTTTGAGATTATTTCCAGGTTTTTGAAAATCGAATTTTGATTCGATTTTATTAATGATTATGTATTAGACTAGTGTATTCTAGTGAGTATATGTGTAGTATACATGTAATTGTGAGTGTGGGTCGATTTTGGGGAGTTTTGGGTGTGTGTGTATAGTTATATATGTATATACATATGTATGTATATATGTTATATAGTGTGTGTGTGTTGGGAGCCATAGTGGTTCCAGTTTCCTGGAACCCTCCCCCCTGCCTACTGTCCAGACCCCCCCTCTCTTTCACAGTCTCTCACACTCTCTCTCTCATTGTCTCACTCTCTCTCTATGTTTCTATATATATAGAGTATATATATATAGAGTATATATATAGAGTATATATATATATATATATGAGTTTATATATATGTGTATACCTATATGATATATATATATATGTATATTTGTGTTAGGTTACTTTAGGTCAATATATATATATATATATATATATATATATATATGTATGTGGTTGTATATATATATGTTATGCATTTTTGGGTATAGGGATAGTGTATATCTATATATGTAGATATATACATATATATATATGACTTTAGTTATAGGTTATATTTAAAACCTAGACTATGGCCTATGGCCAAGGTTATTGGCCTATGGTTGGGGTTAGCCCTAATGACCCAAAAACCATTGTTGACCCTTGTTGACTGAAAGTTGACCAAAGTCAACTATAGGTCAAGGTTGACCTAGTTCACCTAGAAATGACTAGGAATGACCTAAATCAACTAGTTTGACTAGTTTGACTAAAACCCTAACTAGTTAACTAATGTTGACCTAGCTTTGACTTAGAGTTGACTTTAACCTAGATTAAACTTGTTTGACCTTATTTGACCTAGTATGACTTCCTGTGACTTAGTTTAACTATTAGAGTTGACCAAGAGTTGACTTTTGACCAGTTGACCTAGAATCATGTAGTATGCATTGTATACTTTATTTTTATCATTGTGGATACATTGTGACTTATATTGCTCTGACTAGGAGCCACACACCTCTCCTCAGGCAGTATATCCTCTTCAGACATTCAGTTATCAGGCGAGTACATTCTCTGACCGTTTCATACTTGTTCAGGCTTTACTTCTCGCTCTAGATTACTTTACTTGTTGCTGTCACATTGTAACACGGATTGGTACTATATGGATCTTTACATGAGATGTTATCCCCCTCGGAAGCATCGGGTACTTCATGTTATGTGTGTTTCACTATCATCATGTACTCATATGCTTCCATTATTCATGTACACTCATGTGATCATGTACTCTCATGTTTACTGAGCTCTCATGTATACAATCATGTGCACCCTTTTATGGGCCCCATGTGATATCATGTACAATAACGTAACTTGTATAGATCCTTGTGTATTGATTGGGGAAACGGGGGAGTAGAAGTGGACATGTGAATAATTCCAAAGTAGTGTAATCATGTACAAACTCCGTAGTGTAATCATGTATAAGTCCAGCCATTCACATGCCTATCTTGTGCTCTACATCACTAGTCACTTATAGTTCTCTATATACAGTAGATATTTCATTACAGCTATCTCTTTTACAGCGTATATTTCCTTTCAGCAGTTCATGTATCTTACTCTATTGCCTGTATCGTATTTCCTAACATGATATGCACTGTGTGAGATGTATTGTGCTCGTTCCCGTCCTGATTGGACCTGTTGAAAATATTACAGAGGATGAGGATGAGGCCCTGGTGACTATCTATTATGGAGCAGGACTAGATGATACTTATGTTGTGGACCCTCAGCAGGATCCACCTGCAGCTGAGGATGTTGTTCCAGTAGTCTAGACCAGTTTAGTCTAGGCAGTCTTTCTATATTTACATTTTGTCTCACTTTCTGTGTTGTATTTTGAGATGTGGAGATGTATAGACTCTTAGACTTTTTGTATTATGAGTTGTCAGTTCTGGATATTATGTTGTACTAGACACTTAGACCTTTTTCATCTATGCTATGGTTCTCCTTGAGTTACTATCTATCTATCTGTTCTTCATTCTTCTACCTTAGATGTGATTGAGACAGCATATTGTTATATCACCTCCATTCGGAGAGTATATACTGTACAGGTACTTTTATATTGTTAGATGATTGACCTAGGACATCGTTCTACCGCCGATACTGTGGCGTAGGCTGGGCGTTGTTACGTTCTCGTACCCTGACAGTGGGTGCGGGTCGTGACAGGCGTCTTAACCACGCCTCATATATTTTGAAAGTCGATTGACCATATCAATTAATTGGCCTAAAAGGCAACATAACCAATCTTTTTTAAAAGCAAACTAGTTACTGCCAAGCAGGTATAAAACTCACAAATCAAGAAATGTTTAGCACTAGCAACAAAGTGATCCGGAGAGAACGTCCAAACTACACAATAGATTGTGAGCCATGCAAATTTTGTTGGAGCCCACCAAATATCCCTGTAATTTGCTGCATATTAGTACATTTAGTGTCTTCCTTTTCTCTTTGATCACCTGATTAATTTCCTGCTCGACTATATAAGAAACATGACATATTAAGAGCCAACAACTAGTAAGTTATGAGTTTGCCAAACAAAATATAGTTTCTAGGATATCCTTAATGTCTGGAAATCTTCCTAAACGAACAACAAATGTTATGGAGTTTCATAAGAATGGATGGAATAAATTAGACAAATGTCTAGAACAACTCATCAAAAAGATAACTGTGGAATATAAAGTTCAAATAAGTTATCATACAGAAGAAATTGAGTTATTTTAGAAAAAAATAGTCCAGCTTTTAGTAGCAGACAAAAGCAATCTATCATATGAAGGTATAGCTTTGTATCAAGTGAGCAATCAGAATTTCTGTATAGAACTATCGATAAATGTAAACAAGTTATACACCAACTCAACAAGCATAAGACAAAGAACACACCTGAGCAAATAGGTTTATTCTCGGCAAGCCGAGGTAACTAAAAAAAATTGTATTGATTGAATATGCGCACCCCTCTTGGGAAGAACTGGTTCAAAATTGCAACACGTTCATCCCCTCGATCTACTCATCCAGTTTCTTCACAGGAAAAGACCAAACACAAAACAATTTCATCAAACCACAGAAAATCCCTCCGATTTGAACTCAAATTCGGGATCGATACTAACCAAGAATGGATTGATCGAATGAAGAACTCGTCGATCTCGAACAGATCCCTGAAGGAGTTCGAACTAGGATCTGTCCTATTAAAATTTGGACTGTAGGATCAATGAGACCGCCACATAGGTTACGGGCCATTGGTGGTCACGCCAAATAGCAGTGTCCTAGTTCCAATGAAGAGCTTACTTACAATGTCAAGAAACCGAACATATCTCGTCCTATAGCAACAGTAGACCATCGGCACCGAAACCATGGAGTATAGACACACTGTTCCAGTCCTGCATAAGAAGAACCTACAGAGGGAGAAGGGAACCATATATAGTTAAGGCTTCGAGTCGGACATGTATCAGACACACCAAAAATTCAGTTTGCTCACTTGAAAGTTGGGAAGACTCGGTAGCTCGCACGAATCTTGTAGCCCCCGATGTCCGCGGTTTGCTCGGTGAGGTACATGATGAGGAAGGCCGCCCCCATGCCCGCGACCGCGAGCACCCGGAGGACGATCTGCGTGACCTGGCCGAACACGCTGCGGTTCCGATCATCGACCAGCAGCTCCTCCCTCGGCAGCTCCTCTCTCGGTAGCTGCTGCTCCACGTTCATCCGCCTGGTCGTCGTCTCGGCCCTTTCGGTCGCGACGACGGTAGCCTTCGGGGTCGCATGGGGAATAAAGGGTTTTTAATTTCTTCAAAATTAGGGTTAGGATTTTGGAGTTGGGGGAAAAGAAGGAGAAGAAGAGAAGGAGAGGAGGGTGTAAGGAAGAGGATTTGACCCATGAGGGCTTCGGATCAGAGGCTGGCGACGGAACTGATGAAGCGGTGGAGGTTGCGGACCCACGGCATCGACGACGCCGGAGGTATCTTCTTCTGTCCGCCGCCGACGGAGGCATCGTAGGACCCCTCGCCGTCGCTGGAGCCGCCGTACATCGCTTCGCCTGTCCTGTGCCCAGGTTCAGCAGATCGGTATGGGGGAGAATCTAAGGTTTGGTGGAGATGGAGGGAAATTTAGGGTTCCAGGATCGAAAAGTGGAGGAGGAAACTAAGCGGAGGACGACGATGTGAGGATTGAAAGAAGAAGGAGGAGAAGATTACGGTTTGGTGAGAGGAGGGAAGAGGAGGAGAAGGGGAGTGGGGCCGAGAGGGAAGGAGAAGGGATTTGGAGAGGGAATGAGAAGGGGGCGGGGGCTTGAGCCTCAAAATATTGCAGGGATGGAAAGGATTTTACAGAAAACTTATTACAAGTTTGCTACCGCTCTAGAATATTAATAACGCTTTATTTTATAAACGTTATAAAAAGCCCAAAATTAGCCCATACCGTCATAGAAAAAGGTATTTCAAACTTTGATAACGCTTAGGTAGTAGGCATCATCAATACGTTTTATCGAGCGTTATTAATAGGCCTTTTTGTTGTAGTGAACCAATCCCTTTTCATTAAGCCATCTTCCTCCTTAACTGACTTAGGAATATTTAGGCTTGGCCATTTCCTTCAAGCTATTGAGATGAAATTTGAATTCTCTCCCTAATAAACTCTGACATGAGCCATGTGCTCTAACGGTTTTCCCTCTCTTTTCCCTCCAATTCTTTCTCAACGACCTATTTAAGCCAATTCTCTCCTCCCTATTATTGAACAGCAATCTTCATTCTCAAATTTCATCTTTTTCATAGAGCTCTATTCTGGACCGACCATGGCCGATCGACGACTCGACCTTCAAATCGACAGTGCACAAGCTCAGTAAGTAAATTCTTTGACCTTCTTTGTCTTCTTGATTAATTTGATCATTATGAAGCTTGAACGTGATCGAATCAACGATTGGATCGTTCGGTTCAACTCGAGATTTGGCCGATCAACTCCGATCGAGAGTAGAACTGATCGATTTCTGATCAAATTATCGATCATCACTTCAATGATCAATTATCTATGAAGTTAGCAATTAAAATTCTGATCATGAAGTGTTTGTTTGTTTTCCTCCATGATTAAATTTGATCCTGCATGAAACTTGATTGGAAATAGTTGATTGCATCTTGAGTTCTTCTGATCAGGATATGTTCTCACTTCGAACCTCTGATTGAATAGTAGAGGTGAGTAATTATCCTTTCATAGAAATTATTTTAGCTTTGTTCTTTCATAATTCTGGTATCATTTTGGGAGTATCAGAATATTTGAATCGGGAGTGCAGACCTCTTGATCATTTTCGATCAAGCTTTTGGACCAAAGCCATCCTGGTGAGTTAAACTAAACTCTTCTAATCTGAGTTGTTTTGTTTTCCAATTCAAGGAATTATTGGTTTGGGTTGAAATTACTAATTAAGAAATTCTAGGTAGGATAATCTCTTCAAGCTTAGAGATCGAGCCTCAGGGAGAATTTTATTGAGGTAAACTCTGTTCAATTCGATTTGTACATCAATATTGGGGGTTGTTGTGTTGTGATCTTGAGCATATCATTAATTGTAGTTTTTGGGTTTATAAATCATTTAAGAACAAACCCGATCACTAGGTAGCCTTAGCTAATTAGGTTGAAACTCATCTGTAACTTTAGTCAAAAATCTGTTTTACTTAGCATTTGTTAATCCAAGCATGGCTTGTTTGAGAGTAGGTTAAATTCATGCATTTATTCACTGAAGAAGGCTGGACAGGTAGCTTACACTTGAAATTGTATTCGTTCACCAGGAAATTATTCTTAACCTGAGGTACACATATTGAAGTTAATATCTAACTTATACCTTGAGGAAAGGATGGTTGTGTAGATGGTCATCTTCGATTTAATACATGGCAAGTCCCTGGTTGTTTCTATTTTAGTATACTTCTATAGGCTGATATCAGTTAGCAGGAAGTGGTTGTGTGGAATGTTAGTCCAGACAAATGTGTTGCAGTATCCTATCTAAGACTGTCTGATAGGTTGCATCAGCCAAATGGCTTAGATTATGTGCATCAGCATTCCTGACTGAAGACTGATTTGCAGCATCCTATTTTAGGACAGAAATCAGTTGAAAATACAAATGGAATTAGGATATTCAGGTTGCAAACACTTTAGACTAATACGTGTGTAGGAGAGCAAGATATTAGGACTGTTGGACTGATTGGATTGATATTAAGGACTGTTTGGAATATGGTTAGGATTGAATGTGTTCTCATGTCCTTCTATGGATTGAATGGAATGGTTGCAAGGCTTGTATCAGCAAAGACTGATATATGAGAAATGATATAAAATTTTATGAGAGACTGATTTACATCAGCTCGACCTGGACTGGATTATATCAGTCCTGCTTGAGACTGATTTTCCTGAAACTTTGAGTGATTGATAGGTGTCCCTAACCAAACTGGGAATTAGTGGAGGACTGATGTATGTTCTGTTATTGGACTGAAATAAGACTGTATTATGTTCTGATGGGGTACTGAGATTAGGGATGTTGGCAATTACCTCAGGATTGGTTAGGAATCTCCAGGTTGATGTTGGGTTAAATCTTGAACCTGATGACTGATGTTTAGCTTCTTTCCTGGCTGATTATTGGGTGTAAACTCAGTTTGGAGGATGGTGACTTAGATATTGTAACTTAGAGTATAGCTAGGTTGAACCATATCTTTGAGATGGTGATCGAATCACAGGTTAGGATTTGACTCAAACCTGGAACTTATATCACAGGTCATGGTATTTAGGACTGAAGTTAGAATGCTAATGAGTTGGAAAACCTGAGAGTTAGAATGATTATTGACAGTTAGCTGATGGTATTGGACTGAGAACAATGTCAGTTCTAACATGACTTATCATCTCAGTAACTAAGAAGTCATGATTTTGGGATTGATATATTAGATGCTGTGATTACTTTCATTCTTATCTTGATTCATAGTTCTCCCAAGATTTTGGTACAGCTTACTTCATTGTGTCTATCAATGAAGGCTGGGCGTGTCCGACTCGTGTCCGATTATTCGGAAGAGGGTCGTGACACACTATTCTAGCTGTGCACTTCTGTTTTTGGCATTCTATTGTGCACTATATAGATTCTGTAGATTCCTGTTCAAGATCACTACAATATACAAATTGCTACAATCATGTCTGCATTTGGTTTGATGTATGTCAAGTTGTTGGCACTCTATGTTTGATGTAGTCTTGCCAAATGGTAAACCTTTTGCTTTATAATGTAGTTTACTTGTTTTAATCAATGATAAATTGCTAACAAATTGTTAAGAAAGTGGGCAATGATGAGATGGTGTTAGTGGTGTACAGATACCATGCAATGTATCTATTGATGCACAACTCGTCTATCTGAGCCTTCAAACTTCAACAATACTTGTAAGTGTCTATTATTTTGCAGCAAGGTACTCATTGAAGCCGTCATTAAGGATATCCTCTCATGGCCATTTGACAGGTGATTGCAATTAGTAAGAATGAAGCCTGAACTCCTTTAATAAGATTTACCATTATTTTCATTATGTGACTGCATCATTTTCATTATGTCTTGTATCCAAACATCACTGAAATTTTGGCATTTGAATCTGTTTTGAGTTCATAGTGAAAAGAATGCACAATTATACAAACATGAAGCAAATATCTATATGTTTGAAATTTGACATGATGAATCTCGTTGTTATATTAATTTGTTTTGAGTTCTCAAGAAGTTGCCCTCGTTGTTCTCAGGAAGGCTTCACACTAAACATGTAAACTTTAGTTTAACTTTTTGATCCCTTATTGCATACATTATGAACACTACATTGAGTACATTCCTAATTCAATGCCTCCTTAACCTGGTTTCAATTTAATGTGTATTAGGTCACTGGAGAAACATTTGGAGAGGTCAAAGTTGTGAAAAGCATGCATCAAAGTGGGCTGAATTTTTTTCCTATATGTAATTGTCTTTTTCTGTGGCTATTTAGGGTTCTTATATCAGGTGGATATGAACACGTGTAATGTATATGTATAATGTGTATATGTTTGGAAGGAGGCTTTAATTTATCTGTAGCCTGTAGGGGAGCAGAAGAGCCACTTTTTTTGTGTTGTGTATTAATGTGTATATTCTGTGAAGTGTTGTGTACTATTTATTCTATGGTAAACTGCCAACATTTGTATATATGAATTATTCTTTCTGAATTTGTCTGTGTATTAATGTGTATATTATATATAAATTTATCTGTGTATTAATGTGTATATTTTGCTAATATTTTTTAGTAAAGTCATTTTTTCAAAAAGAAATTCAACTTTAGGCCTTTTAGGCCTGGCCCATTATCATTTAAAAAGCCCAACCGATTAAACCGAATATAACCGAAAAAACCTAACCGAATAAATCGGTTTCGGTTTGAATCGGTTTTGACTCAGATCGGTTCGGTTTCGGTTTTTCGGTTATCGAATTCGGTTAATTCGGTTTTTAAAAATTCGGTTCGGTTGGAACCGAATTAACCGAATGCTCACCCCTAGAAAATGGACCAGATATGCGTAGATCTAGAGGGAATAGGCGCATGTGCATCACATGTTATAATTCCTAAAAGCTGAGACATATTTTTCAGTTGGAACAAGTTTCAGATATGCGTAGATCTAGCAAGAATAGGCGCATGTGCATGACATGACATGTTATTATTCGTAAACAAGTAGATCGGCTCTTCCTATTATTCAACTCTATTTCTGTCTTTCCTAGTAGCTTGGTGGGTCCCACCTTTATTGTTTACAAAAAAATATCACAGGAAGAGAACATAAAATATGACTGAATAGTAGGGACATCTGATCTGCTTCCATTCGTAGAAGCTGAGAGTGCATTGCATAACCCTCACTATTTTTTATTTTATAAATAGAAGAAGTATCTTTTCAATAACAAGTATCACTCAAGTTGGACAAATGGATATGACTTAGAAAATGGTTTGTGGTCACAAGATATTATCAATTATGCTATTTGGCTTCCAAAATATTTGGATGATTCTATCTCCCATTATGTAGTATCTGACATAACAGCTGACGTGACAAATTTTAACCCAAAAATTAATTACCTATTTTTTAATGTTAATGTTAATATTAATGTTAATGTTAATTCTAATGTTAATATTAATTTTAATGTTAAGGTTAATTTTAATGTCAAGGTTAATCTTAATATTAATTATCATGTTAATTTAATGTTAATTAAATACTAATTCTAATTTTAATATTAAATTTTGCCATGTCAGCTGCCATGTCAGCAACCATGTCATATGCCACACAATGGGAGATGGCATCACCTAATATTTTGGGAGCCAAATAGCATTTTTGAGATACTATTTATATTGAAGGAAAAAAAAATTATATGATAGCTATAAGAATACCCCCCCCCCCCCACACACACACTCTCTCTATCTCTCTCTCTCTCTCTCAATATATATATATATATATACATATATATATATATATATATATATATATATATATATATATATATATATACATATATATATATATATATATATATATATATATATATAGCAAATGACCTCTAGCCTAGTGGTTAAGAGAGAAGCATGCGGCCCAAGTGGTCGGGAGCTCGAGCCCCAGTGGAGGCGAGTTCGCCACAAGTACCCATTGCTTCAATATATATATATATATATATATATATATATATATATATATGGTCGTTCTACAATACATCCCCTGGAAAAGGATGTATCGATACATCCGAAATCTGGACCATTGGATGTTGATCCAATGGTTCGGATTGAATAATAGAGTAGAAACATCATTTAATGCTGATTTAGACTTTTGACCTGTTGGTAACTTGCTTTTGCAGGTCATTCTTCACTTTAATTTTTTCAATGAACACCCTAAATTAACTCATATTTACTCTTTCTTTCGTCCATCCAATTTAATATTTTGTACATCAACGTATAAATTTTGTATTTTTTTGGTTACAGGTCGTGGTGGTGGTGGAAAGAGAAACGGAGATGAAGAAGGAAATAAGAATCGGTCCGGATCGCGTCGAACGTCGTCGAGCCCTCTTAGAACAACGAGGAGTACCAGTTGCGCCGAGAAGAATCGGTCCAGTTTGCGTCGGACGTCGTTGAGACCTCCTCGAATAAGGAGAAGTACCAGCAGCGCCGCTCTAATTTTACTGTCCATGCCATTGTCAGAAATTGTTAAAAATTTTATTTTTCATCTAACAATTTAATATTTTGTTAATAAAGCTACATGTCATGGTGGTGGTGGTGAACTGAGGAAACCTGCTTCTGAGGTCGGGCGGATCATCTGCTCACATATTTTTAAAAAAAATCTGTATTGATCGGACGAAATATTTTTTACTTTTCTAATGATAATATTTTCGAAGAGAATATTTTTTTGGACGGAGAATGGTCATTATCTTTACTTTTAATACCATGAATGGACGGAGAATGGCCATTCTCTTTGCTTTTAACACGGAGAATGACCATTAATATAATTAACCTACTATCCAAGAGAATTTTTCTTACATTACATTATGCATTACACCGGCATCGAATTCGTACTGATGGCATCGATGTACTGATGACAATAACAAAGAATGAACATGCAGGATTACAATTTTGCTTCAGCAATACAAGGGATGAACATGCAGGATTACATTATACATTACACTGGCATCGAATTCATACTGATGCATCGATGTAATAATTTTTATATAAAGCAAAACACATTACAATCAAATAAAGTTTTAGTGATCCCAGGAATGCATCTGTAATGAGGCCATCTGTAAACCCTAGGAATGCACCCAGGACTCATAAAATCTGTAAAGGGTATCTGCAAATCAAAGGAATACACCAAATATCAATATCATCTGTGAAGGCCAACTGCAAATCAAATAAACGCTTCAACCAAAAAATTATAATCAATTAAGTATACTTCATTCCAAGTCTAATAAACTGCATAATCCACGTTACAGTAATCTGCCTAATCCACGTTAGTAATTCAACATAGAACCTGCATAATTTACAATACAATAATCCAAATAAATATCAGACCTACTCTAAATTCAAGACCATATTACATTTTTCAAACAAATTACGAACTATGCACTTAGTACAAGCGAAAAGTTTAGTCTTACAATATTTCAAAAACAAATTTTAGTTTGACCGTCAAGACCAACAAATATTCAGAACCATATTATAATTCAAGTATTACTTCCAAATTGAAATAAAAGCTTCAAAACTCAAAAGATGAATCTTCATAGCCATCTCCATCTTCTTCTTCTTCTTCTTCTTCTTCTTCTTCTTCTTCTTCTTCTTCTTCTTCTTCTTCTTCTTTTTTTTTTCTTCTTCTTCTTCCTCAAAATATCCTTCACCTACACCTTGAGGGACGGAATAAGAAAAATTATAGCCAGTATGGACTCACTGTATACGTAGAAATGACATCCAATAACATAAATAGAAGTATCAAAGTGATGGCTAGCATTAAAGTGTCAATGTGCACAGTGTGTATTTTTACATAAGAGTTTGGGCTAGCTCTATTTACCTTCTTCACGAGGGAAGAGAAATCTTATTCTTGGTCAGCAAATTCAACCTATATCTGGTTAATCTTATCCAGAATCAATTTCTGGTTGTCGGATATAGTCTTCATCTCTTTGAAGACATTCTCAAAGTTTGCAGCAACCTTGTCCTTAGTGTTTTTGATTCCATAAGTTGATGGTTTGCTTGCAGCTGCTGCCCGTTTTCCAAACATTCGAGTGAAGGTTAGTTTTCTCATTGGGCCTTTGTTTTTAATATAAAAATCCCCTGCTAAGCTTGGGACATAATGTTTACTAGTCATCGAGCATACAAATCCTCCGAAAGGGAGAGCTGTCCTTACAGTTGGTTTTCCCACGAGATGCATCATTCTACTGAACATGTAGGAACCAATATCCATCCTTGTTTTCTTCTCCATATAATAAAGAAATTTTACTCTCTCGGGATGGATGAAAAACTTATGTCCAGTAGGGTTGAGTGTTTCAGATACGTAGGCATGCAACAATTTATACAAAGTTTTTAATTGATCTTTATATATATTTTGAGGGATCTTGACACCCACTGATACACCTGTAATCTCATGAATTGCATCCCTCATGGAAGCATTATCAATATCTTTCATATCAAACTCAGGAACGGGATCAAATCCATAAAATTCGTTGATGACAGCAGCATTTACCCTAATCAGTTTCCCTCTCAGAAACACCAAGTTGTTGACCTCTTCTTTTTCTTTAATTTTAGCCGGAAGATTTGAGTAAAATTCTCTTACCATTGTTTGGAAGATTTTCTCAAGATAGGATTTGTTCAGTTTTTCCAATTGATAGAATTTCAATATATCCAGGAAAGCTTCATCTTCGACATCATCCATCTTAATTGATCTTTCAGGCATAACAGTCTTTTTCTTGAAATATTTATTGTAAATCTTCTTAGATTTAGAGTCTTTAATTTTTTTTACCTCCTCTCCATCCTGAGACTTATTTGATGATTGCTCTTCCTCTTCATTTTCCTCTTCTGATGAGGATTCAAAATCCTCAGAGTACGCTGATGACTCTGTATCCGTTGCCACCTTAGCCTTCACTTGAGTACGCCTTCGATCTTCATAAATTGAGTCTTCCGACGACTCTGTATCGAAGATAGATTTTTCGGTCTTTGTCGAGCAATGAGTTTTTTAATATTTTTTGCAGGTGGCCTGGCTGCCACCTCCGCTTTCATCGTCGCTGCTGCCGCCGCTGTTTCCGCCTCTGCCCTTTCGGCCTCTGCGCTAGCGACCATAATCATGGCTTTCGCCGTCCTTGCAAGTTCTGTCCTTCGGGCCTGTATCGCATCCCTTTGTGGATTCTCCCCCTTCGGAGACGGTCGTTATTTCTTCGGCGGCATTTTGATAAGAAGAGGGTTTGGAAGAACGAAAAGGGTTTGAGAGAAGAAGAGGAAAAATTCGACCGTCTTTATATGACCTTGGAAAGTGGAAAAAATTAGAATAGTTTTGAGTCTTAAATTAAATTTATTACTATTATTACTAGTATAAGACGGTCAAATTTATTACTATTAAATTTTAAAAACTACTTTCCAAAATTATATTTATTACTAGTATATATCCATGTGAAATGACTACATAAACCTTTGGGATTTTGAGACCCTAATTTTAAAAACTACTTTCCAAAATTTAATTTATTACTATTATTACTAGTATATATCCTCATGTTCCATATAAATTATTGAAAAATTTGGCACAAAAAATGGATGTATCGATAAATCCGAAATCTGGACCATTGTAATTTAACAAGGAGAATGTCATTCTCCGTTTCAAATTAAATGGAGAATAGCATTCTCAATCGTTTTAGTACTGGGAATGGCATTCTCCGTGTAATTCAACACGGAGAATAGCATTCTCCATTTCAAATGACACGGAGAATATCATTCTCCGTTTAAATTAAAACGAAGAATGATCATTCTAATGTATTTTTAACACGAGGAATGTTATTCTCCGTTTAAATTAAAACAGAGAATGAACATTCTAATGTGTTTTTGACAACATATTTAAGAATGTGAAGTTTATAATCTCAATATTTCTATTTTTCGAATATTTGATTAAATTTTTGAACTTTTTTTTGCATTGAGCCGTTCTATACTCGTATTTTTGCCATCCCGAATATTTCACGTTTGACTACTTGGTAAAAAGACTATGTACTTGAAAAGAGTAAAATTGAAACCCTCAAAGTTGTCCTCTAGTTTACTTTGCAATCATATTTAAGCTGGATTTGACGGCAAGATTGACGCTGGCAGCGTAATCAATTCTTTGACGTAACAAGTCATTGATGGGGATATCGTCGCTGATATATGGATTTGACGTAACAAGATTTGTTAATTGAAAAATAGATAAAATAGTTAGTCGTTTGTAGCCGAAACCAAATTGAGTTAACAAAATATTATGTTGCATTAAATCCCAGTTTCGTCACCGGAACATTCTCCGGCGAAGGATACAAGAGGAGGAAAAAAACTATAAAAAACTAAAAAAACAGAAAAATAAGGGGTCTACTATCACGACCCGCACCGAGTGTAAGGGCACGAGACGTGGGTACGTCCTGTAATGTCCTGAATCCGTTACGGAGCACGAAGCGGGCTAGCGGCCGAATGGCCGAGTCGGATGGGAATTGGGGAACTTTACTTGGGGAAACTTACCAGGATCGCGGGATAATGAATTGAGATCCTTTCCTCGTTATGGATTGGACTCTTTTGAAATGATGCCCAAGATGCAGTGGCGCGCGTCTTGGGGGAAGAGTTCTATATAAGAGTCGCTTGCCCCGAGACCGTTGCCCTGCTAGTTTTCGACGTCGCTTTTGCTGTTGGCTTTTGTGTGCGTTTTCGTAATTTTTTTTGATGAATATTTTCATGGATTTACTTTCACTGTCTACGTATTTCATATCGAATCACTGAGAGAAAGAGAAAAAGTATGCTGACAAAACGTTGGTGCCAATGCAGGTGCTAATGCAGTGAACCGAGCTTGACGTTGCGTGGAAGACCTCTTTCTCTCGGCAATTCACCAACAAGTGAGTGGCTTTGATCCTTCGACGATCCTTGATCTTCGCGCATAACAATGGTAGACTTGTTATTGCGTTCGGTGCTTAATAAAAGATGCCTAGTAATAATACGAAAAAGATAATAAAAGATAAATTATCACATGGCTAGGCTTATGTTGCAAATCGAATGATGCTTGTATGCTATATGAATTGTTTAACAGGTGATGCAAAGACCCAAGTATTAGGCGGTAAGTATATCGGACTTCGGTTCGAAGGAATGTGTTACAAATGAATAGTCCCTTGGTTGGATGAACGAATATGCGAGCCTATGGCTCAAAGTAAGATGGTAAGATGGCAAGTTGGAAAGATGGGAAAATGATAAGATAAAATGAGAACTACGACTATGTGTGGAAGATGCTATTATCATGCATGTCATGTCCCTTATTAGTTAAGTTGCATTGCATGCATGGTCATGGATAACTTGTATACAAGCCAGTTCTTCGAACAGTACTCCGAGGCCACGGAACCGATTCGGCCTAGGAGGAGCACCGTGCTGAAGTAGTAGCACAGTGCTGAAGTAGTAGCACGGTCTTTCGGGAACCTTCCGGATGGGCTAGCTACCCACCGCTGAAGGGGAACCGTCCGACCAAGATGTCCCAGATGGCATGTAGTCAGTGACCTTCATATAGACAGGTGGCATAGCTAACAATGTCTTATGCAGGCAGAGTAAGTGGTATTCATAAATATTTACAGGGATGGCTATCGACCGTGGATAAGATTCACCAAATTGGTGATCAATATGAATTGCTTATGTTAGAACAACATGAATTGCTTATGTTTCTAACATCATTGTATGCTCCTTATATTTCTCATCAAAGATATGAATTGTTAATGGACCCTAAGGCAAGATAGAAAGAATACAAATCAATAGTGAACATTCATGTAATTTTACTACTGTTGATTTATGGTGAGATTGGTTACGGCCGCTCACCAGTCTATATGTGGCAATGTACTGACCCTCGTCTCCACAGGTGCCGGGAACCTAGTGGATAATCATAGACGCTGAAGGCTTGCTGTTCGACTCTTTAGAAGCTTCGTACATCTTGAAGTTTCCACTTGAAGAAGAAGAAATTTTGCTGAAGGTGGTTATTGCCGCATTATTAATAAAAGGATATGATGTATGGAACAAGTTGTATCTCATTTCAATATTTCTGCAATGTTGTAGCCATGTTTGGCATTTCATCTCGGCTGTTTGAGAGCCTTATGTTTTATACTATATAATTTCAAAGATATCAATAAAGAACTTATTTCAGATCATATCTGTGTTGCCAAAACTTCTTTATCATCCGCTGCGAATCTCTATTCAAAATATCTCTTTTATAAAAGGAACACGAGCACGCCTTGTACAAGTGCAATTCCAGACTTGTACGGCATCACGCCTTAGCGAGGACGAACGATTCGGCGTGAATCAAAGCGGAGGCGAACGATTCCCCGAATCGTGGCTTGACAGTTTGGTATCAGAGCACGGCTTTACATCCTTGGGAATTTCTTGGTTTTAAAGATTTCGAAAATGACACAAGCTTTATTGCTTCTCGAACAACTTTGGTTTTAAATGTCCCGAAATGAGATGTTCCATACAATAAGTCCATAAATATTTTATGAGACTAACAAGCTTCTCTGTTTTTTTTTGCAGAGATGACTAAGGCGGGTGCAACGAACAACGCGAGTAGCTCAAGGGTGGTAGCCTCAACCGACCCTATGGAGAGAATGCTGGCTATGATGGAGAGCCAGCAGAGGCAGAACACAAAGCAATTCGAGGCCCAACAAAAGTAGCTAGATATCCTGTAACAGTTGGTCCGATCAGTGGTGAACAATAGGGCTCAAGGCACTCCAGTCTCACGAGAGAGCGAACTTGTGGAGGCAGAGGAACCCCCGGCGGCTAAGAAAACCACTGTTGTGGCCGACATTACAAAGTTCAAGAAAATTTGCAACAAAGAATTCAAAGGGACAGAGGAAGCCACCATTGCTATGGATTGGCTAGTTGAAGTGGAGGATCACCTGGAAGCTTTGGGTATTGTTGGATCCAAGAGGGTCTCGTGTGTGAAACTACTGCTGGTTTCCAACGCACACTACTGGTGGCAAAGTCAGAAAAGGATTCTTGCGGGAGTGAATGGGACAACGAAAATTACTTGGCAGATGTTCCGTGAGGCATTTCTGGCTCAGTATTTCTCTTCGACTGAGCAGCGAGCTAAGGAATTGTAATTCCAGAAGCTCGAACAGGGAAACTTGACGGTGGAGGAGTATGAGGCAGAGTTTTCGAGACTGTCTCAGTATGCAATCACGAAGTTTACTGACGAAGCATCTAAGGCTCGTCGGTTTGAGCAGGGCTTGAGGCCTGCTCTGAAGGCTCAAGTTTTGGTTCAGAAATATAAGACTTTTCAGGAGTCTTACGAGCACGCAAAAGAATTGGACCCACACTATCCTGCGACGGCGCCAGTACAAGCATCGGTACAGAATCTGCATAACAAGAGACCGAACAATAGGGGTAGATATGAGGCGCCTAAGCGTCAGAATCACGGTGGCTTTAAACGACCTAACCAGGGTGGACCATTCTGCAACAAGTGCCGCAACAAAGGGCACTTCGCTAACGAATGTCAGGTGCTAGAGGGTGGATGCTTTAAATGTGGTCGCATGGGCCACGGATTCAGAGACTGCCCAGGGAGGGGCCACCAGAACCCTCCAAGGCAGCAACATCACCAACAGCATCAACAGAATCGTGGACATGCACCACGACCCCATCAACCACCACAGAATCAGAGGTCCGGTGCCCAGGGCCGAGTTTTTGTATTGACTTAGTAAGAAGTACTTACATCAGATACTGTAGTGACAGGTATATTGTTATTTAATGGCATTCCTGTACGTACTTTATTTGATTCTGGTACTTTACATAGTTTTATATCTAAAGACTATGTTAAGGAACATGAAATAAAAATGACAATGTTGGATGTATATCTTAGTGTTAGTACTCCATTAGGAGTGGAGATGCCTACTAACATGATATGTAGGGATGGATACATATGTATCGGGAAGAGAAAGCTACCATTAGATGTAGTCGAGCTAGATATGAAAGATTATGATATCATTCTGGGAATGGATTGGTTAAGTGCATGTTGTGCGACGATTGACTGTGCGAAGAAGCGAGTTGTGTTTCGACTACCTGGAGGAACAGAATTCTCTTACTCGGCTAGTTCGTCGACGAAGGCTTCGATGGTGATTTCAGCTGCTACGGCCCGGCGAATGTTACATTCTGGCTGCGAAGGGTATCTTGCTTCTGTTCGAGACACACGCAAGAATGGTACAGACTCAGCTAACACTGAAGTCGTGGCAGAATTTCCTGATGTGTTTTCTGACGAGATACCCGAAATGCCTCCGGGCCGAGAGATTGAATTCACTATCGATACATTTCCAGACGCTCGTCCGATCTCAAGGGCACCATACAGGATGGCGCCTGCTGAATTAAAGGAACTCAAAGTGCAGCTACAAGAATTATTAGACATGGGATACATCAGACCCAGTGTTTCACCATGGGGTGCTCCGGTGCTATTTGTGAAGAAGAAAGATGGATCGATGCGGCTGTGCATCGACTACCACGAGCTAAACAAAGTTACAATTCGGAACAAGTACCCATTGCTTCGAATAGACGACCTCTTCGATCAGTTGCAAGGGGTGTCTGTATTTTCAAAGATTGATCTTCGCTCAGGCTATCATCAGTTAAAGATCAAACCCGATGACGTTCCTAAGTCCGCATTCTGAACCAGATATGGGCACTATGAATTCTTGGTTATGCCCTTCGGACTGACCAACGCCCTTACCGTTTTTATGGATATGATGAACAGAGTCTTCAGGCCCTTTTTGGATAAATTTGCGGTCGTGTTCATCGATGACATCCTAATCTACTCGAAGAGCAGAGAAGACCATGCAGAACATTTGAGGACAGTGCTACAGACTCTATGGGACAATCAGCTCTATGCCAAGCTGAGCAAATGTGAGTTTTGGATGAGTAGCGTGTCGTTCCTAGGGCACGTTATCTCGACGGAAGGTGTGTCCGTTGACCCAAAGAAAATTAAAGCCATAGTGGATTGGAAGCAACCCACATCGGCGAGCGAGATCCGAAGTTTCCTCGGCTTGGCAGGCTACTACAGGAAGTTTGTTAAGGATTTTTCAAAAGTGGCAGCGCCTTTAACTCGGCTAACCCAGAAGGGAGTTGCATTCGATTGGACTGATGAGTGCGAGGCTTGCTTTCAAAATCTGAAGCAACGTCTCGTATCAGCTCCAATCCTTAAACTTCCAGACGGCGTCAAGGGATTCCAGATATACAGTGATGCATCCGGATTGGGTTTGGGATGTGTGTTGACTCAGAGAGGGAAAGTGATATCGTATGCCTCGAGACAGCTTAAGCCGTACGAGAAAAATTATCCAACGCATGATTTGGAACTGGCAGCGATAGTGTTTGCATTGAAATCATGGAGGCACTACTTGTATGGAGGGGCTTGCGAGATCTTTACCGATCATAAGAGCCTGAAGTACATCTTTATTCAGAAAGATTTGAATTTGCGGCAAAGACATTGGTTGGAGCTTATAAAAGATTACGACTTGACGATCGCGTACACCCCAGGAAAAGGCAATGTGGTGGCAGACGCATTGAGTCGGAACTTTGTGGGATCGCTCAGTGTTGAAAAACAAATATTAGAGGAATTAGAAAGCATGGGAATTGAGCTCCAGATTCGTGGCCGAAATGTACAACTGGCTCAACTTCAACTTGAGCCGAGTTTGTTGGAAAAGATAAAGAAAACACAGAGGACGGATGAGTTCTTGATTAAGATTGGCAGAATAATAGAAAAGGGTGAAGCCAGCGACTTCACCAGGCACGAGGATGGATCGTTGCAACTCACGGGGAGGCTATGTTTCCCGAAGGATGAAGAACTCTGGAAAGAAATCTTGACGGAGGCCCATCATGCCAAGTATTCCTTGCATCCGGGAAGTGCAAAAATGTATAAAGATTTACGCACGACCTTCTGGTGGCACGACATGAAACGAGATGTGGTCCTCTTTGTCTCGCGATGCTTAGCGTGTCAATGAGTCAAGGTGGAACACCAGAGGCCCGGCGATGAGATACAGAACCTTGCGATCCCAGAATGGAAGTGGGATCATATAACCATGGATTTCATAGTTGGCTTGCCGAAGATGCAGCGGGGGAATGATGCAATTTGGGTCATCGTTGATCGATTAACCAAATCTGCACATTTTCTCGTAATGAAAACCACTTGGAGCGTCGACTGGTTGGCTCAGCTATACTTGGATGAAATTGTCCGACTGCATGGAGTGCCGGCATCAATAGTGTCAGATCGGGATGGGCGATTTGTATTGCGTTTCTGGGTCAGTTTACATGCTGCCTTGGGAACACAATTGAAATTTAGTTCTGCATACCATCCTCAAACCGATGGCCAGACCGAGAGGGTGAATCAGGTACTTGAAGACATGCTACGGCTTTGTGCTATTGATCTGAAAACTATTTGGGACACTCACTTGCCACTAGCAAAATTTGCCTACAACAACATTTACCAGTCAAGTATACAAATGGCTCCGTATGAAGTATTATACGGGCGAAAGTGTCGGTCTCCGATTTGTTGGGATGAAGTCGGTGAACGACAGGTACTTGGTCCAGAGATGGTGGAACAGGCCGTCGAGAAGGTCCGCATGATTCAGGAGAAGTTACTTGTGGCACAAAGTCGGCAGAAGAGTTATGCGGATACTCATCGACGACCATTGGAATTTATGGTGGACGATCACATATTTCTGAAGGTGTCACCGATGCGCGGAGTTATACGATTCGGTGCGAAGGGGAAGCTAAGTCCGAGATTTGTTGTCCCGTTTGAAATTCTTAAGCGACTCGGCCCTGTCGCCTATCAGATCGCGTTACCACCGGTATTGGATGGAGTGCACGATATCTTCCATGTTTCCCAACTACGGAAGTATGTACATGATCCAAGCCATGTGGTAGACTTCGGTCCGTTAGGGCTAAGAGCTGACTTATCTTATGTAGAGGAACTCGTGCAGATCTTGGATAGGAAGGATAAAATTTTACGGAACCGAGTTGTTTCTATGGTTCGAGTGCTTTGGCGAAATCATTCCGTCGAAGAGTCGATGTGGGAACTTGAGGCGGATGTGAAGGAAAAGTTTCTTTCGTTGTTTGGCCTAGGTGGGTTTGTGTTTAAGTTTCGGGGACAAAAATTTTTGTTAGTGTATTAATATGTAATGCCCTGAATCCGTTGCGGAGCACGGAGCAGGCTAGCGGCCGACTGGCCGAGTCGGATGGGAATTGGGGAACTTTACTTGGGGAAACTTACCAGGATTGCGGGATAATGAATTAAGATCCTTTTCTCGTTATGGATTGGACTCTTTTGAAATGATGCCCAAGATGCAGTGGCTCGCGTCTTGGGGGAAGAGTTCTATATAAGATTCGCTTGCCCCGAGACCGTTGCCCTACTGGTTTTCGATGTCGCTTTTGCTGTTGGATTTTGTGTGCATTTTCATGATTGTTTTCGATGAATATTTTCATGGATTTACTTTCACTGTCTACGCATTTCATATCGAATCACTGAGAGAAAGAGAAGAAGTATGCTGACCAAACGTTGGTGCCAATACAGGTGCTAACGCAGTGAACCGAGCTTTACGTTGCGTAGAAGACCTCTTTCTCTCGGCAATTCACCAACAAGTGAGTGGCTTTGATCCTTCGACGATCCTTGATCTTCGTGCATAACAATGGTAGACTTGTTATTGCGTTCGGTGCTTAATAAAAGATGCCTAGTAATAATACGAAAAGATAATGAAAGATAAATTATCACATGGCTAGGCTTATGTTGCGAATCGAATGATGCTCGTATGCTATATGAATTGTTTAACAGGTGATGCAAAGACCCAAGTATTGGATGGTAAGTATATCGGACTTCGGTTCAAAGGAATGTGTTACAAATGAATAGTCCCTTGGTTGGATGAACGAATATGCAAGCCTATGGCTCAAAGTAAGATGGTAAGATGGCAAGTTAGAAAGATGGGAAAATGACAAGATAAAATGAGTACTACGACTATGTGTGGAAGATGCTATTATCATGCATGTCATGTCCCTTATTAGTTAAGTTGCATTGCATGCATGGTCATGGACAACTTGTATACAAGGCAGTTCCTCGAACGGTACTCTGAGGCCACAGAACTGACTCGGCCTAGGAGGAACACCGTACTGAAGTAGTAGCACAGTGCTGAAGTAGTAGCACGCTCTTTCGGGAACCTTCCGGATGGGCTAGCTACCTACCGCTGAAGGGGAGCCGTCCGACCAAGATGTCCCAGATGGCGTGTAGTCAGTGACCTTCATATAGACAGGTGGCATAGCTAACAATGTCTTATGTAGGCAGAGTAAGTGGTATTCATAAATATTTACAGGGATGGCTATCGACCGTGGGTAAGATTCACCAAATTGGTGATCAATATGAATTGCTTATGTTAGAACAACATGAATTGCTTATGTTTCTAACATCATTGTATGCTCCTTACATTTCTCATCAAAGATATAAATTATTAATGGACCCTAAGGCAAGATAGAAAGAATACAAATCAATAGTGAACATTCATGTAATTTTACTACTGTTGATTTATGGTGAGATTGGTTACGGCCGCTCACCAGTACATATGTGGCAATGTACTGACCCTCGTCTCCACAGGTGCCGGGAACCTAGTGGATAATCATAGACGCTGAAGACTTATTGTCCGACTCTTTAGAAGCTTCGTACATCTTAAAGTTTCCACTTGAAGAAGAAGGTATTTTGCAGAAGGTGGTTATTGCCGCATTATTAATAAAGGGATATGATATATGGAACAAGTTATACCTTATTTCAATATTTCTGCAATGTTGTAGCCAAGTTTGGCATTTCACCTCGGCTGTTTGAGAGCCTTATGTTTTATGCAATGTAATTTCAAAGATATCAATAAAGAACTTATTTCAGATCATATCTGTGTTGCCAAAACTTCTTTATCATCCGCTGCGAATCTCTATTCAAAATATCTCTTTTATAAAAGGAACACGAGCACGCCTTGTACAAGTGCAATTCCTGACTTGTACGGCATCACGCTTTAGCGAGGACGAACGATTCGGCGTGAATCAAAGCGGAGGCGAACGATTCCCCGAATCGGGGCGTGACACGTCCGTCTACGTCACAGTGTTGACGGTAGAACGCTGTCCTAGGTCACATACATCTAACAGTTTATAAGGTACCTGTACAGTTTATACACTCCGAATGGAGGTGACATAAATAAGTACAACTCAATCACAGCTAAGGAAGATAGCACTGAAACGATAGAATAGATAACTCAGAATCCACAGATGAATAAACAAGACAGAAGTTAACTGAAACTCAGATAACAACTCCACAATCCAGAGTACAACTCTAATATATACAATGTATCATAACATAAAAGTAAATAGAACTAGCGTACGTAGCTAACTAGCCTAGTCTACAGGGGTAGTGTCGTCAGCAAGTACTGGATCCTCCTGAAGGTCCAGCTCTAGTGTGTCG
Source organism: Iris pallida (assembly GCA_029216955.1). Taxonomy (NCBI): domain Eukaryota; kingdom Viridiplantae; phylum Streptophyta; class Magnoliopsida; order Asparagales; family Iridaceae; genus Iris; species Iris pallida. The sequence continues at coordinate 9,286,348 of JANAVB010034616.1, read as the reverse complement.
TCTACGCCTGCTCAGTAATAGGTGGGACACTGCTCCTCGAAGTCATCTGTAATAGTTCAACAGGTCCAGTCAGGACTGGAGCGAGCACAGTACATCTCACGCAGTTCATATCATGACAGGAATAAAATACGGGCAATAGAGTAAGATACATAAAATGCTGAAAAGTATACAAGAGTAAAAAGAGAAGACTGTAATGATATATCTACTATAAGTAAAGAGCTACAGTGAACTAGTGATTTAAAGTACAAGCTAGACATGTGAACGGCTATATAATAAACATGAGAGGTCGCACATGACTACACTACTTTGGAAATTGTCCACATGACTATTTATACTCCCCCGTACCCCAATCAATACAGAAGGATCCGTTCAAGTTATGTTATTGCACATGATATTCACATGGGGGCCCATAAATGGGTGCACATGAATATAAACATGGGGGCTCCGTGATCATGAGAGTACATGAATCACGAGAGTGCACATGTAAGGTGAAAGCACAAGAATACATAATGAAAGTGAAATGCACATGACATGATGTATCTGATGCTCCCGAGGGGGATAACATCATATGAAAAGATCGATATAGTACTAATTCGTGTTTCCATCGTGTCAGCATTAAGTAAAATAATCTAGAGCAAGAAATACTCCTAGCAAGTATGAAACGGTCAGAGAATGTACTCGCCTGATATCCTGAATATCCAGAAGAAAATACTGCCTGAGGAGTGGTGTCTGGCTCCTAATCAGAACAGCATAAATCACAACATATCCAGGTAATAAAATAAGATACTATGATGCAGTCTACATGATATTAGGTCAATCCTAGACCAAGTCAACCCTGGTCAACCCAGGTTAGTTAAGGGCAGTGTACAGGAAATCAATAGTGAGGGAAAAATTGTGTGTTCTTGTGTGCATTTGTGCAAACATTCAGATTTAACAAGCTAAGGTCTTAGTTATTGCTTTGTGTGTGTACATGAGTGTCAAGTGTTCCAGGAATCAATTCCCAGGTTCAGTGTCAACAGTCTCAGTGTGTGTCAAAAGAATGTAACCCACGTTTAGGACTTGTGTTCCCTGTGTACAGGAATCCAAAATGACAGTGTACATGTGTTTGATTATAGCTCAGGTTTACACATTGGCTTTTAATCTCAGGTTTGCATAACACAAATGAATCATGACACAATTTAGCCTATTAAAACTCAGGAATCCAAGAATCATAATCTCAATTTTAAATTTATGAACATTCAATAGGGAGGAAATCATCTCATGGTATAAACTAACCCATCATATGAATTCGAGTAAATTTTACCAACTAATACCAAGAATTGAATCCTAATCATGATATCTAATATGTACAACAATTAAAACATAGCTAAATACATGATATTAATCATTACAATGTAAATAAAAATGAAGAATCAGTGAATAAACTCACTGATACATCTCAGTATCAGTCGAATGGGATAATTCACATTCCTACATTAAATAGCAATTAATCACTAGGATTAAGGTTGGTAATTAATATACAATATAGGAACGTGTCACACACTCCATAATGTGTCCAAAATTAGGACACAAATGTGTCCAACACCACACGAATCAGTCTACACTGAACTGGTTCAGTGGCTGTGCCCCCCGTGTCCAGTGCAGGTCAGTTTCCTCACCCGACACAAAACCAAGAGACACGAGACTTGGGGAGTGTCGTGTCAGACACTGCCCCGAGCTCCAAGTCCAAGGACACGCGCCCACGTGTCCTACAGCACCTGTACGAACACACGAACAGCAGGGCACTGCTGTCCGCACGCGTGTGGTCGTGTCCACGGGTTCGACACGACACCAATACGATACAAAATCACCTCAGTCACTTAGAAACCCCTAAGTGACACTAAAAAATGAATTTCTATTCAAACACAAATCGAAAACTCGATCGAAATATCCACTGTGGCATTTCGTCGAACACTAATAACTGTCGACTGATACGTGTCCAATACAGACACGTAAGGGACACGAAAGTCTACAAAACCTATCCCTATAGTGAGAGGACACCTAGGGCTTCCTATCCATGCAAATAAATCAAAATTTGGTGGAGGGAATAGGGATTTACCTATAAGTGTTGCTCCTTCAAGAAAACTTTACAAATGAGATCTCCTCTAGCTAGCTCAAGCCCCAAATTTTTCAAACCTGTCAATAATCTCTATGAACAATAGGGGAACACTAATTAGGTCGCCATGGAAGAAGTTTCAATGAAAAAGGATTACTATTGATTAAAATAGGAAGAGTTTTATATGGAGACAAACCTTGTTCTTGCAAATGATGGAATGAACAAATGAGGATACTATTTTGGGAGGGATTATATAGGGTGTTGTTCCCTAGGGGGGCCGGCCACCAATGCTAGGTTTAGGGTTTTGGGGAAACAATCTAAGGGCTCTCATTACATCTAATCTATTCAATGGCTAAAAATCTAGGTTTCCCCTTCTAGTCAAGTTGAAACCTATTTGTTCTATCTAATCATGACTTAACCAAAACTAACCAATACTAACTAATGCTAGTCATGACTAACTAGACTAGCTATGACTAATCTAGGTTAGGTCCAATCTAGGTTAGGGCTAATCTCAAACACATGGCAATAAATTAAATAATATTTAAATCACACCATTCCAAATAATCATATTAAATTCCAAATAATATATATTAAATTTAAATAATTTCAAAATGACAAAAATATTCTTAAACTAAAAATGTGGTAGTGACAAATCTACCCTCCTTAAAAAAATTTGTCCTCGAAATTGAAAGGCGAAACTAACTGATGAGAAGGATAGACAATCATACCTCACGGTCCAAAAAGATAAGGGTATCACTCGCGCATCTCATCCTCCCGCTCCCAGGTAGACTCTCCTGGAGAATGATGCCTCCATGCGACGCGAACCAAGGGTATCACCTGGTTTCTCAGTACCTTCTTTCAGCGATCCAGAATCTCCACAGGCTGCTCTGGATAACTGAGAGTAGGTCCCACCTCAATCTTCGAGTGATCGAGTACATGGCTAGGGTCAGCCACATACCGTCCCAACTGTGATATGTTGAATACGTTGTGGATACCCACTAGTGCAGGTGGCAAGTCTAGCCTATATGCCACGTCACCGACTCTTCCGCTGATCACGAAATGTCCGATGAAGCGCGGGCTAAGCTTCCCACCTCCACCAAAACGTATAGTACCACGAGTCGGAGATATCCACAGAAAAACCATATCTCCGACCTAAACACAAACAAGGTCCCATGTTACTCAATAATCAAACATGATCGAATAAACAATACAAACAAACAAACTACTTCTAATCCTATCTCTAATCGACTAAGTCAAACGTAGGCAATGGTCAACTACCGGTCAACAACTAGTCAATTTGTCAATATCCAAGTACTTGGTCAAACTGGTCAACTAAGTCAACTTGGACTATTGGGTCAATGGCTAATCTAGCGTTCAGACCTAATAGTCTATATTGCAAAAAAATATCAAGGCCAACTAAATCCTAAGTTCAACATACACATGTATACTCTACATTAAACTAGACTCATAACTTCTAACTCTTAATCTTAACACATACTCTAAAATACCTCACATAACCCCATATATCTTACCCTCTAATACCCATAGAACCCACACTATTCTAAGTGTATCATCTATGCATACATATAGACTAACCATCTCATGTGCCTAATCTATATAATATATGCAGAATCCCTTAACCCAATTTACTTATCACATATATCTCTATAACATTATACACAATGCATAACATTTGCCTAACATGGAGATTTACTAGCACAAGCAGCAACTTAACCAAAACAAGGGACAGGAAAATAATAAATCATCAAGGTTGTAAAACATACTAACATCCTATATGGAAATTGGTTGGTCAGGAAAAATCATCTACAATGGGTTATTACTCTAATACCAATGCTAACTACCATCTCTAAAGTACAGTCACCCTATGAGTCGTCATACTATGAAAGATCTACATATGAATAATTTCTACAAAACTGAAATATCCCTACTCCTAAGTTATTGATGATAGGTTAAAAACATCCTCAAGATAAAATATGATAATCATATGTGTCTGTCCAAAATCATGTTACTCAGAGTCTTCGTCATGCTAGTGAGCAAGGCTACGATAATCACAGAGTCCTTGAATAAGGTACATACCTCTAGAATCATGGTATTTAAAATTTTTTGCATTGCCGCATGCTTGACAGCGAAACCTTAAATTCCCACACCTGAGAAATACGTCCAAAATCTGACTATATGTCCTCACTATGCCAGCTAATACGACCATCGAAGATCCTAGATCCCATAACTGAGGTGACCTAGCCCATATGATTTATCTTGGTAGAAAATTAAATCGATAATGAATACCAAGAATCAGATTTATCTACGAACAAGAACGATAAACAAGATCTGTTGTAACTGAATTTCGAGATGGTTAAATTATGGCAAGGAACGGAATTAAGATGAACAGAACCTGCGATAAGCTCTTCCACTGCCTGTGCACTCTCAGCTGCCATAGCGTAGGCTCCCTCCTGCTGGCCTCCTCCAGCCTGATGCCGTGCAAATCTCTGCGGTTGAGTCTGAAAGGGTAGTCCCTCATGCTGGCTCACCGGAGCCCTCGCTCCTGCTCTATGAGCTGTCCGTCCAGGAAACTTGGGACACTCTCTTAACTGGTGATATGATGCTCCGTAAAGTAGGCACTTGCCCAACCTCATTCGGCATTTACTCCAATCGTGCCCTAGGTTCCTACAGAAAGGGCAACTGGTAACCTGCTGCTGATCTACCGGAGCCCTGGCTCCTCCTCCTGGTGCCGCTTCCTGTGCTACTGTGCCTATGTTCTGGGAACACTTCCTCAGCTGGTGGTCCGCTGCTCCACAGAGTAGGTACCTGCCCAACCTCCTCCTGCACTCACCCCATCCATGCCCTGGCTTTTTGCAGTAGGGACAACTGACTGTCTGCTGTCTGGGTGCCTGATACTGTCTGGGCTGCTGTCGTCCCTGCTGGTGGCTCTGACCCTGGAACTACTGCTGAACAGGCCTCTGCTGATACTGATGCTGAAACTGACCTCCCAGTGACCAAGCAGCTACCAGCTCTACTGTCGTCCTGACCAACTGGTGGGTATCGTGTACGCTCTGTCGGAGATCAACAGACTGACTCTGCTGCATCTGTTGTTGAGCCTCCAGGAATCGCTTGGAAAGGGTAAACATCTGAGCCACTGCCTCTGAAGGTAACTGCTGCTGGAACGTATCCGGAATAACGGAGGAAGACCTCCGAACAGGTGGAGGTACACTCCCAAAAGCTGCAGACGCTCCTATATGAGCAGAAATAGAGGGTGTTGTGGTCCCAGCATCCACAATCGGGCGAGGAGTGGTAGACCTCACACCAGCGTCTGCTGAGCCAGAGCGATGCGATCGTATCTCAATCACCATCCTGGAGACAGATCAAACAAAGAATCAATACTGAGATAGAAATGATAATTCAAGGGAGGACGGTTATTTCAAGGAAAGAATCTTCAACAGGAACTTAGATAACAGGAATTCAGTCAAGAATTTTTCCTAATGTGATTGAGTACCTCCAAAAAATATCCTAATTCTACTGCAGGCTGCAGTTATACTCTAGTTCGAATACCACTACATAAACTAGACCTGCATGGGCCAACACTAAAAACGTGTCACGACCCGCACCCAGTGTAAGTGCACGAGACGTGGGTACGTCCAGCCTATGCCGCAGTGTCGGCGGTAGAACGCTGTCCTAGGTCACATACATCTAACAGTTTATAAGGTAACTGTACAGTTTATGCACTCCGAATGGAGGTGACATAAATAAGTACAACTCAATAACAGCTAAGGAAGATAGTAAACGATAGAATAGATAACTCAGAATCTTCAGATGAATAAACAAGACAGAAGATAACTGAAACTCAGATAACAACTCCACAATCCAGAGTACAACTCCAATATATACAATGTATCATAACATGAAAGTAAATAGAACTAGCCTAGCTAACTAGCCTAGTCTACACGGGTAATGTCGGCAGCAAGTACTGGATCCTCCTGAGGGTGTCGTCTATGCCTGCTCCGTAATAGGTGGAAAACTGCTCCTCGAAGTCATCTGTAATATTTCAACAGGTCCAGTCAGGACTGAAGCGAGCACAGTACATCTCACGTAGTTCATATCATAACAGGAATAAAATACAGGCAATAGAGTAAGATACATGAAACGCTGAAGAGTATACATGAGTAAAAAGAGAAGACTGTAATGAAATATCTACTATAAGTAAAGAGCTACAGTGAACTAGTGATTTGGAGTACAAGCTAGACATGTGAACGGCTTAATAATAAATATGAGAGGTCGCACATGACTACACTACTTTGGAAATTGTCTACATGACTATTTATACTCTCCCATACCCCAATCAATACACAAGGATCCGTGATCATGAGAGTACATGAATATAAACATGGGGGCTCCATGATCATGAGAGTACATGAATCACGAGAGTGCACATGTAAGGTGAAAGCACAAGAGTACATAATGAAAGTGAAACGCATATGACATAATGTATCTGATGCTCCCGAGGGAGATAACATCGTATGAAAAGATCCATATAATACAAATCCGTATTTCCATCGTGTCAACATCGAGTAAAATAATCTAGAGCAAGAAATACTCCTAGCAAGTATGAAACGGTCAGAGAATGTACTCGCCTGATATCCTGAATGTTCGGAAGAAAATACTGCCTGAGGAGTGGTGTCTGGCTCCTAATCAGAACAGCACAAATCACAACATGTCCAGGTAATAAAATAAGATACTATGATGCAGTCTACATGATATTAGGTCAATCCTAGACCAAGTCAACCCTGGTCAACTTCAGTCATCTAAATGGTCAAAGTTAGGTCAACTAGGTCAATCTAGACTCCAAGAAGTCTAACTAGGCCTAAACAGTCTACCTTTGCTAGTACACACCATACATTAGTCTATAGGGTATTACACATGTGTGTATTTCATACACACAAACCACCCATGAGTACCCTAGGCTATGTCATCTAGGTTATAGGCCATAGGCCCTATCCCAGAGGTAAATAGCCAAGCCCTAGGCCATATCTATGTACACCTTACCTACATAGCCTATACCTATATTGAATCACAACCACATGTTAGTCATGAGCTAAATACAATTCATAATCCATATGTACCAAACACCCATATATATATATATATATATATATATATATATATATATATATATATATATATATATATAAACCAGTGGCAATATACATTACACATTTTCAATTCTCATTACACCCTTAGCTACATGTATTACATATATATATAGAAGGGATATATACATTCTTGGCAATGTGTGTGTGTATATTTGAGAGTGTGTGTGTATGTGTCCTGTGTACAGGAAAGTGAGGGTCAGCTAGTGTGTGTGATGTATCAAGGTATCAAGTGACAGGAAAACACATGTGTCCAAAGTGTCTCATGTTCAGCGTTTCAGGTTTTGTAACCGAAAAATGTGAAAACAATGTACATATGTGTTAAGCATGTGTCTCAGTTATCATGGTTTAGGACAGTGTGTGTGTATGGAATGGTGTTGTGAGGGTGTGGCATGTGTTTAGGCTAGTATAGTGTGACAGGAAAGTGAGATGGTGTGTGTACATATGTGTTAATCATGTGTGTGTGAGTATGAAGGTTGTGAGTGTGTGTGCAATAATGGTTCTCAGGAATCCCAAGGGACAGTGATGCTTCTCAGGTTAAAACAGTGCAAGGACTCAGGTTCAAAAAACCCATCCCCAGGATTTCAAAGCCCAGGTCAGTTAAGGGCAGTGTACAGGAAATCAATAGTGAGGGAAAAATTGTGTGTTCTTGTGTGAATTTGTGCAAACATTCAGATTTAACAAGCTAAGGTCTCAGTTATTGCTTTGTGTGTGTACAAGAGTGTCAAGTGTTCCAGGAATTAATTTCCAGGTTCAGTGTCAACAGTCTCAGTGTGTGTTAAAAGAATGTAACCCAGGTTTAGGACTTGTGTTCCCTGTGTACAGGAAACCAAAATGATAGTGTACTGGGGTTTGATTATAGCTTAGGTTTACACATTGGCTTTTAATCTCAAGTTTGCATAACACAAATGCATCATGACACAATTTAGCCTATTAAAACTCAGGAATCCAAGAATCATAATCTCAGTTTTAAATTAATGAACATTCAATAGGGAGAAAATCATCTCATGGTATAAACTAACCCATCATATGAATTCGAGTAAATTTTACCAACTGATACCAAGAATTGAATCCTAATCATGATATCTAATATGTACAGCAATTAAACCATAGCTAAATACATGATATTAATCATTACAATGTAAATGAAAATGAAGAATCAATGAATAAACTCACTGATACATCTCAGTATCAATCGAATGGGATATTTCCCATTCCTATATTAAATAGTAATTAATCACTTGGATTAAGGTTAGTAATCAATATACAATATAGGCACGTGTCACACACTCCATAATGTGTCCAAAATCAGGACACAAATGTGTCCAACACCACACGAATCAGTGTACCTTGAACTGGTTAAGTGGTTGTGCCCCCCGTGTCAAGTGCAGGTCAGTTTCCTCACCCGACACAAAACCAAGGGACACGAGACTTGGGGAGTGTCGTTTCAGATACTGCCCCGAGCTCCAATTCAAAGGACACGTGCCCACGTGTCATACAGCACCTGTACGAACACCCGAACAACAGGGCACTGTTGTTCGCACGCGCGTGGTCGTGTCCACGGGTTTGACACGACACTAATACGACACGAAATCACCTCAGTCACTTAGAAACCCCTAAGCGACACTAAAACACGAATTTCTATTCAAACACAAATTGAAAACTCGATCGAAATGCCTACTATGGTATTTCGTCGAACACTAATAATTGTCGACTGATACGTGTCCAATACGGACACGTTAGGGACACGAAAGTCTGCAAAACCTATCCCTACAGTGAGAGGACAACTAGGGCTTCCTATCCATGCAAAGAAATCAAAATTTGGTGGAGGGAATAGGGATTTACCTATAGGTGTTGCTTCTTCAAGAAAACTTCACAAATGAGATCTCCTCTAGCTAGCTTAAGCCCCAAATTGTTTCAAACCTGTAATAATCTCCATGAACATTAGGAGAACACTAATTAGGTCACCATGGAAGAAGTTTCAATGAAAAAGGATCACTATTGATTAAAATAGGAAGAGTTTTAAATGGAGACAAACCTTGTTCTTGCAAATGATGGAATGAACAAAGGAGGCTACTATTTTGGGAGGGATTATATAGGGTGTTGTTTCCTGGGGGGGGCGGGGCGGCCACCAATGCTAGGTTTAGGGTTTTGGGGAAACAATCTAAGGGCTCTCATTACATCTAATCTATTAATTCAATGGCTAAAAATCTAGGTTTCCCTTCTAGTCAAGTTGAAACCCATTTGTTCTATCTAATCATGACTTAACCAAAACTAACTAATACTAGTCATGACTAACTAGACTAGCTATGACTAATCTAGGTTAAGACTAATCTCAAACACATGGCACTCAATTAAATAATATTTAAATCACACCATTCCAAATAATTATATTAAATTCGAAATAATATATATTAAATTTAAATAATTTCAAAATGACAAAAATACCCTCAAACTAGAAATGTGGTAGTGACATCTACCCCTCACTAGCCTCGCGGAGGATCTCCGTAAAGTCCTGCAGGGTGCACATACCCGCCCTATGGCACAGGCGGCGCAACCCTTCCCTCTTCTCTAGAGAAGCCCGTTCCTCCGGAGTGATCGGCAACAGGTCAAAGTTGGGCGCCGGATGAAGAGGTCGAGCGATGACCTACATTGACAACCCACAGGAGGTCAGGAAGTCTGCAGCCTCTGCCAGCCAATCATGGGCCGGAGGCGGCGCAGAGGGTGCTCCATGCGGAGAGGCTCGACGACGACTGGAAGAAGACTCTGAACATGGTTCCCAACCAGATGAACTTTTTGGAGCCATGTTAAATGTGCAACCTACTCAAATGAATGGGGACCCTTATGTATATATATACACGTTCCTAACCGACTCTTTTTATTCCTTATTAAAAGTTGGGGATATTCAATTTCATATTCCTTATTGGAAGTTGGAGATATTCAATGACCTCCAATGACTCTTCTTATTCCAAGCTTAGTTGGTTGTGCTGTTTGGCTTTTACATGGAAGGCCTAGGTTCGAGTCTGGTGTATGGGCTCTGTAGAAATTTTCTATTGTTAACATTTCTTGGGTGCTATTATATGCTTTTAACTTAGTATGGAACAATTTGGGACGGGTAATGGCCATTCTCCGTTCCTTTAACACGGAGAATGGTAAATGTAGGACAGAGAATGGTACATTTAGGAGGAAAATGATACATTTAGGACGGAGAATGGTACATTTGAGACTGTTCTGTAGGGTTGTGAATCTATTCTACTATATAATAGGAAAACTTGATGGTTAAACTTTTAAATTCCAAAAATATCCTTACATGTCTATACTAATAAAAAATTGTTCATTAATTTTAATTAGGACAATTTTAGTAATTACGATGACTACCCTTTGGTCTTTCTAAAGAGTCTTCATTAGTTAATTAAAAGAATGTTAAAATACGTGCATGGCACGTGCACGTATGCTAGTTTTAAATAGTTTGGTTGTTTAGTTTTGTTTTGAATCTATATAAATTGGTTTTGAAAGCTGGTGAAGATGAATAGTTTAGCTGTTTGGCTGTATAAATAGATTTTAAAGGGTTGTGAAAAAGAAACCAATGTTTTCGTATCGATCACTATTACTTATGGTGAATGGCACTGATACCACTAATATGAGTATAATTTGCACCGCCAGAATTCATCTTGAAGAAGGTAAAATCTGTGTTAGGAAATGTCGAAATCTCTTGGATATGATTACACTGAGATGTTGTATTAATGTTAAGATACTGATATCATATCTTTCACTATATAATGAGGTTTCAAAACGGCTCAGAAGTGAGCCGTCTTAGGCGTCATTATATCACAGTCCATTTTATTTAAAAAATTAATCATGTAAAAAATTGTTGACAAAAGTAAAATTTTGTCAAAATGGAGAATCGAACTCAAAAAAAATACCTTGCACCTTGCACCTTAACCAAATGAGATAGAAGCGTATTTAACTATAATTGGATAAAATTCATATTATACATTTTGATATCTATTCAACTATATAATAAGAAAACTTGGTGGTGACTTTATAATATTCTATACATTTTTATATCTATTCTACTGACTTTATAATATTCCATACGTTTCTATATCTATTCTACTGACTTTATAATATTCTAATTAAAATACAAAAAAGTACGTATATGTAGACTAGTAAAAAAATAGAAAGAAATGCATGCATGCATGCATGCTAATGTCAGAAGAACCATTCATCCCAGGAATGATTGATGATATCTAAATCACTATACGTCCCGTATCCAGGTTCCCCTGGGATTACATCATCAAAGGGTCGTTTAAACGTCTGTATTAAATCACAAATTTTACTAAGGTCGTCGTCGAAGTGCACGTTGAAGTACCCACGTATGTCGAGCACGCGAAGACCCTTGCAGTTGCATATGATAGATCGCAGCGTATCTCCATTGAACATGTCGAATCCCATCTCCAGGTGATCGAGACGCGACATCGAATCAGCCACGACCTTTTCCTCCGTCTCGTTCTGCGTGTGTTTTCCATAAATAAATTCCTTTATTTATTGTGTATCTGGGAAAATTACAACTGTGGGAATCTGATTTAGAAGACGATCACTTTATCCCTTGGACTATGCGAAGAAGAAAAGCTCTCAAAATTTTGACAGTAGATAACTATGTATCTGTACAATGAATGAGAAAAGAACACTATTTATAGAGTCAAAAATAACTGTAAGGATAACTGACTTCACAGTCTATACCTAGTTAAAAATCACGCAGGATTTAACATACGCAAGACTGTGAGCAGTTACTGGACATGGCCTATAACTGTTGGACACATGGCGATCATGCATGAGTCGTGTGCAAGTTACAGGACACGCAGGCGAGAGATCAGTGGCATGACTGCCACGTACTCCAATTTGATGAAATCCACGCAGACTTGTTGAAGACAAAATCCACGCAGACTCGGGGTAGAAAGCTTCAAAATCCACGCAAACTTGGGGCAGGAAGCTTCAGAATCCACGCAGATTTGGTGAAGAAAACTTCAGAATCCACGCAGACTTGAGGAAGAAAACTTCAGAATCTACGCAAACTTGAGATGAAGATCTCACAATACACGCAGACTTGAGATAAGACTGCCAGCTGTCTTGATTCAGCGTGCTTCGACCGACACAAAATCTCTGACAGTGATTGCTTTTGTCAGTCGCATTAAATGATAAGAAGCTCTTTTGGTATGCCAATTTGACGAAGGTTGAGTCTTGCTGAAGAAGATTTCAAAAATCACGCAATAGACGGCTGTGATCTCTCGAATTCTGTGCATACGTGGCATATGAAGAGACATTCTTCGACTGTCGTGCTGTTAGTCATAATTACTCTCTGACAAATGATGAGTTGTCTCCTCAGCGTGATTTGTAAATATTGTCCTGATCAACTGAGCGTGACTTTTGACTTATTCTGATCAACTCAGCGTGACTGTCATTTTTAAAGGCCTACAAAACCCCCTTCAAAGTTTTCAAAAAAATGATAAATTATTTTGAAATACTTTGAAATCGAGATGTTAAAAATGAATTTAGTCACACTGAGATGACTTTAAAGAGATATTTATTCCTGAATGATTGGACTGTTGGGATTCTGTGCAGTTAGGATCCCGTATCAATCTCCTAAATTGAGGCAAATCATGATGGGCCGTTTGGAATTCTTCATAAGCCTATAAATAAGCCATAGATTACTTCTTTCTTTCTTTACTTGCATTTGAAAGAGAGAACCCACAGAAGAGAACTTCATCTTCTCCGACGAACTCCTTCCTCTCCGACTTCTTCTTCTCCTTTTTCAGCAGCAATGGCTCCCAAAAAAGCTGATGCTCAAGCCAAGGGAAAAGCCACTGCGACTTCGTCGCGTGCCACAACTGACAGACTTCCTCGACAAGAAGTCCCGCAAGCTCCTATGCATCGTAAGTGATGGGAGAACACGAACTGTTGAAGACGATGAAGATGAACTCCACATAGAATTTTTTAGGATCTTAAGATATTAAACTTCAGAAATATATCCCCCCTTCTTAGGGCAAAGGATATTTAATAAAGTATGCCCCCCTCTTTAGGGTCGGCCATACTTCACATCTTCGTGTTTACGAAGCTCTGTGTTTCACGCAAAGGAGCATGGTTCTCATGACTCTGCGTGACTTTTCATTTTGGCAGAAAATATCGATGTTGAAATAGTCACGCAGCTTCCATGACGACTCTGCGTGATTTTTCATATATTGGCAGAGATGTCAATGTTGAATTATTCGCGCAGACTTCTGAGAGTCATCTTTTGGATAGATTAGACTTGATCTGTCAGCGTCCTGATAAATTAGAGATGAATCTCCTGATATAAGCGATCCTTCCTTGAAATCCTCGTAGCTCTTTTAAGGTACGTGGAGGACGCATCTCTTGGATGGCTTTGATCTTCTCGGGATCCACGTGTATACCTTTAGAGGTAATGACGAAGCCGAGAAATTTGCCACTAGAGACGCCTAAGAAGGACTTAGTAGGGTTCATCTTTAATTGATACTTGCGCATTAGATCAAATATAGTCTTCAATTCTTGGATATGATCCTCCTTTTGTCGACTTTTGACTGCAATGTCATCAACATAGCATTCGACTATTTTTCGCAAATGTTCACAGAATATAGTGCTCATAGCTCGTTGATAAGTTGCTCCTGCATTCTTGAGACCGAATGGCATAACTGTATAACAGTATGTACCGATCGGCGTTCTGAAAGAAGTGTGCTTCTCGTCGTCTGGAAATATTTTAATCTGATTGTACCCAGAATACCCATCCATGAATGACATCCGTTCAAAACCACAGGTATTATCAATCATGACATCAGTGATTGGTAGAGGGAATTCGTCTTTAGGGCATGTCGCATTGAGATCGCAGAAGCCTATGCATACTCTGATCTTGCCAGTCTTTTTAAGGACAGGAACTATGTTAGCCACCCAATCGGGATGTTGTTCCTCTCTAATAAACCCGGAGGTTATGAGTTTATTGACTTCAGCTTCAATTACATCCATAATGTCTGGACGAAATCGTCGCTGTTGTTGTTTGACCGGTTTAGCATTCGACAAGATATTGAGCTTGTGAGTTGCAATTTGTGGATCAAGTCCTGGCATATCTTCATAACTCCAAGCGAAGATATCGATGTAGTCACGAATGAGTTTGATTATGTCTTGCTTATCAGTTTCTGAAAGACTTTCACTGATGAATATTGGTTTGGGAGATCCCTCTTCACCAACATCTATTTGAACAAGTTCGTCTTCAGTCGGAGGTTCTTTTTGCTCGAAACGAAACTCCCATTGATTATCTAATCTTTGGGCCCATTGTTCTGATTCAGGTGAGATTTCAAACTCTTTTTCGTCTTCATCACTTTCTTCAGAATGGTCAATGGAAACCATATTGGAAGACAGAATGTTGCAATAGAAATCGCCGATACTTGTATCGGAATCCCAAGAGGTAGTACTGGAAGAATCAGATCTCTTATCTTCTTCAGACTCGGGATCTTCATGGAAAATATTGATAAAAGGAGTAGGAGCAATATAGCCCAATCCGTATTTTGTCCTTCCATATTTCAGAGAAGGAATACGAACAGGCATTTTTCTTCCTTTTCCACTATTGAGGCCAGTTCTGAAGTCATAGCCCATATTTTTGATGATGTCTTTAGATTGCTGACTATAGCGACGTAGTTGTAATCTTCCAGTATCATCGTTTTTGTCATCATCTTCTAAATCAGAAGGACTTTGGGGCCCTTTGTAAAAGAGTATTGGAATGTCTCCTGGCTTTCTGCTGGGAACTAGAAAGTATGAAGATTGTACAGGTTCTAGAGATACATCTGTATGAACAGTCTGTACAACTCCTATGGTTATTGTGCTCAAGTCATCTAACAAATGTAAATAACTATGAACATAATTACACACATCAGCGTACTGCAAAGATGGAGATTTTTTATTAAATGTAAAAGCAGCAATATTTACATTGGGAGAAGGCTGAGCCTTAGAGATTTTAGCCAAGTCAATGACTAAAGGGGAAGAAGAAGAATGAGAAGAAGCTTTGTTTTGATTAAGATCGATAACAAATGGCTCAGAAGAGGTGAGCTCCCTTGAAGCTTGAGATGGAAGAGTAATCCGCCCTCCAACTGAAATTAGCAGAGTATTCTGTGAAGATACAGGAACTGTAGTACGCCCACTAACAAGAATGATCATTGTATCTTGAGCAGACGACTGAGGCAACGGAGAGATCCGTCCACTCACTGGAATGATGAAAGAACCTTCTCCAGAGGGTTTGGGAGATTGTTGCTGAGTAGCTCGACCTTTAACAGGGATTATTAAAGCCTCACTTTGTGAATCCTCTTTCTCCATAGCTTGTATGACCCTTGTATACTCTTCTTTGTACATTCGGGAATTATTGAAATAAGCTTCAACCCCATGGAAGGGATTTATATCAGCAACTTCTTTTTGTACTCTTCCATTGCTATCAATGTACTTAAAACACTGATGAAGAGTAGAAGGCACCACATTATTTTCATGAAGAAAGGGCCTCCCAAGAAGAAGATTATAGGATCCCACGATCTCAATCACATAGAAAGTGACTTTGGATCTGAAATCGCCTATCTGAAGCTTCAGATGAATCTTTCCCAAAGGCTCACTTCGGCTTTGATTGAATCCTAAGATAGTAGTAACTGTCTTAGAGAGCTTGTGAAGAGGGATTTTTAGTTCATCCAACAGACTCTTTGGCATTATGCTTATAGTAGACCCTGGGTCAATGAGGATACGATCTATCTTCATCGTATCGATATAACCAGTGTAGTAGAGAGGCCGATCATGTCGATTATCCTCCAATAGCATGTCATCTTGTGTAAAGGTGATATTTGGAATAATCTCCAATACACTGTTGCAATATAAGCAAGTGGCAGGTTCTGCATCTGGCTTCTTCAATTATGCAATACAAGAGTCTGCTTGAAGAAGTGCTTCACTTAACGTCTCCCGAGTTTCTTTAGAAAGACGTAGAAGTTCAAAGAGGGACATTCTAGCTGGAGTATTAGCAAGCTGAGCTAAAATATCGAAATTATAAGGCTTTTGAAGTCCAAGAGGAGAGGACTTCTTGATTGGCTTATCAAACCGAGCCTGTTGTTTGCCTTTCTCAAGAGCTGTAGGCTTGGAAGGAGCAGGTTCGACCGGTGTAGTTGAAGGAACAGGTACAGTGGATGATTCTTCTTCAGGAGGAACATTAGGAGCATCTTTATCAGCTGGAGGGATATCAGGAGTATCCTCAGGATTCTTGGAATAATCCTTTAGATAAGGTTTTCCCGTTCTAGTGGCACTAACAAGTGCTTCTTCTTTCTCTTTTGGCTCTGTGTTAGAGATAGATCCAAAAGAAGTCATATGACATGACTTAATCTTTCCAGCCTTCTTGGACTTTTGAGGAGAAGGCGATTCAAAATCTGCCACTAGATCAGGATGGATCCACATGATTTCTCCTGTTTCCAAAGTGATTGGTACTAATCCTTCAGATTGCGGAGGAGGAATATTCACTATCTCAAGAGTTGCCTTGGGAATAGGAACGATCCCACTTTCAAGGAGTTGAGGAGGAAAATCTCCGAATTGCATAGAGACGATGTTGGAGGTGACAGTCTTCTCTTTCGGAGTAAGAGAGATAGCTCCAGATTTAATCATTTCTTGGATCTTTCCTTTCAGTACATAACATGTACGAATTGTGTGACCCAGTATTCTGTGATACGGGCAGTATTTGGGATGATCTGTCTTACCAGCTTCATCAGGTTTCTTGATCTCAGGTAATTGTATTCTATTACCTTTCAGCAGACATTCAAAGATACCAAGGACATCGTCATCATCGAAAGAGTATTCTTCTTTAGGGCGAGGTGTTCTTGGTTGTTGAGTTATAGGAGTTTGAACAGTTGATACATTTTTGCTCTGAAGATTAACTTCAAGAGTTTCTTTTCCTTTGTGAGCATTGTTTTTATTGTTAGTACCTTGACCTGTTTCTTTGGGAGTCATCTGCACTCCTAAACCTTTGAAGGTTTCAGCACTAATTTCTGCAGCCTTGGCACTAACTATGAAAGAAGGCCAGTCTTGGAATTGGGTGGATCCTGTCCACATGCAGATGATTGGCAACAAGTTTAATTTGCATGTGTCGATGGTGACAGCATCAGGAGTTCCAAGAGGCATCTTCAGAGCTTCTCTTCGAAACCGTTCAATGTAATCCTCTGTAGTTTCATTATTTTTCTGCTTGATTCTAATAAGAGCAGACATAGTCATGTCATTGAGCCCTTCATAGAACCGTTCAAGAAATATCTGTTTGAAACCGACAAATGAGGTAATGCTCCCATCTGGGAGACTTCTATACCATTCATAAGCCGTTCCCTTGAGACATCCAACAAACACCCGAGTAAGGAGGGCGTCGCTTGGTTGCAATTGATCAGTCATCACTTCAAAGTGATTAATAAACTGACTTGGAGGAGTGGTTCCATCATAGAATGAGATAGTAGGAGGCTTGTATTTAGGAGGATACGATACTTGCTTCCATTCTATCGGATAAGGTTGCTTGATGCCTAACCTTTGTAAACCATCTTTCTGTTTGAATGCTTCGAATTGAGTTTTGAGATTCCTCAATTCTTCATTAATAACTCCGAAAGATTGTGGAGTTGTAGCTTGTAAAGAATAGTTGGGAGGAGGAACAACATTATAAGCACTACCCCCAGCTCCAGAGAGACTAGGGTTTGGTTGAGCTGGTCCAGGAGTATTGGATTATACTGTTGGAGGAACTTGTACTGGACTCATATCAGCGTCATTTGGTATGGCATCTGGTACAGTCTGTCAATTTTGTAACTGAGCTGTCATGAGTTCATACATTGATTTCATAGTATCAGCCATAGACTTCATTTGCTGTTCCAAAGAAGCAATTCTTTGATCTTGAGGAGTCAAGGAAGAGGAAGGTTCATTGTTCAATTCATTATTCCCATCCACCATATACGTCGTGACTGTACGAGGGATTATTGATGAACTGGTAGATGTTGTTTGTTCTGAATCACTGCTTCGTGCATCAAAGTCATTTATAGGAGAACTACCCCCAGTAGGAAGAGGTGGGAAGTTAGATTCTCCCAGAAATTCAGAATCATCTTCAGAGATCAAATTTCTTTGACTAGAAGCTAAGACTCTTGTTCTGGTGTTTCTATATACTCCGTTTGGACTATCAGCTCTACCTCCAGTATCCCGAGAGGTCATGTTGACAGAAGCAAACAAAGGCTCATCTTCATTAGGCATAGGTTCACACTGAATCCGATTAAAGACAGATTGTCGTTTTGTTTGACATCTGCATTGCATTGTAACTCTTGGCTGGAAGTCACATTCATGATCAACATGGTCATAAGCCATTGATTGACATCTGCATTGAATTATGACTCTTGGATAGAAGTCACATTCAGCATGGTCCTTTGACACAGAATCACTTCTTCTCTTCTGTCGAAGATATTCTCGTAAATTTGTTTGTGAAGATTGAGGAGTATATTTCCTGTTCTTGGGTCTTGATGGCTCTTGATTATATAGAGAATGATTAATATGAGCCACATAGTTTCTTGCATAATCTGCATCTGGATCTCTTATCCTTGTTTCCAACTGGTATGGTTTCTTAACACCAGAAGTGTTAAATTTTGTTCTTAGATCAGTTGGAGGTAACACATTGGTTTTGAAAATATGGAGTTTTCCTTCCATTGACCTAGATATTTGCAGAGAAGGAAAAGTTGAACCACCCCCTTGATTAGGAGTTGGTAACAAACCCTCTTTTATGGACAGATTCTGTGCCCAATTCGGAGAAGTCATAGAAGAAGACACTAAAGAATGTTTCTTCTTAGACTCATTCAAGTTTTGAGACATAGAATGTCCAGAAGGAAGAGTAGTCAAAAGACCATCTTCTTTTCTTTGACTAACAAAATTGTCAGTCAAAGCTGTTCCTGAAGTAAAAACTACAGGAACAGAAGAAACAACTAAAAAGTTATTCCTTTTCGAAGGGACTTTGTATGGAAGACCACCCCCAGTTCTAGTGGAACTTGGCAAAGAAGAAGAGATAGCTAAAGAGCTATTCTTCTTAGATGAAATACACGCTGAAACAGGCTTGGTTAAAGAACCAATGCTGTTAGCGTGACTTTTGACTTTAGAAGTACACGCTAGAACAGACTTGGCTAAGGAGCCAGCACTGTTAGCGTGATTGTTGATTTTAGAATTACACACTGGAACAGACTTGGCTAAGGAACCAGTGCTGTCAGCGTGACTTTTGGGTTTGAAATTGTATGCTGGAACAGATTTGGCTAAGGAGCCAGTACTGTCAGCGTGACTTTTAATTTTGGAGACACATACTGGAACAGATTTGGCTAAAGAGCCAGTACTGTCAACGTAATTTTTGGATGTGAGATTGTACACTGGAACAGATTTGGCTAAAGAGCCAGTACTGTCAGCGTGACCTTTGATTGCTGTCATCTTCGAGCGCACAAGAGTGTACGTGCTTGCAGTAGAGTTCTTGCCAGTGTTAGGAGTAGACACTGTGGCAGAGACTTCACCATTGGCTGCCAACTGATTCTTAGGGACATAGACAGAGTGTTCCTTCGACTTGGCAGTGATGATGGAGGCTGTAGTGGGCTTACCACTCTTAGCCTGCTGTATTTCTTCATAGGCGAGTTGATCAAATTGGATCGTCATCACCTTCTTTGTCGAGCAGATTGACGAATTGTCGCATTGAGTTGTTGCCATCTCAGAAGAGGAGATGGATTTCCCCAGCAGAGTCGCCAATTTGTTTTCCATAAATAAATTCCTTTATTTATTATATATCTGGGAAAATTACAACTGTGGGAATCTGATCTAGAAGACAATCACTTTATCCCTTGGACTATGCGAAGAAGAAAAGCTCTCAAAATTTTGACAGTAGATAACTATGTATCTGTACAATAAATGAGAAAAGAACTCTATTTATAGAGTCAAAAATAACTGTAAGGATAACTGACTTCACAGTCTATACCTAGTTAAAAATCACGCAGGATTTAACATACGCAAGACTGTGAGCAGTTACTGGACATGGCCTGTAACTGTTGGACACATGGCGATCATGCATGAGTCGTGTGCAAGTTACAGGACACGCAGGCGAGAGATCAGTAGCATGACTGCCACGTACTCCAATTTGATAAAATCCATGCAAACTTGTTGAAGACGAAATCCACGCAGACTCGGGGTAGAAAGCTTCAAAATCCACGTAAACTTGGGGCAGGAAGCTTCAGAATCCATGCAGATTTGGTGAAGAAAACTTCAGAATCCATGCAGACTTGAGGAAGAAAACTTCAGAATCTACGCAAACTTGAGATGAAGATCTCACAATACACGCAGACTTGAGATAAGACTGCCAGCTGTCTTGATTCAGCGTGCTTCGACTGACACAAAATCTCTGACAGTGATTGCTTTTGTCAGTCGCATTAAATGACAAGAAGCTCTTTTGGTACGCCAATTTGACGAAGGTTGAGTCTTGCTGAAGAAGATTTCGAAAATCACGCAATAGACGGCTGTGATCTCTCGAATTCTGTGCATATGTGGCATACGAAGAGACATTCTTCGACTGTCGTACTGTTAGTCATAATTACTCTCTGACAAATGATGAGTTGTCTCCTCAGCGTGATTTGTAAATATTGTCCTGATCAACTGAGCGTGACTTTTGACTTGTTCTGATCAACTCAGCGTGACTGTCATTTTTAAAGGCCTACAGCGTGTTCAGCACGAATTATTCCTGAGCATGAAATCTGGAGGGGACATGTTCCTCCTCAGCTTGACCAGATGGTGGCAATACTTTCCAGCAGAAAATATTTCCGTCGACGTGATATAGAGGCAGTAGCTAATATCGAGTTCTTCCAGCACCGGGAGAAACTCCAAGTGTCTCACGAAAGTTTTATCACTCACGTCGCACTTCGGAATGCGCAGCAGCCTTAGAAATTTTCTACTGTATTATAAAAATAGGAAAACATCAATAGAAATTAACAAAAGTATACGTAAAATTTTGTAATAGAAAAAATAAAGTACTGGAATAAGATCAAATAAAATTTTGCACATGCCTTAAACATGCAAAAGGGAAGGCTGCTTCGTCGAGCTTGTACGCGGAGAAGGACTGTAGATATCCCCCACTGCGAGCCACGAGGTTCTGTACGGTCAGACAAATCTCAGCGGTTTGCTGGGTCCTCCGACACCACTGTACCACGTCGACGTTAGACCATTAGTCTTAGGGACCGTTGAGCACCTTCCACCACGAACGGCAAACTGGGGCCACGTTGCACATTACCTCGTCCGTCGGCATCCCCAACAGTACCAGTATCATCGAGAGAAATTCGGTAGGGATGACGGCCCATCCGCTGCAGTTGATCTTGCTCTTGCTCCTCTCCACGCGACTGTTCTTTTTCTTCTCTCCTTTGTTTCTCTCTAGTCGGATGGATTCTATTTTTTGGAAAAGGCTATTTAACCCGCTCGTTTTGGAGGTGTAACTCGCTCGTGGAGGGGTGTGACCGAACAAGAAAAGACTATTTTGAAATAACGATAATGCCACTGTATTAATATTAGCAATTAGTCGATGTGGCTCCCAAAATATTTGGGCGATGCCATCTTCCATTATGTGGCATCTGACATGGCAGATGATATAACAGCTGACATGGCAAATTTTAACCCAAAAAATTAATTACCTAAATTTTTTTAATGTTAATGTTAATGTCAATATTAATATTAATATTAATATTAATGTTAATGCTAATGTTAATATTAATATTAATATTAATGTTAATATTAATTAATGTTAATTTAATATTAACTTATTTATTTACTTTTAATGTTAATTTTAATATTAATTTTATTGTTAAATTTTGCCATGTCAGCTGTCATGTCAGTAACCATGTCATTTGCCACATAATGGAAGATAGTATCACCCAAATTTTTTGGGAGCCAAATAGCATTTTTGTAATATTAGTTTCAATTATATTATAAATTTTAAATTAACAGAAAAGCTACTGTAGATTTAATATTAGTGCTAGTTCCAATAGTATTGTAGATTGTAAATAAAAAGAATGGAATTTTAACTTTAACTACTTTTAAATCTAAGTTCAAATGTTAAATTAAAAACTAATTTAAATTTTAGTATTAATATTAGTTTCAATAATGGAAGTGAGATTTATAGAGCTAGTATTATCAATGTTGATGGTCATGAAGAAAATGGTGTCTAATCTCAATGTGTTTCGTACGTGAGTAACAAATCGGATTTATTGTGAGATTTATAGAGCTAGTATTATCACATTTAATGGAAGTGCAAGTACAAGCACTAAACATAATAGCGGGTTTGCTTGCTATCGTGCACATATACAAACACTAAACATAATATCGGGTCGGCTAGCAATTAAATAGTGTAAGCTCCCGATCCTCGATACTTACGAATGTCGACCGAGATACCATCTTCATCATTATCAAGTTTTGTCATTGTCGCCATATGAGTTCCCATTGACTTGGATGAGTCAACTGTTGGGAACCCTTCGCAAGCATCCAATCTTTGTCTCCAAACAGACTGGAAATGCCATCATCTGCCAGCCTCCCTACCGAAACCAAGTTGTAGCGCAAACTCGGTACATGTCGCAGTGTTTTCATCGCCCAAGTCATATTTTATATAACAAGCTTTGAGATTGTTGTAGTGCCCCGTCCCTACATCGTCTCCCGTTTCCGTCCACGGGGTACGCGAGAAAAGAACAATGTCGCTACCTATTCGGTCGGGACCGATAAGTCAGAATCGGCCGAGTCGATCGAACGGGAACGGTTGAATTAAGATCCATTCCACGTTATGGAATGGCTTCTTTGGAACCAAGTCCCATATTCACTGGGTTGCACCTCAAGGATTGGATCTACGGCTAAGTCAGGAGAGACCTCCCGTTGCTCTGATATTCATGCTGCACTTGATTTGGATTTGGTTTTAGTTTTCGTGAATGCATTTTTCGTGAATGTTTCCAATGGGTTTTCGTGACTTGCGTGTTCGAGCTTCGCATTCATAACGAAATTCTTTGAATTATACATCGTTCTAATCAGTTGCTTATGCGGTTGCAGGTGATCGCATAGGCAACGTCAGTGCAGCCAACCAGTCGCTCGCATGAAACAAGTCTAAGGCGAGTGGCTGACCTCCTTCGCCTCGTCCCCCTACTTAAAAATCAATATGTAAAGTAAATGAATGCTTGTCGTAATAGTGTAGAATCAAAGAAAACTCTGAACTTTTACGACGGTACTAGGTACTGGCCATGTCTCTATGGCCACTATCTTTTGGGGGTCCACTTCCACTCCACCTTTGGTGATGATGTGACCTAAGTACGAGATACGATCAAGCTAAAACTCGCACTTACTGAACTTTGCGGACAACTGGTATTCCCTTAGTATCTAAAGAACTACCCGAAGATGCTGCTAATGCTCTACCTCACTCTTGCTATAGACGAAGATGTCGTTTATGAACACTATCACGAACTGATCCAAATAGGGCATGAAGATAAGATTCATGAGATCCATAAATACGGCTGGTATATTGGTCGCTCCAAATGGCATAACAAGGAACTCCCAATGTCCATACCTCGATCTGAATGCTGTTTTCAGGATGTCTTGCTCTCTGACTCTGATCTGATGGTACCCTGACCGCAAGTCAATATTCAAAAATATAGCCGCTCCCTTGAGCTGATTAAATAAGTCACAACGTACGATAATCAACACATAATCTTGACGTACCATCCTTCTTCTTCACAAGAAGCATCGGTGCTCCCCAAGGTGCTCCCCAAGGCGACCTACTAGCACGAATTGTCACGACTCGCACCCGCTTTTCAGACGCGAGCTCGTGAGCAAGCCAGTTATGTATCGAGCGGACTCCAGCCCGACTCGAGTACGTATAAGCTGTCAAGGTCATGGGTATCATGTCTAATCTAAACTATATCTCAATCCACATGAATCATATAAAATAAGAATGAACAAGTATGGGTCATGGTCTGCAGCCCATTAGCATATTGTTCGATTAGACTCTAAGAATGATATGAGTCTATAAATAAGCAGAGTATATCATGGTACTGAATATAAAGCACGAAAAGATAATAAAGAAATTATCACAAGCAAATACCTGTATCAAACATCACAATCCTCTACTATCCTGCTCTGCTAACTAACTCCATGCAGTCGCTAAACCTGAAGAGATCATCAGGTCCTCAGAGGACTAGCAAGATACATAATATACAAGCCAACATGTAACCGTAAAAAGAAGCAAGAAACAATCAAGGATATCCAACGAGACGAAATGAACCAAGACACAAGATCTAAACACGAGGATCCTAAGACACTGGCATGCCATACTAGAAATGGCTGGCTATAAACTGCAGTCAAGGCAAGTACTCACAGTCTATAATGTCTCAATCACAGTCAAGGCAAGTACTCACAACTAAGACAGTAGCCAATCCTAGTATAAAATCCTATAGACCATAGTCAAGGTAAGTACTCATAATCTATAGAATGTCAAAGTCAAGTCCCACTCAAGTCATGTCAAGTCAAGTCAAGTCAAGTTATAATCAAGTCGAGGAAATCGTGGTGTAGGACTAGACGACTCTATCAAGCAATATGTATGAGACTAACACAGTGTAACAGATAGAAATGTCATAACAGAAGAAAACAAGAATGTTCAAACAACTAGAATCATGTAAAGTGAAACTATAACAGGAAAAGTGCACTAGACATGAAATAAAGCAATCACGAATGTAGGAAAAAGAACAACAGCAAGATGATGAACATGCATATAAATCATACTGTACAAGTTGGCAAGGTATACTTGCCTGGACGGTGCACGCAGAACCAATAATGTATCGCCAATCACAAATCAGAAAGTCCAAGTCATCACAACTGACTCCGAAAGCTGAAATAAACGTTACCAACATTCTCAGAATAGTCAAATTAGCTAGGATTGCCTATCCTTAAGTCAAATTTTGGACACAGGGGCAAAACGGTAATTTTGAGCAAAAATGATGTCCGTCGTTGGACCCGCTTTGCACCGAAAAGCGTGCCAGAGTCAACGGTCTCTAAACTCGTCAAACTATATGTCTACGGATCCAGTTTTCCGATATGAACCCAACCGTACGTCCAGAGTTGGATTCTGGCGGACTATGCGCAAAATCACCCGTTGAGTCGGACCGTGGGGCCTGCAAAATGGCGATTTTGTCCACGGTCTCAGAATTGGACAAAACTTGGCATACAGGACCAGAAAAATGATACGGTCCTGTTAGCGCAAGTTTTGTCTCGATTTGACGAGCGTGCACAAAGTAATTGGAGAATTTGCAAAGTGCACGATACGGTGAATTTTGACGGATACGCATCAAATTTGTCGCGCACACGCGACCAATTTAAATTCCGTCAAAGCCCACACGACCGCGAAGCCGTTACGCAGCTTTCGATGCTTTCGGTTCGCGACCACGTCGTCCGGATTGGCGGGACGCACGTCGTGTGGATGAATTTTTTATGTTTTGAAAACAGATTTTTGTTGAATTTTAGAAACGAATATCTTCTCATCTACTTACTGAAATCCGAATCTACGAGAAGGGTTATGATGCCCTACATGTTGTCTAAAAGTGTCTTCGATTGGTTTTTCGAAATCGTGCATGGTTAGGGACAAAACTGGCCGCAAAGTAGAGTATTTGGACTGGTACATGTCCTATTTTTGGACTGTTTTTCCTTCGACTTCGTGTCGAATTCTCGACCTATCATTGGCAGTTACTTACGAACTAAATGTATAAGTTTGAAGAGGGTTAGATTGGGTTGATACCGGCGCGATCGTTTCGAGAAACGATGAACTGTGGAGGAAGAACCGCCACGGCGAAGTGGGGTCGCTGCACGTTGCTACTGCTGTCCCCCGCTGCACAGCTCCGCGCGCACGCGCGCGCGCCGGCCGGCTGTGGCCTGCGGCGGTGGAGCGCGTGGTCGAGGCCGCCCACGGCGCGCAGGGTGGTGGCATGAAGGGAGTTAGGGTTTCAAGAGATTTCTCCGACGAATCATATATGGTTTTATAGGTGTATCCGTGTGTTAACTCGAGCGGATGTGTAATGTTTAAAGCTCGGTCTGCTGTCAGCTGAAGGGGATTCCTTTGGATTCCTGTTCCCTTATTTATTACTTATCTACAAATAACATCCTCATATATAATATATATATATATATATATATATATATATATATATATTTAACCTATCAATATTAACATACAAAGTTATCTATATCCATTTCTATTTTCTATTTCATTCCTATTAACAATTAATAGTAAACTAAAGTGTGTATATATATATATATATATATTTATATATACCAATATATGTTCACATGTATACATATATATATTCATACATATAAATATAAATATATACAAATAATTATACATATACAATATATAAATATATTCACACACAATAACCAATTAATATCCATATATACGCATATATATCTATATACACACATTTTACTTTTATATTTATCTATCTATCTATATATATATATATATATATATATATATATATATATATATATATATATATATATATATATATATATACCCATATATATAATTTATTTGTATATCCACATAAATATGTATATACTTACATAATACTATATATACACATACATCATTTTATAATTAATACCGGGAGCATATATATTTACCCTTATTCAATATGCATCCATATTCCTATATATTTATATATATACCAATATAATATTTATTTATATATTAATACACATACTCATATTTAATATTTATCTATCTATTTACTCATATACATAAATATACCCATGGAAATCTAAATAAAGCCCCAATATTTCTATTCCTAGTGTCGGGCCTATTTTATACAAATATCGTTGAATATCAAATAATAATGATATTTATAATATCATAAATATGAATACTAGAAAATATTCATTAAATAATTAAAACGGAAGCCCACACACTCATACCAAAATACGCCAACACGAATGTCATTGAACGTACCGTGTGACTACATGGGCTTGGGCTCAGTTCGGGTCCAATTTGACTAGTTTGGTACGACCGGGTCATCTAGACGTCAAATAATATTAGTAATGAATAATTAAACTATTTATAAAGGTCATGTCACAACTTGGCCTGGTTTTCCTAGTTAGGACATCACTATGGCTCGGCCTTCCTTAGCATGACTAATACACGAGTCAAGGCACGCCACTGTACTATTCGTGCCATGATTCCTAGTCACCTTGTACTTCAAAACCCAACCATGGCTAACGTCATCTACCGTAATAATTAACTAAATGATTATTTATAAAAACAATCTAAAAATCACCCTTCAAATCAATTAAATATAATAAATAAAAAAATAATTTCAGAAATTTTGGGAAGGGAGGCTACACGAATGAATCCCTTGGTTCTGAGTTCTTCAATCATCTTGTATAAGATTTCCAACTTTGAAGGTGCCATCCTGTAGACTCTCTCCGATACTGCTGCCATCCCTGGAATCAAGTCGATGGTGAAAACTCTGCCTCACCGAAAAATGAAAACTCTGCCTCACCGGGAATACCAAAAATAATCCTGCCAATATGGTAGTCTATTATTGTGTATTTCTCCTTCAACCAATCCAATCCTACGACACGGGACCGATTCGGCCTGCCGCAAAAGGGTCGTCGTCTAACCCAGCTATAGTTCGTGATGGCTTGACATTGCCAGTGGCCTTCACACCCTTTCACTACTTAACAAATACATGTGACACGGGACGGTTCTTGCTATAACTTAGATAGCCCAACAAAACACTTTTCTAACATGTTCGTGCAACGACATGACAAGCAAGGGCTACGTCAAGCCCTGTATCGAGGGAACGTGCTGTGCACGCGTTTGACTTGAACAATCAAGTTCTTTGGGTGCATAAACTTAAGCAAGAAGTAGTGAAATACGGCTTAAACTACGAGACAAGCGAATGTTAATATTAATTGTAGTTCCAATTACATTTTAAATAAAAAAGAATGCAATTTTAACTTTTAACTAGTTTGAAGTAAATGTTAAATCAAAAACTATTTTAAATTTTAGTATTAATATTAGTTTCAATAATATTATAAATTTTAAATTAACAGGAATGCCACGGTATTAGAAACCTAGCTGATGTCACGTTGCTCGGGCTCGGTTAGTGTTCGTCTAAACTCGTACGTGCGAACTAGTTATTAGTAATGAAAATCAAAAATTAAATTTTAAGTTTAAAATCTAGTCGAGCTCGATCCTTTCTCTTTATCCCATCTCCCACACACACTCTCTCTCTCTCTCTCTTTCGGGTTCTCTCTCACAGGTTGTGTTCACTAATACCATATCATTAGAAATAATTATACAACAGATCTCGTAGCATTAAATGTTGCTGCATGCGTTATCCTACACAATTTAATAATAAACACTGATACCATTTCATTAGAAGAGTAAAAGTTGTCTTGGAAGTTGTAAAAATTACTTTGTATTATCTTCTCAATACTTTTTTGCTTTGGAGATGACTTTTTAAACTTATTGTAATTTGTGAATATAATCTTGCTGCCTATACAAGATATTGTCTTGTGCCTCATGCCACATAGGATACACAACACATAACAAGACAATAGGGTTGCGTAGCCTTAAATGCTGCTGCATGCGTTATCCTACAGAAGAGGGCCACGTGGAGAATGCTGCTGCATGCTTCCTCATGCGTTATTAGCTACACAATTTAATAATACATGTACCCAGAAGACGAGAAAGTTGTGTTGTTGGAAGTTGTTTCCTTAAAATTATGCTTGCTTGTAGAATCACTCAAGATTTTCATGAGCCATCAAAAGAGGGCCACGTGGCGGAGGTACAAGGAAGACGAAAAGGTTGTGTTGTTGCCTTGCTGGAAGTTGTTTCTGTCTGAATAATGCTATTTGTACCTCCAAATTATACTTTCGAACTGTCCCTCCTTACGTGGCAGCTGACGTGATATGTTGATCTGGCAGGTGACGTGGCAAAAATTTTTTAAAATAAAAATAAAAATAAAAATTAACATTAAAATTAACATTAAAATTAATATTAACATTAACATTAACATTAACATTAATATTAATATTAACATTAACATTAACATTAAAATTAATATTATCGTTAACATTAACAATAATAGTAATATTAATATTAACATTAACATTAATATTAACATAAATTAATATTAATATTAACATAAATTAATATTAACATTAGATTAACATTGATATTAACGTTAAATTATTATGGAGAAATTTGGATAGTTAACTTTTTGGATTAAAATTTGCCATGTCATCAGTCATGTCAGATGACACACAATATTATTTAACATGCCACATCAGATGGGAGGGCTATATATTAGAGGGATAATTTGGAGATACGAATAGCATTACTCTTTCTTCTTGTATTGTTTCTTGTCCTTTGTTTCTTTTGCTGGTTTCTAACACACTCTATTTTCTTCAATGGCGACGTCACATGGAGAAACTGATCATCGTGTAGAAGATTTAGTCGATGAAGAAAGCTTCCTTACAAGAGGAGTGTCAGATGATTTGGATGATGAGCAAAGTTTGGAAGCTGTTAACTTAGGAGACAGTAAAGAACAAGATGAAGAAAACAACGGAAGAATACATCATAATGATGACGATGACATCAATGCAAACAAGAAATGTTATTTCGCATCACCCTTTCTAATGGATTTAAGAAATTTATTATATTTTTACATTTATTTCTCATATTATTTTATTTTATTCTGTTCTTAGGGACGACGGTGAATCTCCTTTGGATTTCGATGCAGCGACGATGAAAAAAATATTGCAGTCTGCCAACATTAACAAAGATCCAAAACAACTCTTAGAAGAAAATATTGTTGGCCTATAGTTCAACTCTATTGAAGAAGCAGAGACATTCTGTCAGATATATTCAAAAGCATATGGTTTCAGTATTAGAAAGAACGAAGTAAAGAAAAATAAATCTGGGATGGTGATGGTCCGTAGTTGGTGTTGTTCGAATGCAGGATTCAGACACAAAAAATACAAGGAAGCTCCTAACAGGGTTCGTGAGCCAATAAGTGAAAGCAGAAGTGGTTGTAAAGCAATTTTTCGTATTGGGTACACCAATTCTACAAAGATGTGGGTCGTCAAAAAATTTTATGTACTTCACAACCATAGCCTGGCGAATGATTATGAAACAATTTTTTTGAGATCCTACCGTAAGATATCACCCGCAGAGTTGGAAGAAGTTAAGCTTATGAAGCAATCAGGGATGGAGACTGGAGCAATATGGAATTTAATTGTCCACAAGAAAGGTGGCTGGGATAAGGTTGGATGGACGAAAAAGGATTTATACAACGCTCTAGCTCAGGATAGTAGAGCACTAGACGATGTTGATGCTACGACAACACTTACATTTCTTCAATCTAAGGAGGGCATTGACCCAGATTTCTTCTACGCGTACAAGGTAGACGAAGATTCCAGATTGACCTATCTCTTTTGGGCTGACGGTGCATGTCGATTCGATTACGAATTATTTGGAGATTCACTAGCATTTGATTCTACATATAAAATAAATAGAAATCAAATATCGTTGGTGGTTCTAGTGGGTACAAATAATCATGCAATGACTTGTGTGTTTGGGTTTGCAATGATCCATACTGAGACTGCAGAGACATATTCTTGGGTTTTAGAAAAATTCCAAGAGTGTATGAATAGAAAATTACCAGTGACAGTTCTCACGGATGGTTTTAGATCCATAAATAAATCAATTGAGGATTTAATGCCCAGCGTAGTTCATCGAACGTGCTCATGGCATATCACAAACAATGCAGCCAAACATGTACACCGAGAGGGTTTTCACAATAAATTGAGTCTTCTAATTAAAAGGTACATCGCACACTTGCTACTTTACTTTGAAGTATGTTGTTGTTATAATATTACAACTTTAGTTACTGTCCATGTTTTCTAAACAGGTACTATTCAGTCGAAGAATTTGAAAACCGTTGGCAGCAGATGCTAACGGATTATAATGTAGAGAACAATGAGTGGACCACTGCATTGTACAGAATGAGACAGCGATGGGCGGACACATTCCTACGTGGAAATTATTTTGGCGGTTCTACTGCAACAAATATATGTGA
The DNA here is from genome assembly GCA_029216955.1 of Iris pallida. Lineage (NCBI taxonomy): Eukaryota > Viridiplantae > Streptophyta > Magnoliopsida > Asparagales > Iridaceae > Iris > Iris pallida. The sequence continues at coordinate 9,254,873 of JANAVB010034616.1, read as the reverse complement.
ATTTATGAACGCATTTCTGAAAAAAAATTGAATAAGAAGTTGCCACTATGGAAGGCCCTTCAAAATTGTGACTACGGTTTGGCGGCCTTGCGTTACGGCCAGATGAGTAAGCATGTCCCTGATAAACTCTCAACACCAGTTGTGAACCAAACTAGCATGGCCATAATAGAAGATAAATTTGTCGTAATTTACACTAAAACGGTGTTTATAGAGGTAATGAAGGAAATCACACGTTCTGATGCATATACTGTTCTCCATCATCACATCATAAGAGAGGCAGAAGTTTGCACTATCCAAAATTATATGTCGCCAAACAGTGTCAACCGGAAGGTTATATTTGATCGGGCTGACAACATCATAAAATGTGAATGCTTGTGGAAGGAGAACAAAGGGATTCCTTGTAGGCATATTTTTCAGCAATGAAGAGATTGCAAATTAGAGATATTCCAAAGAACTTGATAAAATCTCGTTGGCCCAAGGATTGCAAAGAGAGTTATCTCTCCGAACCTGGCGCAGAAAGAAGATTCATCCACCCAGACAGTATTGAGAGCAGAAGGTATGGTGGTATTAATGAACAAGTTAATCTGTTTACATATTATTGTAAAAAATTAAGCAAAATTCAAGAGAGGGGAACGGAGTTAATGTCGTCTGTTCTGATAGAGTTGAAAAAAATGGTAACCGATATTGGTGAAGAAGAACAAATGGTAGCTGATGCAGTTCATGGAGTGCATAAACCTTTAAAAGAGCCAAATCTGGTAGCAACAGAAGGAAGGCCTTCTCAAGGGAAATCAAGCCTGTCTACAGTAAGTCAGACTATACCGAAGCCTAGAACTTGTAGAGTGTAAAAAATCGGGTGACGATTTTCGTAATTGTAAAGTACGAAAGCGAAATAGTGACAAAGAGCAAATGGAATCAAATGAAACATCGTTGACTTAAGACAATGTCTTTTCTATGTGGTAAGATGCCATCACACAAGACAATTTGATAAAAAAAAATAGGCTTAATTGCAACTTGATACCCTCAACTATACCAATTTTTCAACTTGATATCCTAAACTTTTTTTTGTAACAACTTGATACCTTGAAAAAAAATTGGACCAAAATACCCTTCTCATGTAGGGATTGTTGCTCATGTGGCAGGAGTTCTGGTGCCCCTTCTCATGGAAGCAGTTGGACCTTTGAATGGCGAGCATGCTGATGGAAGCAGCTATGGTATAGCCAATGGCCACTCCGAAAAGGTTCAGGTACTGGATGAAACCACAAATCTTGAACCCACCTGTTTGTGGAAATTGAAGCAAATGTTTAGTTACTCAAACCCACCCCTCTTGTTTGCAACCTTTGCTGATATGGGTTTCTCCAGATACTTACCGAGGTTCGAGCACACGGCGTCCATATAGGTGTAGTCGCACTTTTCGGTGATCGGGTCGGCCGACTGATAACAGACGGCTATGAGCGAAAAGATGTAGTAGATGACAAACGCGAAGAGGATCATGACAGCGGGACCTGCGACCCACCCGAGCTGCCCGATAGCCCAAGCTAGCGACATGACGTCGGAGCCGATAACCATGGTGATGATGTGCAGCCGGGGTGGGGGGAGTGGGAGCGGAGGGGGGAGGGACAACTGAGAGAGGAGGGGAGAGGGAGAGAGTTGGAAAGACGGGAGTAATATTATCTTTTTTAAAATTTTGGGTATCAACTTGAAAATATTAAATAGTTGATGGTATCAAGTTGTTGAGTAAAAAAGTTTAGGGTATCAAGTTGAAAAACTCGAATAGTTGAGGGTATCAAGTTGCAATTAAGCCAAAAAAATATGTTCTGCAATGCAAAAGTTTCAGAAGACAATTAGATAAAAACTTTTTATTCAACTTCCAAGACAACTTTCACTTCTTCTTTTTTATATGTATAAAAGTCATTTTGAAGGGGCAGATGCTCACAATAGGATTGGAGAATAGCATTCTCAATCGTTTCAAATTAAACGGAGAATAGCATTCTTAATCATTTTAATACTGGGAACGACATTCTCTGTGTAATTCAAAACGGAGAATAGCATTCTCCGTTTCGAATGACACGGAGAATATCATTCTCCGTTTAAATTAAAATGGAGAATGAACATTCTAATATATTTTTAACACTAGAAATGTTATTCTTTGTTTCAAGTTAGACGGAGAATGCCATTCTCCGGCGAATAGAATCCTCAATCGTTTTAACATTGGGAATGCTATTCTCCGTGTAATTGGAAACGGAGAATGTTATTCTCCGTTTAATAAAACGCGGAGAATAGCATTTTCTTTCGTTTTAACTCTTTTAATGCCATACTCCGTTTAATTGGCACAAAAAATATGGTGGAAACATGTTTAATTAACAAAATTTGACAACATATTTAAGAATGTGAAGTTTCTAATCTCAATATTTCCATTTTTCGAATATTTGATTAATTTATTGAACGTATTTTTTTTGCAATGAGCCATTCTATACTCGTAAAATTGAGAAGGAACAGATTCATTGGTATTAATTTTTGAATATTTGATTAATATTTGAGTAAAATTGAAACCCTCAAAGTTGGCAGAATTCGAAGGGGCAGATTCATTGGTATTAATGGCATATAAATGGCAGTAGTTGGGAGAGTTTATTCTCATCTTACTTAGCTTTATTTGAGAAGGGGCAGATGCATTGGTATTAATGCAAATTAATTTAATTGAATTCGAAGTCACTGCCACTTGGCGCATGAGTTCGAGTTGTTCCTTGCCTATAATTGGCAGTAGTGTAGGGAGAGTTTGTTCTCTTCTCACTTAGCTTTTTTGTGGAGATGGACTCTACTGATCCCCCTCCTTGGCAAGACGCTTTTCTCTTGGTTGTCGATCTCCTCGTTCGAAGAAGCTTTGGTGGTGAAGTCCTTCAGAAGACTGAGATGTGTCACGCTCCGATTCATAGAGTCATTTATTCACATATTTTATCACTTGGAATCGATCGTCCTCGCTTGGGCGTGATGCCGTACAAGTCTGGTATTGCAATTGTACAAGGAAAAGATGGTACCTAATCGATAATCTTCAAATAGGGACACATCGCAACGACAGAAGCAAACAAATTGAAGTTAATAAGGATAATCTCTCTCATTGAATAGAAATACATCACTTCTTTATAGTAGCAGAGACAAAAGAATAACTTGAAGTCACACAGAGATATATAGGACTATATTCTCTTTATGGTAATTAAAGAAGAGTACAAGACTTGTATTGAAGTAAAATGTTTACAGCACATCTCACTTTACATTGAAAATAAATTGAACAATGTTATACAGCTTACATTTGATACTTGGATACATTGGATTACAACTTGATATACCGACTTGGCTTACAATCTCACTGGTACAACTGATTATAATGTTCCATACATTATGCCCTTTATAAACAGAAGACATCATCTTGAACAAGGAGAGCTTCTGTATGCCCAAAAAAGCTTCGAAGCCGCGGGACCAATCAAGCCAATGTTCGTGTGTAGAATATTCCAAGCACGAGCACCTGCCCACAAAACGTGGGTCAGCACATCATCTATGTACTGGCGAGCGGAATCCAACCCACTCGCCTAAACCAACACTAACTGGTCAATTTTAGCAAGCATTTAATAGAGTAATCTTTCTACTTGGAGCCTAGCATCAGTTTACAGTTCATGGGCAATAATCATTTTGAAGCATGTAAACATATTCTTAGCAATATTCATATGGACATATCATTATAGCATTCTTGGTATTATCATGCAAGGCGTCATTGAGGCGTCGTTAACATTAACATTTTAAACATGTTATGACAATTCTCACTTCAAGCATCACTAAGCATGGATGTTATTTTTGAGCACTATTTATAGTAAGGCATCTTTCTAGCATACTGAATGGAACATGTTAAGCAGACAAGTTAAACCAACTTATACAATATCATAATTATGTGATTTCTTACCGATAGCTGACTTCTCGTACCTGCATCAAATACAAGTTATCTGATATACTTACTTTGCCTGTACAAAACATTCATTAGCATGCATCCCGACTACATGGTCACTGGTGTTGTTAAACCATATAGACTCTTTTCATTTCATTTTATTTCAAGATAATGCGGTCAGCAAAGTAGGTGGCGAGCCTCTATGCCCCTCCGCCTTATCCGTGCTCCTATAGCACTCATCATTATTTCCTCCTAGGCCGAATCGGTCCCCAGGGCCCTAGGAACCGTTCGAGAAAATTATTACTCAAACCTTGTATACAATTTGTCCATGACCATGCTAATGCGTGTCCGACTCGATTGTGAACAAAATTGCATGGTAAAATATATTAAGTAAAGTAAAGGCCACAGTGCATTATTAGTCATATTCAATGACTTATTCATTTCATCATTACCATCATTTTATTTGGTGATCTCAACGATCCCAGCTTTATCATTTCTTATTCATTGCTTCATTACAACATATCTCATATCATTCCTTTCTTAAGAGGAATGTAACATTCATTCATTATATAAGGACATTTATTTATTCATTCATTTCTTATAACGGACAGGCAACATTTCATATTCTTGCAACAGATATACAGAGAGTACATGGCTCTAGTGTTTCATTCAGTTCATTGGTTCGATAGCATAGCCAGTTCATTTCTTATTCTATCATTCATAAGGCATCTCATTGTTCAAGTGTCTACTTGTTCCAGCAGTATTAAGCATAAGGGGCAATGTTATCAATTCATTCTCAGGCCTCAAATCACATTAGCAGTTCAATGTGTTGTACATTTCAATAATTCTCAACATAGGCATCTCTTTTATCCAGCAACTAAAACATGGAACATATAGGGACAATTCATAGCATTTCAATACTTTATTTATTAAGCATGAAGGAGTAAGGAGGAGGAAGGACAGTTCCACTCACTTACAATAAAGGGTCTTCCTGTTCCGATCACACAAAATTCAACTATGCGTAGTTCCACCAGCGAGCCACGTTCAAATACCCATTCCATCTAGCCAGCTAAGAGAGACTGCATCAGTCTCAATTCTCTCGATTCCCAACATAAGTCACGGTCCAATATTCTGATCCCATCCAATAAGCCAACCAAATGTCTCGTACGGAGCGGGGCATTACAAGATGTGCCTAGTGGACTGTCTATGTTCGTGCACTTCATGGACTGTGTGCCATGGTGTTGGTTTCTGAAAGAGCCACAGGGTTTGGGTTGATTGCCAACCCACACTCTGTCGAAGCGTCCGCACGTTGATTCGCTCGGACTATGCACGGTATTCCTTTACCTCAAGGAGTTCCTTTGCTCAAGGTGTTCTATTTCTCCGATAATGTACGACGAAGTGATTTGCCTCAAGTAATTTCTTTGCCTCAGGGAGTTCCATTGCTCTTACGATGCACGATGAAGTGAATTCCTTTGCAAGGTCCTTTGCCTCAAGGAATTCCTTTGCAAGGTCCTTTGCTCTCAAGGAATTCCTTGGCACTCAAGGAGTTCCTTTGACTCCTTGATTGCATTCCAGTTTTTGTAATGCTGGAAGAGCCACATGAACTCCTTTGCCTCAGTGAGTTCCTTTGCTCTGACGATACATGATGAAGTAATTTGCCTCAAGGAGTCATCCAACGGTTCCTATGCTCTAACAATGCACGATGAAGTGATTTGCCTCAAGGAATTCCTTTGCATCAAGGAGTACCTTTGCTCTGACGATGCACGATGAAGTGATTTGCTCTGACGATGCCCGCACGTAGCTTACATTCAACTTTTTCTTGTTAGTAGGATTTTATGTAGTAGTTCAGACTTTCATATGTAAATAAAAGTCAAAGTTTTCGTGGTTTTCACAATGTAAATGTAACTCAAAAATAATTTTATTATAAAAGACGGAGCAGAGCAGACATTATAAAAGACAGAAGTTCCTTGCCCAATTACATAATTACTTTATTATTTTACAATATCATTGCTAGGTTGGTGGTGTTACATGTTCTCTTGAAAGTAAATTCTTAGCCCATACCAACCTCATCATTGTAGTCTTCTTAGCCCATAAAAACCTCGTCATATTCTCATCAAGCTCATCTTCATTCTTTGTTTCAAACTAAACGGAGAATAACATTCTCCGTTTCAAAAGACACGGAGAATGTCATTCTCCGTTTAAATAAAAATAGAGAATGAATACTTTAATGTGTTCTACCACTGGGAATGTTATTCTTCGTTTCAAGTTAGACGGAGAATGTTATTCTCCGTTCCGAAATAAACGATGAATAGAATCCTCAAACGTTTTAATTTAAACGTGAAAGTTATTCTCCGTTTCAAATAAACGAAGAATGCCATTCTCCGTTCCAAATAAAACAGAGAATATAATTCGAAGTGGCAGATTCATTGGTATTAATGACATATAAATGGCAGAATTCATTGGTATTAATGGCATATAAATGGCAGTTTCTTTGGTATTAATGGCATATTAATGGCATATAAATGCCATTCTCTGTTCCAATTGGGCGTATCAGTACACGGAGAATAGTATTCACTTGGCAGAATTCGAAGGGACAGATTCATTGGTATTAATGGAATATAAATAGCAGTAGTTAGGAGAGTTCGTTCTAGTCTTACTTAGCTTTACTTGAGAAGGGGCAGATGCATTGGTATTAACGCAAATTAATTGAATAGAATTCAAAGTGACTGCCGCTTGGCGCATGAGTTCTAGTTGTTCTTAGCCTATAAATGGTAGTAGTTGGGAGAGTTTATTCTAGTCTTACTTAGCTTTCCTTGAGAAGCGACAGATGCATTGGTATTGATGCAAATTAATTGAATTGAATTCGAAGTGACTGCCACTTGGCGCATGAGTCCGAGTTGTTCCTTGCTTATAAATGGCAGTAGTGTAGGAAGAGTTTGTTCACGTCTCACTTAGCTTTTCTTGTGGAAATGGACTCTACCGATCCCCCGCCTTGTAAGACGCTTTCCTCTTGGTTGTCGATTTCCTCGTTCGAAGAAGCTTTGGTGGTGAAGTCCTTCAGAAGAATGAGATGTGCCTAGTGGACTGTCCGTGTTCGTGCACTTCATCGAATGTGTGCCATGTTGGTTTCTGGAAGAGCCCCAAGGTTTGGATTGATTGCCAACCCACACTCTGTCGAAGTTCCCGCACGTTGATTCACTCGGACTATGCACGGTGTTCCTTTGCCTCAAGGAGTTCCTCTCTCAAGATCCTTCTTGGGACGTTGACGATGAAGTGATTTGCTCTGACGATGCATGGAGTTCCGTATTCGTGCACTTCATCAGAAGACTGAGATGTGTCGAGTTTTCGTGTTCGTACACTTCATCCACTGTGTGCCATGATATTGGTTACTGGGTCCGTGATCGCCGCGGCCCAGTTTTTGTTATGCTGGAAGAGTCACAGAAACTCCGGCGATGCACGATGAAGTAATTTGACTCAAGGAGTCATCCAACGGTTCCTATGCTCTGACGATGCACGATGAAGTAATTTGTCTCACTTTATCGTGCATCGTCAGAGCATAGGAACCGTTGGATGACTCCTTGAGGCAAATTACTTCATCGTGCATCGTCAGAGCAAGAGCAAGAGGAATTCCTTGAGGCACAGGAACAGAAGCAAAGGAATTCCTTGGCACTCAAAGAGAGAAGACTGAGGTGTGTCGAGTTTTCGTATTTGTGCACTTCATCCACTGTGTGCCATGATGTTGGTTACTGGGTCCGAGATCGGCGCGACCCAGTTTTTGTTATGCTGGAAGAGTCACAGGAACTCCGACGATGCACGATGAAGTGATTTGCCTCAAGGAGTCATCCAATGGTTCCTATGCTCTGACGATGCACGATGAAGTAATTTGCCTCACTTCATCGTGTATCGTCAGAGCATAGGAACCGTTGGATGACTTCTTGAGGCAAATCACTTCATCGTGCATTGTCAGAGCAAGAGCAAGAAGAATTCCTTGAGGCACAGGAACAGAAGCAAAGGAATTCCTTGGCACTCAAGGAGTTCTTTTGACTCCTTGATTGCATTCCAGTTTTTGTAATGTTGGAAGAGCCACAGGAACTCCTCTACCTCAGTGAGTTCCTTTGCTCTGACGATGCACGATGAAGTGATTTGCCTCAAGGAGTCATCTAACGGTTCCAATGCTCTGACGATGCACGATGAAGTGATTTGCCTCAAGGAGTCATCCAACGTCTCAAGTAGTACCTTTGCTCTGATGATGCACGATGAAGTGATTTGCTCTGACGATGCCCGTACGCAGCTCAGATTCAACTTTTTTCTTGTTAGTAGGATTTTATGTAGTAGTTCAGACTTTCATATGTAAATAAAAGTCAAACTTTTCATAGTTTTTACAATGTAAATCTAATTCAAAAATAATTTTATTATAAAAGACAGAGCTTATAAAAGATAGAAGTTCCTTGCCCAATTATATAATTACATTATTGTTTTACAATTTCATTGCTTGCTTCGTGTTTGTAGAAGCATGGAAAATATCAGAATGATGATCTATACGGCTCAGAGCAGGAGAACCCCATGCGGCTCATACAGGAGCAGTCCCATGCGGTTCAGAGAGACTCTTAGTCTCATGCGGCTCGGACAGGAGAGTCCATACGGCTTGCATAGGGACAGTCCTGCGGTTCAAAGAGTCCACCAGCCGCATGTGGTTTAAAAGTACATGCGGCTCACGGAGATATGCGGCTCAATGCCACGTGTACCCACGAAGACCCCTTCACACAGCTGGCCATCGAGCAGTCTGCCTATTTAATGCTCTGTCTTGATTTGACAGCTGACGGCTCTGACATAAAGTATCATAATGGCCCTGCCATAATGACAGACTCTTAGGAAATAGGAGAAAATCTCTGACGCGATTCGAGATTGACACGTGGCTACTCCCATGCGGCTCCAGTGAAGAACAGCTTCATGCGGCTGGCAAGGATCGTCTTCCTGCGGCTCACCAAAAAGCCATCCCATGCGGCTCGCAGTTACTACCCTTATGCGGTTCACCAAGGAACCATCTCATGTGGCTCGCAAATACTATACCTATGCGGTTAGCCGAGACGCTGTCTCATGCGGTTCATGGATGGCATGCGGCTTTGGCAGAGTCCATCATCAAGACACGTGGCAGAGATTCGATGACAGCTGGCAGCAAAGATGATTATGAGATGCAAAGATTTACCAGATCCCAATGACCATATCCTCATAATTAATGGGATCAAGTCGTATCATTCATAATCAAACCAATGGGACATGTGGTGGGAGATCCAAGCTACACAATCAATCATGAAGATTTAAAGCAATCAGCATTAATTATTCGAAAGATTTAGTGCTACCCCCATTTATGGCCCAGATCCTTCACGCCTAAAATGAATGGTCTAGATTGATTAAGCATCAGGCCGCCGCCACTTTGAGAATGGGTAATCAGCCAAACCCTAATGATACCTCCCCACTATTATAAATAGCAGGGTACCATTCCCTTGCAAGAGATACACGGTTAGAGAGGAGATATACAGAGAGAGACCCCCCCAATAATCAGAAAGAAAATACACAGAGAGAGAGAAAAGCCAGAAGAGCAACAGAGGAGCGAGAGGAGCATTTCTTCATCAACGCCAACCATCTCTTCACCGGAGCCAAGGCTGTATACCGATCGTCCAAGGAGTAAGGCAGGGCTGCCGTGGCCTTCCCGAGCCTCTATCGTCACCCCCCAGAATCTAAAATAAACAATTGTACTTAGACTGCTGTACCTAGGTTTTCGTCCCTAGGCTTTCTTTGTACAAGCGAGTTTGTATTGTGAGTCTAAAGTTCAGTCCTCCCATAAAACTGTTCTGTACATTTACAATCAATGGCAAACACGATGGCGACTCTGCTGGGGACAAACTTCTCCACGGCTGAGGAGTTGGTGACGCAGTTGGATGCAGCCAAACTTGGCTCCACGCAACAAAAGATGGTCGTCCGCTTCGACCAACAAGCGTTTGAAGAGATGCTCTCCGAAGGAAGCGCTGGCCCGGTCCAGAAGCGCACCCGTACGACAAAGGTTCGCAGAGAGTGGAGGCCAAAATCATTTGCTCCTCCCCAAGCCCCCGACGGGATACCCTCTGTTGCTCAAGACGGCGAGAAGGACTCTTCTGCGGCTCCACTTCAGACCGTAGACAACTATGCTGTCCCCAAATCCGGCAGAAGAAAACACTATGATGCTGGACTTGCAGGGGCAAAGAGGAACTCTACGCGAACTGAGCCGCATAGGGGTGCTAGCCACGTGGAAAAAGCTCATGCGGCCACATCCACTAGCCGCATGGAAAAAGCTTATGCGGCCACATCCGCTAGCCGCATGAAAAAAAATCATGCGGTCACATCTGTCAGCTGCATGGTTTATGCAGCTACAGTCGCCAATCACATGGATGAAACACATGAGGCTATAGGAGTCAATCGCTTGCAGAAAACCCATGCGGCCACAATCGCCAACCGCATACGGCCAGCCTGCACGATCGTGACTCCTAGTCGCTCAAAAACAACTCATCCAACAGCAGAAGACAACCGCATACAGACAGCCTGCACGGTACCCAACTCTAGCTGCATAGCGTCCATTCTACGCTTCTCTCGATCAGTCTTCGACCGTCTCTCATACGGTCCTGACCCTGATAGTTCTCTGGATGATAAGCCAGACTCTGTGGCATTCAACTTGGACTCCTCCTATTACGCACCCGCAAGTGCTAAAAGGAGGAAGTCTAGGGCAGCGCGGGCTCATCAAGCCCAGTCAGCTGTCCCAACCTCTGACTATCGGGGCGTCCCTTTGACTATTACACGGGCCTCGGATGGAAAGTTGTATACCACCGCTCGAGTCCAGCCCCCGGCGACAAACGGACAGAGTGGTTCTTCCGACTTACGGGAGGCGATCCTCTATAAACGCAAGAAAAGAGAAGGAGTGTCGGCATGCAAAAAGCCCCCGCTTGGACATTGCTGCACCCAAATCATCGTCAACTGCTGTTGCAACAACGCAAGGATGACGGAAGATCGGCCATCCGTCTTTCAAAGACTACAGCATCCGAGCTCAGAAGATGAGGCACCTCCGGTAGTCTCCTGTAATTCCGCTCAGAAGGTCCCCGTCGAAAGGAGGAGGAAAAAGACAAGCATCTCCAGTCCCAAGATATCAACCACTACAGCTAAGAAACTATCGTCTAAACGATTATCCTCTACCGGTGTATTCCAACACACCCGTTCAAAGATGAAATTTTCCGCGATAGGAAATTCATCATCCACATCGCTGGGGGTTGAGGGAACTGGGGGTAGCACTCCTCCGAACATCCACAACAATCCAATGTTTCAAGGAGCCGAGCCCGCACAAACAACTCTTTCATCAGGAGCAACAAACGCTGATGTCCCCGAGGACATCCGTAACTCTTAAGACGAAGCAAGCTCTGAAGCTGGAAGTACTGCTCCCTCCGAGTCCGAACCAGAAGACAATATTCCCACATATCCCGACGACTTCTCGGTACACGGGTACGACTCGGAGGGCACATCCTCCACCGTTCCTACCATCACTCCTCACATAAGGACGGTGTTCATGACGGACAGCAATCAAGGTGGTTCCAGTGATCGCCAGCGCATTGACAGTCTCGAAGCCATATTACTTGCTTTGGTCAAGTCTGTAGACGAGATTAAAGCGGCCCTGTCCACTCTACAAGGAGGAGCGCCTGGTCAAACAAGCACGGGCTCCGCGGTCAATATAGATTTGAACTCAGCGGCACCAAACCCGGGCAATAATCCTCCCGAAATAACAGCCCCTACCGCGACAGATGAGACCCGAGAAGTAAGAAGAGAGGTCCAGGAGCTCCGAGCCATGTTTCATGCCCGAAAAAATGCTCAAGATCTCAGAATACGGCAACCATACCCTGCTGAATAGAGGGATGTTCCATTCCCACCAAGATATAAGCCGTTCAATATCAACCCGTATGATGGCAAAACCTCAGCAAGTCGGTACATTACTTACTTTGAGGTCACCACCGACCATCTGCCCCATGATGATACGATCCTCACACGGTTATTCATCGGGGCATTGGAAGGAGTCGCCTTCGATTGGTACCGCAATCTACCGGACAACTGCATCCACTCCTTCGCCGGCTTCAAGCGTCTGTTCTTGGAACGATTCTACGAAGTAGGACAGGACGTCACTATGTCCACTCTCATGGACGTCGTCCAAGGGGAGAAGGAGTTGACAAGGAACTACATCGAACGGTTCTGCCAGACCGCCATGAAGCTGTCTTCCGGAAATCCAGATTCCTCTTTGATTGAAATTTTCCAAAAGAGACTGCTTCCAACCATCAGTCTCTGGATGGGCGAAAGTCAATTCAAAGATTAGAAGGCATTCATCATCAGCGCCACAAGCACCGAAGAACGACTGAAGAAGGCTCGCCAACTGGGATTACACATCTCAGAAGGAGAAAACAAGGGCAAGCGTCCCAACAACGATAATGGGGGTAACCCCTCCAACAATCGGGACAGCAAGAGAAAGCAGGCTATGGTGGCCGATACGGCTCAGAAGCCCGAGTCACAACCAGCAGACAAACAATGGCCTCAGATCACTTACTCTTTCGAAGACGGCCACGTCAAGCCTATCTTGGACATGCTCATACAAGGAGGTAGAATTCAGCTTCCTCCACCAAGGCGGGAGCCTCGGTCGGCTGATTTGGAGAACCCAAAGTTCTGCCATTACCACCGTTATGTACACCATGCTACACATGACTGCTACCAACTAAAACGGTACATCCAAAGCCTCATCGATCAAACGCGCTGGCCATCGACTTCGAAGAAGTAACCGTAGTAGCCAATATGGTGTCCGTACAATTCGGCAGCTTCCCTCCGACGGAGACTCAAGACGGGGTAATCCCCGTCCCTCTGGCGACGATGGAGATTACCAATCTTCCACCTCCCCGGGGACAGGCTGCTGGTCTAGTACCTCTCACTACCTCACGGGGGGAGGTCATGTGGGTCCATCCAGACTTGGTATCAGAAGTAACTCGGCCCACACCATCTCCCACTAACAAAAAGAGTAAAAAAATCAGGACCTGCCACACAATCTCAGCAGATAACGAGGAAGCTACAGCCGTCGTCACGCGATCCGGAGTGCAATCCCAACCTGTGGTTGACAGCCCAGCTGAAAATTATCAACCTACTACAACTGATGCTCCGGGACCGGCTCAGCCTTCGACGACCGACAAACCTAGGCCGAAGAAGACTCGCTTCGACAAATCCCTCCGAAAGGACGCAGCCCAAGGGCTAGAGAGGCCCTATAACTTTGACATCTTAGCACAACTGGCTAACACTCCGGCCAAATTGTCATTATACGAACTCCTAAGGCTCTCCAAGGACGTTCGTATTGCATTGAGCGAAGCACTCCAAAATGCCGATGCCTATCTCGCTCAATCCAACCTCACCGTGGAGGACTCACCCGTGGATCTCCAAGACAGTGCCTGCACGGGAGCAATGCCCAACATCGTCTTCACTCCGCAGGACATGCTCATCAAAACCAACCTACATGATCGCCCGCTATACTACACAGGATACATCGGCGACGTAAAGGTGGATCGGATGCACATTGATCCTGGCTCTTCCATAAGCATCATCCCGAAGGGTATGCTACATCATCTCCGCATCCCAATGCATCGCCTGACACCTACAAGCACCGCCATCGACGGTTTCAATTCGAACAGGAGCTACCCTATTGGGAAGATTCGTCTGAAGTGTCAAATTGGCGACCTCCAATTCGAAGTCACCTGCTACGTCATAGATGCAGACACTTCTTACAACATCCTCTTGGGGCGCCCATGGATACACGATTATATGATCGTGCCTTCCACGCTACACCAGTGCTTCAAATACGTCGACAAACACGGCTTCGTGAAGACAGAATTTGCTGATATCGATCCCTTCAAGGGGGTCGAATCTTACTACTCGGACTCCTGCTTATACGAAAAGTCGAGGAGGCACCTTGATGAAGGAGACGCACAAACTCATACCGAGACAGCCACGGGATCAGAAGGACCCCTGACGATCCACCTCCAAGCTCGCAAACAGGGCAAGTCTGTACCCCTTACCGCCACTCTACGAAAGGACGCAATCAGCCTCTCAGCGTAGGAAGAGCAACTGATAATTCGGCTGCCGAGGTCCGGCCAAGTGCCGAGACCCACAAGGAGCCACTGACAATCAGGCTACCAAGAGTCAGCCAACCACAAGCAGGGAAGCTCAACCCCTCGGACAGGCCCATGACGATACGCCTTCCCAGGAAGGGTCGTCACCCCAATGCAAGGTCTGACACTTCCAGCGAACCAGCCACTCCTCGCTCCACATCAAATGCCAAACTGGGGGTCGCTAGTCTGCCAACAACTCCACGCTCTGCTCCATCAACTGAACCACTGACAACCAAGCTTCCTAGGTCGTCCTCTCAGTCTTCGTTCACACAGGGGGTAGCCGAAGAGGAACCAGAGCTAGCCAAGTATGTGGCTGCCCATACTGATGTCCCCTCCGCTGATGATGTGATCCCCCTAGAAAAGAGACCTTACTTCATCAATAAAAGGTTATCTTTGAACTACACCGAGCTCAATAAGCTATGTACAATGTATGCTATGGAACACGGTATAGGCACTCACCTACACACACAAGTGATAAATGTGTACACCATGATCCAGCTTACTCCAGTAGAAGACGCTTACCGATTATTTGAGGGAGGTAATCATCCGATCATCTTCGGTCGGACGAACAACCCGTATCCCCACACCATAGAAGAAGTCGACCTCGGGTCAGATGCCGGGAGACTGCCTCTGTATCTCTATAGCCCTCAATCCAAATATCTCATACAGAAACAGGGGTATAATCTGGAGACGACACCAGGATTGAACTACGACACTGGGCGACGATTACCTTTAAAGCTGCCAGTCCCGGCGGGCAAACCACGGAACTACTATAACAAAACTCGATACGGGTTAGGGTATGTAACGCCTACTACGACTCCTGAAAGTTCAGATAAAGAATGCGACTGGCAGTCACATTCAACCGGATCACCAACTTCCGACTCAGATACCAGCATCGGATATGTGTTCAGACAAGTCATGTCAGTCAACATGGCATTCGCCGACGCTTACGAGGAAGACGAAGACATCCCCGAAATGGGCCCAGCAATTAGACGTACAATGGGAAAAGTGGTTCGAACTGAGAGAACCTCCTACTGAAGATGAGGTCGTACAATTGGATCTCGACAGCGAATCTTCTCCAAAACCGATTTTCATCAGTAAAAGCCTAACTGACGAAGAACGGAAGTCGCTGTTAGAACTTGTCAGAGAGTACGTTGATGTGTTCGCCTAGAGCTATGAAGACATGCCAGGGTTAAATCCCGATATTGCTCTTCACAAACTTAACATTCGACCAGATGCGAAGCCAGTCAAGCAACAACAACGATGCTTCCGCCTAGGCATCATGGACGCGGTCGAAGCTGAAGTCAACAAAATGATAGCCAGCGGCTTCGTTCGTGAGGAGCAACATCCCGATTGGGTCGCCAATATAGTACCCGTCACAGACATCATGATCGACAATACCTGCGGCTTCGAACGTATGTCATTCATGGATGGCTTCTCGGGGTACAACCAAATCAAAATGTCTCCTGACGACGAATAGCATACATCATTCCGAACGCCGATTGGCACGTACTGCTACACAGTCATGCCTTTCGGTTTGAAGAATGCTGGCGCCACATACCAAAGAGCCATGAGCATCATCTTCAGAGACCATTTACGCAAGACAGTGGAGTGCTACGTTGACGATATAGCCGTGAAGAGCCGCTGCAAAGGAGACCATCTGCAGGATCTAAGGACGGTATTCGACCTAATGCGAGCGCACAATTTGAAAATGAACCCCACGAAGTCCTTTCTGGGCGTATCCAGCGAGAAGTTCTTAGGCTTCATCATCACTGCAAAGGGTATCCATGTAGACCCTGAGAAGACAAAAGCAATCATGGAGATGGGTCCCCCGAGAAATCTCCGCGAACTCAGAGGCCTTCAAGGAAGGCTAGCTTACATCAGAAGGTTCATTTCCAACCTCTTCAGGCGATGTCGACCATTCACGCACCTCATGAAGAAAGGAGTCTCATTCGTATGGGACGAGGAATGCCAGCGTACTTTCGACAGCATCAAAGAATATTTGTCAAATCCTCCAGTTCTGGTAGCCCCGGTTCCTGGAAAACCATTCCTGCTCTATGTACGAGCAATGGAACACTCCCTCGAGGCTCTGCTGGCACAGAACAATGATGCAGGCCATAAACAGGCCATATATTACCTCAGTCGAATGATGATTGGGCCAGAGCACCGATACACCGCTGTAGAGAAGGAATGCCTCGCCCTGGTGTTCGCCATTCAGAAAACGCGACACTATGTCATCGGACAAACGATACATGTGATCTCACGAGTCAACCCTCTAAGGGTCCTTATGACTGAACCAGGGGCACTCAGGTCTCGCCTTGCTACATGGGCAATATTGCTGTCCCCTTATCATATAATCTTCGTCCCACAAAAGGCAATCAAAGGTCAAGCCCTGGCAGACTTCTTAGCAGCCCACCCGGGCTCGGAGTCCTCCAGGATATACGAAGAGATCCCAGATGAGGTCGCCAACTCGCATGCAACCTCTCACGAAAATATATGGCGAATGTTCTTCGACGGCGCTTCGAGGACCGGACCTAAAGGCAATATAGTCGTCGGAGTCGGGGTAGTGCTAATCTCTCCTTCCGGATTGGTGATTAACCGTGCTTACTCCCTCACCGAGCCCTGCTCTAACAATGTGGCCGAGTACAACGCTCTGGTCATTGGCCTCCAACTTGTAAGAGAGCTGGAGGTAGAATACCTTGAAGCATATGGCGATTCCCAGCTAATCGTCAATCAGATCCGGGGCTCATACGAAGTTCCCCACAAAGACATGATCCCTTATCACCAAATAGCGATTGACATCATCTCGTCGTTCAAAGGGTTCTTCATCGAACATGTCCCCAGACTCCGAAATATCGAAACAGATGCCTTAGTCGGTCTTGCCGCTTCCCTAGCAGTTCCGAATTATGATCGCCAATCAGTGGATGTGATAGGCCACGAACTGGTCTGTTCTAAAAACAATGTGCAATTCGTGGCGAGTTATTCCGTATAGATGATTGATGATGCCCTAGATTGGAGACAACCATTCATCGACTTCGTCGTCTATGACATCCTGCCCGAGAACCCAAAGGAAGCCACTTCAATTAGACGACGTTCTCTCAAATTCTTCTACGATACAGAGACGAAAATGCTGTATCGCCGCTCCTACGACGGATTACTACTTCGGTGTCTGTCAAATGCAGAAGCGAAAGAAGCCGTACGAGAAGCCCATGACGGCGTCTACGGGGCCCACCAGCCCGGCCCGAAACTGCAAGACCGCCTTCGCCGAATGGGCTACTATTGGCCCACAATGGTGGCAGATGCGATAGACTATGCTAGAAAGTGCAAAGCCTGCCAAGTCCAGGCGGACTTCATTCACCAACCATCCAAATTTTTACATCCGACGGTGGCGTCCTGGCCATTCGAAGCATGGGAAATGGACATCATTGGTCCAATCACCCCACCTTCCTCCCGAGGACATCGCTTCATACTTGCGATCACGGATTACTTCTCCACATGGGCGAAAGCTGTCCCACTCGCAGAAGTCAAGACTTTAAACGTGATTAGCTTTCTTAAGCATCACGTCATCTACCGCTTTGGACTGCCCCGAAGGATCATCCATGATAATGGTCCGCAGTTTGCAAGCCACACATTCTATCGGTTCTGCGATAAATACCGTATTCAGAATATCGCTTCGACGCCGTACAACCCGACAGCAAACGGGTTGGCAGAGGCATTCAAGAAAACAATCATCAAACTCCTCAAGAAGTTTGTCTCCTCCAACAAACGTGACTGGACCGAGAAGCTCGGTGAATGCTTATGGGCTTATCGCACCACGGTCCGAACAGCCACCGGGAATACACCATTCTCCCTGGTATACGGGAGTGAGGCAGTCCTCCCCTTGGAGACCCAGATCACCTCACTACGTGTCACCCTCACACATTAATTAACGACAGACGACAACTACCAATGTCGGCTGCAAGAGTTAGAGGCCTTAGATGAAAAGCGCCTCCTAGCTCAGCAAAGGATCGAGCTGTACCAAGCACGCATCTCAGGAGCCTTCAACAAGAAGGTCAAAATCAGAATATTCCAGGTAGGCGATCTCGTCTTGGCAGTCCGGAGGCCAATGGTCATGACTCACAAGACCGCCGGCAAATTCCAGCCAAAGTGGGAGGGCCCATTTATCATTGAGACAGTATTTTCCAACGGTGCTTACCGCCTTGCAAAGCAAAACGAAGACTTGCTCATGTTGCCCGTCAACAACAAGTTCCAGCCAAACCCTAATGATGCCTCCCCACTATTATAAATAGCAGGGTACCATTCCCTTGCAAGATATACACGGTTAGAGACGAGATATACATAGAGAGACCCCCCCCCCAATAATCAGAGAGAAAATACACAGAGAGAGAGAAGCCAGAAGAGCAACAGAGGAGCGAGAGGAGCATTTCTTCATCAACGCCAACCATCTCTTCACCGGAGCCAAGGCTGTATACCGATCGTCCAAGGAGTAAGGCAGGGCTGCCGTCGCCTTCCCGAGCCTCTATCGTCACCCCCCCAGAATCTAAAATAAACAATTATACTTAGACTGTTGTACCTAGGTTTTCGTCCCTAGGCTTTCTTTGTACAAGCGAGTTTATATTGTGAGTCTAAAGTTCAGTCCTCCCATAAAACTGTTATGTACTTTTACAATCAATGGCAAGCAGTGTTACATATTTGCTTGAAAGCAACTTCTTAGCCCATATCAACCTCATCATTGAAATCTTCTAGTGAGTGTCATCGTCATTTCCTCTCGGTATTTCGAAGGGAGTAGTCATCAACATCTTCATATAATAAGCCGTGTACAAGAGGCAGTTGGGTGCCTGTTGTTGTGGGCAATTTGGAGAACAATTCAGCACTTTGCTCTCATACTCCATCTTCGCTGGACATCTCTTCCTCATCATATCAACTTTTCTTCTGACGAAAGGCTCTAAGGTCTTCTTCATTAATTCTGTATCTACCTTGCCCTTTTCATACGTAGTTTGCCTCAAGGAGTTGTAACGTGTCCAGTCGTAGGAGATAAAGTTGAATGTGAGCAGAGTATAGTATCTAATGCATAAATTAAAGAGTGGGATGAATAGAAACTCTATGTCGTCCTCCAAGCCCATAACGAAGTCTACTACATCTGTTTGGAAGTCTTCAAGGGCGCCGCCTTTTGCGTCTGGTTCAATGGCACGTTCATCGATGTTCTGTTTCCCAAAAACAAAACACAATATCATGAGTAATTTTTTTCTGTCATTTTTCATCGGTGTACACATGAATATGGATTTTTATGTTTGGATTTTTATAATGTGTGGGGCATCAAGAATACAGACCACTTATGTTTCAATGTTTGGGGCACCGGCTTTTGCTTCTGGTTCAATGGCACGTCATTTGAACTAGACGGGGAACATTTTCTTTTAATGCCTTGAATTTCTTTCAGCTTTCTTATTATTAGGTTCAGTATGCCAGCCTCCATGTCTTCATAGTTGAGTATGTCTTACAGGTCTATTGTCGACAGCTGGACTGAAACTTCATTTTTATCCTCTTTCGGCGAAAATAAGTATACAATATCACGGCACATAAATTTAGTTTAGATTAAATTAATAGAGATTCTCATTACATAATTGTGAAAAAAGTCTAGAAAAAACAAAAGAAAAAGGGTTCAGAATATATACTCTGGACACTTCTTTTTAGCAATTACGATATCGATGTATTGCTTCTTCAGTTCTTCATCCGCATCTTTCCAAAGTAAGAGTTCATCGCATTCCCTTAGTATGACACGGTTCTTCTTTAATTCAGCCATTTTGGCGTCTCCTCCGGATTTCGAAGCGGCATTAATCTTCCACTTTTTATTAGCCTCTTTAAATGTATTCTTTTCCAAGGGAGTAACATCTTCAACGGCCAATGGCGCTGATAGTTTTTGGAACCTCTTTCCCCCGATCCTCCTCTTCTTTTGGCTTCTTTTGGAGCATCATATTCAACAGCTGCTTGAATCTCCTAACGCTGCAATGCTACAACCATGGCTTCGAGATCAACGATTTTCGTATCCTTTTCAATGGCTTCAATATTCAACAATTCAACTTTATTTTGAAGCTCCATTTTCTCCTCAATGAGCCTTTTATTTGTTTTTCTGAGTTGCTCGATTGTTTGCACTGAAATAAAACAAACAATAATAAAATGTATGATGTGAATCTAACACGGAGAATGACATTCTCCGTGTAATATAATACGGAGAATAGCATTCTCTGTTTGGAATTACACAGAGAATAATCTTCCCAGTATCGAAATGATAGAGAATAACAATTATTCGTTTCAAATAACACGGAGAATGCCATTCTCCGTGTTATAATACACGGACAATAGCCATTCTCCTGGAAGATTACAGATCAGAAATTTAAAATAGAAAATATTTTACCTTGTGCATGTAGCTCTGTAACATTGTCGTTGAGCCGTACATTATCTGCAATAAGAACAGAATTATGCTTTCTCAAATCCTCCAGTTCGTGCACAGAGCCCTCTATCACAATGTTGACTGCACATTGTTGTGCTTCTTCTGCTTCGAGCTCTTTCAGCTTTTCTTTGAGTATGGCATTCTCAAGGTTGGCTGCACGTAACTAGGCTCGTTGTGCCTCCGTCTCTTTTAACTTTTCTTTGAGTTCTTCATTCTGCGCAAGAATATCAGAATGATGTCTTCTCAAATCCTCTAATTCTTTGCTGAGTCGTCCATCACAACACCCATTTTATGATGTTGTGGTATCCGTTGTTCATTAAAATTATCCCCACCTGCTTTTTGGTGTTCTTTCTCTTCCTCTTTTTTAACTTCTTCTATAGGTGGCTCATCTTCTTTGTGCCCTTCTTCTTCCCCAACAGGTATAACCAGATCTTCCAATATTATCTTCAATCTCAACTTGTTGTGATATTCGGCCTTGAGGTAGTTTGAGATTTCGTACCCATTTCATGTGAAAAATCTTGGGTAATCAGGAATTGGGGCGAACTTCCTTTCTACAAATTTACTATGTTCTGCAAACCAATAGAGAAAGTATATTGTGCAACCTTCCAATTTGTGGAAAGCCATTGAGTAATCTCCCCGTTTAATTTTGCTTCTACTCCTCTTTATGATATTCATTACATATGCCAGGATTAACTTTGGCCAGCAAATACTGTTGATGACGTGCACACTGTCTACCAAGGCCAAGAATTTGTACGACAAATTTCAACTGCCAGACTTTGTGAAGAATACTGTTTGGCACAAGTGGAAGATTATTAGCTTGGCCAAATCATCTGGACTAACAGTGTTATCTCCGCCACGAAGCCGTCGTAATAATTCAAAGAACTTGTCTCTCACTTCCTTATTCGTGACTTTTGAGTGTTTGCCCTTAGTATTAACCAGCAATCTTGTGAAGTGATCTCTACACAGGCTCAATGATGCTGGTGGTGTGGGTTGTTGTTATTTTTTCTTTATCAATCTTCTGTAAAAAAACATCATTGTCGCTTTCTTCATTCAGCGATAGACCGAAGATGACTGCCATATCGTCGACGTTTGGCACGATTTTAACAGTGGTGCTCAATTAAAAGCACCCGACGCCATCTTCTTCTTCTGTGTAACTTGTAATTAAATTCTAAAGCCCTTCCATCACTACCAAAATATGGCAAAATTGTGACAAATTTAGCGACCCCATGAAAGGACGTCGCTAATTTTTGGGAATTTAGCGACGTGGCAACTTGACGTCGCTATTCGTCGCTGGTGGCGACTACTAGCGACGAATAGCGACAGTAATTTATTAAATGGGAATCTGCGTTGCAATGTCGTCGCTACACTTTGCTAATTATTTAAATATAGCGACATTTTGCAACGTCTCCTCATGACGTCGCTAAAGTTTTTACTTAGGGCACGCTGTTTCATTTTTACCCCTCACTGGAAAATTTCTAAAATTTCTAAAAAATTTCTGCCCCCCCCCCCCCGGTCGACCCCCGGCGACCCTCTACCCCCCCCGGTGACTCCCTCCCCCCCGACGGCCCCTCCCTCCCGGTGACTACCTCCCCTCCGGCGACCCCTACCCCCCCTCCCGTCGAGCTCCTCCTCCCCCACGAGCTCCTCCTCATCTTCCTCAGATAAACCCTAACCTAACTCCTCTCCCTCCTCCTCCTTCTCTCCCACGGACACACACACACACACACACACAGAGGCACACATACACACACGGACACACGGTTAGGGGTGCAACTTGGGCGGGCTAAACCCGAACCCAATCGGATAAACCCGTTAATGGGTTGGGTTAGGGTTGAAGATATTCGAGTTTGGGCTCGAATTTGGGTTAAATATTTGAAGTTTAATAAACATGTGTGTGTGTATGTGTGCACATGTGTGCGTGTATATGTGGCAGCATACAGTGGTGTGTGTGGCAGTAATCTCAGCTTTGTGTGAATGTATGTCTGAGTTCATGTGTGAGTGAGTGACTCTATGTGTGTGTATAGATATCCAGAATTTATGTGTGTATGAGTGGACAGGGTGTTAGCAGTAATGTGTACACGTGTGTGTGTGAATAGGAAATCAGTAAGCTAGTTTCAGTCCAGGTTTACCAGTGTGTGTGTAAATAGTACCTAGGTTCTTAGGTCAGTGTGTGCATGAGTGTATAGCAGTACATGAACATGTGTGTGTGTAAATGTGTTCTCAGTTCATTGGGTACATGTGTATGAGTGTGTGTATAGGGGAATCAGTACAGCAGTGGGTAGTATAGGTTCTCAAGTTTTAGTATAATTGTGTGTAGATATCAAGAAATCAATTTTCAGTCGAGTGCATATGTATTCTCAGGTCAGTAATAGGCTTGTGAGTGTAAAAATGTGTGTGATACATGAGAAATCAATGTACACAATCAGTTTACAGGTTGACAATCCAAATGCAATTCGAAAACCCATAAATTCATATGCATACATGAACCCTAACATGTATATTAAACTCACTATCTGTTTATAGGTTAGATAATATGTTAAGGAAAGGTTTGGTAATAGGATGTGGTTTGTGTTAGAGAGTGAGGAAATTGTGGAAGATATGTTAGTTAGGTTTTATATTAGAAGTTTTGTATTAGAGTTAGAGGTGGGCTAGAGTGAGCGTGACAGGTTGAGGTATCTTGTGATACCATGATGGTATCACAAGATAATTAGGATTTATCCTATGAAAGGATAAAGTTCTAAGATACTTCAAGATATAAAATTAAAGTATCAAGATACCATGGCATGGTATCGAGATACGAGGGCATGGTATTAGGATACCATGTTACGGTAGAAAAGTGCCTAGAAACTGAGGTAGGGGCTTGATAGTGAGTTTACCTTGGTAAGGTAATAGGGTAAGTTAAGATAATTGCCTAGAAGCTAAGGTATGAGTCTAAGGTGTTAGGATATGGTTAGAAATTGATTGTCTTGGTTGGTAATGGTTAGGATTAGTGCTCTTAGACTAGTTTTGACCTAGGTTGACCGTTTGACCGAAAGTCAACAAAAGTCAACCGAAAGTCAAACTTAGCCTAAAACTGACTAGAATTGACCCGAAACCAAACCAGAGTTGACCAGTTGACTGAAAGTCAATAGTTGGTCAACATTACCCGATGGACCCGACCCAACCCGAGTTTAACCCGATCCTTCGGGTTTGGTCTTAGGCTTCATATGTTGAACCCGAGGTCGGGCCGGGCTTGGGCTCGGGTTAGGCTTATGATTCATCTGGTTGGGCTCGGGTTGACCTCAAGTCCGACCCAACCCGTCCGAGTTGCACCCCTATACACAGTTTCAATGTCTCTCTACTGTAATATACACGAAGAAGTTCGGACACTACAAATATCGGTGTTTGTTCCATGTCTATGTCTAATGAAGGATAATTGCCTAGACTTAGTCAACTTCACCCAGTTTGACTAGTTTGTCCAAAATATTGACTAAGTCAACTCAACTTCATCTAGTTTGACTAGTTACTGCACTGAACATGTGTGTCCATCTTTACAGAATTATTTTCAAATGGATATGAATTACTACTTGAGGAATCGTTCATGGATGTACAATCGTCGTCCTGATGATATGTGTGGTGTACGGGATAAATACATAGCGGGAGTAGAGCAGTTCCTACAGTTTGCTAAGGCGTTCCCTCAGTACATAGACGGCACCAAAATTAAGTGTCTGTGTGTGAAATGTCATAACGTGAAATATTATCCAGAGACAACTTTGTGGATCTCGATTCCACCAAAGACAACTGTTTGTGTATCAGATCTTCGAACTACAAAGATGTTGATACGGGCAACGATTTCTATGGCATCCTATGGAAGATTGTGGAGCTGACATATAGTTATGGAATAGAGCCTGCTAAGATTGTGTTATTCAGGTGTGATTGGTTCGATCCGATTGAAGGTCAAGATTGGAAAGTAGACAAGTGTGAAACCCATAACTTTTAGTTAATTATTTTGAATAACTTGAATTAGATAATTAATTCTAGAAATTCAATTTTTGTTATTTTTCTAAATCATTAAAATTTAGTGTTTGTTAGATTAATATTTCGCCAAATTAGTATTAAAAGCTAAATAGAAAATTACTAATAAATTATGGATTTTTGTTTTGGTTGACCCAGACTTGAACTCGTTCCCAAGTCCCGAACCCATCTAGAAACCTTCAAATTTTTCAGTTAATTAATTAAATAATTTAATTAGCTAATTATTATCACAAATCATTATTAATTGTTAATTTAGAATAATTATATTTTTGAAACATTACTTAATCCTGGATTTAGATTTTTGGTTCTGAACCGTTCTGACCCAGCCCAAACTCGTCTTAAACCCAAGTTTAATTTTCTAAAAATTTTCCTTAATATATTTATTTATATAATATCTAATCCTTTTCTTTCTATTTATTAAGAATTCATTCTCTAAACACTCATTCATTATAAAGAATGGATTATTCTATTCACTACTTATTTACTCATTCACCCATTTCTTTTACTAACACAGCACACTATTAAACCCATTCCATTATGGAAACAACCGAGCTTTTCCTTTCCGTGGCCAAACGTTCGAGCCCCTTGGCCTTCGAAAACTGCCGTCGCCGCCATCACTTCGGCGACCGTCGGCCTCCCCGAATGGTCGCCCCCTCCTCTTTCGGTAACCCCAAGCCCCTTTCATCTATAAAACCCACTCTTCATCCCTCTCTTTCATCACAACTCCCAAACCCTCTGTGCCCTAGCACAAATTCTGGCGAACCCGCGTCCCTTTCGGTGATCTTCGGCGCTGAATCATACTCCCGAGGCCGTGCCCCCTCGGCGACCCCCTGCAGCAGCCCACGGCCGCCTTCCCCGAGTGCCCGGCCGGCCAGCGACCCCGCTCCCAGCCATCCAGGGTCGAGCGCCGCCCTCGGGTCCTCGTTCCCAGGCCGCCCGACCTTTTGGACGGCCGATCCCAGCGTCTCCTTGTACGCTGCCCCGCGTGCACCTCGGTGTCGACCCGATCCCGCGTTCCGGCTGTTGTCCCGGTACGTCCCTGTCTCCGGTTGACTTCGCGTAGCTCTGTGATCATTCGGCTGAACCCTCTGTCCATTTCCGTTCCCGAGTTTTATCCCGCGGCTCCCCGACCAAAGGATTTGGGTAATCTCTGATAATCACTGTAGTTCGTCCCATGTCTTGGTCTGTGATGATATTTGGTCCAAGAATTCCCTGGGAATTCGGTATGCGAGATTTTCGGATTTTTCTGAAATCTTTTCGGAAATATTCTGTGAAGTTTTGGAATAATTCTTTGATTTGAGTATTCTGTTGGTATTTCTGAAATTCATTTCGGGTTCTCTGAGTTCAGAATTTCGGAAGAAGTAATGTGGATATTTTTGGGTTCGATATTATTTTAGAGTTCTGGTTATTATTATTATTATTGGTTGGAAATTGGTGTTCCCTGGTTTGGGACAGTTATCGATGTTTGGTTTGGCATTTTTCCCAGTTTTGGGTTATCCCAAAAATAGAGGAAATGCTGCCGAAATTTCTATAAAATTTAATTATATAATTTTAAAATGACTTTCAGATAATATAAAATATTTGGATTTATTGGACGACGACCGTATTGGTCAATGGGCCCTGGCTAAGTGCAAACAAAACCGGTTTCGCCCGGACGTTGAGGCATTAGCTATTTTGAAGAATGGACCAATATTCTGAGACTCATAAAATAAATTCAATTTAGTTTAAAATTATTATTTTATTTTTGTAAATTTAATTGTAGAAAAATTTTCAGGACTAACCAAACTTTTATTCTTATTTAAATTCATGTAATTGGTCTGTAAGGGCATAAGCCTATTTATTTATTCTGGTTATGAGATTGTAATAGCTTAGGTTTTGTTTTATTTTTTTTTTTATTTTTCTGGATGATTTTGGTCATGGGAACGTAGTATAAAATGATAATTATTTATTGTATTTTAAAAAATATATAATAATAAATTTTTTGTCACTTAGCAATTAAGTTGTAAATTTAAAATAGAAATTCATGTATTTCTCATTAAAAAGGAAAATCTTAGTTTTATAGTTATATAATTAAAAAATACAAAGTTTTTCCAAATAAATCGATAAATACAATTTTTTTTCTCAAAATTAAATGTAAATTGATGTTTCTTAATTACAACGCATTAATAAATAGCGTTTTGGTTGTGTTAGCTAAATAAAGACTAAAATTGACTAGGACACAACTAGAGATTGCAACAAGTATAGCATCATTGGCAACTTTGGTTTTCTGAGACAAGTTTCCGAATGTAGGATTTCAAGGAAGAACCTGAATTCTCATCCCGACGTATCGACCCGTCCAGTCAAATCATTTGAGGCAAGTACATTTTTGTGGTAGATTACAATTAGTTAATAATTGTTTCAATGCAAGTTTAAACCACGATACAACACGGAACTCTCTTTGAGAGCATTGACTGTAACTACTGTAACTATTGGGGATTGGGAGAGTAGTGTAGTGGATATGACCATATCCAATTAGTATAACTGAATGTATTAGCTTACCCCTCAAACACACGGGGATAAGCCATACCATTTCACTAGGATATTATTGTAACAAACCCAATCCGGTCATATTCATTACCTATTCATATTACACTGTTTTAACTGTTGGAAAATTATTTATTTTAAATTATTTAAAAGTGCATAATTCCATTATTAATTTCAATTGTTAAAATATCATAAATTTGTACTTTGCTTCCTCCTGACTGGAGACTATATTTTTAGGTCCTTATGAGGATGCAGAGCTACTGATTAGTAGCTACTATGACCCTGAGCTATACCCTGCTGTGCTTCCTGAGGATGGCGTACCTGATGATGATGTTGCTTCTTTTTAGATGTTATTTTTCCAGTTTGATAGTTTTGTTTAAAAAAACAATGTTATATCAGTTGGTGGTTTTAAGTTTGTACTCTGTACTGAACAAGTTTTAATTTATCGAATATTAAAAATTGTGGCAAATTATTTTGAGTTGTTGATTACCTGCATATGGAAGTTACAGCTTACTGCCGCCGCCTCAACAACGGTGCAGGCTAGGCATGATCCGATTCAACCCAAGTAATTGCGACCGGGTCGTGACATGTTTTTAGTGGTGGCCCATGCAGGTCGAATCAACAACTTAGGAAAACCTATCTAGAGACAATTAGAACACTAGAATATTGATTTGTCACAATAATAGGTTCGAATTATATATATAAATATTTTAGTTTGATTATAGATTGGTAGGCTACCTTGCTTATGTTTATATCTTAAACCTTCCAGAGAATGGCCACTGACAATACCAATCCTGCTGGCGATGGGGTATATTCACCCTATCATACCCCACCTCCCCAATCAAGTCCGGATCCTACACCTCGGCAGCTGGCCGACCGTCCCCATAATACAACGGTGGATCCATCATCTTCACAGACGGAGATACAGCCTCATGTGGTTTTGCCCACTCCAGCTGCCCTACCGGTGCCTGTGGACCCCATCGACCTCATAGGTCTACTAAGAGGAGTGCTAGAATCCCAGAGAACTCAAGCTGAAGCTCATCGCGAGCAGACGGCAATTATGAGAGAAGGCATGGAGAATGCCCATAGCGTGGCAATGGCTGCACTTGAGAGAGGAGAAGCAGCTCAACAGGAACCAAGGCCTGCCAAGGTGGGTGATATTGAGAGTTTCAAGAAGCAGAACCCTCGACCCTTCAAGGGAACCGAGGGAATCGTCTATGCTGATGAATGGCTAGATAGCATGGAGCGTCTCCTAAGCGTCGCTCGACTTCCAGAAGACCTCAAGGCTGAAGCAGTGGGACTCCAACTGCAAAGTGTAGCAAGCACCTGGTATCGGAATGAACCCCAACTCCAGGATAGGCAGCTTGACTGGGATACCTTCAAGAGGTTGTTCAAGAGGAAGTTCTTCCTAACATCAGAGTTGCGGAAGATGGAGAGACAATTTCAGAACCTGAAGCAAGAAAATATGACTGTTGGAGAATATGCGACAGAATTCGGCCAACTCAGCCATTTTGCCAAGAACCTGGTGTCTGACCCTGAAGATCATGCTGAAAGGTTTAGACATGGGCTGAGAGAGAAGATCCGCACCCATGTGATCTCAGGCGGTGCTAAGACCTATGAAAAGATCCTGGAGCGAGCTCAAGATATAGAGAAGAGCCAACCCGCTCGCTCAAAGAGGGATTATCCTGGAACTAACAACTTCCAGGGTAATCAGAAGAGGCCCAACAACAACAACAACAACCGGCCTTCCCACCACCAGCAGCAGAACCAACAGGCAAGGAACAATGATAGTGCACCTCAGAGGCAGATCCCTGTCTGCGACTATTGCAAAAGGCCGGGGCATCAAGCAAATATCTGCAGAAAGAGACTAGGACATTGCCTGGTCTGTGGGTCTTCCACCCACCAAGTAAAGGACTGTCCCTCGGCAGCACACCGGACTGGAGCAACTCAACAGAAAGGTCCTCTGCCCACTCAATAACAACAATTTGGGCAGCATCAATAGAAGACTGGGCGAGCTTTTGCCCTAGCAGCAGAGGAACAAGAGCCAGAGGAGGAACCTACAGCTGATGTCATTGCAGGTTTCATTTATGTGCATTCCTATCCTGCCTTCGCTTTATTTGATTCAGGAGCATCACATAGTTTCATATCCACAAAATTCATCTCTGCACACCACATAGATACGGGCTTTAGCAAGAAGATATGTAGAGTCATGACCGGTGGAGGACCCCTACCTATCACTGAGACCTGTAATTGCCCTATCACCATATCAGGCCACCAATTCATAGCACCTTTGCTTGTGATGCCCTTATCCAATTATGATATAGTCCTAGGGATGGACTGGTTGAGTAAGCAGCATGCGCTGATAGACTGTCACAGAGGATGTGTAGTCTTCAGCCCACCTAGAGAGCCAGAGTTTGAAATCTCTCAAACTTCGGAGGATATGGAGTGTGTTACCTACACCTCTATAATAGAAGAATCCGGACCTCCCCATCCTATCATAGCAGAATTTATGGATGTCTTCCCTAATAGTCTTCCCGGGTTACCCCCAGACCAAGACATATAGTTCACCATTGACCTAGTCCCCGGTTCTTCCTTTATTTTTATGGGATGCTACAGAGTCAACCCGAAGGAAGCAAAGGAGATGAAGGATCAGATCAATGAACTGAAGGCTTTGGAATTTATCCGAGATGGAGCTTCACCCTGGGGAGCACCTGTCTTGTTTGTTCCCAAGAAGGACAGAACTGTGAGGATGTGCATCGACTACCGGGCGCTGAACAATATCACCATCAAGAACAAGTACCCTCTGCCCCGGATCGATGATCTGTTTGATCAACTCAGTGGAGCCAAGGTATTCTCGAAGATTGACCTCAGATCCGACTACCATCAGATCAAGGTCAGGAAGGAGGACATTCCTAAGACGGCGTTCAACACCAAGTATGGGCAGTTTGAATTCTTGGTCATGCCGTTTGGACTAACGAATGCTCCTGCTGTGTTCATGAACCTTATGAATAAGGTTTTCCATGAATATCTAGATTAATTTGTCATTGTTTTCATCGATGACATTCTGATCTATTCGAAGACTGAAGAGGAGCATGAGAAGCACCTTAGAAAAGTTCTGGGAACTTTGAAGAAAGAGAAGTTATATGGTAAGCTATCCAAATGTGAATTCTTTCTAGACAAGGTGGATTTTCTTGGCCATGTTGTCACAGGATAAGGAATTTTGGTGGACCCTAAGAAGATAGCTGCTATTGAGAAGTGGTCTACCCCAAGCTCAGTTGTTGAAATCAGAAGTTTCTTGGGCTTGGCTGGCTACTACCGGAAGTTTGTGAAGGATTTTGCCAGAATTGCTGAACCGATGACAAAGCTCACTCGGAAGAATGAAGAGTTCATCTGGACGGAAGATTGCCAGGTGACATTCGAGGAGCTGAAGAAGAGGCTTACCACTGCACCAATCCTTGCGCTACCCACAGGAACCGGTGGTTTCTCAATCTATAGCGATGCCTCTGGAAAAGGACTGGGTTGCGTTCTTTAACAAAATAGGAAAGTGATTGCTTACGCATCTAGGCAATTATGGACTCATGAGAAGAACTATCCCACACATGATCTGGAGCTTGCTGCAGTCATCTTTGCATTGAAGCTTTGGAAGCATTATCTATATGGAGCGAGAGTGGAAATATATACAGACCACAAAAGTTTGAAATATGTTTTCACTCAGAAGGAGCTAAACATGAGACGAAGAAGGTGGCTGGAACTGATGAAGGATTTTGACATCGACCTACAGTACCATCCGGGTAAGGCTAATGTGGTTGCAGATGCACTTAGTCGATACCCAGTGGCGATGTTCTTGACCAAGGAGCGACACTTGTTGGAGGACATAGAGAAGCTTGGTCTGGAGATTGTACTGCCTGAGGAGAAGATGAAGGAACTGGGGCGAGAAGCTGATGTACCTGAAGCTGACTCAACCATGATGCAGTTGTAATTGCGTTCAAGTTTGATGGACAAAATCAAGGAGACACAATTTCAAGACGAGACGCTTTGCAAACTCAGAGACGAAGTGCTGGCAGGAACACTTGAAGGTTTCTCTATCGCCAGTGACGGAGCATTGAAGAATGGTACGAGGCTGTGTGTACCATCTGGCGAACTGAGGAATGAGCTGATGCAAGAAACGCATCAGTCGCAGTATTCCATACATCCTGGAGCTAATAAGATGCATTAGGATATGCGTACCATCGTTTGGTGGTATGGAATGAAGAAGGATGTATCCAGATTTGGGGCTAGATGCTTGATTTGCCAACAAGTGAAGGCTAGCAGACAGAGACCCGCAGGACTTCTACAGCCGCTGGACATTCCGGAGTGGAAGTGGAAGCATATAACAATAGACTTTGTGTCAGGATTGCCTCGATCCCAAGGAGGAAAGGACGCTATTTGGGTTATTGTGGACCGACTGACTAAGTCGGCACACTTTATTTCCTTCAAGGTTGGTTTGTCCACCGAAAAGTTGGCGGCACTGTACATGCGGCACATCTACCGGATTCATGGAGTACCGATAAGTATTGTATCTGACCGAGATACTAGATTTACCTCACATTTTTGGAAGAGTTTGCATGACAGCTTGGGAACAAAACTGAAGTACAGTACAGCCTATCATCTCCAAACTGACGGACAATCTGAGAGGACCATCCAGACGCTAGAGGACATGCTGAGATCTTGCGTCTTGGAATTTGGAGGGTCTTGGGAAGACCACTTGCATTTAGTAGAATTCTCCTACAACAACAGTTACCAAGCTAGCATTGGTATGACCCCATTTGAAGCACTCTATGGACGTCGTTGCCGTACTCCACTTGCATGGGACGACGTAGGAGAAAGAGTACTACTGGGGCCAGAGATGGTGACTGATACAGCAGAGAAGGTGAAGGTGATTAGAGACAAGCTCAGGATCGCCCAAGACAGGCAGAAGCATTGGGCTGATAACAGTCGTCGACCACTGGAATTTGAAGAAGGAGATAGTCTCTTTGTGAAGATTTCTCCTACCAGAGGAACTATCCGATTTGGCAGAGCTGGGAAGCTGAGTCCCAGATATATCGGACCATTTCAAGTTTTGAGCCAAATTGGTGAAGTAGCGTATCGGTTAGCTCTACCAGCTAATCTTGAGGGCGTGTACAACGTTTTCCACGTTTCGCAGCTCAGACGCTACATCCCGGATCCAAGCCACATCTTGGACCATTCAGAGCTGGAGATTGGACCCAGCCTTACAGTACCAGAGAAGCCTGTGGCAATTTTGGACAGAGGCGAGAAGAGGACCAGCACTTCAGTGACTCCCATAGTTAGAGTTATATGGAGGCACGATTCCCCAGGCAACTCTACCTGGGAGCGAGAAGATGAGATGCGGGAGCAGTACCCGTATTTGTTTGAGACCTGAGGTATTTCCTAACCATATCCTTTAAATTTCGAGGACGAAATTTCTTAAGGAGGGAAGGTTGTGAAACCCATAACTTTTAGTTAATTATTTTGAATAACTTGAATTAGATAATTAATTCTAGAAATTTAATTTTTGTTATTTTTCTAAATTATTAAAATTTAGTGTTTTTTAGATTAATAATTTGCCAAATTAGTATTAAAAGCTAAATAGAAAATTACTAATAAATCATGGATTTTTGTTTTAGTTGACCCAGACTTGAACTCGTTCCCAAGTCCTGAACCCATCTAGAAACCTTTAAATTTTTCAGTTAATTAATTAAATAATTTAATTAGCTAATTATTATCCCAAATTATTATTAATTGTTAATTTAGAATAATTATATTTTTGAAATATTACTTAATCCTGGATTTAGATTGTTGGTTCTGAACCGTTCTGACCCAGCCCAAACTCGTCTTAAACCCAAGTTTAATTTTCTAAAAAAATTCCTTAATATATTTATTTATATAATATCTAATCCTTTTCTTTCTATTTATTAAGAATTCATTCTCTGAACACTCATTCATTATAAAGAATGGATTATTCTATTCACTACTTATTTACTCATTCACCCATTTCTTTTACTGACACAGCACACTATTAAACCCATTCCATTATGGAGACAACCGAGCTTTTCCTTTCCGTGGCCAAAAGGTCGAGCCCTTTGGCCTTCGAAAACTGCCGCCGCCGCCATCACTCCGGCGACTGTCGGCCTCCCCGAACGGTCGCCCCCTCCTCTTTCGGTAACCCCAAGCCCCTTTCATCTATAAAACCCACTCTTCATCCCTCTCTTTCATTACAACTCCCAAACCCTCTGTGCCCTAGCCCAAATTCTGGCGAACCCGCGTCCCTTCCGGTGATCTTCGGCGCTGAATCACCCTTCCGAGGCCGTGCCCCCTCGGCGACCCCCTGCAGCAGCCCACGGCCGCCTTCCCCGAGCGCCCGGCCGGCCAGCGACCCCGCGCCCAGCCATCCAGGGTCGAGCGCCGCCCTCGGGTCCCCGTTCCCAGGCCGCCCGACCTTTTGGCCGGCCGATCCCAGCGTCTCCTTGTGCGCTGCCCCGCGTACACCTCGGTGTCGACCCGATCCCGTATTTCGACTGCTGTCCCGGCACGTCCCTGTCTCCGGTTGACTTCGCGTAGCTCTGTGATCGTTCGGCTGAACCCTCTGTCCATTTTCGTTCCTGAGTTTTATCCCGCGGCTCCCCGACCAAAGGATTTGGGTAATCTCTGATAATCACAGTAGTTCGTCCTCTGTCTTGGTCTGTGATGATATTTGGTCCAAGAATTCCCTGGGAATTCGGTATGCGAGATTTTCGGATTTTTTCGAAATCTTTTCGGAAATATTCTGTGAAGTTTTGGAATAATTCTTTGATTTGAGTATTCTGTTGGTATTTCCGAAATTCATTTCGGGTTCTCTGAGTTCAGAATTTCGGAAGAAGTACTGTGGATATTTTCGGGTTCGATATTATTTTAGAGTTCTGGTTATTATTATTATTGGTTGGAAATTGGTGTTCCCTGGTTTGGGACAGTTATCGATGTTTGGTTTGGCATTTTTTCCAGTTTTGGGTTATCCCAAAAATAGAGGGAATGCTGCCGAAATTTCTATAAAATTTAATTATATAATTTTAAAATGATTTTCAGATAATATAAAATATTTGGATTTATTGGGCGACGACCGTATTGGTCAATGGGCCCTGGCTAAGTGCAAACGAAATCGGTTTCGCCCGGACGTTGAGGCATTAGCTATTTTGAAGAATGGACCAATATTCTGAGACTCATAAAATAAATTCAATTTAGTTTAAAATTATTATTTTATTTTTGTAAATTTAATTGTAGAAAAATTTTCAGGACTAACCAAACTTTTATTCTTATTTAAATTTATGTAATTGGTCTGTAAGGGCATAAGCCTATTTATTTATTCTGGTTGTGAGATTGTAATAGCTTAGGTTTTGTTTTATTTTTATTTTTTTCTGGATGATTTTGGTCATGGGAACGTAGTATAAAATGATAATTATTTATTGTATTTTAAAAAAATATAATAATAAATTTTTTGTCACTTAGCAATTAAGTTGTAAATTTAAAATAGAAATTCATGTATTTCTCATTAAAAAGGAAAATCTTAGTTTTATAGTTATATAATTAAAAAATACAAAGTTTTTCCAAATAAATCGATAAATACAATTTTTTCTCAAAATTAAATGTAAATTGATGTTTCTTAATTACAACGCATTAATAAATAGCGTTTTGGTTGTGTTAGCTAAATAAAGACTAAAATTGACTAGGACACAACTAGAGATTGCAACTAGTATAGCATCATTGGCAACTTTGGTTTTCTGAGACAAGTTTCCGAATGTAGGATTTCAAGGAAGAACCTGAATTCCCATCCCGACGTATCGACCCGTCCAGTCAAATCATTTGAGGCAAGTACATTTTTGTGGTAGATTACAATTAGTTAATAATTGTTTCAATGCAAGTTTAAACCACGATACAACACGGAACTCTCTTTGAGAGCATTGACTGTAACTACTGTAACTATTGGGGATTGGGAGAGTAGTGTAGTGGATATGACCACATCCAATTAGTATAACTGAATGTATTAGCTTACCCCTCAAACACACGGGGATAAGCCATACCATTTAACTAGGATATTACTGTAACAAACCCAATCCGTTTATATTCATTACCTATTCATATTACACTATTTTAACTGTTGGAAAATCATTTATTTTAAATTATTTAAAAGTGCATAATTCTATTATTAATTTCAATTGTTAAAATATCATAAATTTGTACTTTGCTTCCTCCTGACTGGAGAATATATTTTTAGGTCCTTATGAGGATGCAGAGCTACTGATTAGTAGCTACTATGACCCTGAGCTATACCCTGCTGTGCTTCCTGAGGATGGCGTACCTGATGATGATGTTGCTTCTTTTTAGATGTTATTTTTCTAGTTTGATAGTTTTGTTTAAAAAAACAATGTTATATCAGTTGGTGGTTTTAAGTTTGTACTCTGTACTGAACAAGTTTTAATTTATCGAATATTAAAAATTGTGGCAAATTATTTTGAGTTGTTGATTACCTGCATATGGAAGTTACAGCTTACTGCCGCCGTCTCAACAGCGGTGCATGCTAGGCATGATCCGAATCGACCCAAGTAATTGCGACCGGATCGTGACATATTTTTAGTGGTGGCCCATGCAGGTCGAATCAACAACTTAGGAAAACCTATCTAGAGACAATTAGAACACTAGAATATTGATTTGTCACAATAATAGGTTCGAATTATATATGTAAATATTTTAGTTTGATTATAGATTGGTAGGCTACCTTGCTTATGTTTATATCCTAAACCTTCCAGAGAATGGCCACTGACAATACCAATCCTGCTGGCGATGGGGTATCTTCACCCTATCATACCCCACCTCTCCAATCAAGTCCGGATCCTACACCTCGGCAGCAGGCCGACCGTCCCCATAATACAATGGTGGATCCATCATCTTCACAGACGGAGATGCAGCCCCCTGTAGTTTTGCCCACTCCAGCTGCCCCACCGGTGCCTGTGGACCCCACCGACCTCATAGGTCTACTAAGAGGAGTGCTAGAAGCCCAGAGAACTCAAGCTGAAGCTCATCGCGAGCAGACGACAATTATGAGAGAAGGCATGGAGAATGCCCATAGCGTGGCAATGGCTGCACTTGAGAGAGGAGAAGCAGCTCAACAGGAACCAAGGCCTGCCAAGGTGGGTGATATTGAGAGTTTCAAGAAGCAGAACCCTCGACCCTTCAAGGGAACCGAGGGAATCATCTATGCTGATGAATGGCTCGATAGCATGGAGCGTCTCCTAAGCGTCGCTCGACTTCCAGAAGACCTCAAGGCTGAAGCAGTGGGAGTCCAACTGCAAAGTGTAGCAAGCACCTGGTATCGGAATGAACCCCAACTCCAGGATAGGCAGCTTGACTGGGATACCTTCAAGAGGTTGTTCAAGAGGAAGTTCTTCCTAACATCAGAGTTGCGGGAGATGGAGAGACAATTTCAGAACCTGAAGCAAGGAAATATGACTGTTGGAGAATATGCAGCAGAATTCGGCCAACTCAGCCATTTTGCCAAGAACCTGGTGTCTGACCCTGAAGATCGTGTTGAAAGGTTTAGACATGGGCTGAGAGAGGAGATCCGCACCCATGTGATCTCAGGCGGTGCTAAGACCTATGAAAAGATCCTGGAGCGAGCTCAAGATATAGAGAAGAGCCAACCCGCTCGCTCAAAGAGGGATTATCCTGGAACTAACAACTTCCAGGGTAATCAGAAGAGGCCCAACAACAACGACAACAACCGGCCTTCCCACCACCAGCAGCAGAACCAACAGGCAAGGAACAATGATAGGGCACCTCAGAGGCAGATCCCTGTCTGCGACTATTGCAAAAGGCCGGGGCATCAAGCAAATATCTGCAGAAAGAGACTAGGACATTGCCCGGTCTGTGGGTCTTCCACCCACCAAGTGAAGGACTGCCCCTCGGCAGCACACCGGACTGGAGCAACTCAACAGAAAGGTCCTCTACCCACTCAATAACAACAATTTGGGCAGCATCAATAGAAGACTGGGCGAGCTTTTGCCCTAGCAGCAGAGGAACAAAAGCCAGAGCAGGAACCTACAGCTGATGTCATCGCAGGTTTCATTTATGTGCATTCCTATCCTGCCTTAGCTTTATTTGATTCAGGAGCATCACATAGTTTGATATCCACAAAATTCATCTCTGCACACCACATAGATACGGGCTTTAGCAAGAAGATATGTAGAGTCATGACCGGTGGAGGACCCCTACCTATCACTGAGACCTGTAATTGCCCTATCACCATATCAGGCCACCAATTCATAGCACCTTTGCTTATGATGTCCTTACCCAATTATGATATAGTCCTAGGGATGGACTGGTTGAGTAAGCAGCATGCGCTGATAGACTGTCACAGAGGATGTGTAGTCTTCAGCCCACCTGGAGAGCCAGAGTTTGAAATCTCTCAAACTCCGGAGGATATGGAGTGTGCTACCTACACCTCTATCATAGAAGAATCCGGACCTCCCCATCCTATCATAGCAGAATTTATGGATGTCTTCCCTAATAGTCTTCCCGGGTTACCTCCAGACCAAGACATATAGTTCACCCCTCAAACACACGGGGATAAGCCATACCATATCACTAGGATATTACTGTAACAAACCTAATCCGGTCATATTCATTACCTATTCATATCACACTGTTTTAACTGTAGGAAAATTATTTATTTCAAATTGTTTAAAAGTGCATAATTCCATTATTAATTTTAATTGTTAAAATATCATAAATTTGTACTTTGCTCCCTCCTGACTGGAGACTATATTTTTAGGTCCTTATGAGGATGCAGAGCTACTGATTAGTAGCTACTATGACCCTGAACTATACCCTGTTGTGCTTTCTGAGGATGGCGTACCTGATGATGATGTTGCTTCTTTTTAGATATTATTTTTCCAGTTTGATAGTTTTGTTTAAAAAAATAATGTTATATCAGTTGGTGGTTTTAAGTTTCTACTCTGTACTGAACAAGTTTTAATTTATCGAATATTAAAATTAGTGACAAATTATTTTGAGTTGTTGATTACCTGCATATGGAAGTTACAGCTTATTGCCGCCGCCTCAACAGCGTGCAGGTTGGGCATGATCCGATTCGACTCAAGTAATTGGGACCGGGTCGTGACAACAAACATGGTCTTGTGGATATAAACTATCAGCGTCGATATCAAACCTATGAACCATTTTTCCTATCAAGTCAGGCTCAGCTCGTGTACTTCACAAGTTATCCTAAATGGGGAACAACAAGGTCGGACTGGTGGGCAGTATGCAAGACCAAAGCTAAAAATACCTTTGAGGTTGACGATATAGCTTATCAAGAGGATGAATTACCTCTTGTAACAAATATTATAGAAGTGGACACGACGAAAGTTCCTCATTACACATCTAATTGTGTAGAAGAAGTAGAATTATCTGAAGAGGAAGATGCAGATAAAAGTAAAGATGTAGAGGAGGAAGAAGAAGAAGAAGAGCTAAACGAACTAGATGAATTTTCGGAAGAGGATTAAATTTGTACGTTTGTTTTATCATCATATTTGATACTTTAGTGACACTTTTGTGACTATGATATTTTTTAAAAATATGTGATGTCTATCATATAAATATGTATATTTTTTTATTTTTATATGTTATTATCAGGTATGACTAGACCTGGACGATGCAGAGGATATTATGTTAGGCAGCCCCGTGTGCGTCAGGCTGGAGATGCAGATTTCGTACCCTCATCCTCATCTCCGAGTACGCCAGTGTACCATTCTGTTTCCGGTCCATTACCGGGACAGGGCAGTTCCAGCAGGTTGGCGAGTCCTCCCTCGTCGTCCCGCATTCCTCCCGTGTCCAGCATTCCTTCCGCGTCCAGCATTCCTTCCACATCCAGCATTCCTCCTATCGACGGCTCCATGGGGAGAGCCGACGCCGAGCATATGGAGGACGGCGATCAGACTAATCCTGGTCAGGCAGGAGATGAGAGCGACTGTCATAACCCGCACCCTAGAGTAAGGGCACGAGACGTGGGTATGTCCAGCCTACGCCGCAGTGTCGACGGTAGAACGTTGTCCTAGGTCACAACATCTAACAATATAATAACAAGCAGTTTATACTCCCCGAATGGGGGTGACATAGCAGAATGTAAACTCAATCACAACTAAGGCAGAAGGATAGATAGATACTGCTGAAATGAAAGAAAATTTACAAGTACAAATAGATAGTCTAAGTGTTTAATACATCACAGAACACAAATCCCAAGTATCAAATATATACAGTCATCCAGAGAGTAATGTAAATGAAAAGATCCTAATCTAGAGGAGTGTCGTCCACAGCTATAGGGTCTGGCTGCTGGTCCAAGTCACAGCTGTCATCTAAGGTAGCCCCATAATATATAGGACAGCCAGCCTCGTCCTCATCCTCTGTAATATTTCAACAGGTCCAATCAGGACAGTAGCGAGCAAGTACATCTCTCGCAGTTCATATAATGACAGGAATAAAATACTGGCAATAGAGTAAAATACATGGAACGCTGAAGAGTAACATGAGTAAAAAGAAAGACTGTAATGAAATATCTACTATAAGTAAAGAGCTATAGTGAACTAGTGATTTAGAGTTCAAGCTAGACATGTGAACGGCTTGATAATAAACATGGGAGGTCGTACATGGTTACACTACTTTGGAAATTGTCCACATGACTATTTATACTCCCCCGTACCCCGATTGTCACGACCCGATCCCAAATAATTGGGTCGAATCGGATCATTCCCAGCCTGTACCGTTGTTGAGACGGCGGCAGTAAGCTGTTCCATTTGTAGGTAACCACAACAACAACATCTATATTTGTCACAACTTAATATTCGGGAATTGAAACTTTATTAAACATTTGAAATAAATACAACTGGAATTTTAAAAGTACTGAAATAAATACTGAATTCAAATAAACAGAAATTTTCAATGAAACAACAAAACTGGAAAAAAAATCTATCTAAGCATTCGGCTCATCGGCCTCAGTCCCTGCGTCCTCCATAGGGGACTCTGGCAGCACCACGGGATACAGAACCGGGTCGTAATAACTGCTGATTAACAGCTCAGCATCCTCAATATCTCCTAAAAATGTATCTCCAGTCAGGAGGGAGCAAAGTACAATTCATGCTAATTTGACAGTTGAAATAATAATAGAATCATGCACTTTTAAACAATTTAGAAATGAACAGTTTTCTAACAGTAAAACAGTGTGATTTTGAATAGGCAATGAATATGACCGGCTTGGGTTGTACAGTAGTATCCTATTGATATGATATGGCTTATCCCCGTGTGTAAGAGGGGTAATCTAATACAGTTATAAGTTATCAGTTGGATGTGGTCATAAACATTACACTATTCCCCCAGTACCCAACAGTCAATCAGTCAGTGCTCTCAGAAAGAGAGTTTCGTGTTGCATCGTGGTTTAAACTTGCAGTAAAGCGATTATTAAATAACTGTAAACTAACACA
Source organism: Iris pallida (assembly GCA_029216955.1). Classification (NCBI taxonomy): domain Eukaryota; kingdom Viridiplantae; phylum Streptophyta; class Magnoliopsida; order Asparagales; family Iridaceae; genus Iris; species Iris pallida. Next base: position 9,214,208 of record JANAVB010034616.1, on the reverse strand, counting down.
AAATGTACTTACCTCAAAATGGACTGGACTGGAGAGGTGAAGACTTCGAGATGGGATTTAGACTCGTCCTCGAAATCCTACATTCTAGAAGTTGACTTAGAATCCAGGGTTACCAAGCTAACTATGCTAGTTGAAATCTCTAATTGTGTCCTAATCAATTTTAATCTTTATTTATTAAACACGAACAAAACGCGATTATCGGTGCGTTATAATTTAATAACGAGGGAAAGATCATTTAAACTTGTATTTTGGAAAAACTCGTAGTTTCCAATTTAAATGATTAAAACTTTGTATTTTCGTATTTATACATATAAAACTGAATTTCTTATTTTAATGAAAAAAACATGATCGTTGTTAAATATTAAAACTTGTAAATTTTAATGTAAGAAAAATTTATTAATTTTCTATATCAAAATAATTATCTATTTTTGATTTATGCGTACGCTAAAATAACTCGCAAAACCAGAAAAATAACAGAAAACCTACGCTACTAAATTACAGGTCACAGAGCCAAAAGACCAGCTGGGCTTATGCCCATTACAATCTATTTACAAAAATTAAAATAAGACAAAACCGTTGTTAGTTCTAAAATCTTCCTACAATTTAATTATGAATAAAATAAATCATAAAAATAATTTAAATATTAATGAGTCTCAGATATGGTCTAATCGTCATATAGGCTAATGCCTCAACGTCCAGCGAAGCCGGTTTCCTTTGCACTTAGCCATGGCCCATTGACCAATACGGTCGTCGCCCAAAATCCAAAATATTAATATTTTCCGAAAACCATTTTAAACTCATTTAAAAATACAATTAAATTTTATGGAAAATCCGGCAGCATTTTCTCTATTTTTGGTCAACCCAAAAACTGGGAAAGTGTACCAATATTTTCCTGCAAATCCAAAACCAGGAAATCCCAAAATATATATATAAATAACCACAATCATTCCCCATATTAATTCGGGACGTCCCGAAACGAATTCGGGAATCCCGAAAACCACTCTAGTACATTTTCGGTAAGAATTCAGAATGTTAAAATAATTCCAACCATCAGAAACTTTTTCGAAAGTTTCTCGGAAAAACCCAAAACAAACAGAACTATGTAAAATCCACAGAATAAAATCCAACAATGGTTCCGAAAATTTTCGGAACCAAACACGTAACCGAAAACCGAATTTCCGAAGAAATTCGTGGACCAAAATATCATCATAGACACCTACGGGGACGAACTACTATGACTATCCAAAGTTTTACCCAAAACGACGGAATCCGAAGGGTTGCCTCGGACTCAGGACGCGCGAAATCATAGAACGAACTCGAATTCCGCGGACAGCGCTGGGTAGGGGCTGTCCAGAACAGTAGAGCACGGCTCGGGGTGCGCCGGGGAGAACAGCGCCCGCGTGCTAGGGCACGGAAGGCTAGGGCGCGGTCGGGAGCCGGGGAGGCGCGTGGGTCAGCGCCGCTAGGCCGGGGGTCGGGGCCGCGCTGGGTCGGCGGCGATGGGAGCCGGGGGTCGGGCGAGGGTTTGCTCTGGAGGGGGTTTTGAGGGAGAGGGAAGTGTGAAGTGGTGATGGGGATGGTTCTCTTCTGGAGGAATAGGGAGTTGGGAGTTGAGGGGAAGAGAATGGGAGAGTTGCTGTGAGGGGGAGAGAAGTGTTGGTAGTATGTGCTCGTGGGGAGGTGGTGGAATAAGTAGGGAAGGTGGTTTGCAATGAGTGGAGAAGAGGGAAACGTGCTGGGAAAAATGGGAAAAGCCTGGTCGTGGAGACCAGGCCAAAAGTCATATACATATATTTTTTTATAAAAGAATAATTATTAAAATTTAAATATTTAAACAGAAATTAAAAATAAAAAGATTGGTATAGGAAATCGGGATCAGGGTTTCGGGAACTGGTCCGGACACGGGTCAGGTCAGCAATCAAAAGCCATTTTATTATTTTCAAAATTAATTTTTAAAACCCATAAATAATACTAATAACAATAGTAATAATATTATAATATTAATAATAGATCGCACTACAAAACTGGGTTTCACAATCTTTCCTCCTTAGAAAATTTCGTCCTCGAAATTAAAGGAAGGGTTAGGGGTTACCTTAAGTCTCAAACAAGTACGGGTACTGCTCCCGCATCAGGTCTTCTCGCTCCCAGGTCGACTCGCCTGGTTAGTTGTGCCGCCACAAGACTCTGACTATCGGCGTCACCGAGTTCCTATTTCTCTTCTCGCCTCTGTCCAAAATTGCCACTGGCTTCTCTGGCACTGTGAGGCTGGGTCCAATCTCCAGCTCCGAATGGTCTAAGATGTGGCTCGAGTCCGGGATGTAGCGTCTCAGCTTCGAAACGTGGAAGGCATTGTGGACGCCTTCGAGACTTGGGGGTAGAGCCAACCGATAAGCCACTTCTCCAATCCTGCTGAGTACTTCAAAAGATCCAATATACCTGGGGCTTAACTTTCCTGCTCTGTCGAAATGAATGGTTCCTCTGGTAGGAGAGATCTTCACAAACACACTATCGCCTTCTTCAAACTCCAAAGGCCGTCGGCTGCTATCGGCCCAATGCTTCTGTCTGTCCTGGGCAATCCTGAGCTTGTCTCTGATCATTCTTACCTTCTCTGCTGCATCGGTCACCATCTCAGGTCCAAGCAATACTCGTTCTCCGACGTCATCCCAAGCAAGTGGACTACGACAACGACGTCCATAGAGTGCCTCGAACGGTGTCATACCGATGCTAGTTTGGTAGCTGTTGTTGTAAGAGAACTCTACCAAGTACGAATGGTCTTTCCAAGACCCTCCAAATTCCAAAATGCAGGATCTTAGCATGTCTTCTAGCGTCTGGATTGTTCTCTATGATTGCCCGTCAGTCTGGGATGGTAGGCGGTGCTGAACTTCAGTTGTGTTACCAAACTATCATGCAAACTCTTCCAAAAGTGATAGGTAAATTTAGTATCTCTGTCAGACACAATACTTACCAGAACTCCATGAATCCGGTAGATATGCCGTATGTATAGTGCTGCCAGCTTTTCGATGGATAGACCAACCTTGAAGGGGATAAAGTGAGCTGACTTCGTCAGTCGGTCCACGATAACCCAAATGGCATCCTTTCCTCCTTGGGATCGAGGCAGTCCCGACATGAAATCTATTGTTATGTGCTCCCATTTCCATTTCGGGATGTCAAGCGGCTACAATAATCCTGTTGGTCTCTGTCTGCAAGCTTTTATTTGCTGACAAATTAAATATCCAGCCACATACCTGGATACGTCCTTCTTCAATCCGTACCACCACACTATTGTACGCATATTCTGGTATATTTTGTTGGCTCCAGGATATTTGGAATACTGCGACAGGTGCGCTTCTTGCATCAGCTCGTTCCTCAGTTCACCAGTTGGTACGTAAAGCCTAGTACCATTCTTCAGTGCTCCGTCGCTGGCGATTGAGAATCCTTCAAGTGTTCCTGCCAGCACTTGATCTCTGAGTTTGCAAAGCATCTCGTCTTAGAATTATGTCTCATTGACTCTGTCCATAAGACTTGAACGCACTTCCAACTGCATCATTGATGGTTCAGCTCCTGGTACGATGGCTTCTCTTTCCAGTTTCTTCATCTCTTCTTCAGGCAGTACAATCTCCAATCCAAGCTTCTCTATGTCCTCCAGCAAATGACGCTCCTTGGTCAAGAACATTGCCATCAGGTATCGACTAAGTGCATCTGCAACAACATTAGCCTTACCCGGATGATACTGCAGGTTGATGTCAAAATCCTTCATCAGCTCCAGCCATCGTCTCTGTCGCATGTTCAGCTCTTTCTGAGTGAAAACATATTTCAGACTTTTGTGGTCTGTAAATATTTCCACTCTCTCTCCATAAAGGTAGTGATTCCATAGCTTCAATGCAAATATCACCGCTGCAAGCTCCAAATCATGTGGGATAGTTCTTCTCATGAGTTCGTAATTGCCTAGATGCATAAGCAATTACTTTTTCGTGTTGTTGAAGAACGCAGCCCAATCCCTTACCGGAAACATCACTATAGATTGAGAAACCGCTGGTACCTGCGAGTAGTGCAAGTATCGGCGCTGTTGTAAGCCTCTTCTTCAGTTCCTCAAAAGCTGACTGGCAAGCCTCAGACCAAATGAATTCTTCATTCTTCCTGGTAAGCTTCGTCATTGGTTCATCAATCTTGGAGAAATCCTTCACAAACTTCCGGTAGTAGCCAGCTAAACCCAAAAAGCTTCTGATTTCTGCAACCTAGCTTGGTGCAGTCCACTTCTCAATAACAGCTATCTTCTTGGGATCTACCGAAATTCCTTTTTCTGTGACAACATGGCCCAAAAATTCTACTTTGTCTAAAAAGAATTCGCATTTGAATAGCTTACCATAGAGCTTCTCCTTCCTCAAGGTACTCAGCACTTTTCTCAGGTGCTCTTCATACTCTTCTTCAGTCTTCGAGTAGATCAGTATGTCATCGATGAAGACAACAATGAACTAATCCAGGTATTCATGGAAAACCTTTTTCATGAGGTTCATGAATACCGCAGGAGCATTTGTCAGTCTAAACGGCATGACCAAGAATTTAAATTACCCATACTTGGTGTTGAACGCCGTCTTGGGAATATCCTCCTTCCTGACCTTGATTTGATGGTAGCCTGATCTGAGATCTATCTTCAAAAATACCTTGGCTCCACTCAGTTGATCAAACAGGTCGTCGATCCGGGGCAGAGGGTACTTATTCTTGATGGTGATGTTGTTCAGCGCCCGGTAGTCAATGCATATCCGCATGGTTCCATCCTTCTTGGGCACGAACAAAACTGGTGCTCCCCAGGGTGAAGCCCCGTCTCTGATAAATCCTTGTGCCTTCAGCTCGTCAATCTGGTCCTTCATCTCTTTTGCCTCCTTGGGGTTGACTCTGTAGCATCCCCGAGAAATAGGAGAAGAGCCGGGTACTAGATCAATGGTGAATTCCATATCTCGATCTGGCAAAAATCCTGGAAGACTATCTGAAAAGACGTCCATGAATTCTGCTATGATAGGGTGAGGAGGCCCGGTTTCTTCGATGATTGAGGAGTAGGTAACACTCTTCATGTCTTCTGAAGCTCGAGAGATTTCAAACTCTGGTTCTCCTGGTGGGCTAAAGATTACACATCCTCGGTGACAATCTATCAGCGCATGCTGCTCACTTAACCAGTCCATCCCTAGGACTACATCATAGTTGGGCAGGGCCATCACAAGTAAGGGTGTTAAGAATTGATGGCCTGAGATAGTTATGGGACAGTTACAAGCCTCAGTGATGGGTATGGGACCACCACCAGTCATAACTCTACTAATCACCTTGCTAAGTCCCGTATCTAGGTGGTGTGCAGAAATAAACTCTGATGATATAAAACTATGTGACGCACCCGAATCAAATAATGCTAGAGCAGGATGTGAAAACCTATAAATGGAACATGTGATGACATCAACGGTGGGTTCCTGCTCTGGTTCCTGCTCATCTGCTGCTAGGGAAAAATCTCGTCCGGTCTTCTGCTGGTGTTGTCCAAACCGTTGTTGCTGAGTGGATAGGGGAGCTCTTTGCTGAGTTGCTCCGGTTCGATGAACTGACGAGGGGCAGTTCTTCACTTGGTGGGTGGCAGACCCACAGACTAGGCAGTGTCCTATCCTCTTCCTGCATATGTTCGACTGGTGTCCTAGCCTCTTGCAATAATCACAGACAGGGATCTGCCTCTGAGGCGATTTGTCGTTGGTCCTTGTCTGATGGTGCTGCTGCGGGTGGTGCGAAGGCCTGTTGTTGTTGGTGTTGGGCCTCTTCTAGTTACCCTGGAAGTTTTTAGTTCCAGGATACTCCCTCTTGGATCGAGAAGGCTGGCTCTTCTCCATGTCCTGAGCTCGTATCAGGATCCTCTCATAAGTCTTGGCGCCACCTACGATCACAGGGGTGCGAATCTCTTCTCTTAGTCCATACCTGAATCGTTCAACACGATCCTTAGGGTCAGCAACCAAGTTCTGGGCAAAGAGGCTAAGTCGGCTGAACTCTGCCGCGTATTCTCCGACCGTCATGTTCCCTTGCTTTAGGTCCTGGAATTGCCTTTCCATCTCCCGCATCTCTGATGTTGGGAAGAACTTCCTGCAGAACAGTCTCTTGAAGGTGTCCCAGTCGAGCTGCTTGTCCTGGAGTCAGGGTTCATTCCGGTACCAGGTGCTCGCCATATCTTGTAGCTGGAGTCCTACCGCTTCGGTCTTGAGGTCCTGTGGGAGTCGAACGACGCTCAAGAGACGCTCCATGCTGTCTAGCCATTCATCGGCGTAGATGATACCCTCGGTTCCTTTGAAAGGTCGAGGGCCTTGCTTCTTAAAGCTCTCTATACCTTCGACCTTCATGTGATAATACGCCTCTAATCAAAAGAATGGCCTTAATGATATAAAATTTAACTCTTGAATTATGCTTACCTTGGCAGGTCGTGGCTCCGATGAAGTGGTTCCTCCTCTCTCGAGGGCAGCCATAGCCACATTGTGGGCATTCTCCATATCTTCTCTCATAATCGCGGTCTGCTCGCGATGGGCTTCAGCTTGGGCTGCAGTCTATTCTCGGTGAGCTTCTGCTTGAGCTCTCTGTGCTTCTAGTACTCCCCGTAGCATGCCCACTAGATCAGTGGGATCCACGGGCACTGGTAGGGCAGCTGGTGTGGGCACTACCGTAGGGGTCTGCGGCTCAGCCCGGGGAAGTGCAGGTTCCGCCATTTGTGCTGTAGTAGCATAAACGGAACAGGGTGCTGGTGCAGCATGGGGACGGTCAGTCAGCTGCAATGGAGGTGGATCCCGGCGTGCTTGAGAAGGGGTGTGATCAGTAGATGACACCTCATCATCAGCAGGGCCGGATCGGGTAGTCTTCCCTTTGGCCATAATCTGGAAGGTTTAGGGTACATACATAAGCAAGGTATCCTACCAGTCTATAATAAAACAAAAATATTTATGTATATATCATTCGGACCTATGTTGTGACAAATCAATGTTCTAGTGTTCTAATTGTTTCTAGGTATGTTTTCCTAAGTTATTTTATGGCATGCATGGGCCACCACTAAAAACATGTCACGACCCGATCCCAAATAATTGGGTCAAACCGGATCATGCCCAGCCTGCACCGTTGTTGAGACGGCGGCAGTAAGCTGTTCCATTAGCAGGTAACCACAACAACAACATCTATATTTGTCACAACTCAATATTCGGGAATTGAAACTTTATTAAACATTTGAAATAAATATAACTGGAATTTTAAAAGTACTGAAATAAATACTGAATTCAAATAAATAGAAATTTTCAATGAAACAACAAAACTGGAAAAGAAAATCTATCTAAGCATTCGGCTCATCGGCCTCAGTCCCTGCGTCCTCCAAAGGGGACTCTGGCAGCACCACGGGATACAGAACCGGGTCGTAATAACTGCTGATTAACAGCTCAGCATCCTCAATATCCCCTAAAAATGTATCTCCAGTCAGGAGAGAGCAAAGTACAATTCATGCTAATTTGACAGTTGAAATAATAATAGAATCATGCACTTTTAAACAATTTAGAAATGAACAGTTTTCTAATAGTAAAACAGTGTAATTTTGAATAGGCAATGAATATGACCGGCTTGGGTTGTACAGTAGTATCCTATTGATACGATTTGGCTTATCCCCGTGTATAAGAGGGGTAAGCTAATACAGTTCTAAGTTATCAGTTGGATGTGCTCATAAACATTACATTATTCCCCCAGTACCCAACAGTCAATCAGTCAGTGCTCTCAGAAAGAGAGTTTCGTGTTGCATCGTGGTTTAAACTTGTAGTAAAGTGATTATTAAATAACTGTAAACTAACACAAAATATACTTGCCTCAAAATGGACTGGACTGGAGAGGTGAAGACTTCGAGATGGGATTTAGACTCGTCCTCGAAATCCTACCTTCGAGAAGTTGACTTAGAATCCAGGGTTACCAAGCTAACTATGCTAGTTGAAATCTCTAATTGTGTCCTAATCAATTTTAATCTTTATTTATTAAACACGAACAAAACGCGATTATCGGTGCATTATAATTTAATAACGAGGGAAAGATCATTTAAACTTGTATTTTAGAAAAACTCGTAGTTTCCAATTTAAATGATTAAAACTTTGTATTTTCATATTTATACATATAAAACTAAATTTCTTATTTTAATGAGAAAAACATGATCGTTGTTAAATATTAAAACTTATAAATTTTAATGTGAGAAAACTTTATTAATTTTCTATATCAAAATAATTATCTATTTTTGATTTATGCGTACGCTAAAATAACTCGTAAAACCAGAAAAACAACAGAAAACCTACGCTACTAAATTACAGGTCACAGAGCCAAAAGACCAGCTGGGCTTATGCCATTACAATTTATTTACAAAAATTAAAATAAGACGAAACAGTTGTTAGTTCTAAAATCTTCCTACAATTTAATTATGAATAAAATAAATCGTAAAAATAATTTAAATATTAATGAGTCTCAGATATGGTCCAATCGTCATATAGGCTAATGACTCAATGTCCAGCGAAGCCGGTTTCATTTGTACTTAGCCAGGGCCCATTGAACAATACGGTCGTCGCCCAAAATCCAAAATATTAATATTTTCCGAAAACTATTTTTAAATCATTTAAAAATATAATTAAATTTTATGGAAAATCTGGCAGCATTTTCTCTATTTTTGGTCAACCCAAAAAATGGGAAAGTGTGCCAATATTTTCCTGCAAATCCCAAACCAGGGAATCCCAAAATATATATATATAAATAACCACAATCATTCCCCATATTAATTCGGGACGACCCGAAACGAATTCGGGAATCCCGAAAACCACTCTAGAATATTTTCGGTAAGAATTCGGAATGTTAAAATAAATCCAACCATCAGAAACTTTTTCGAAAGTTTCTCGGAAAAACCCAAAACAAACAGAACTATGTAAAATCCACAGAATAAAATCCAACAATGGTTCCGAAAATTCTCGAAACCAAACACGTAACCGAAAACCGAATTTCCGAAGAAATTCGTGGACCAAAATATCATCATAGACACCTACGGAGACGAACTACTAGGATTATCCAGTATTTTACCCAAAACGACGAAATCCGAAGGGTTGCCTCGGACTCGGGATGCGCGAAATCACAGAACGAACTCGAATTCCGCGGACAGCGCTGGGTAGAGGCTGTCCAGAACAGCAGAGCACGGCTCGGGGTGCGCCGGGGAGAACAGCGCCCGTGTGCTAGGGCACGGGAGGCTAGGGCGCGGTCGGGAGCCGGGGAGGCGCGCGGGTCAGCACCGCTGGAAGCGGCCGGGAGGTCGCGGGCGGGCGGAGCCGCGGCGTCGGCGGCTGGAGGCCGCGCGGGAGGCCGGGGGTCGGGGCCACGCTGGGTCGGCGGCGATGGGCGCCGGGGGTCGGGGCCGACGGGAGCTCGACGGCGATGGGCACCGGGGTCGGGCATGGGTTTGCTCTGGAGGGGGTTTTGAGGGAGAGGGAAGTGTGAAGTGGTGATGGGGATGGTTCTCTTCTGGAGGAATAGGGAGTTGGGAGTTGAGGGGAAGAGAATGGAAGAGTTCCTGTGAGGGGGAGAGAAGTGTTGGTAGTGTGTGCTCGTGGGGAGGTGGTGGAATAAGTAGGGGAGGTGGTTTGCAATGTGTGGAGAAAAGGGAAACGTGCTGGGAAAAATGGAAAAAGCCTGGTCGTGGAGACCAGGCCAAAAGTCATATACATATATTTTTTTTATATAAAAGAATAATTATTAAAATGTAAATATATAAACAGAAATTAAAAATGAAGAGATTGGTTTCGGAAATAGCGATCAGGGTTTCGGGAACTAGTCCGGACATGGGTCAGGAAAGCAATCAAAAACCATTTTATTATTTTCAAAATTAATTTTTAAAACCCATAAATAATACTAATAACAATAGTAATAATATTATAATATTAATAATAGATCATACTACAAAACTGGGTTTCACACCAATTAATACACATGGATCTAGACAAGTTATGTTATTACATGATATTCACATGGGGTCCATATAAGGGTGCACGTGAATATAAACATGGGGGCTCTGTAATCATGAGAGTACATGAATCACGAGAGTGCACATGTAAGGTGAAAGCATGAGAGTACATGATGAAAGTAAAACGCACATGACATGATGTATCTGATGCTCCCGAGGGGGATAACATCGTATGAAAAGATCCATATAGTACTAATCCATGTTTCCATCGTGTCAGCATCAAGTAAAATAATCTAGAGCAAAAAAATACTCCTATCAAGTATGAAACGGTCAGAGAATGTACTCGCCTGATATCCTGGATGTCCAGAAGGAAATACTGCCTGAGGAGTGGTATCTGGCTCCTAATCAGAACAGCACAAGTCACAACATGTCTAAAATGATAATAAGATGCTATTTAATGCATTCTAAATAAATCTAGGTCAATCTAGACCAAAGTCAACTCTTGGTCAACTCTAGTCAACCCTAGAAGTCAAACTAGGTCAACTCTAGTCCAAATTGGTCAACTAAGGTCAAACAGGTTTAAACTAGGTCAAACTAGTCTAGATTGGTCAACCATAGGCTATGTCATCTAGGTTATAGGTGTTTGCCATTGATTGTAAAAGTACAAAACAGTTTTATGGGAGGACTGAACTTAGACTCACAATACAAACTCGCTTGTACAAAGAAAGCCTAGGGACGAAAGCCTAGGTACAGCAGACTAAGTACAATTATTTATTTTAGATTCTGGGGGGGTGACGATATAGGCTCGGGAAGGCGATGGCAGCCCTGTCTTACTCCTTGGACGATCGGTATGCAGCCTTAGCTCCAAAAGATTTGCTCGGCGTTGCAGAAATGCTCTCTTTTCTCCCTCTCTGCTTTTTTCTCCAAGTCTTCTAATGCTCTCTGATCTCGAAAAGGGGTCTTTCTGGTCGCACTCTCTCCGTTGTGTATATTGCCAGGGAATGTATATTTTACAAGGGAATGACACCTTGCTATTTATAGGAATGGGGTGTGATCATTAGGGTTGTAATGATTGCTTCCTGGAGATGGCGGCGGCCTATGGATTGGTCAATCTAGGCCATTCGTTTTGAGTGTGATGAATCTGGACCATTAAGTGTAGATTACACCAAATCTCATCAGCAATTAATGATGATTGGAATAAATCTTCCTCATGATGATCTTCTGATGTCTACGAATAAATTTGATTTATTCTCCTGCTACGTGTCCCAGATTATTAGGATTTGACCCAATCTCTTATTGTAATAAATCTGGGAAATTGATCGACTTAGGACACGTGTCCTAGGAGCCACTGGGGGGATCTGAACCGCATGAAGATTGAGCCGCATAAGGTTTGGGCCACGTGTCAGGGCTGTTGACACAAAGTCACAGTCAACCAAATATTGACTACATTGACTAAATAATATCTGTATAAATTCAATACGACACACGACGTCTGCTTTCAGTTCGGGACAAACGACAGCTCAGTTTCCGACTCTCAGTATATTTTCGAGTCTGTACTTTTACATTTCATTGAGTCTAGAAGTATGTACTCTGAGTTATGCTGAGCTCTTGGAACTTGGTCTACAAGCCTACCCAAAATCCCAAGCTCCACCAAAACAAAATTGCCCACAAGTCCCACTTAGAATCACTCTGTGCTCTGGAGACAGAGTTCGGGCCGAACTCTGCCTCCACACAGAGTTCGGGCCGAACTCTGTCCCCTAGAAATCAGGAACCCTAATTTTAGGGTTAGCTGGTTGCTAGCTGTCCAACGGCCAAATTTTTGAATTCTTCTACCCGAATTCTGGCCGAATTCTGCCTCAAAAATCAGTATAAATAGGGCATGAATTCTCTCATTTTGAATCACTCAATCTTCTCTTTTCTTCTCTCCTACAAGCTCTATAAGCCATACCCTTCCCATCTACTAGCCACAAGCCTCCTAAGTCTCGAGTGCTCAGCATCTCTCAGTTAGGATTCTTGTGCAAGAGTGAAGAAATCGCTTGGACAATTCCAAGCAATCGCCACTGCGATTCTCTGTAAGAAGTTGACGTGCTCTTCTGAAGTAAAGGCACGGGTTGTAAGCTACTATTTCACAAATAGTGGATTTAATCCTGAGCTAGAGTTCTCAGGCCTGGACTAGTCCTCCACGAGGAAAACCAGGTTAAAATTGCTGTGTTTGCGTATGCTCTCTTGTCTTTCATTTACATTCCGCATTTTACTCTGATTATTCATTGTTCGTGAAAGAGTAATTTTTTAATTGGTCATTATATATATATATACTCTATTCACCCCCCTCTAGAGTTGCCAAACTGTTCTTCAATTGGTATCAGAGCTCTGTTCTCTTTATAAGGACTAACATCCTAAGAGCTGATCCATGGCAACCACACAATCCTTGATCTCCAATCATGGTGAAGGTCAGTCCACTCATAGGCCTCCCCTATTTGATGGGACTAACTACACATATTGGAAAACAAGGATGAGTTTTTATCTGAAGTCTCTAGACTTTGACCTGTGGACTGTCGTAACTGACGGTTACAAAAAGCCCGCCAGAATAGTTGTCGATGGTGACCTCACTGAGAAACCACACGACAAATATTCTGTCGAGGAGAAGAAACAGGCAAGTCTAGATGCTAGGGCTATTAATGCTTTATTCTGTGCTATAGACAGGAACGAGTTTAACAGGGTCTCTACATGCACCACTGCTCATGAAGTATGGAGACTTCTGGAAGTGACGCATGAAGGAACCACTCAAGTCAAGGAATCAAAGATAAGCCGTCTCACTCAAGAGTACGAAGCCTTCAAGATAAAGCCAAATGAGACGATCACTCAAATGTTTACAAGATTCCTCGACATCATCAACCCGTTATCCTCGCTTGGTAAGCAGTACTCAAACCATGAGAAGATCCGCAAGCTACTCAGAGGGCTACCAAAGATTTGGAACCCTAAGGTGACAGCCATCATAGAAGGAAATGATCTCACAAGTATGTCTATGGAGACGTTGATGGGCAAGCTCATGACTCACGAGCTTGACCTCAAGGACTTCGAAGAGCCTGCTCTGAAGACCAGGAAGATCGCACTCAAAGCTCATCGATGAAAGGTTGATCACGATGAGACTGAAGACGATATCTCAGATGATGAAGACCAAGCTCTCATGGTACGTAACTTCAAGAAATTCCTTCGCTTCAATCAAAGAAAGAAGGAACCACAAGAAGACGATGAAGAAGAGCCAACCTGCTATGGTTGCAAAAAGACTGGACACGTCAGAAGAGACTGTCCGCTCTTAAAGAAAAGCAACCGGTATGAAAAGCCCTACAAGAAGAACTCATCAAAAAGGTATGCCAACACAAGCATTTGGCATGAAAGTGAAGCAAGTGACTCCGAGGAAGAAAAGAACTCTCCTCAAGACAAAGCAAATGTGTGCCTCATAGCAAATTCCACCAAGGTATCAAACGAAACTTTAGATGACTTCTCTTTTGATGAACTTGGCGATGCTTTCACCGATTTACTTGATGATCACAAAAAGGTTATCGGTAAATACAAGCATGCCAAGGACAAAATCAAAAGTCTAGAAGATGAGATACAAAGAATTTCTTTACTTCTTGATAATGTTAGAAACACATCACCCACAAATGACACTGATGAAGTATCCAAGCTTAAATTAAGCTTACATGATGCTGAAGCACGCATTGAGCAACAAACTCAAGAAATCACTACTCTCAACACGTTGCTTGCTGAAGAAAAGAGTAGACACAAGATTTCCATGACTAAGATTTATGGCTTAAATATCAAGATTGATGAACTGCAAGCTATGTCTAAAAGATTAGAAACCAAATTGGGTAAACAGGTTGTTCAACCTCAAACCCAATCACATGGGCACAACACCACTCATACTAGTCAACCACGTCATTCTCATGCAGCACATAACCATGCATTTATATACACAAACTTTCACAAACCACGTGCACGTAAGAATATTCCTCATACTCATTATACTGCACAAAGACACAACCAATATCACTCTACACATAGACAAAGTCATCATACCATACCACATCAACATGCCATGCCACGTAGACAAAATCATCATGTTATGCCACATAAGCAAAATCATCATATCATGCCACAGCATCACACTATGCCATATAGACAATCTCAGCATGCCACTCCTCACAGTCAATATCATCATGCTATGCCACACAGACATCATCATCATGCCACTCACTCTATGCATAGTCCTTATTACCATGCTAACTCTCCATATCATCCTCATCATGTTGCTTATAGATATCATTCTCATGCTTCCAGTATAAATAAAAATGCTATCTGTACTTACTGTGGAATACATGGACACATCTCACCACAGTGTAGAGTTAGAAGATTGGTAGACAAGAAAATATATGCTTGGTTTCCAAAAACTAACTTTTCAGGACCCTCAAGAAAATGGGTACCAAAGGTCACATCTACTCTTGATGTAGGTGGACCTTCCCTCCTCAACTGAGAGTAAGTGGATTCTCGATAGTGGATGCTCGCGACATATGACGGGAGACGCAAATCTTTTTGCATCACTATCGATGAAAAGAGAAGGATACGTATCCTTCGGTAACAATCTCAAAGGGCACATAATAGGTAACGGTATCATTGGTCATCCTCCTTCTCCTGTTATAAAGGATGTCTACCTAGTGACCGAGTTAAAGCATAACCTGCTCAGCATTAGCCATCTTGCTGATCATGGATATGATATTAACTTTGGACAAAACTGTTGCTATATCTATGATAGGTCAACAGGAGACATTGCTTTTGAAGGGAAAAGAGAGGACAATATCTATATTTTCTATCTCTCTATAAATACTAACCATGCAGGTAGATGTTTATATGCCCACAAAGACGAACGACTACTTTGGCACCAGCGTCTCGGTCATGCCAACATGGATGCTATATCCAGGCTTTCTACCAAGAAGCTAGTGAGAGGATTGCCTGACATCACATTCAAAAAGGTCACGGTATGTGCCGAATGTGAACTAAACAAGGCAACTAAATCCTCATTTCATTCCATCAACTCTGTAAGTACTACTAGACCCTTGCAATTACTTCATATGGATTTATTTGGTCCTAGTAGAATAGCTAGCCTTGGTGGCAAACTTTATGCTTTTGTTATTGTTGATGATTTTTCGAGATTTACTTGGGTTTTCTTTCTCGCTAATAAGAGCGACGCTATCTCTGTTTTCAAAGTTTTTGTAAATAAAGTTCAAAACGAAAAAGGCTACATGATTACTCGAATCCGAAGTGATCATGGAGGCGAATTCGTAAATTCAGATTTTGAAAGTTTTTGTAATACAAATGGTTTTGATCATGAATTTTCTTGTCCTAGAACTCCTCAACAAAATGGTATTGTAGAGCGGAAGAATAGGACTCTTGGCGATATGGCTAGAGTCATGTTGAATAAATTTTCTCTTCCAAAATATTTTTGGGCAGAGGCTGTAAGTACAGCATGCCACATTTTGAATAGGGTGCTTATTCGTCCCATTTCGAAGAAAACACCCTATGAGCTTTGGTTTGGGAGAACCCCAAATGTTTCTTATTTTAGAGTTTTTGGCTGCAGATGTTTTATCCTTAACACCAAAGACAACTTAGGCAAATTTGATGCCAAAACTGACGATGGTATCTTTCTTGGTTATGCCGCCAAGAGTAAGGGATATAGAGTTTTCAATAAACGCTCACTTATTGTGGAAGAGTCAACAAATGTGACTTTTGATGAAGACAACAGTACAGCAAATACTCTTAATGATGACATTGAGCCATCAACTTCTACTCCAATGAATACTTCAACCGAAACTAATTCTCTGGAGGGTTTGCCTAAGAAATTCTCTTTCAAACCTTCTCATCCAGAAAATTTAGTCATAGGTGAAGTTTCACGTGGAGTTACTACTAGATCATCATTAAGAGACTCTGTTGCTAGCACTGCCTTCATTTCACAAGTAGAGCCTAAAAACATTTCTGAAGCTTTTACTGATGAATTTTGGATCTCTGCTATACAAGAAGAACTCAACCAATTTGAGAGAAGCCAAGTATGGGAACTAGTTCCTAAACCGGCTAATCACTCAATAATTGGTACCAAATGGGTGTTTAGAAACAAAGTAAGTGAAGATGGTTCAGTCACACGTAACAAAGCTCGTCTAGTAGCTCAAGGATACAACCAAGAGGAAGGTATCGACTACGATGAGACATATGCTCCTGTTGCTAGACTAGAATCCATTCGGATGCTTTGTGCTTTTGCCAATCATCAGAACTTTAAATTATTTCAAATGGATGTTAAAAGTGCTTTCTTGAATGGCTTTATTAAGGAGGAAGTTTATGTCAAACAACCCCCTGGCTTTGAAAATCACAAATTTCCCGACCACGTGTTCAAGCTAAAGAAAGCGCTTTATGGCCTTAAACAAGCCCCCAGAGCTTGGTATGAAAGGCTAAGCAGCTTCTTGCTTGAGAAAGGTTTTTCTAAAGGGAAAATTGACACTACACTATTTATCAAATCTTTCAAAGACACCATTCTATTAATTCAGATTTATGTTGATGATATTATTTTTGGGTCTACTGATGAAACTCTTTGTCAAGAATTTGCCAAGTGTATGCAGACGGAATTTGAGATGAGCATGATGGGAGAGCTCAACTACTTTCTTGGTCTGCAAGTAAAACAACTGGCTAATGGAACTTTCATCTGCCAATCAAAGTACACCAAGGACATGCTGAAAAAGTTCGATCTTGACAACATCAAACCAATCAGCACGCCAATGGCCACTTCAACCAAACTCGAACCAGATGAGAGCGGCAAACCTGTTGATCAACGTAAGTATCGAGGTATGATAGGCAGCTTACTTTATTTAACTGCTAGTCGTCCCGATATCATGTTCAGTGTTTGCCTATGTGCTAGATATCAAGCTAATCCTAAGGAATCACACATGACCGCAGTTAAGCGTATCTTTAGATACCTTAAGGGTACGGTTACAGTAGGCCTATGGTATCCCAAGTCAACATCATTTGATCTTATTGGTTACTCTGATGCTGACTTCGCTGGATGCAAGGTCGACCGTAAAAGTACGAGCGGCACGTGTCATTTATTAGGAAAAGCTTTAGTCTCCTGGTTTAGCAAGAAACAGAACTCTGTTGCACTATCCACAACAGAAGCTGAATACATAGCAGCTGGGCGTTGTTGTGCACAAATTCTGTGGATGAAGCAAACCCTGGAAGACTATAAGTTATCTTTCATGCATATTCCTATATTCTGTGACAATACTAGTGCCATCAATTTGACTAAGAACCCTGTATGCCACTCACGCACTAAACACATTGAGATCAGACACCACTTTTTGCGTGATCATCAGCAAAATGGCACGATTAACTTAGAATTTATTGACACTGATCATCAGCTGGCAGATTTCTTTACTAAGCCACTATCCGAAGAGTGTTTCAATTTTCTTTGTCGTGAACTTGGAATCTTAGATGAAGCAGTCATAAATTGAAACTCACCTGCGTAAATATCGAGTATATTGTGATTCTTTTACGAAAAATTTGGTATGGGTACAAGCCGAAAGGGTCCTTCTGACAACAAGGCGTAAAAGCCTAAGCGACACGGTGCACTAGTCCTCAGGACTACCGCTAGCTGGGATCCGGCCCCTGCAGCTAACCCATGGCAAATTTGGACTATTGAACCACAATATATATCTTTATTTATTATATGGCTCGTTTCGATTTAATATTGCCTAATTGATATTTTCTAAAAAGTTCATTCTGTTTTCTGTGTACCTCTCCTTCTCTATCTATTCTATTCTCTTTGGTGTCCTCAACTTTCTTTTGTTTAACTCTTAAATCTTTGTTATCATTTCTTGTTATTCTTCAACTTTTGTTTTCATTTTAGCCTTTGTTCTGTTCTGGACCAATGATCCAGAACTCGGGCCGAACTCTGCTCCTATCCGAGTTCGGGCCGAGTTCGGTCCCTTGGTTCCAGGGTCGGGATCTGGCTCTGCCGTTGGATCTATTCTAATCCAATGGTCAATATTTCACCCGACCAAAGACAAAACCCTACTTTATGTCGGGATTCTTTCTCTCTCCTTCACTATTACCACCTTTTCTCACCTATACACACTCTTTCCTTGAAACCCTAACCCTAGTTTTTGATCTAGAGTGCCTCATTGCTTCTCAAATCAAGAAAAAGGTGTCTCCTCTCCATTCTCCTCCATTGTTCTTTACCTGTTTGAGGTACCATTTTTTAAAAATCTTTTAATGGCTCCTTGCTTGTTCAATCGTGGGAAGAGGATTCGAGTTGAGAGTATTTCCTCTTCGGATTCTCCTCCATCAATTGAACAAATCATTGAACAACTTCAACCACCTCACCCTTTGTTCAATCCACCTCGTCCTCAACATCCTTCCACTTATGACAATAGACTTTTTGTCTCACTTGATGCATCAAACAACTGGTTTAGTGACTTTCGGAATTGTCAGGTATTCACAGGACATCCTATCAATTTTTCCATATTCTCTCAATATGATTCTTTATTCCATGACCTCTATATTGATGAACTAGTCACTACATCTTCTGCTATTTATCGTCATGCCGTTCAAATGTTCTACTGCAACTTAACCTTTGATGACCTTCGTATTTATTCACGAGTTGCTGGTATCAATATCTCGTTTGATGACTTTGAACTAGCCGAATATCTTGATCTTCTTGAGCCAAGTTCTTGGGAAAGGCTTGTTGATGCTCGCTCGTTCCGTTTTCCCAACGGACTTTCACTTGAAAGCTTCAAGGACGATTTGTGCACTCCATACACACGTCCTCGAAAGCTCATGACGAAATATCTCAACCCATATTTTTTTGATCTTTATTGGATCATCTCTAATACCATTCTACCCAAGATCGGTTCCCCTGATGAAATCACTTATCTTGACATTTCTGCTCTTTATCATCTTCACTTTGGAATTCATTTCAATCTTCCACGTACTATGATGGACTGGATGATTCGCTGTAGGAGGAAACCACGAGCTTTGGTTTATCCTCTGTATCTTCCTATGATCTTTCGTGCTTTTCGTATACCACTTGATGCTTGTCCGTTCCTGCCGGCACCTACTTTTCTATCTAAGGTACGACGCCTTCAGCCTGTTGCTACTACTGAGTTGTCTGCTGATGAGGAGCCTGACGCCCCTCCGCTCGGTCAGACTGCACCTCCTGCCAACCTGGATTCGCTTCAGACTATGCTTCGCGATCGTTTTGCTATTGAGGATGATCGCTGGACGCAGCAGGATTACCGTACCACTCTGCAGATTAGTGCCCTTGGGAACTCTCTGCATGATATGCGGTATTCGCTTGCTCGTCATCCTGATTTGCATGTGCCTATTGAGCGGGATCCACATCGCTCGGGTCATCGTCTAGACGATCCGTGGGTCATGCAGTATATGGATCCAGATGATACTTTTGTGGATCTTCAGATGTTCCAGGACCTTTTCGTTGGCCCTTTCCCTGGTCCTTCAGATGTTCCAGGACCTTCTGGTGCTCCGTGATGGAGACTGGCTTGTTATGCTGCTGCCACTGCTGATGGTCTTAGTTGCTTTATGTTTTTAGTTATTTAGTTATGGATTTATGTACTGGATTTTTATCTTAGAACCCTGATGATGTGTTTGACATTCTGGTTGGTGGATATCATTTTATGCTATTTCTCGTAGTTTCTTTTATGCCAATGCACTCTCTTGTCTAGTATTATACTATTTTTTTTCTCTTGGTGTGGTTGCATTACTATTCATTGCTTATTTATATTGCTAACTGCCAAAAGGGGGAGAAACATATGTATATTTTTGTGCTGGCTTGTTTTGGGAAACTATTACAGGTTCTATGCAGGTTCTATGCATTCATCTGTGTATATCTGTGCTCGTTCTGGGAATATGTTATCTATCAGGTTACAGGGTATATGCACTGTTTACGGGGGAGAGCTACTACTTCTAGCTCGGAACCGTTCACTGATTACGGGGGAGCTATCCGATTCTAGCTCTGCATCAGTTATGGGGGAGCTATGTTGTAATCAACTGTGTCAAGGTATGAATATTGAAATATACATATATTATTTTATCAATTATCAATATGGGGGAGATTGTTGACACAAAGTCACAGTCAACCAAATATTGACTACATTGACTAAATAATATCTGTATAAATTTAATACGACACACGACGTCTGCTTTCAGTTCGGGACAAACGACAGCTCAGTTTCCGACTCTCAGTATATTTTCGAGTCTGTACTTTTACATTTCATTGAGTCTAGAAGTATGTACTCTGAGTTATGCTGAGCTCTTGGAACTTGGTCTACAAGCCTACCCAAAATCCTAAGCTCCACCAAAACAAAATTGCCCACAAGTCCCACTTAAAATCACTCTGTGCTCTGGAGACAGAGTTCGGGCCGAACTCTGCCTCCACACAGAGTTCGGGCCGAACTCTGTCCCCTAGAAATCAGGAACCCTAATTTTAGGGTTAGCTGGTTGCTAGCTGTCCAACGGCCAAATTTTTGAATTCTTCTACCCGAATTCTGGCCGAATTCTGCCTCAAAAATCAGTATAAATAGGGCATGAATTCTCTCATTTTGAATCACTCAATCTTCTCTTCTCTTCTCTCCTACAAGCTCTATAAGCCATACCCTTCCCATCTACTAGCCACAAGCCTCCTAAGTCTCGAGTGCTCAGCATCTCTCAGTTAGGATTCTTGTGCAAGAGTGAAGAAATCGCTTGGACAATTCCAAGCAATCGCCACTGCGATTCTCTGTAAGAAGTTGACGTGCTCTTCTGAAGTAAAGGCACGGGTTGTAAGCTACTATTTCACAAATAGTAGATTTAATCCTGAGCTAGAGTTCTCAGGCCTGGACTAGTCCTCCACGAGGGAAACCAGGTTAAAATTGCTGTGTTTGCGTATGCTCTCTTGTCTTTCATTTACATTCTGCATTTTACTCTGATTATTCATTGTTCGTGAAAGAGTAATTTTTTAATTGGTCATTATATATATATATACTCTATTCACCCCCCCTCTAGAGTTGCCAAACTGTTCTTCAAGGGCTGCTTTGGTAGTGGCCCCCCCTCGAACCTTTGAACCGCATGGAGATGATTATTGCGAGCCGCATAGGGATGCATCCGCCTAAGCCGCATGGAAATGGTCCTCTTGAGCCACATGGAAAGGCCTCCGCTTGAGCCGTATGAGACTGTTTCGACCTGAGCCGCATATGACGGCTTCATTCCGAACCGCATGGGAAGTCTTCGCTCGAGCCGCATACGAACGCCCACGTGGCAAGGCCACGTGGCATTTTTATGGATCTCGAAGGATTGTATCAGAGATCTCTTTCTCTTCCCTAGGAGTCTGTCATTATTACAGAGTCATAATTACCTCTCTTGTGTCAGGGCTGTCACTTTTTTCAGAGTTATCAGTCGCCAAAGTAATTAATGCAACATAGGGCGGAGGGGAGCACTGTTACGCCACATGTCTTCTGAGCCGCATGGGATATCTTGGGCCGCATAGTCCCTTATGCCGCATGACTTTCTGAGCCGCATGGGCTTTATGAGCCGTATGGGGTTTCCTAGCCGCATGGATCATTTTCCATGCTTCTATAAGACCCCCTTCAAAGTTTTAAATTTGCAAAATTGAAATACTTTAAATAAGAAGCATGGCTGTATATTCTTCTGGCCGCATATGAAACCCTGACCGCATGGATATCTTGGCCGCATAGATTGTTCAGCCGCATAGGTGGTTCAGCCGCAGGGGACTGTTCAACCGCATGGATGGCTTAGCCGCATGGGACTTTCGGCCACGTCATCATTGCCACGTATGACAATCTTTTGTATTAAATGCCGTTGATTTTCTGTCATCTTTAAAGTCCACTTTTGGTGCGGGATCCGAAGAGTTTGGCCTTCATTTTCGGCGGCTCTCCTTGATAACCGAAGAGTCGGTCTTCGTGTATGCACGGGGATCGAAACGCCTCACTTTTGTTTATAAATATGGATGAGTACGGTCGGGGGGACTTCTTTACTTTCTCCTTCGTTCAACTATTGCTATCTTGCCTTTCTTTCCTCATTTCCCTTCTCCGATCGTCGGTCATGGCCCCTAAATCTTCTAGAGTCGCCTCCGCTGCTGCGAAGGGCAAGAAGGCGACTTTTTCGTTAGCCGTTGTTCCCGAAGTGCACCCTGATGTCCGTCCTGTCCTTAACGGTAAGGGTTGTATTTGGATACTTTGAATCCTAAGAATCTATGGCTCTGTTGCATATTCATGCACAAGCCTTCACCCAAGTTCGGCTATGATAGAGCCGCATATGCTGTATGGACTGCATGACCCTCTCATATTCGAGCCGCATAGGAGATACCCTATGTTTGAGCCGCATGAGAGGGTTTTGAGCCGCATGAAGTCTTCCTTGAACGGAGCCGCATAAGCTTCTAACCGCATATGTTCGATTGATCCGTATACGCTTCTAACAGACTAATCCGTATAGCATTTCAGTACCACAAAAGCTCTTCTGCTTAGAACCGCATATGCTCGATTGATCCGCATAAGCTATCGAACCAATGTCATATGGAACTCCCAAATTGATTTAGGCCGCATGAGGCTGTGTTGGCTGAACCACATAAGCTCCCTTGGGGCCGTGCCACCTGGAATCCAATTGCAATTGAGCCGTATAGGGCTTCGTTTGATCCGAGCTGCATAGGCTCGTAGGGACTTGAGTTCAGTAACCAACTTTTAATCCTGTTTTGTGTTGTCCTTTTTCGGTGAGCCTTTCAACCAATCCAGCAGGAGAGCTTCTTGTGGGTTCAGCTCAGTTTGTTGTGGGCGTGCGGCTCGACGGCTTAAGTTGACATATAGTGGATCAGCTTCCCACTAATGAACCTAGGGAGAGGGTGGCTGTCATTAACAACCAACATTTCCACTTTCTTTGTTAAATAATGAATTCGGGAAAGCTGGACGGAGAATATCTGAAACTGGCTTTTCTCTTTGGGGATGCCTTTTCCATAAAGAACTCCCGACTGCTGGATGTTTCTGAGAACTGGTATTTTCTGTAGACGAAGTGGAGATCCATATCCCTGAGATGGAGCGGCATTATCCCCTCTCGTGGTTTAACATGGTACCGTTGGGCAGGACAATGGTGGGCTCTCTGACTCCCACCCAACCGGGAATGTTTGTGGGCAACATCCACTACAACAGGCGTACCGGTTCAGCATGTGCGGGCAAGGATTCAGTTAGTCGGAGTGTAATGAGGCTGCTCCCTGGCACTTTTGTAAACGTGACTGGTCCTAACTTTACTTTTACTCGAGCTGATACTTTTCTGAATTAGCTCGCTCGCAAGGGCTCTTATCCTATGGACAGGTTGTCGTTGTTGAATTGGATAAACCCCATTCCTACATGGGCCAATCTTACCTCATGGATCCTGAAGAAATATGGGGAATCCCTTCGGGAAATTAACCTTTACTATGCCGTCCGGGGCACCTGTTACGGGTTGCCTATTAACAAGCCTTTGTTCATGGCCCTTTTGGAGCTGTATAACCAGCATACGGGGACTTTCTTCGCGCCCGAGGAGAGTTGGGACTTGCTCTCCATGAGATGCATGCTGTTTCTAAACTGTCGTGGGGAGGCAAGGCTTTTGAAGTATACACTCCAACGAACGAGGAGTTCGACGATCTGGAGCGACGATTCCCGGGTTTCGTTGCTGTGTATCGGGAACTTCTGTACCACCATAGCATCTGTCACCAGGCTGCTATTAAAAAGGAGAATAGTACAGAAGGGAGCGCCCCCCATACCACGGCCTAGGTCACGTATCTGTTCACATTACGTCCTTTCGGTCGGGTTTCTTCTCGACGTCCTCATCCCCAAACAGAGATAAGGGACCTGAAGTTGAATGCAAAAAGGTAGAGGTCCAAACGCGATAGATTTAGGAGTCGTACTGACTCCTTCAGTTATTTCCAATACGGTACCCGGGAGATGTCTGAAAAAGTAGTTTTAGCCGGGTTCTTGATGGTGTGGCTACGGAATTGCGTAGTCTCAGGAGGGGCAGGTTCTACCGAAAGGATTAGCCGCCACTTCATCCTCCCGGCGGTGAAGCTGGTCTTCAAAGTCAGGCTGGCCCTTCTTCCTGCTATGGTGTGTAGTATACACCACGGCCTCCGTGCCTTTTCGTCTAAAGTCATTGCTCACGAGACGACGCTGGGCTTTGAGCGGATAGAACTACCATACCATTACCTCATAGGGTGGTTATTGATGCACTATCGGTCATTGATAAGGCCGGGAACTGGTGAAGATGTTACTGTTGATGACGCCTTCCTTTTCCGATACCGTCATCAGCCTTGGGAGTACGATACCATGCCGGCTTGCCGGAGGGCGTTGGCGAGAGTTGATGGGCCCGAATTCTTTGTATCTCTTCCTGAATTTACTCCTAGAGAAGTGTGGGGAGTACATATTGATGGCGTTGATCCTCCCCAACTTTTATCTGAGAGGATACTTCTTTGGCTGCGCAATATTCGCCCTGCGTACCTAGTATACCGTTATCGAAATAACGTATACCTGGAGCCTTATTTGCCCAGTAGATTTTCCTGTCAATTTGGGTATAGTCAGCTGTTCCTTGATTGTCCCAGCGCTTGCCTGGGCTTTGAAGGCAGCGTACTCGATGGCATTCGGGCTTGGCATTATTACAACGCGGTCCATACCCGGGCTAGCTTTTCGATCCCTGATGCTAAGATAGCAGGAGATATTTTGTACATAGCGGCCCTTTATCATGTTGCAGCGAGCAAGCCTCATGTCGACTTTGATATAAATACTAGCTTCATTGCTGGCACTGGTTTGACTGAGAAGCCAGAGGGATCCAAGAAGAGAAAGAGAGGGGCGAACAGGGTTCCTGCGTCGGACTCAGAGTCCACTATGGCGGACGAGGAGGATGATGAACAAGACACCGATGACTCGTCGCGTTCTTCGGATGAGGAAGTTGGGAATCAGCCCCCTATTATGCCAGACGAAAGGGTGGCGGGTCAGCCGCCTACTTGGTCTGACGAGGTGGTGGAGGATCAACCATCTGCAGTGCCTGGCCCTTCGCGTAAGCGAAGCAGGCACGTGATTGCTGCTGACGGCCGAACCTACTCCACAAAGCACGCTGCGGTAAGACGTCGCAGGCTGTTTATTGATGATTTTGACGTTGTTTCTGAGGTGATTTGAGTTTCGACTACCTCCTTTCTTCTTCTTCTATGTTATGGCCTAATCGTTTTTTTTTCTTTTGCTCTTTATAGGCGTCAGATGAGTTCGCTTCTCAGGACCCGATTACCGAGGTTGATCCGGTCATGTCCTATTTGGTCAGTGATGTGTGCATTGCTATCATTGCTGTTGGGGTTCTTCCGGAGGCGGTCGAGGAGTCTCTCCTTGCTGGGACCTCAACTCAGAGGGACAGGGGTTTTACTGCGCCCGTCCCTGAGACATCTGAACTCTGACAAGATGACACTGTCCTGGCTGGCTCCTTTTCAGGGATGGCCGTGACAGAGAAATCAGTTGAATTTGGATCAGAAGCTGCGGGTGGGGAAACTACGACGGCTGCGAACGAACCGCAGCCTCCATGTTCTTTCCCTAGTAATACAAGTCAAACCTTAACTTGTGAATAAGCCTATTTACTCCGTCATCCTATCCTTCGGATTACGTCGATTAATGGTTGCTTTGGATGTTCAGGTCCTGGCCCTTTATTGCTGGTGACGGACATTGCTGGGGCGGACCCTACCGGAGGGGATCTGACGGAACCTCCTTGCATTGAGGAACCTCCATCTGGGTCGAGTTTGGGAGCCCATGTAGCAGTACAGCTGGGACAAGGGACAATGCTTCATGTGCCCTCTTATGCGAATATAGTTTCGGGGGTTAACCTTTCCGCCCTGCCGAGCATCCAGGCTCTTCGGGTGGCAGAAGAGGAGTTAGCCGCTATTCAAGCATCTTTCCGTACGGAATTTGCTTCCTTGGTGGCGGGGACGGTCAGTTCTGAGGCTACTCCTTCGGTACTGCCTGCCACACTCCCTTTGACGCCGTCCTCCACAGAGGTTTTGGATGAGGTGTCCCAGGATGTGGTCGACAGTTTCTACCGCCACCTGAAGAGGGAGATCGAGGCAGCGGTGGAAAGGGGGACTCCCTTTACTCTGTTCCGTCAATGCACCGGCGGGCAGATCAATATCCTTAGAACACTCCCTGGTGGAGGGGAACTGGCTGCGCTTCTGGAGCCTAAATTGTTAGAAGCTGATCGTCTCGTGGCCCAATTTCGCAGGCTGCAACAGGCTGATTTACCCGCGACGATAAACTAAGAGCAAAATTTTCTTATTACCGCGGTGGAGAAGGTGATGATTGCCTGGGAGTCGCTCAAGCTGGCTATTTTGAAGGATCGTCGGGATCTAACTCGGTTGTACGATCAATGGATGCGTCGAACTGAAGATTGCACGACTCGGGAAGCGGATGCCTCTCGTGGGATAACCAATACCCGGGAACAGATCTTCGAGCTCCAAAGAAAGCTGGCCTTCTTGGAGTCCGAGCTCGAAGCTGCTCGTACTGAAAAAGGGATTGCCATTCAGGAGGCTGACAAGCTCAGTAGGGCCTCTGCCAATCTAGAACTTGCCCTAAAGAAGATAGAGAACAACTGGCAGGCGTATATATAATTGAATGACGTAGAGCAGTTGTCCCAAGAGGCCGAGCGTCGAGCTAAACAGAGGCTTGAGCGGGGTACTGCCTTGGTAAAAAACCGTCTCTTGGAGTTGTGTAATGCCGAACCATAGTCGGCCTTTTCCTCTTTTGTTTTGTTCCTGTTTTCTTTTTGAGAAGGACGTGGTCCCAAAAGATGTAATGCTTTTTTCTTCTTTCAAATAAAGAGTACTTTCGATTCTGCCCTTCATTTGTATTGCTTGTTGTGCCTGTGTTGTTTGCTCCGCATGGGGGACTTGTTTGTGGACCTGTCATCCATGGCATACCTTGGTTTTAGGTACGGATGACAAGTTTGATTAGGACACCTGGAATAGCCATGGCAAAGTGGTCATGGATGCTCCTGGTATCGGAAAAAGGAATACCGTAGAGCAGCTGGGCTCCCGGGGCATGATGAGAGATGGTGGACTTGTGCTAAGAAACTTAGCGGAGGATATTTGTGGGCCTATTATCCTTGGTGTACCCTGGCTTAGGATAGGGACAATAGGATGAAAGGGAACCAACATACTTGCTCAGAGGTAATGAGGACATGGCAAGTATGAGGGTTTTACCGCAGAATCTTCCCACTCAGAGGTAATGAGGACATGGCAAGAGTGAATTCTACGGAGGATATTTGTGGTCAACGGAGGACATTTGTGGACTTATTATCCTTGTCGTACTCCGGTTGTGGATACGGATAATAGGTTGAAAGGGAATCGACATACTTACTCAGAGGTAATGAGGACATGGCAAGCATGACGGTTTCTTCGACGGAGCCTTCCCACTCAGAGGTAATGAGGACATGGTAGGAGTGGGCTCAATGAAGAGGAGGTACATAGAACGACTCAGAGGTAATGAGGACATAGAAGTTCCATATAAGTGGGTGATTTGTTTTTGGCAGAATTGAGATGACTCAGAGGTAGCATCGACATGGTCGTTTTGGAAGTTTGTGGACCCGTTACCCTTTTTGTGCACTGGGAGTGCGGGTAGTGGATCATGAGGGAGGATCTCTTATAGGAAGAAAGTTCAGCGGTACGGTTATACATGACTTTCTTTCAAAAGAGTGACCGGAATGTAAGTTCAGGGGTACCAGCGGGTACATAACTCGACAATCCATGAATGTTGGAATCAAAGTGTAAGTTCAGAGGTACCAACGGGTATATGACTTGGTAGTTTGGGATATCTTTGTGGAAGAAGGGCATGAGTTCAGCGGTACAAGAGGGTACGTGACTCGAAAATCTAGAATATTGTGGATGTGAGTTCAGCGGTACCAGCGGGTACATGACTTGATAATCTGGGATATTGTGAATGTGAGTTCAGCGGTACCAGCGGGTATATGACTCGGGAATCTGGGATATTGTGAATGTGAGTTCAGCGGTACCAGCGAGTACATGACTCGAGAATCTGGGATATTGTGAATGTGAGTTCAGTGGTACCAGCGGGTACATGACTCGGGAATCTGGGATATTGTGAATGTGAGTTCAGCCGTACCAACGGGTACATGACTCGATGATCTGGGATATGTCATTTAGACATAATATTTCTTCAGGAACTTGCCGTTGACGGGCAACATGAGCAAGTCTCTGTTTTGTTTTGCGAGGCGGTAAGCACCGTTGGAGAATACTGCCTCAATAATAAATGGGCCTTCCCACTTAGGCTGGAATTTGTCGGCGGTTTTGTGAGTCATGACCATCGGCCTCCGGATTGCCAGAACAAGATCGCCCACTTGGAATGTTCTGATTTTAACCTTCTTATTGAAGGCTCCAGAGATGCGTGCTTGGTATAGTTCAATTCGTTACTGAGCCAAGAGGCGCTTTTCATCAAAGGCCTCTAACTCTTGTAGCCGACGATGGTAGTTATCATCTGTCGTTAATTGATAAGTGAGGGCGACACAAAGTGAGGGTATTTGAGTCTCCAATGGGAGGACTGCCTCACTCCCATATACCAGGGAAAATGGTGTGTTCCCAGTGGCTGTTCGAACGGTAGTACGGTACGCCCATAAGCATTCGCCAAGTTTCTCGTTCCAATCGCGCTTGTTGGAGGATACGAACTTCTTGAGTAACTTGATGATGGTCTTGTTGAATGCTTCTGCTAACCCATTCGCTGCTGGATTGTATGGCGTTGAAGCAATATTTTAGATGCGGTGCTTATCACAGAACCGGTAGAAGGCATGGCTAGCGAACTGCAGACCATTGTCGTGGATGATCCTTCGAGGCAGTCCAAAGCGATATATGACGTGATGTTTAAGGATGCTGATCACGTTTGACGTCTTTACCTCTGCAAGCGGGACAGCTTCCGCCCATTTGGAGAAGTAATCTGTGATTGCGAGTATGAAGCGGTGCCCTCGTGAAGAAGGTGGAGCAATTGGACCGATGATGTCCATCTCCCATGCTTCAAATGGCCAGGATGCCACTATCGGATGTAGAAACTCGGATGGCTGGTGAATAAAGTCTGCGTGGACTTGGCATGCTTTGCACTTTTTTGCATAATCTATCGCATCTGCTACCATCATGGGCCAGTAGTAGCCCATTCGACGAAGGCGGTCTTGCAATTTAGGGCCAGGCTGATGGGCCCCACATACACCGTCATGAGCTTCTCGTACGGCTTCTTTGGCTTCCGCGTTTGACAGGCACCAAAGCAACAACCCTTCGTAGGATCGTCGATACAGCATTTTTGTCTCTGTATCGTAGAAGAATCTGAGAGAATGCCGTTTGATGGAGGTGGCTTCCTTTGGATTCTCTGGGAGGATGTCGTAGACGACGAAGTCGATGAATGGCTGTCTTCAGTCTGGTGCTTCGTCGACTGCCTGCGCGGAATAGCTCGCCATGAATTGAACGTTGTTCTTGGGACAGACCAGTTCGTGGTCTATTACCTCCATAGACTGGTGGGCATAGCTCGGAACTGCTAGGGAAGCAGGAAGGCCAGCTAGGGCATCAGCTTCAATATTTCAGAGTCTGGAGACATGCTCAATGAAGAACCCCTCGAACGTCGAGATGATGTCGATCGCTATTTGGTGATAGAGGATCATATCTTCATGGCGAACCTCGTACGAGCCTCGGATCTGATTGACGATTAACTGGAAATCGCCGTATGCTTCAAGATATTCTACCCCCAGCTCTCTTACAAGTTGGAGGCCAATGACCAGAGTGTTGTACTCGACCACATTGTTAGAGCAGGGTTCCGTGAGAGAGTAAGCACGGTTGATCACCAGTCCGGAAGGAGAGACTAGCACCACCCCAACTCCGATGACGATGTTGTCCTTGGGTCCAGTTCTCGAAGCACCGTCGAAGAACATTCGCCATATATCATCGTGAGAGGTTGTATACGAGTCGGCAACCTCGTCTGGGATTTCTTCATATATCCTGGATGACTCTGAGCCCGGGTAGGCTGCCAAAAAGTCTGCCAGGGCTTGACCTTTGACAGCTTTTTGCGGAACGAAGATCATATGATAGGGGGATAGCAATATTGCCCATGTAGCGAGGCAAGAGCTGAGTGCCCCTGGTTTAGTCATGAGGACCCTAAGAGGGTTGACTCGCGAGATCACATGTATTGTTTGTCCGGTGACATAGTGTCGTGTCTTCTGAATGGCGAACACCAGGGCAAGGCATTCCTTCTCCACAGCGGTGTATCGGTGCTCTGGCCCAATCATCATTCGACTGAGATAATATATGGCTTGCTCATGGCCTGCATCGTTATTTTGTGCCAACAGAGCACCAAGGGAATGTTCCATTGCTCGTACGTAGAGCAGGAATGGTTTTCCAGCAACCGGGGCCACCAGGACTAGAGGATTCAACAAATATTTTTTAATGCTGTCGAAGGCACGCTGACATTCCTCGTCCCATACGAATGAGACGCCTTTCTTCATGAGGTGGGTGAACGGTCGGCACCGCCCGGAGAGGTTAGAGATGAATCTTCTGATGTAAGCTAGCCTCCCTTGAAGGCCTCTGAGTTCGCGGAGATTTTTCAGGGGACCCATCTCCATAATTGCCTTCGTCTTCTCAGGGTCTACATGAATACCCTGGGCGGTGATGATGAAACCTAAGAACTTTCTACTGGATACGCCCAAGAAAGATTCCGTAGGGTTCATTTTCAAATTGTGGGCTCGTATCAGGTCAAATACCGTCCTCAGGTCCTGCAGATGGTCTCCCTTACAGCGACTCTTGACGGCGATGTCATCAACATAGCATTCCACCGTCTTGCGCAAGTGTTCTCTGAAGATGATACTCATGGCTCGTAAATATGTGGCGCCAGCATTCTTTAAACCGAAAGGCATGACTGTGTAACAGTATATGTCAATTGGTGTTCGGAATGATGTATGCTTTTCGTCGTCAGGAGACATCTTGATTTGGTTGTACCCCAAGAATCCATCCATGAATGACATATGTTCGAAGCCGCATGTGTTGTCAATCATGATGTCTGTGATAGGGAGAGGGAATTCGTCTTTGGGACATGCCTCGTTCAGATTGAGGAAGTCGATGCAGATTCGGATCTTCCCGTTCTTCTTGAGGACCGAAACTATGTTGGCGACCCAATCCGGATGTTGTTCTTCACGAATGAAGCCGCTGGCTATTAGTTTGTTGACTTCGGCTTCGATCGCATCCATGACGCCTGGGCAGAAGCGTCGCTGTTGCTGCTTGACTGGCTTTGCATATGGCCGAATGTTGAGTTTGTGAAGAGCAATATCGGGATCTAACCCCGGCATGTCTTCATAACTTTATGCGAACACATCAATATATTCTCTGACAAGTTCCAGTAGCGATTCTCGCTCTTCGTCTGTTAAGCTTTTACTTACTAAGATTGGCTTTGGGGAGGATTTGCTGCCGAGGTCGATCTTTATAACCTCATCTTCGGTGGAAGGTTCTCTGTGCTCGAACCGCTTTTCCTATTGTGCATCCAACTGTTGGGCCCACGACTCTAGCTCGAGGATTTCTGGAATGTCTTCGTCTTCTTCGTAAGCGTCGGCGAATGCCATATTGAATGACAGGACTTGTCTGAATATGTCTCCGATGCTGGTATCCGAGTCGGAGGTTGGTGACCCGGTTGAATGTGACTGCTAGTCACATTCTTTATCTGAACTCTCAGGGGTTGTCGTGGGTGTTACATACCCCAATCCACATCGAGTTTTGTTATAGTAGTCCCGTGGCTTGCCAGCCGGGACTGGTGGCTTCAAAGGTAGTCGTCGTCCGGTGCCGTAGTTCAAGCCCGGCGTAGTCTCCAGATCATATTCCTGTTTTTGCATTAGATATTTGGATTGGGGGCTATAAAGATACAGAGGCAGTCTCCCGGCATCTGGCCGAAGATCGACTTCTTCTATGGTGAAGGGATGCGGATCGTCCTTCCGGCCGAAGATGATTGGATGATCCCCTCCCTCGATTATGCGGTAAGCGTCTTCCGCTGGAATAAGCTGGATTGCGGTGTGCACATTTGTCACCTGTGTGTGTAGGTGGGTGCCTATACTACGTTCCATAGCGTACATTGTACAAAGCTAATCAAGCTCGATATAGTTCAAAGATAGCCCTTTATTGATGAAGTAAGATATCTTTTCTAGGGGATTACATCATCTGCGGAAGGAACATCAGTGTGGGCAGCCACATACTTGGCTAGCTCCGGTTCCTCTTCGGCTACCCCCTGTATAAATGAAGACTGAGAGGCTGACCTGGACAGCTTGATCGTCAGAGGTTCAACTGGTAGAGCAGAGCGTGGAGTTGTTGGCAGACTAGCAACTCCCAGCTTGGTACTCGATGCTGGGCGGGGAGTGGTTGGTTCGCTAGAAGTCCCAGACCTTACATCGGGGTGATGACTCTTCTTGGGAAGGCGTATTGTTTTTGGCTTGTCAGAGGGATTGAGCTTCTCAGTTTGTGGCTGGCCGACTCTTGGTAGTCTAATTGTCAGTGGCTCCATTGTAGATCTCGGCACTTGGCCAGACCTTGGCAGCCGGATTATCATCTGCTCCTCTTGTGCTGAGAGACTGATTGCATCCTTACGCAGAGTGGCCGTAAGGGGTGCAGACTTGCCTGGTTTGCGAGCTTGGAGGTGGATCGTCAGAGGTTCTTCTGACCCCGTGGTTGTCTTGGTACGAGCTTGTACATCTCCTTCACCAAGGTGCTTCTTCAATTTTTCGTACAGGCAGAAGTCTGAGTAGTAGGATTCGACCCCTTTGAAGGGATCGATATCAGCAAATTCTGTCCTCACGAAGCCGTGCTTGTCGATATATTTGAAGCATTGGTGCAGCATGGAAGGCACAATCATATAATTGTGTATCCAAGGGTGCCCCAAGAGGATGTCGTAAGAAGTGTCGGCATCTATGACGTAGCAGGTGACTTCTGATTGGAGATCGCCAATCTGACACTTCAGATGAATCTTTCCAATTGGGTAGCTCCTGCCCGAATTGAAACCGCTGATGGCGGTACTTGTAGGCGTCGGACGATGCATCGGGATGCAAAGATGATATAGCAAACCCTTCGGGATGATGCTTATAGAAGACCCAGGATCAATGTACATCCGATCCACCTTCACGTCGCCGATGTATCCAGTGTAGTACAATAGAAGATAGTGCAGGTTGGTCTTGATGAGCATATCCTGTGGAGTGAAGACGATATTGGGCATTGCTCCTGTACATGCACTGTCTTGGAGGTTTGCAGGCTGGTTTTCTCCTGTGAGGTTGACCTGAGCCAAGTATGCGTCGGCATTTTTGAGTGCATCGCTCAAAGCTGCACGGACATCCTTCGAGAGACTCCGGAGTTTATATAAGGACAATTTGGCTGGTGTATTGGCCAATTGTGCCAAGATGTCGAAGTTGTAGGGCCTCTCCAGCCCCTGAGGTGTCTCTTTTCGGAGGGATTTATCGAAGCGAGTCTCCTTTGGCCTAGGTTTGTCAGTCGTCGGCGGCTGAGAAGGCCCTGGAGCGTCAGTGGTAACTGGCGGATGATCTTCAGTCGAGTTCTCAGCCACAGGTTGAGATTGTGCTCCAGATCGAGTAACGACAGCCGTGACCTCTTCTACATCTGCCGAGATGGTGTGGCAGGATCTGACTTTCCCACTTCTCTTCTTGCGAATGGGAGGCGACGTGGACTGAGTCACCTCGTATACCAGGTCCGGATGGACCCACATAATTTCCCTTCGTGATGTGGTGAGGGGCACTAGACCAGCAGCTTGCTCCCGAGCAGGCGAAAGATTAGCAATTTCTATCGTCGCCAAAGGGATGGGTATAACACCGTCTTGAGTCTCTGTTGGAGGGATGTTGCCGAATTATACGGACACCATGTTGGCCGCTACGGTTACCTCCTCGAAATCGATAGCCAGAACGTTCGAATCGATGAAGTTTTGGATGTACCGTTTTAATTGGAAGCAGTCGTGTGTAGCATGGTGGACGTAGCGGTGGTAATGGCAGAACTTTGGGTTCTCCAGATCTGTCGGCCGAGGTTCCCGTCTTGGTGGAGGAAGCTGAATTCTGTCTCCTTGTATGAGCATGTCCAAGATAGGCTTGACGTGGCCTGTTTGCAAAAACAAAAGTATAGAACTTTATTGATACAAACTGTAATAAAGATTACAAGAATTCTGGGAAAATTACAACTGTAGGAATCCAATCTCGATGACGATTGCTTTATCCCTTGGACGATGTGAACTGTAAAGACGAAAGCTTTTGAAGATGACTGAAGACGAAGTCTCTGATGGAACGAAGGCAGGAAGCCTCTGATGAACTGAAGGCAAGAGCCTCTGAAGAACGCAGCAGCACTTTAGCAAGAACTCCTGGATTCTCTGAAGAGAATAATCTCTCTGTGTGTGATCTGATATGTATGTAGTCCTCCTCCCTTGAAATGAATCTTGAAACTCTATTTATAAAGTTCTGGAAATAACTGTTTTACAGTTATTCTGAATTGCGCAGGGTGGATTGCGCAGCTTCTGGATTGCGCAGGAGGAGACTGCGCAGGCAGTTATTTGATCGTGGACCACCTGTCTTGGACACTTGGCAGAGCTTGATTGAAATGCGTATGGTCGTGCACAGGCAGTTACCACGTTCTGAGAAATTGATGGCATGAAGGCCACATATGCATTTGGCAGTTATTTTGATAGACTGCGCAAGAATTGGACTGCGCAGGATCTGGATTGCGCATGGACTGTGCATGATCTGGATTGCGCAAACATAGACTGCGCAGGAAGTAGATTGCGCACTGGCTGGACAGCTGTCCTCGAGCACTGTGCTGCACAGAGAAACGAACGGTTTCCTCGTCTTTTGCGCCTGTCAGTTGTCAGAGATTTGATTTGGTGTCAGGTAATGATGACACTGGCCACGTAAGCTACGCATAATCGGGGTATGCGCAATGGGACTTGCGCAATCTGATGTCTGCGCAATCTGATGTCTGCGCAGTTTGATTGAATGGTGCATATCTTGATCATTTGACTTGATTGATTGGTGCAACTTGATTTTTTAGGACCTACAAGACCCCCTTCAAAGTTTTCGAAAGTTGATTTGATTTAAAGTTTTGAAATACTTTGAATTATAATGATTGAAATCAAGTTGCGCAAAGGAGTGATCTGTCTGCGCAATCTGAATAGTGCGCAATCTGAGGCACAAACTGTGGTGGCCGTTTCACTTTTCGAAAACTATAAATAGTCTTCTTATACTTGAGAACCCTTCACATGCATTCGTTTGAGTTCTAAAAAAGAGAGAGAACCCTTTGCAACCGATCTCCTCCTCCGACGAGTAATGGCTCCCCGACGATCTTCCACCGCCGACAAGGGCAAGGCCCCCGCTGAATCTTCGCGAACTGCACCGCGCGCTTCTCGCCATGAGGCCGCGCACCCTGCGCTGAGAGGTGGGCGAAACTTCGATCGAATACCCTTTTTAGGGTTTCGACTTTCGAAACTCATCCCTTTTTAGAGATGAGTTCACACTGCGCCACCCTTTTTAGGGTTTCAGTTGCATGAACATGTCGATCTTTATTTTTACGAGGATGGCTCCCCTGCGCAGTCGGTTGAATTGTGCAGTGCAATTGATTGATTTGCGCAGGAACACTTGCGCAAACTGTTGAACTGCGCAAGGCATGTCAGCGCAGTCTGATAATCTGTTTCTTTTGTTTTTTAACTTTTTGCAGTGCTAAAAACTGAGATTGTTGCGAAGAAAGAGGTGCTATCCTTTGTCAAAGACGAAGTGATACTCAAAGAAGAACCGACATTCATCAAGAAGCAGCACATTTCTGATGTAAGAGCGGCTGTAAAAGAAGAATTGACATCCCTCAAGGAGGAACACATTTCTGATGCAAGAGCATCTGTAAAGGAAGAGCCCATATCTGAAGAAAGCAACACTGGGAATGCTCCTCTGGCTTTGGACAAGAATATACATCCCTTGTACGCAAAATGGCTGAGGGAATGGTTCATGCGTCTTCATGATTAGGCCAAAGATGAAAAGATGATGATTTTCTATTGCGAATGTACTTGATTTCAAATTAAATAGAATGTCTTCGCACTGTTTGCTGATTATGTATTTGAGAAGGATTTATAATGTCCTCCCATAATGATGTGCTGCTACTCATGAAATGAAATCAACTTTTATTTATAAACTTCTCAGCTCTATTTACAAATATTTACATTCACGTGTAGTACTTCTTGAGAAACTTGCCATTAATAGGCATCATAGCAACTCGGCCGTCTAACTCCGTTAACTGATAGGCTCCATTGGAGAACACTTTGTTTACAATGTAGGGTCCCTCCCACTTTGCATCAAATTTTCCCTTACTCATATGAGTCATAGTCATAGGATGTCTGACTGCTAGAACAAGGTCTCCTTTTTGAAAAGTTCTGATTTTAACTTTTCGATTGAAAGTCTTCGAGATACGAGCCTGATATAACTCAATATGCTGTTGAGCCATTAGCCGTTTTTCGTCAAGAGCTTCCAATTCCTGGAGCCGGAGAAGATCATTGTTTTCCGTAGTAAGCTCATTAGCAATAGCAATCCTTAAGGATGGGATCTGAGGTTCTAAAGGAAGAACTGCTTCACAGCCATACACCAAGGAGAAAGGTGTACACCCTGTAGGATTGCGGACTGTAGTTCGATAAGCCCAGAGACACTCGCCCAACTTTTCACTCCAGTTTCGTTTGTTAGTAGATACAAACTTCTTCAGGAGCTTGATAATGGTTTTATTGAAGGCTTCTGCTAGACCATTAGCAGCTGGATTGTAAGCTGTTGAAGCAACATTGTCAATCCGATGATTATTACAGAATCTTGTGAATTTTTGACTGATAAACTGAGGTCCATTATCATGTATGATCCTTCTGGGTACACCGAATCTGTAAATGACATGGTGTTTGACAAAGTTAATGACATTACTGGTTTTAACTTCAGTCAAGGGTATAGCTTCAGCCCACTTAGAGAAGTAATCAGTGATGGCTAAGATAAAGCGATGTCCTTTGGAGGAAGGAGGGTTAATAGGACCTATGACATCCATACCCCAAGCTTCGAAAGGCCACGAAGCAGCAGTCGGATGCAGAAACTCTGAGGGTTGATGAATGAAATCTGCATGGATTTGACAAGCTCGACACTTTCGTGCATATTCAATGGCATCTGATATCATAGAGGGCCAGTAGTAGCCCATTCGTCGAATACGATCCTGTAACTTAGGACCAGGCTGATGTGCTCCACAGACACCGTCATGAGCTTCACGCAATACTTGCTTGGCTTCATCACCAGCGAGACAGCGCAGAAGAAGACCATCATAAGTCCATCGATAAAGAGTCTTGGTAGTTTGATTATAATAAAACCGAAGAGATCGTCGTCGAATACTCGTAGCCTCCTTAGGATCTTCAGGTAGTATATCATGAACTACAAAATCGATGAAGGGAACTCTCCAGTCTTCATTGATAACATTGATTTCAGCGAGATTGCTAAATTCAATATTACGATTGTTTTCAACGCAAAATAGTTCTCGATTTGAGACAACCACCACTTGCTGTCTTTTGATAGGAATGGCCAAGACTGCTGCAAGATTGGCTAATGCATCTGCTTCAGTATTGCATGCACGACGAACATAATCAATGTAGAAGGCTTGGAATGATAAAGCCAGATTGATTGCCGCTTCATGATAAGGTACTAGGTCTTGATGACGGACTTCATAGGTTCCTCTAACCTGATTAACAACCAGTTTAGAATCACCGTATACTTCAAGATATTCAACGTTCAGTTGTTTAGCTAACTGAAGACCAATAAGTAGAGCATTATACTCTGCTACATTGTTAGAACAAGGTTCATCTAAAGAATAGGCTCTTTGGATAGTTGATCCGTCTGGAGAAACGAGGACCACTCCAACACCTGCCACAACAGCACCATTTGGTCCAATCCTTGATGCACCATCAAAGAATAAATGCCAGGTTGGAAATTCTTCGGAGATCATGTTGACTTCCAATGTTTCGTCTGGAATTTCGTCATAGAGCTTAGATGTCTCAGGTACAGGATGAGCCACTAAAAAGTCCGCCAGCGCTTGACCTTTGACAGACTTTTGTGGAACATACACCATGTCATATTGAGCTAGCAGGATTGCCCATGTAGCCAGTCGAGAGTTGAGAGTGCTTGGCTTCTTCATGAGTACCCGTAGAGGATTGACTCTGGATATGACATGAATAGCTTGTCCAATGATGTAATGCCTTGTCTTTTGCACATCAAACATGAGAGCTAGGCATTCTTTTTCGACCGGACTATAACGATGTTCAGCACCAATCATAGTACGGCTAAGGTAGTAGATAGCCTGTTCATGACCTTCTTTGTTCTTTTGGGCGAGTAAAGCACCCAATGAATGATCCATTGCACGGACATACATCAAGAATGGAATGCCAGAGATAGGTGGCACCAAAACTGGTGGGCTCATGAGATATCTTTTGATGTCTTCAAATGCTCGTTGACACTCTTCAGTCCAAACGAAAGATACACCTTTCTTCATTAGTTGAGTGAATGGTCTACAGCGTCCAGACAA
Organism: Iris pallida; assembly: GCA_029216955.1. Classification (NCBI taxonomy): domain Eukaryota; kingdom Viridiplantae; phylum Streptophyta; class Magnoliopsida; order Asparagales; family Iridaceae; genus Iris; species Iris pallida. The sequence continues at coordinate 9,175,542 of JANAVB010034616.1, read as the reverse complement.
ATTCGAGATGAATCTCCTGATGTACGCAAGTCGTCCTTGAAATCCTCGTAGCTCTTTTAGATTGCGTGGAGGACGCATCTCTTGGATGGCTTTGATCTTCTCGGGATCCACGTGTATACCTTTAGAGGTAATGACGAAGCCGAGAAATTTGCCACTAGAGACACCTAGGAATGACTTGGTGGGATTCATCTTGAGTTGATGTTGGCGCATGAGATTAAAGATTGTTCTCAAGTCTTGAATGTGATCTTCCTTTTTACGACTTTTGACGGCAATATCGTCAACGTAGCATTCAACGGTTTTGCGTAAATGATCTCGAAAGATAGTGCTCATAGCTCGTTGGTAAGTTGCACCAGCATTCTTAAGACCAAATGGCATCACCGTATAGCAATAAACACCACGAGGAGTGCGGAAAGAAGTATGCTTTTCATCTTCAGGATGCATCTTGATTTGATTGTATCCAGAGAATCCATCCATAAAAGATATTCGTTCGAACCCACAAGTATTGTCGATCATGACGTCCGTAATAGGAAGAGGAAATTCATCTTTTGGACATGCTTCATTAAGATCCCGGAAGTCAATACAGACTCGAACTTTGCCAGTTTTCTTCAGGACTGGAACAACATTAGCTACCCAATCGGGATGTTGTTCTTCTCGAATGAATCCACAAGCAATGAGCTTTTTGACTTCCTCATCGATTGCGTCCATCATCTCGGGCTTGAATCGCCGTTGTTGTTGTTTGACTGGCTTAGCATTGGGTAAAATGTTCAATTTATGAGTAGCGACTTTGGGATCTAGACCTGGCATGTCTTCATAGCTCCAGGCAAAGACGTCAATATATTCTTGAATAAGAAGGATCAACTCCTGCTTATCAGCTTCTGGAAGGCTTTTGCTAATGAATATTGGACGAGGTGCTCCATCTTGTCCAACATCAACTTGAACTAATTGATCTTCAGTAGGAGGTTCTTTTTGCTCAAAACGAAGCTCCCATTTATTATCCATCTTTTGAGCCCAAGGATCAATTTCAAGATAATCTTCGATGTCTTCGTCAGATCCTTCTGGAAATTCAACAGTGACCATGTTAGAAGATACAGTCAACCGATGAATTTGACCAACACTGGTGTCAGAATCCCATGATCTGGAATCAGAAGAATTGGAGCGCTCGTCACTATCAGATTCAGAGACCGCTGGAGATAACACTGGCGGAGAAGCATATCCGAGTCCTCTATTGGTCCTGCTGTGGTACATTTCTGACTTTCCTTTCGGAACAGTTGTACGAATAGGAGTTCGTCTACCCTTACCGTAATTGAAGCCACTTTTGAAATCATAACCCATTTTCCGAATGATGTCTTTTGATTGTTGACTATAACGATGGAGTTGGATACGCCCCGTGTCGTTAGGTTTACTGTCATCCGTATAACTGAATTTTTGTTCTGGTCCTTTAATAAAAATTATTGGACTTTCGCCTCTCTTTCGAGAAGAGACAACAAAGTATGAATCATCTGAGTGTTCGAGTAAGACCTCTGTATGAAGAGATTACACAACTCCCATTGTAATTGATTGGAAGCTATCTAACATATCTAAATAGTATTTAGTATGATAAATAACATCAGTATACTGGAAAGTAGGTGCTTTTTCATTGATTTGTACATCAGTATTTACAACAGGACCTTTGGCCTTAGCAGGCTTAGTCAGATTAATTACAAGAGGGGGAGAAGAAGAACGTGGAGGCAGTTTGTTACGACGGAGGTCGATAACAAGTGGCTCAGAAGAAGTGAGCTCCTTTTTTTCTTTGTTGCGAATGAGATCAACAACAATTGGCTCAGAAGAAGTGAGCTGCTTTTTGTCCTTGTTACGACGTAAATCGATAACAAGTGGCTCAGAAGAGGTGAGCTCCCTTTGATCTTGATCAGCATCAATTGACTTCTTTTGGGCTGATAAGTGAATAGCCAATGGCTTGGAAGATTGAGGATGAGAAACTCGCCCTTTGACGGGTATGATTAGAGTGTCTTTAGGCGTCGCTTCTTGTTCTTCTTCAGTGTCTAATGCTAACACGATTTTCATGAATTCATCCTTATACATCCGAGCGTCGTTGCAATATGCTTCAACACCTTTGAAGGGATAAAGATCCGCAACCTCCTTACGAACTACGCCTTTGTCATCAACATATTTGAAACATTGATGAAGGGTTGATGGAACAACATTGTGCTCGTGTAAGAATGGTCTCCCCAATAGAGCGTTGTAAGAACAACCAAAATTGTCAATAATGTAGAATGTAACTTTTGTGCGAAGATTGCCAATTTGAAGTTTTAGGCGAATCTTGCCCAAAGGTTCACTCTTTCCTTGATTGAATCCAAGGATGGTAGTGATTGTAGTGGAGAGACTATGCACAGGAATTTTCAAAGCATCGAGCATTGTCTTCGGCATGATACTAAGAGCAGACCCTGGATCTATCAGAATACGATCGACTTTCATCGAATCGACATATCCTGTATAGTAAAGAGGACGGTCATGCCTGTTGTCTTCCATTAGCATGTCATCTTGCGTAAAAGTTATGTTCGGAATGAATTCCTGAACACTATTACAAGAGACTGATTCTGCTTCGGGCTTTTTGAGAAAGGTTAGACAAGCTTCTGCTTGCATAAGAGCTTCGCTGAGGGTTTCTCGAGTCTCTTTGGAAAGACGCAAGAGTTCAAAGATAGACAACTTTGCTGGGGTATTGGCTAGTTGAGCCAATATATCGAAGTTGTAAGGCTTCTCGAGTCCTGTAGGAGACGATTTCTTCAAAGGTTTGTCAAAGCGGATTTGTTGTTTGCCTTTATCAGCAGTCACTGGCTTAGGAGGAATAGGAATCACAACTGGTGAAGGTGCAGCAGGATTCTCTTCAACTAGAGCAGGTTGTGCTGAGGTAGGTTCAGAAGAAGAAGCAAGATTCTCTTGAGTTTCAGGGTAATCCTTCAAATAGGGCTTTCCTGATCTGGTGCCTAATAGAATTTCTTCGTCAACTATGGGATCAAAAGATACCATGTTGCAAATCTTCGTCTTGCCTTTGGAGCGACTTTTCTTCTTGGAAGAAGAAGAATCCTCGAACTCTGAAGTAAGATCGGGGTGAATCCACATAACCTCACCATTGTCTAGAGACAAAGGAACAAGACCTTCATTTGGTGGAGAAGGAATATTTTCAATCTCAAGAGTAGTTTTCGGAATAGGAATGACACCATGCTGTATCATCTGCGGGGGAAAGTTACCGAACTGAACTGAAACCATATTGGCAGTGACAGTCTTTTCATCTTGTTGCAGAGTAACAACTCCAGCATTAACAAGCTCTTGAATCTTGCCCTTGAGCACATAACATGCTCTAGTAGGATGTCCAATGAATCGGTGGTAAACACAGTACTTAGGATAATCGGTCTTACCGACTTCATCAGGTTTCTTTGGGTCTGGGAGCTGGATCTTATTGCTTTTGAGTAAACAATCGAAGATACTTGCCGTGTCATTCTCGTCAAAAGAATACTCTACCTTAGGACGAGGTTCCCTCGGTTGTGGTGCAGAAGGAGTGGAAGTGGACGTAGGCTGAGCTACGTTGACAGCCAAAGACTCTTTGCTTTTCAGATTAATGTTCAGAGTCTCTTTGTTCTTGCGGTTGTTTTGGCGATTACCATCGCCTAATGCTTGATGTTCATCCCGATCGGGGTTAGACATTTGTACCCCCAACTGTTTGAATTTATCAGCACTTACTTCAGCTGCTTTGGCATTAACAATGAAGGATGGCCAGTCTTGAAACTGAGTTGAGCCTGTCCACATACTGATAATAGGCAAGAGATTTGCCTTACAAGTATCTATGGTAACAGCAGCAGGAGTCCCTGGAGGCATTTTCAGGGCTTCTCGACGAAAACGTTCAATGAAACTCTCTGCAGTCTCGTTATGTTTCTGTTTGATTTTATTTAGGGCTGACATAGTCATGTCATTGAATCCCTCATAGAATCGTTCTAAAAAGATTTGCTTGAGACCTGAGAAAGAAGTGATACAACCATCGGACAGACTTCTGTACCAGTCATATGCTACGCCGGCTAAACAACCGACGAACACTCTGGTAAGAAGAGCGTCGTTTGGTTGAAGTTGAACAGTCATTACCTCGAAGTGATTGATGAATTGACTTGGTGAGGTACTACCGTCAAAGAGAGCGATTGTTGGAATCTTATATTTGGGAGGAAATGGAACTTCTTTCCATTCGACAGGATATGGCTGTTTGATTCCCAACCTTTGCAGGTTGTCTTTCTCTTTGAAAGCTTCAAACTGAGTTCGTAAAAGCTTGACTGCTTCATTAGCATCTTCAGATGAAGAGGAAGGAGCCGTGGTAGGAGGAGGGACAGCATTATAAGCACTACCCCCAGCACCTGATTGACTGGGTGTAGTTTGAACTTGTACTTGCACAGGAGGCATCTGAGGAGGTACTACCCCCAGCCCAGTATTGACAGGCACCGATGAAGCTATGATTTCAGGGTTTATAGCAGCCGGTACAGTTGGTGGGGTAGCATGTTGTGCCATAATGATAGAATGCATACTGACGACCATTTCAGCCATGGTTTTCAATTTGTCCTCCAGTGCAACAATCCGCTGTTCTTGGTTTACAGAAGTTGAAGCATCTGGATCATCAGTAACAACATATGCCGTCACTTCTCTAGGCACAGTAGACGAAACTGTTTGTTCAGAGCTTTCACTATATGCATCATAATCAGAGAAAGATTCGTCTCCTGACTGAAAAGTAGGAAGATAAGCTGAAGGACCTTGGGGAAGATTCCTTTGACCGATTGTGTCTCGGCTGTGGGAACGAGTATGTTGAAATACTCCTTCAGAGGATTCTTGGAGTAAATCCAAATATCGTTGGCTTGGTCTGCGAGGCTTACCATGTTTGGAGCACTTTCTACCCCCGATGTCTCGGAAAGCCATATTGACAGAAGCGTACAACACTTCGTCTTCTTCTGACATTGGTTCTGTTTTAACAAAAGTCAGACGATCGAAGATAGATCGCTTTGTTGTTTGACAACAACATTGGATGATGACTTTATGATTGCAATGATGATCAGATGGTTGATTTGAAGGAGTTGAGACATTATCCCGTTTTTGTCTGAGATGTTCTCGAAGATCAGAAACCATGCCGGGACGGGGAAAAGTTCGAGGAATGTGTTCTTTAACAATATTTGGAACATGGTTTCGATTCTTCAAATGTTTTGTCCCCTGTGTATACAAGGAAGTACTCATCTTATTGGCATAGGTATCAGAATTTATGTTCCTGGAGATTTGTCTTTGAGGCTTGACCTTCGGCATTGGCTGTTTACGTTTTGCTGAAGTTGGCCTGTTAAGATATGTTCGTAGGTCTGCAAATTCACCCCCAGAGGTTTCTGTTTGAGACACCAACAGTTTTCCTTGTTTGGAACGGGATATTTTGAAAGTTGGGAGGTCTTGAAATTCTGCTACTGGGGTAGGCAGAATACCTTTTTGATCAGTGCAAGTTCCTTTGTAAGAAGAATCTTTGTTTGTAGGAGATCTTGTGCTGACGGGTGTTGAAACACGTTCAATTTGATCTGCTTCAGTAAAGACTGAAGAAGACTGAGAAAAGACCAAAGGGCCTTTTCCTTTGTTCTGAGAAGAAGGGATAACTAAAGAGCATTTCCCTCTGTTGTCTTCCAAGTCATGAGACAAGAAAGTTTGAGAAAAGACCAACGGGCCTTTTCCTTTGATCTGAGAAGGAGGAGGAATAGCCAAAGGACTACCCCCAGTAGATTGTGCTAGAACAGCAGGATGTTTAAGAGGAGAATCAGATATTTTCTCTTGATTATGAGAAGGAGAGAGTTTAGCCAAAGGGCTGTTTCTCTTAGTTTGCGCAGAAGTGATTTGCGCATGAGTGGAGGGTGCATTGGTTCTAGCCACAGAAGTAGGAGTCCTTGCTTTAGAGTGCTTAGGATGCACTTTAGTTACTGGAATGCTGTTTTGCGCAGGAAAAGCCACTGCCAATTGCGCCAGAGTCATAGGAGTCTTCTGTTTTGACAAGACAGCATATGAAGTAGCTTGTGCAACTTTTGCAACAGATTGCGCAGCATTGACTGCAACAGATTGTGCAGCAGTTGCTGAGACAGACTGTGCAGCAGTTGACACAGCAGTTTGCGCAGCAGACTGGCCAGCAGATTGTGCCACAGAGTGTGCAGCACCTTTGGTGGCAAAACTGCCAGATTGTGCAGCAGTCTTGGAGACCCAAACTGAGCGCACTTTGCTCTTGGCAGAAGTGGCTACAGTACGGGGAATGGTCTTGGAGTTGAGCATTGTCTCGTAGGCTGTCTGGTTGACCTTGACAACCAGGGTCTTCTGCGTCTTCCCGATAGACGCTACGTCACATTGAGTTGCTACTTCCTCGTCGGAGGAGAAAGTTTTCCCCAGCAGAGTCGCCATTTTGTTTGCAAAAACAAAAGTATAGAACTTTATTGATACAAACTGTAATAAAGATTACAAGAATTCTGGGAAAATTACAACTGTAGGAATCCAATCTCGATGACGATTGCTTTATCCCTTGGACGATGTGAACTGTAAAGACGAAAGCTTTTGAAGATGACTGAAGACGAAGTCTCTGATGGAACGAAGGCAGGAAGCCTCTGATGAACTGAAGGCAAGAGCCTCTGAAGAACGCAGCAGCACTTTAGCAAGAACTCCTGGATTCTCTGAAGAGAATAATCTCTCTGTGTGTGATCTGATATGTATGTAGTCCTCCTCCCTTGAAATGAATCTTGAAACTCTATTTATAGAGTTCTGGAAATAACTGTTTTACAGTTATTCTGAATTGTGCAGGGTGGATTGCGCAGCTTCTGGATTGCGCAGGAGGAGACTGCGCAGGCAGTTATTTGATCGTGGACCACCTGTCTTGGACACTTGGCAGAGCTTGATTGAAATGCGCATGGTCGTGCACAGGCAGTTACCACGTTCTGAGAAATTGATGGCATGAAGGCCACATATGCATTTGGCAGTTATTTTGATAGACTGCGCAAGAATTAGACTGCGCAGGATCTGGATTGCGCATGGACTGTGCATGATCTGGATTGCGCAAACATAGACTGCGCAGGAAGTAGATTGCGCACTGGCTGGACAGCTGTCCTCGAGCACTGTGCTGCACAGAGAAACGAACGGTTTCCTCGTCTTTTGCGCCTGTCAGTTGTCAGAGATTTGATTTGGTGTCAGGTAATGATGACACTGGCCACGTAAGCTACGCGCAATCGGGGTGTGCGCAATGGGACTTGCGCAATCTGATGTCTGCGCAATCTGATGTCTGCGCAGTTTGATTGAATGGTGCATATCTTGATCATTTGACTTGATTGATTGGTGCAACTTGATTTTTTAGGACCTACATGGCCGTCTTCGAATGAGTAAGTGATTTACGGGCATTGCTTGTCTGCCAATTTTGACTCAGATTTTTGGGCTGTATCGGCCACCATAGCCTACTTCCCCTTGTTGTCCCGATTATTGGAGGAGCTACCTCCATTGTTGGTGTTGGCGTTGGGACGTTTGCTCTTGTCCTCCCCTTCTGAGATGTGCAATCCCAGTTGGCGAGCCTTCTTCAATCGTTCTTCGGCGCTTGTGGCACTGATGATAAATTCCTTCCAGTCCTTGAATTGACTCTCGCCCATCCAGAGACTGATTGTTGGGAGCATTCTCTTTTGGCAAATTTCAATCAAGGAGGAATCTGGGTTTCCTGAAGGCAGCTATATCGCGGTTTGGCGAAACCGCTCAATATAGTTCCTTGTCAGCTCTTTTTTCCCTTGAATGACGTCCATGAGGGTGGACATTGTAACGTCCTGCCCTACCTCATAGAATCTCTCTAAGAACATGCGCTTGAAGCTGGCGAAGGAGTGGATGCAGTTGTCTGGCAGATTGCGGTACCAGTCGAAGGCGACCCCTTCCAATGCCCCGATGAATAATCGTGTGAGAATAGCATCGTCATGGGGCAGATAGTCGGTGGTGACCTCGAAGTAGGTAATGTACCAACTTGCTGAGGTCTTGCCATCATAAGGATTGATATTGAACGGCTTATATCTTGGTGGGAATGGAGCGTACCTCCAGGCAGCAGGGTACGGTTGTCGTATTCTGAGATCTTGAGAGTTTTCTCGAGCGTGGAACATGGCTCGGAGCTCCTGAACCTCTCTTCTTTCTTCTCGGGCCTCATCTGCAGTGGTGGGGGCCGTTATTTCAGAAGGATTGTTGCCCGGCTTCGGTGCCGCTGAATTCGAGTCCGTATTGACCGCGGGACCCGCGCTTGTTTGGCCAGGTGTCCCTCCTTGCAGAGTTGGAAGAGCTACTTTGATTTCATCTACAGACTTGACCAAGGCCTGTAGTATAGCCTCCAGAGTGTCGATGCGTTGGCGATCACTAGAACCACCTTGATTGCTGTCCGTCATGAACACCGTCCTTACATGAGGAGTGATGGAAGGAACGGTGGAGGATGTGCCCTCCGAGTCATACCCATACACCGAGTAGTCGTCGGGGTATGTGGGAATGTTCTCTTCGGGTTCGGACTCGGAGGGAATAGTACCCCCAGCTTCAGAGTTTGCTTCATCTTGAGAGTCATGGATGTCCTCGGGGACATTAGCACCCGTTGTACCTGATGGAAGAGTTGTCTCCCCGGGCTCGTCTCCTTGGAACATCGGATTGTTATGGATGTTCGGAGGAGTGCTACCCCCAGTTCCCACGACCCCCAGTGATGTGGATGATGAATCTCCCATTGTAGCAGATTTCGTCTTTGAATGGGTGCCTTCGAAAACTCCGGTGGTGGACAACCATTTAGAAGAAAGTCTTTTAGCTGTAGTGGTTGATATCTTTGGGCTGGAGATACTTGTCTTATTCCCTCTTCCCTCGGCAGAGATTTTCTGAGTAGAGTTGCAGGGGACAACAGGAGGTGCCTCGTCCTCTGAGCTTGGACGTTGCAGTCTTTAGAAGACGGATTATCGGTCTTTTTGCACCATTGCGTTGTTACAACAGCAATTGACAATGATTTGGGTACAGTGACGTCCGTGAGATGACTCTTTGTACCCTGAGGCACCTTCTCTTTCTTTGCGTTTGTGGAGGATGGCCTCACGTAAGTCAGATGGGTCCGGATCGACCATGTTTGCTCCCAGGATTTTGGAAGACTTTTGGGAACCTCCCTGTCCGTTTGCTGCCAGGGGCTGGACTCGAGTGGTTCTGTACAACTTCCCATTAGAGGCTCGCATAACAGTACACGGGGCGCTCGGATGGTCAGAGGTCGGATCAACGGATCGAGCTTGCCAAGCTCGTGCTGCCTTAGACTTCTTCACTCTAGTGCGTAAGGGCACATAGTAGGAAGAGTCTAATTGGTGCTGGAGAGAATCAGACATGTCTTCTTGGGAGCACAGGAGATCAGGACCATAGGTGAGTCGATCGAAGACGGAGCCACGTGGAGTAGACGTCATGCGGCTGGAATCAGCGATCCTCATGCGGCTGGCAGTCGTAGCCGCATGGGTCTTCTCCATGCGGTTGGAAACACTGGCCGCATAAATGTTCTCCATGCGGCTGGAAATCCTGGCCGCATGAGTACTATGCTTTTGGCTAGCAATTTCAGCCGCATAGTCATTATTCATGCGGCTGGCAATCTTGGCCGCATGAGTCCTCGCTTTGCGGCTAATGCCCTTGTTTGGTTTCTTTCTGGAGCCCATAGAATCGCTCTTTGCCCCTGCAAGTCCAGCATCGTAGTGCTTTCCTTTGCCGGACTTGGGGACAGCAGAATCTTCTACGGCTTGAAGTGGGGCTGCACGAGTATCGCCTTCACCGTCTTGGGTAGCAGAGAGTACTCCATAGAGGGCCTGGGGAGGATCAAACAATTTTGGCCTCCACTCTTTGCGAGCCTTCGTGGTACGGGTGCGCTTCTGGACCGGGCCAGCGCTTCCTTCGGAGAGTATCTCTTCGAACGCCTATTGGTCGAAGCGGACGACCATCTTCTGTTGTGTGGAGCCAAGTTTGGCTGCATCCGATTGTGTTACCAACTCCTCAGCCGTAGAGAAGTTTGTCCCCAGCAGAGTCGCCATCGTGTTTGTCATTGATTATAAAAGTACAGAACAGTTTTATGGGAGGACTGAACTTAGACTCACAATACAAACTCGCTTGTACAAAGAAAGCCTAGGAACGAAAGCCTAGGTACAGCAGACTAAGTACAATTATTTATTTTAGATTCTGGGGGTGACGATAAAGGCTCAGAAAGGCGACGGCAGCCCTGCCTTACTCTTTGGACGATCGGTATGCAGCCTTGGCTCCAGAAGATTTGCTCGACGTTGAAGAAATGCTCTCTTTTCTCTCTATCTGCTTTTTTTCTCCAAGTCTTCTAATGTGCTCTGATCTCGAAAAGGGGTCTCTCTGGTCGCGCTCTCTCCGTTGTATATATTGCCAGGAAATGTATATTTTGCGAGAGAATGGCACCTTGCTATTTATAGGAATGGGGTGTGATCATTAGGGTTGCAATGATTGCTTCCTGGAGATGGCGGCGGCCTGTGGATTGGTCAATCTAGGCCATTAGTTTTGAGTGTGATGAATATGGACCATTAAGTGTAGATTACACCAAATCTCATCAGCAATTAATGCTGATTGGAATAAATCTTCCTCATGATGATCTTCTGATGTCTATGAATAAATTTTGATTTATTCTTCTGCCACGTGTCCCAGATTATTCGGATTTGACCCAATCTCTGATTACAATAAATCTGAGAAATTGATCGGCTTAGGACACGTGTCCTAGGAGCCACTGGGGGGATCTGAACCGCATGAAGATTGAGCCGCATAAGGTTTGGGCTGCATAAGGTTTGGGCCACGTGTCAGGGCTGCTTTGGTAGTGGCCCCCCCTCAAACCTTTGAACCGTATGGAGGTGATCATTGCGAGCCGCATAGGGATGCATCCGCCTGAGCCGCATAGAAATGGTCCTCTTGAGCCGCATGGGAAGGCCTCCGCTTGAGCTGCATGAGACTGTTTCGGCCTGAGCCGCATAGGACGGCTTCATTCCGAACCGTATGGGAAGTCTTCGCTCGAGCCGCATACGAACGCCCACGTGGCAAGGCCACGTGGCATTTTTATGGATCTCGGGAGATTGTGTCAGAGATCTCTTTCTCTTCCCTAGGGGTTTGTCATTATGACAGAGTCATAATTACCTCTCTTGCGTCAGGGCTGTCATTTTTTTCAGAGTTGTCAGCCGCCAAAGTAATTAATGCAGCATAGGGCGGAGGGGAGCATTGTTACGTCACGTGTCTTCTGAGCCGCATGGGATGTCTTGGGCCGCATAGTCCCTTATGTCGCATGACTTTCTGAGCCGCATAGGCTTTATGAGCAGCATGGGGTTTCCTTGCCGCATGGATCATTTTCCATGCTTCTACAATAGGCCATAGGCCCAATCCTCTAGGCAATAGCCATACACTAGGCCATAACCTAGGTAGAACACAACCATGTAGGCCATGAACTAATACAACCATAACCTATAGGCCAAAAACCATATATAGATATATATCACTATTCACATTATGAATATATATATATATATATATATATATATATATATATATATATACAATAGAAATATGCCTAACATATTAGCTATTACACATAGAAATTACCATAAATCCTAGTCTACCATTCACACATTCATATTAGATTAGGCATGCAAATATATAGCTATAGGCATACTCACATATATAGAAATATGTATGCATTGTATTTACATATAGAGGGGGATAACATCTGATGTGTGTGTGTGTGGGTTAATGTTCATGTATGTGTGTGGACTGTACAGTGAAAGGAAAATCATAAAACAGTGTGTGATCCAGGAACATAGGGGTGTGTACTGCAGGAAATTAGAAAACAGTTTATGCTAAAGAGCTTCACAGGAAATATATGTGTGTATACATTATAAAATGTGTGTGTGTGCTAGAGGGTGTTGTGTGTGACAGGATATGTGAATGTGTGCCACAGGAATATGTGTGTTGTATGTGTTCATGTGTGAATGTGTGTAGGAATATATGTGTGTGGCTGTGTAGGAATCACATGAAAATGGACTGAAACATGGGTGCACAGGATATGTGTGTGCATAATGTGTGTCAAGAGGAGGAACCTGGGTGTTCCAGTGAAGGGAAAACATAAAACAGTGTGTGTGTATGAGAGTAGGCAATGTGTGTGTTAAACATTTGTTTGTGTGAGTGTCAATAGGAAAAAGAGTGTGTGTTAGAGTACTACAATTCCAGCATCTAAATAGGATGAAATCAGTCGAACAAGGAGCATGGGAGAATACCAAAACAGTCCCAGGTTATTGCTATTAACAGTTTAAACAGGGTTTAATCATTGGGAAGAACAACTTAGTTAGGGAAATGGGAATCAATCCTCAGGGTTCAGGATTGAACAAAATTGGAAAACTTAGTGTTCATACATGGCATTAACAGGAAATATTAGTGATGGAAACAATCAGTGTATCAGGAAATTGACAGTTTGAACAATTGCTAGTTCAATATTTCGAAACTCAAGTCATAACAATATCCCATTCCACACAAAAGCATATTCTAATATGTAATATTAATTAACAGAGGTTAGTGACATGTTAGGATATAATTTAGCACATAATGTAATCACTAATTAACAGGAATTAAAAAACAGAAAAGGAAGAACAGTGTACAGTCACTGATACTCAGTATCAGTCTACTGGAATTCCAAATCCACATTCGATTTCACAAATAAATGATGAACATTAGGTTGGTATTAATTAATAGTTATTAGTAGGTGACACACAAACAAAATGGTGTCCTAAAACAGGATACACGTGTCCAAAACCAACCTAACACTCACGCACGAGACTGGCACGATATCGTGTGACCAGTGCACGTGTCCCAACGCTCCCGACACGCATCCGTAGGACACGAAACTTTGGGGATGACACGACAATCATTGCCCCTCACTCCATGTCCAACCACGCGTGTCCACGTGCTCTGTGCACTAAGCACGAACACGCTGGTGGCAGGGGAATGCTACCCGCGCGCGCACGTGGTGCACCCCGCGTGTGCATGTGTCCAAAGCGACACGACACGACACAAGTAACACCTCAGTCGAGCAAAAACATGTAAGCCACATCAAAACACAACTTTCTATTCAAACACAACTCAAAATCTCGATCGAAATGCCCACTGTGGCATTTCGTCGAACACCTGCGCACGATCACTGGTACGTGTACGATACGGACACGTACAGGACACAAAATCGAGCAAACCCTATTCCTACAATACAAGGACACCTAGGGCTTGGTGTCTATGCAAATAAACCCTAATTTTAACAGAGGAATAGGATTAAACCATAATTTTAATGGGGGTCTTGACCGGCCACTTAGCTAGGGTTAGGGTTTCTAGGGGGCATCTAAGGCTAGTAATGAATCAAGTCTAATGAGTGGCCTAGAATCTAGGGCTCTTTCCTAGTTAAGTTGCAACCCACTCACTAAGCTAATCATGACTTAAACCATTATCCAATACTAACTAATTCTCAATGTGGCTAACTAGACTAGCTATGACTAATCTAGGTTAGGTCTAATCTAGGTTAGGCTAACCAAAATCACATGGCAATCAATTAATTAGTATTTAAATCACACCATTCAATTAAATCATTTTAAATTCCTAATAAAATATATTAAATTCAAATAATTCAAAAACGATAAAAATACCCTCAAACTAGAAATGTGGTAGTGACAAATCTACCCTCCTTAAAAAAATTCGTCCTCGAAATTGAAAGGCAAAACTAACAATAAGAAGGATAGACGATCATACCTCACGGTCCAAAAAGATAAGGGTATCTCTCGCGCATCTCATCCTCCCGCTCCCAGGTAGACTCTCCTGGAGAATGATGCCTCCATGCGACGCGAACCATGGGTATCACCTGGTTTTTCAGCACCTTCTCTCGGCGATCCAGAATCTCCACAGGCTGCTCTGGATAACTGAGAGTAGGCCCTACCTTAATCTCTGAATGATCAAGCACATGGCTAGGGTCAGCCACGTACCGTCTCAACTATGATATATGGAATACGTTGTGGACATCCACTAGTGCAGGTGGCAAGTCTAGCCTATATGCCACGTCACCGACTCTCCCGCTGATCACGAAAGGTCCGATGAAGCGCGGGCTAAGCTTCCCACCTCCACCAAAACGTATAGTACCACGAGTCCGAGATATCTGCAGAAAAACCATGTCTCCGACCTAAACACAAGCAAGGTCTCAAATTAACTATGATAAACAAACATGATCAATAAAACACAAATAAACAAACCTAAATCTAATCCTACACTAATCTGTACCTAAAACTCCAGCGGCCTCCGGTGGCTACCGGCCCAGTGCCGATGTCTGTCCCGCGCCACACGAAGTCTGTCTCTAATGAGCTTCACCTTTTCGACTGCGTCAACAACCATCTCTGGTCCCAGTAAAGCTCGCTCACCAACATCATCCCAAGATAAGGGTGTACGACACCTACACCCGTACAGAGCCTCGAAAGGTGATATCTCTATGCTGGCCTGAAAACTGTTGTTGTAAGCAAACTCTACCAAATATAGATGATCCTCCCAGGAACCTCCAAAGTCCAAGACGCACGTCCGAAGCATATCCTCGAGCGTCTGAATAGTCCTCTCTGACTGTCCGTCCGTCTGGGGGTGGTATGCAGTACTAAACTTGAGTTGAGTGACCAAACTAGTCTGCAGACTCCTCCAGAAATGAAAAGTAAAGCGATTATCCCGATCCGAGATGATGCTAACTGGAACCCCGTGAATCCTAACTATCTGCTGCATGTACATCTTCGCAAGCCTTTCCGTAGACGTATCCACCTTGAATGGCAAGAAGTGGGCCGATTTGGTCAACCTGTCAACGATGACCCAAATTGCGTCTTTTTCTCATGGAGAATGTGGCAACCCAGATACGAAATCCATAGTGATATGCTCCCACTTCCACTCGGGAATGGGCAATGGCTGCAATAATCCACCGGGCCACTGCCTCTCTGCCTTGACCTGCTGACAGACCAAGCACCTAGCTACGAAGTGAGCTACCTCCCGCTTCATCCCGTACCACCAGACATGCTTCCTTAGATCTCGGTACATCTTGTTGGCACCAGGATGTATAGAGTACTGAGATATGTGGGCCTCCTGCATAACCTGCTCCCTGAGATCTCCGCTGGGCACACATAACCTGGAACTGTGTCGTAAGGCACCATCCTCTGCAAGAGAAAACTCGCCATCCACCAATGCTGCACGAACCTGCTCTCGGATACACCGCAGAGCAACGTCCTCAAACTGTGTCGCCTTGATCCTCTCCATCAAGTCCGACTGTATCTGAAGGCCCCATAACTGCATCTGTACTCCGGACACGATCACCTCAATCCCAAGGCTCTCCAAGTCTGCAAGCAAATGCCGATCCATGGTCAAACACATGGCTGTCGGATACCTACTCAAGGCATCGGCAACCACGTTGGCCTTCCCTGGGTGATACTGAAGTAGGATGTCAAAGTCCTTCATCAACTCTAGCCATCTGTGCTGTCTCATGTTGAGCTCTTTCTGTGTAAACACATACTTTAAGCTCTTGTTGTCATGACCCGCACCCAGTGTGAGGGCACGAGAAGTAACGAACGCCCAGCCTACGCTGCAATGTCGGCGGTAAAACGCTATCCTGAGTCACCATATCAAACACAATCTAAATAACTATGAATAGAGAGTGAAATAATACGTAACTCAATCACAATACTAAGATGGAATAGAAGAAGAATCTCAAGAAAGTCACAATAAAAGTATAGGTGTAAACCACCAAAAATAATCTCAAGTACAACTCATAAAGTCTCAAACAGAAAATACAAAATAAAGTACTAAGTCTCAGCTAGACTATGGGAAAGTCCTCAGCGACTGTGGGATCCTCCTGTGGGTCCACGTCGCCAGTGTCATCTAAGCCAATGCCATAATAAGTAGGACAGTACTCCTCATCATCACCTGTAAAATTTTCAACATGTCCAGTCAGGACAGAACGAGCACATATCTCTCACAACAGTTCATATCAGGAATGGACATATAAAGCAAGCTATTGAAAACTATACATAAATCGCTGTAAAGAGAAATCAACGAGAGAGAAGATATAACTGAGATATAAATATGATAAATAAAGAATGTAACCTTCTACGTGAATCAGAGCATGAATTGGTTATGTAAACAGCTTGGGTTGCACATGGATACAGCTATGGAATGCACATGGATAACTACTGGGGATAATGATCACATAACCAACTACACTCTCCCTGCCCCCAACCAATACACAAGGATCGAAGCATGCTGTATTATTGCACATGGATAACAACTATTGTATATATGGAGCTCATATGGTCATGAGTGTACATGAATAACATATGAGTGCACATGGATAAATGTGAATACATAGAGTACATGATGACCATGATAAAGTACATGAACATGACATACTCGATGTATCCGAGGGGATAACATCGCATAAAAAGATCCAGAGGGTACTGATCCGTGTGAACGTCGTGTCAGCATCAAGTATACTAGTCTATAACAAGAGTACATATCCAAAGAAGCATGAAAAGATCAGAGAATGTACTCGCCTGGCAATCCGAACTGCTGATGATGAAAAGTGACTGGACTGGAGTAATACGATCCTATTTAAAACAACCACATGTCATAATACAGTCTAAAATATCATAAGGAATACCTTCAATTCAATTTCTACATGATTTGGGTCAATCTAAGTCAAAGTCAACCTTGGGTCAACTTTGGTCAACCAAACTAGTCAACTAGGTCAAAGTTTGGTCAACTGGTCTATAAGTCAATTTTTAGGTCAATACTAGTCCTAGAGTTGATTTTGGGTATGTGTTGGTGTTATCTTAGGTCCAAGAAGCCTAATCCTAACATCCAATGTAATTCACAATACTTAAATCATAATACCCTAATCTAATATCTATACTTTAGACTAGCATATATATATATATATACAACATATCAACTCTTAAGAGATCAACCCTCAATACCATATCCTTATATATATACATATCCACATATCCCATCCTCTACGATATCTCATATATAGCATAACATATATACCTCTCAAGAAATCTAAAAACCAAACTCTACTTTAACTATTAACCAATATAAACTAACTAAACTAACTTGGCATCCACCCAATCCAAACTAAAACAGTAAACTGATCTCAGAATCCTACAATCAAACCCATTCATAACAGTTATAGGAAATACCTATCTCTTGTTATCCTATATTGATACCTAGGAATACCTATGGCTACCCAAACTCAACATAGCCTATCCTCATGATGCAAACCAATAGGTATTACCTAGATGATATCATATAGGACCTGTAGTCTCCGTTTAATACAGGAATCATATTGAAACTGAACTGGGACTGCACAACATACATATAGTAAAGGGGAAAAACTGAAATCTAACCCAAACCAAACCCATGGCTAATCCAATTTCGAATACAGCCTATTCATTAAGCAAACTAACAAGATACTCTTAGATAGGGTCAAATAGGATCTGGAGGCCCTGATTTTACACCGAGAATACATCAAACTGATGGGAAAACAGTTTCAAAACACTGAAACTGTAAAACTGGGATTTAAGGAAAACCCGATACTCAATGCCAAACCAAATTCGAACACAGCCTTATCCTTTTTAAACTAGCAAGTAATCTCTTACATAGGTCTAATAGGGTCTGAATGGTTGGGTTTATACAAAATATATATATTCGAAAATCAGAACAAAAAGGGAAAAGAAAGAAACTGAAACAGTATTGAAACTTAACTCGATACCAAACAATACCTATCATGACCTAAACATCGAATAAAACCCAATGATGTTCGAAACCAAAGGTTGGTAAGGTGTCAAGTGTTCGAACATGAATTGTAGGTGTCATTGTGTCCAATAAAATAGGACACGAAGTATCCTGGATACGTGTGTGTCAAGACTGGAACCCAGTCCTCGTGCACGTGTGTCACGCGATCTAGGGCTCGACACAGAGCGAATCACACCACGTGGTTGCTCGTACACATAGCCCACCTATAGGGCTACACGTCTACGTGTCTGTACTGGACTCTCGACACGTGTTCGAGTCGCACGAAGTGCGTATCGGACGCCGCGATCTCACGCGCTCGCGACAGGCTGAAATCGATGCCACGTCGATTTCTCCTTCGATACTCCACGAAACCCCACGAAATTTTACGAGCACCCTGTCAGTCATGGTCCCTAGCTACACACCAAATTTTTTGCGTCGAATCGCCGTATCCATCGAGAACGGACACGACAGCAGCAGGACATGCGCGCGGTCCTCATGCTGCGCGTGCGTGTCCTATTTTTGACACAAAAACATGTCGATTCTAGCAAGAACCTAGGGTTTAGGAATCCTCACATATAGGGCTATCAAATCGTGAAATTAGATTACAAAAATAACAGGATTGAAATCTAAGAGGAAAATCATCGAACACGTTTAAACCTAATATGATACGTGTCCGACACGTCTATCAAACGGACACGAAACTTAACCAAACTTCATGGGTGGGTCTAGGGTACCTAGATGTATGCTATTATAAAGAAAAATCAGAAGAACTATGGTGTTTGGGTGTTTACCTATTGAGAGTTGAAGTATCAAAGAAACTGACTCCTCGATCGATGAGACGACCAGTTTCCACCGAGCAAACGCCTCCAACTCCTTGCTAGCAATGCTCCAGCAAATTTTCCTCCTTTCCACGATCACAACGTACTTCGTTTGAGGTGAAACGGAGGTCAGATGAGAAAGTTAGGGTTTTGGAGAGCTGAAAACTAGGGTTTTGTAAAGGGGGTGTCCATACTAATGCAATGCTTATATAGAGGGAGGATTTTCTGTTTTGGCCGGCCATATGAGTCCTACTAGGGTTAGGGTTGGTTCGTAGGCCCCTCTCTTCTATTTAAGTTGAGTTTAAGCCCATTAACAAAAGGCTAAAAAGGCCAATTAATTAAATAGGCTAAAAATGGTCAAATGGCTTTCTAGGTTGAACCAAAGCCTAAAAATAAATTCTAATTAGCTAGATAATCCTCATATGTCATGGTTAGTCTCTAATGTGGATTTTCTAAAGTTAAACCAAAAGCTAAAACAAACACAAGTCAATAATATCTAAAAAATCACAAAATGACTAAAATGACTAAAATATCCTTATTTCAAAAAGTGGGTGTTACAAGTCTACCCTCCTTAAAAATAATTTCTTCCTCGAAATTAAAGACAAGCTGCATAAGTAGGAAGATAGAAATTATACCTCACTACTGAAAAAGATAAGGGTACTGCTCGCGCATCTCATCCTCTCTCTCCCAAGTAGTCTCACCGGGAGAGTGATGCCTCCATGCTACGCGAACTAATGGTATTGTCTGGTTCCTCATCACCTTCTCTCGTCGATTCAAAATCTCCATAGGCTGCTCTGGATAACGGAGAGTAGGTCCCACCTCAATCTCTGAATGGTCCAGTACATGGCTAGGATCTGCCACATACCGTCTCAACTGCGATACGTGGAATACATTGTGGACTCCCGCTATGGAATGCGGTAAGTCCAGTCTATATGACACTTCAACGACCCTTCCGCTGATAACGAAAGGTTCGACATAGCGTGGGCTAAGCTTCCCTCCTCCACCGAAACGAATAGTGCCTCGAGTCGGTGAAATCCTCAAGAATACCATATCTCTAACCTAGTACAAGCATGGTCTCAATTAACAAAACAATCATACAATCAATCAAAACACAAACAACAACTTCTAATCCTACGTCTAAGATATACCTCAAACTGCAAAGGTCTTCGGTGGCTATCGGCCCAATGCCGCTGTCTGTCCTGCGCCACGCGAAGTCGATCCCTGATGAGCTTCACCTTCTCGGCTGCGTCAACAACCTTCTCCGGTCCCAATAAAGCTCACTCTCCAACGTCATCCCAAGATAAGGGACTACGACATCTACGTCCGTACAAGGCCTCGAATGGTGACATCTCAATACTGGCTTGGAAGCTGTTATTGTATGAAAACTCCACCAAATGTAAATGGTCCTCCCAAGAACCTCCAAAATCTAGGACACAAGTCCGCAGCATGTCTTCGAGAGTCTGAATAGTCCTCTCCGACTGTCCGTCCGTCTGAGGGTGGTAGGCAGTACTGAATTTGAGCTGAGTACCCAAACTAGTCTGCAAACTCCGCCAGAAATAGGAAGTAAAGCGACTATCCCGATCTGAGACAATGCTCACCGGAACTCCATGTATCCTGACAATCTGCCGTATATACATCTCCGCTAACTTCTCAGTAGACGTCTCCACTTTGAATGGCAAAAAGTGGGCCGATTTGGTCAACATGTCCACGATGACCCAAATCGCATCTTTCCCTCCTGGTGTACGCGGCAATCCCGAAACAAAATCCATCGTGATGTGCTCCCACTTCCACTCCGGAATGGGCAATGGCTGCAATAGCCCTCCTGGCCTCTGTCTCTCCGCCTTAACCTGCTGGCAGACTAGGCACCTGGCTACGAAGCGTGCTACCTCCCGCTTCATCCCATACCACCATACATGCTCCTTCAAGTCTCTATACATCTTGTTGGCACCTGGATGTATGGTGTACTGAGAGCGATGGGCCTCCTGCATGACCTGCTCCCGAAGCTCTCTGCTAGGCACACACAGTCTGGTACCGTGCCTCAATATGCCATCCTCCCCAATGATGAACTCCACATCTGCCACTCCTGCTCGAACCTGCTCTCGGATACACCGCAGGGTAACATCATCGAACTGAGCTGACTTGATCCTCTCCATCAAGTCTGACTGAATCTGTAGGCCCCACATCTGCATCTGAACTCCTGGCATGATCACATCGATCCCCAAACTCTCCAAATATGCTAATAGATGACGATCTATCGTCAAGCACATAGCTACCGGATACCTACTCAAGGCATCGGCAACCACATTGGCCTTCCCTGGATGGTACTGCAATGAAATATCGAAGTCCTTCATCAACTCCAACCACCTGTGCTGCCTCATGTTGAGCTTTTTCTGTGTAAATACATACTTCAAGCTCTTGTGGTATGTGAAGATCTCCACACCCTCTCCGTATAGATAGTGCTTCCACAGCTTCAGAGCAAAGATAACCGCCGCCAACTCCAAATCATGGGTAGGGTAATTCTTCTTATGCGGACGTAACTGCCTGGATGCATAGGCAATCACCTTTCCATGCTGCTGCAAAATACAATCCAAACCCTTTCCCGAGGCGTCACTGTAGATAGTGAACCCGTCCGATCCTGATGGCAACGTCAAAATCGGGACTGTCGTCAGTCGCTTCTTCAGCTCATCAAAAGCAACCTGACACTCCTCTGACTAGACAAACTCTGCGTCCTTTCGGGTCAGCCTAGTTAATGGCTCTGCAACCCGGGAGAAATCCTGAACAAACCTCCTGTAGTATCCTGCCAATACTAGAAAGCTCCTGATCTCTGCAACTGAACTCGGTGCTGTCCATGCCTCAACTGTTCTGATCTTCTTCGGGTCGACTGAGATCCCATCTCCGGTCACCACATGACCTAAGAAATTAACTCGATCCAAGAAGAACTCACACTTCGAGAGCTTGTCGTACAGCTGCTCCTTTCTGAGAGTCTCCAGAACCACTCTTAAATGCTCCTCATGCTCCTCTGGGGTCTTCGAATACACTAGAATGTCATCGATGAATACCACCACAAACTTGTCCAAGTACTGGTGGAATACCTTGTTCATCAAGTTCATGAACACCGCCGGGGCGTTAGTTAACCCAAACGGCATCACCATGAACTCAAACTAGCCGTACCGAGTCCTGAAAGCTATCTTCAGAATATCCTCCTTCTTCACCTTCACTTGAAGATATCCTGACCTCATATCAATCTTGGAAAATACCTTCGCTCCGCTCAGCTGATCGAACAGGTCATCGATCCTCGACAGCGGGTACTTGTTCTTGATCGTGAGGCTATTGAGTGCCCTGTAGTCGATACACATTCGTACCATCCCATCCTTCTTCGGTACAAAGAGTACTGGCGCACCCCATGGTGAAGAACTCGATCGGATGAAGCCTTTGTCCTGTAACTCATCCATTTGCTTCTTCAGCTCCACAAGCTCACTATTGTTCACTCTATAGACATGTTGAGATATTGGCTCTGCGCTGGGTATCAAGTCTATAGAGAACTCTATATCCCTGTCCGGAGGTAACCCTGGTAACTTCTTCGAAAATACATCCATAAACTCAGCTGTCAGTGGATGTGGCATACTCTGCTCCTCTACTGAAGCTCCGCAGAAAACACCGCTGCTCTGCTCTGACTCTTGCCTGGTGAACTCGAACTCTGGCTCTCCTGGTATGCTGAAAAGAACTCTACCCCCGTGGCAATCAATACTGGCATGGTGCCTGCTCAACCAATCTATACCGAGTACAATATTATAGTTCGGTAGTGGCATCACGAGCAGACTCACATCCAGTTCTCGGCCTCCCAAAACTACTCTTCGATTCTTGCAAATATCACTGACGAGGATAATACCACCCCCAGTCGTGATCTTGCAACTCCTAGGCAATAATTCAGAAGAAAGATGGTGTCTAATGGCAAAAGATACAGATACGAAGCTATGGGAAGCACCCGAATCAAATAATGCGAATGCAGGAAAAGAGTCAATAAGAACAGAACCTGCTATCAGATCGCCTACTGCCTCGGTATCCTCTGATGCCATGGCGAAAGCTCGCCCTGCTGGCCTCCTGTGGCCTGCTGCTGATGCTGAACAAACTTCTGCTGCTGAGTCGGTAAGGGTCCCCTCTGCTGCTCCCCTGGTGCTTTAGTCCCTGCTCCCTGTCATTTACGCCCGAAAGCCTCAGGACAGTCCCTCAACTGATGCTCTGATGAACCACAGAGCAGGCACTTGTCGAGCCTCTTCCTGCACTCACTCCACTTGTGCCCTGGCTTCTTATAGAAGTCACAAATGGCAGCCTGCTGCTGTCTCGGTGCCTGCTGACCCTATCTCTGCTGTGCCTACTGGAATGGCCTCTGCTGCTGGAAAGACTTCTGCTGATGCTGCTGTTGAAAATGGGGCTTCTTGGCTGGTCCTCCACTGCCACTGGCTGTATGGAAATCACGACTTCTCTTCTGCTTCAGCTTCAGATCAACTTCTGCTGCCATGGCTTCCATCAAAATATCCTCAAATGTAGCATTCATGTTGCTTTTGGTTAAGGACTTGACTTCCTTAACCAAACCCTTCCTGAATATCCTAGCCTTCGCTGTCTCACTAAGGCCCTCCATAAATCTGCCTAGGCGGCAGAACTCTCCGGCGTACTCCTCTACAGTCTGGTTCCCTTGAACCAAATTCTCGAACTGCGTCTCCAACGTGCCAAGTGCAGTATCGGGAAAGAAATTCTCCTTGAAAAGCCTCTTAAAATCCTCCCAAGGTTGCCCTCTAGTACCAACCCTGGGGTTGGTCTGGTACCAAGTGCGGGCAAGGTCCTGCATCATACTGCCTGCTGCTTCCACCTGGAGTCTAGCCGGTATCTCTGCGAGTCGAAAAATCTCCTCTATGTGCTCGATCCAGTCGTCCGCGTAAAGGATACCCTCTGTACCCTTGAAGTCCTGCGGCCTCATTTTCTGGAACTCCTGAATACCTGGAGTCCTCGGCTGGTATGGCTGAATCTGCCCTCCTTGGGGTGGGGCAGTTGCCCTCTCTACTGCTACCATCGCTAACTGGAGGGCATTATCAATACCCTGCCTCATGTCATCTGACTGACGTCGCTGCATCTCCATCATCTGCTGAATGAGAGGAAAACACTGTGCCGCATCAATTGTCCCCTTGGGTGGTAGTGGTAGCATCTCCTGCACTCCTAGGGTAGACCTCAGAACTGGTGGAGGAGCACCCCCAAGAGTAGATAGGTCCACCTGAGCTAGAAAAAGAGGCACGGTGGTCCCCGGAGCCGGCTGGGTCGGACGAGAAGTAGCCGAACTCTCAGTGGTATTCCTGGAGCCAGAGCGCTGCGATCGTGTCTCCACCATCCTGAAGACAGATCAAACAAGAAATCAATTACTGAAAAGAAGCAAAATCATCAAAGGAGGACAATTGTTTTCAAAGGGAGACAATTAACAGCAAGAATTGATAAGAGTTTTTCCTAATGTGATTGAGTACCTTAACTTATTCCTATATCCTACTGCAGATTGTAATGATACTCTAGTTCGAGTACCACTACAAATCACACTAGTTGTGATCGGAGACCTGCATGGGCCACCACTAAAAACGTGTCACGACCCGCACCCAGTGTGAGGGCACGAGAAGTAACGAACGCCCAGCCTACGCCGCAGTGTCGGCGGTAGAACGCTGTCCTGAGTCACCATATCTAACACAATCTAAATAAATATGAATAGAGAGTGAAATAATACGTAACTCAATCACAATACTAAGATGGAATAGAAGAAGAATCTCAAGAAAGTCACAATAAAAGTATAGGTGTAAACCACCAAAAATAATCTCAAGTACAACTCATAAAGTCTCAAACAGAAAATACAAAATAAAGTACTAAGTCTCAGTTAGACTATGGTCAAGTCCTCAGCGACTGTAGGATCCTCCTGTGGGTCCACGTCGCTAGTGTCATCTAAGCCAATGCCATAATAAGTAGGACAGTACTCCTCATCATCACCTGTAAAATTTTTAACATGCCCAGTCAGGACGGAACGAGCACATATCTCTCACAACAGTTCATATCAGGAATGGACATATAAAGCAAGCTATAGAAAACTATACATGAATTGCTGTAAAGAGAAATCAACGAGAGAGAAGATATAACTGAGATATAAATATGATAAATAAAGAATGTAACCTTCTACGTGAATCAGAGCATGAATTGGTTATGTAACCAGCTTGGGTTGCAAATGGATACAGCTATGGAATGCACATGGATAACTACTGGGGATAATGATCACATAACCAACTACACTCTTCCTGCCCCCAACCAATACACAAGGATCGAAGCATGTTATGTTATTGCAAATGGATAACAACTACTGTATACATGGAGCTCATATGGTCATGAGTGTACATGAATAACATATGAGTGCACATGGATAAATATGAATACATGGAGTACATGATGACCATGATAAAGTACATGAACATGACATACTCGATGTATCCGAGGGGATAACATCGCATGAAAATATCCAAAGGGTACTGATCTGTGTGAACGTCGTGTCAGCATCAAGTATACTAGTCTATAACACGAGTACATATCCAAAGAAGCATGAAAAGATCAGAGAATGTACTCGTCTGGCAATCTGAACTGCTGATGATGAAAAGTGACTGGACTGGAGTAATACGATCCTATTTAAAACAATCACATGTCATAATACAGTCTAAAATATCATAAGGAATACCTTCAATGCAATTTCTACATGATTTGGGTCAATCTAAGTCAAAGTCAACCTTGGGTCAACTTTGGTCAACCAAACAAGTCAACTAGGTCAAAGTTTGGTCAACTGGTCTGTAAGTCAATTTTTAGGTCAATACTAGTCCTAGAGTTGATTTTGGGTATGTGTTGGTGTTATCTTAGGTCCAAGAAGCCTAATCCTAAGATCCAATGTAATTCACAATACTTAACTCATAATACCCTAATCTAATATCTATACTTTAGACTAGCATATATATATATATATATATATATATATATATATATATATATATATATATATATATATATATATATATAAAAAAAATATATATATATATATATATATATATATACAACATATCAACTCTTAAGAGATCAACCCTCAATACCATATCCTTATATATATACATATCCACATATCCCATCCTCTAAGATGTCTCATATATAGCATAACATATATACCTCTCAAGAAATCTAAAAACCAAACTCTACTTTAACTATCAACCAATGTAAACTAACTAAACTAACTTGGCATCCACCCAATCCAAACTAAAACAGTAAACTGAACTCAGAATCCTACAATCAAACCCATTCATAACAGTTATAGGAAATACCTATCTCTTGTTATCCTATATTGATACCTAGGAATACCTATGGCTACCCAAACTCAACATAGCCTATCCTCATGATGCAAACCAATAGGTATTACCAAGATGATATCATCTAAGACCTGTAGTCTCTGTTTAATACAGGAATCATATTGAAACTGAACTGGGACTGCACAACATATATATAGTAAAGGGAAAAAACTGAAATCTAACCCAAACCAAACCCATGGCTAACCCGATTTCGAATACAGCCTATTCATTAAGCAAACTAACAAGATACTCTTAGGTAGGGTCAAATAGGATCTGGAGGCCCTAATTTTACACCGAAAATACATCAAACTGATGGGAAAACAGTTTCAAAATACTGAAACTATAAAACGGGGATTTAAGGAAAACCCGATACTCAATGCCAAACCAAATTCGAACACAGCTTATCCTTTGTAAACTAGCAAGTAATCTCTTACATAGGTCTAATAGGGTCTGAATGGTTGGGTTTATACAAAATATATATATTCAAAAATCAGAACAAAAAGGGGAAAAGAAAGAAATTGAAACAGTATTGAAACTTAACTCGATACCAAACAATACCTATCATGACCTAAACGTCGAATAAAACCCAATGGTGTTCGAAACCAAAGGTTGGTAAGGTGTCAAGTGTTCGAACATGAACTGTAGGTGTCATTGTGTACAATAAAATAGGACACGAAGTGTCCTGGATACGTTTGTGTCAAGACTGGAACCCAGTCCTCGTGCACGTGTGTCACGCGATCTAGGGCTCGACACAGAGCGAATCGCACCACGTGGTTGCTCGTACACGTAGCCCACCTATAGGGCTACACGTCCATGTGTCTGCACTGGACTCTCGACACGTGTCCGAGTCGCACGAAGTGCGTATCGGACGCCGCGATCTCACGCGCGCGCGACAGGCTGAAATTGATGCCACGTCGATTTCTCCTTCGATACTCCACGAAACCCTACGAAATTTTATGATCACCATGTCAGTCATGGTCCCTAGCTACAAACCAAATTTCTTACGTCGAATCGCCGTGTCCATCGAGAACGGACACGACAGCAGCAGGACACGCGCGCGGTCCTCGTGCTGCGCGTGTGTGTCCTATTTTGGACACATAAACATGTCGATTCTCGCAAGAACCTAGGGTTTAGGAATCCTCACATATAGGGCTATCAAATCGTGAAATTAGATTACAAAAATAATAGAATTGAAATCTAAGAGGAAAATCATCGAACACGTTTAAACCAAATCTGATACGTGTCCGACACGTCTATCAAACGGTCACAAAACTTAACCAAACTTCGTGGGTGGGTCTAGGGTACCTAGATGCATGCTATTATGAAGAAAAATCAGAAGAAACTATGGTGTTTGGGTGTTTACCTATTGAGAGTTGATGTATCAAAGAAACTGACTCCTCGATCGATGAGACGACCAGTTTCCACCGAGCAAACGCCTCTAACTCCTTGCTAGCAATGCTCTAGAAAATTCTCCTCCTTCCCACGATCACAATGCACTTCGTTTGAGGTGAAACGGAGGTCGGATGAGAAAGTTAGGGTTTTGGAGAGCTGGAAACTAGGGTTTTGTAAAGGGGGTGTCCATACTAATGCAATGCTTATATAGAGGGGGGATTTCCTGTTTTGGCCATCCATATGAGTCCTACTAGGGTTAGGGTTGGTTCATTGGCCCCTCTCTTCTATTTAAGTTGAGTTTAAGCCCATTAACAAAAGGCTAAAAAGGCCAATTAATTAAATAGGCTAAAAATGGTCAAATGGCTTTCTAGGTTGAACCAAAGCCTAAAAATAAATTCTAATTAGCTAGATAATCCTGACATGTCATGGTTAGTCTCTATTGTGGATTTTCTAAAGTTAAACCAAAAGCTAAAACAAACACAAGTCAATAATATCTAGAAAATCACAAAATGACTAAAATGACTAAAATACCCTTATTTCAAAAAGTGGGTGTTACACTTGTGATCTGTAAAAATCTCCACCCTCTCTCCATACAGGTAGTGCTTCCACAACTTCAGAGCAAATATCACTGCTGCCAGCTCCAGGTCGTGGGTAGGGTAGTTCTTCTCATGGGGACGTAATTGCCTGGAAGCATAGGCAATCACCTTCCCATGCTGCTGCAAGACACAACCCAGCCCCTTCCCTGAAGCATCACTATAGATAGTGAATCCCCCTGATCCTGAAGACAATGTCAGAATCGGAGCTATCGTAAGCCGCTTCTTCAACTCATCAAAAGCTGTCTGACACTCCTCTGACCAAACATACTCAGCATCCTTCCGGGTCAACCGCGTCAAAGGCTCTGCAACCTGGGAGAAATCCTGCACAAATCTCCTATAATATCCTGCCAGCCCCAAGAAGCTCCTAATCTCTGCCACTGAAGTCGGTACTGCCCATGCCTCAACTGCTACGATCTTCTTGGGGTCAACTGAGATCCCATCTCCGATCACCACATGCCCCAAAAAGTCAACCCGGTCCAAGAAGAACTCACACTTGGAGAGCTTCCCATAAATCTGCTCCTTCCTGAGAGTCTCCAGCACTACTCTCAAGTGCTCCTCCTCAGTCTTGGAATATACCAAGATGTCGTCAATGAACACCACCACGAACTTGTCCAAGTACTGGTGGAATACCTTGTTCATTAGGTTCATAAACACTGCTGGTGCATTGGTTAGCCCAAACGACATAACCAAAAACTCAAACTACCCGTACCGCGTCCTGAAAGCGGTCTTGGGAACATCCTCCCCCTTCACCTTCACCTGGTGATAGCCTGACCCCAAATCTATCTTGGAGAACACCCGAGCTCCGCTCAACTGATCAAAGAGATCACCGATCCGCGACAGTAGGTATCTGTTCTTGATCGTCAGGTTGTTGAGTGCCCTGTAGTCAATACACATCCGTACTGACCCATCCTTCTTCGGTACAAACAATATCGGTGCACCCCATGGTGACGAACTCGTACGGATGAAGCCCTTGTCCTGCAGCTCATTTGCTTGTTTCTTCAGCTCCACCAACTCACTGTTGTTCACTCGATAGAATTTTTGAGAGATGGGTTCCTCTCCTGGAACCAAGTCTATCGAAAACTTAATGTCTCTATCTGGTGGCAATCCAGGCAACTCCTATGGAAAAATATCCATATACTCTGCTATCAAGGGGTGTGGAATCATCTGCTCCTCAACCGAGACTCTACAGAAAACTCTGCTGCTCTGCTCCGCCAGACGTCTGGAGTACTCGAACTCTGGCTTCTCCGGCACTCTGAAAAGAACTCTACCCCCTCTGCAATCAATACTGGCGTGGTGCCTGCTCAACCAATCCATACCGAGTACTATATCGTAGTTTGGTAATGGCATTACGAGCAGGCTCACCCCCAACTCACGGCCTCCCAAAACAACACTTCGACCCTTACAAACATCACTTACGAGGATAATGCCACCCCCGGTCATGATCTTGTAAGTCCTAGGCAACAATTCAGCTATGATACCGTGTCTAACCGTAAATGATACTGATACGAAACTATGCGAAGCACTGGAATCGAATAATACAAAAGCTGGACTGGAGTCGAGAAGAACCGAACCTGCAATCAGCTCTCCTATGGCCTCCGCATCCTCGGCTGTCATGGCGAAGGCTCGCCCCTGCTGGCCTCCCCTGGCCTGCTGCTGGTGCTGCAAAAACCGCTGCTGCTGAGTCGGTAACGGTCCCTTCTGCGATCCCCCTGGAGCCATGACTCCGACTCCCTGAGCTGCCCTGCCCGCAAAGAGGGAACAGTTCCTCAACTGATGCTCTGACGATCCACACAAGAGGCATTCCCCCAACCTCTTTCTGCACTCTGTCCAACCGTGCCTCGGCTTCTTGCAGAAAGTACAACTGATAGTCTGCTGCCTCGGGGCCTGCTGCTGCTGCCTCGGCTGCTGATGCTGTACTGGCTGATGCCTCGACTACTGAAACTGCTGCGACTGGAATCTCTGCTGCTGGTGGTGCTGCTGGAAATGCGGCCTCTTGGCCGGTCCTCCGCTACTGCTACCTCCCTGGAGGTCTCGTTCCCTCTTGAGCCTAAGCTCAAGATCATCCTCTGCAGCTAACGCGTCCACTAGGATCTCCTCAAAGGTAGCGCTGCGGGCATTCTTGGTGTAGGACATGACCTCCTTTACCAAGCCCTTCCGGAACCTCCGGGCCTTTGTCGCCTCCGACAAGCCCTCTACAAATTTGCCCAGGCGGCAGAACTCTCCTGCGTACTCCTCCACAGACTGGCTCCCCTGGAATAGAGCCTCGAACTGAGTCTCGAGGGCTCCCAGCGCTGCATCCGGGAAGAACTTCTCCATGAACAGCTTCTTGAATGCTGCCCAAGTCTATCCTGCAGTACCAACCCTCGGGTCGGTCTGGTACCACGTACGGGCCAGATCCTGTATCATGCTGGCCGCTGCCTTAATCTGGAGTCTCATCGGGATCTCATCTAACCTGAATATCTCCTCCATGTGCTCGATCCACTCGTCGGCATATAAGATCCCCTCTATCCCTCGAAAGTCCCTAGGGTGCATCTTCTGAAAATCCTGGATGCCCTTCTCCCGTCGCTGGTGTGGCTGCGGGGCTGCCGCTGGCTGAGCTATAACTCTCTCCATCGTAGTCACGGCTAGATCGATGCCTCGGCTGATCTCTGCTGTCTGCCTCTGCTGTTGGTCCTGTTGACCCTCCATAAACTGCCGAAAGAAAGCAAACAGCTAAACGGCGTCAACTGTCCCCGGAGGTGGCTGCTGCTGCTGTAGCACATCCGGAATCACCGGACTCGGCTCATGCCTCACAGGTGGAGGGGCTCCTCCGAAAGCAGCTGAAACGTCTACCCCAGCTGACATGACTGGGGCTGCGGTACCAGGGGCTGGCTGCTAAGAATGAGAGGTGGCAGACCTCTCATCGGCGTCCCCCTGGCCCTGGCGATGTGATCTCGTCTCAACCATCCTGGAGACAGATCAAAAGAAATAATTGCTGAGAAGGAGTCAAAAATAGCAAAGGCAGACAGTTAATATTCAAAAGAAGATAAATAGCAGAAAAATATAGATATACGAAATCTGATAAAGAGTTTTTCCTAATGTGATTGAGTACCTTCAAAATATCATAATCCTACTGCAGGATGCAGTGATATTCTAGTTCGAATACCACTACATTTCTAAACTAGACCTGCATG
The DNA here is from genome assembly GCA_029216955.1 of Iris pallida. NCBI lineage: Eukaryota > Viridiplantae > Streptophyta > Magnoliopsida > Asparagales > Iridaceae > Iris > Iris pallida. Next base: position 9,144,268 of record JANAVB010034616.1, on the reverse strand, counting down.
GGCCACCACTAAAAACGTGTCACGGCCGGCACCCTAGAGTAAGGGCACGAGACGTGGGTACGTCCATCCTACGCCGCAGTGTCGGCGGGTAGAACGATGTCCTAGGTCACAACATCTAACAATATAATACTAAGCAGGGGGTGACATAGCATAATGTAAACTCAATCACAACTAAGGCAGAAAGATAAGATAGAAAGATAGATAGATACTGCTGAAATGAAAGAAAATCCACAAGTACAAATAGAGAGTCTAAGTGTCTAATACATCACAGAACACAAATCCTAAGTATCAAATATATACAGTCATCCAGAGAGTAATGTAAATGAAAACATCCTAATCTAGAGTAGTGTCGTCCACAGCTATAGGGTCCGGCTGCTGGTCCAAGTCACAGCTGTCATCTAAGGTAGCCCCATAATATGTAGGGCAACCAGCCTCGTTCTCATCCTCTGTAATATTTCAACAGGTCCAGTCATGACAGGAGCGAGCACAGTACATCTCACGCAGTTCATATAATGACAGGAATAAAATACTGGCAATAGAGTAAAATACATGAAACGCTGAAGAGTAACATGAGTAAAAAGGAAGACTGTAATGAAATATCTACTATAAGTAAAGAGCTATAGTGAACTAGTGATTTAGAGTACAAGCTAGACATGTGAACGGCTTGATAATAAACATGAAAGGTCGTACATGGCTACACTACTTTGGAAATTGTCCATATGACTATTTATACTCTCCCGTACCCCAATCAATACACAAGGATCTAGACAAGTTATGTTATTACATGATATTCATATAAGGCCCATATAAGGGTTCACGTGAATATAAACATGGGGGCTCCGTGATCATGAGAGTACATGAATCACGAGAGTGCACATGTAAGGTGAAAGCATGAGAGTACATAATGAAAGTGAAATGCACATGACATGATGTATCTGATGCTCCCGAGGGAGATAACATCGTATGAAAAGATCCATATAGTACTAATCCGTGTTTCCATTGTGTCAGCATCGAGTAAGATAATCTAGAACGAGAAAATACTCCTATCAAGTATGAAACGTCAGAGAATGTACTCGCCTGATATCCTGGATGTCCAGAAGGAAATACTGCCTGAGGAGTGATGCCTGGCTCCTAATCAGAATAGCACAAGTCACAACATGTCTAAAATGATAATAAGATGCTATTCAATGCATTCTAAATGAATATAGGTCAATCTAGACCAAAGTCAACTCTTGGTCAACTCTAGTCAACCCTAGCAGTCAAACTAGGTCAACTCTAGTCCAAATTGGTCAACTAAGGTCAAACAGGTTTAAACTAGGTCAAACTAGTCTAGATTGGTCAACCATAGACTATGTCATCTAGGTTATAGGCCATAGGCCCAATCCTCTAGGCAATAGCCATACACTAGGCCATAACCTAGGTAGAACACAACCATGTAGGCCAGGAACTAATACAACCATAACCTATAGGCCAAAAACCATATATAGATATATATCACTATTCACATTATGAATATATATATATATATATATATATATATATATATATATATATATATATATATACATATAAAATAGAAATATGCCTAACACATTAGCTATTACACATAGAAATTCTCATAAATCCTACTCTAACATTCACACATTCACATTAGATTAGGCATGCTATATATAGCTATAGGCATACTCACATATATAGAAATATGTATACATTGTATTTACATAGAGAGGGGGATAACATCTGATGTGTGTGGGTGGGTTAATGTTCATGTATGTGTGTGGACTGTACAGTAAAAGGAAAATCATAAAACAGTGTGTGATCAAGGAACATAGGGGTGTGTACTGCAGGAAATTAGAAAACAGTGTATATGCTAAAGAGCTTCACAGGAAATATATGTGTGTATACACTATAAAATGTGTGTGTGTGCTAGAGGGTGTTGTGTGTGACAGGATATGTGAATGTGTGCCACAAGAATATGTGTGATGTATGTGTTCATGTGTGAATGTGTATAGGAATATATGTGTGTGGCTGTGTAGGAATCACATGAAAATGAACAGAAACATGGGTGCACAGGATATGTGTGTGCATAATGTGTGTCAAGAGGAGGAACCTGGGTGTTCCAATGAAGGGAAAACATAAAACAGTGTGTGTGTGTGTGTGTGTATGAGAGTAGGCAATGTGTGTGTTAAACATTTGTGTGTGTTAAACATTTGTGTGTGAGAGTGTCAATAGGAAAAAGAGTGTGTGATAGAGTGCTACAATTCCAGCATCTAAATAGGATAAAATCAGTCGAACAAGGAGCATGGGAGAATACCAAAACAGTCCCAGGTTATTGCTATTAACAGTTTAAACAGGGTTCAATCATTGGGAATAACAACTTAGTTAAGAAAATGGGAATCAATCCTCAGGGTTCAGGATTGAACAAAATTGGAAAACTTAGTGTTCATACATGGCATTAACAGGAAATATTAGTGAAGGAAACAATCAGTGTATCAGGAAATTGACAGTTTGAACAATTGCTAGTTCAATATTTCGAAACTCAAGTCATAACAATATCCCATTCCACACAAAAGCCTATTCTAATATGTAATATTAATTAACAGAGGTTAGTGACATGTTAGGATATAATTTAGCACATAATGTAATCACTAATTAACAGGAATTAAAAACAGGAAAGGAAGAACAGTGTACAGTCACTGATACTCAATATCAGTCGACTGAAATTCCAAATCCACATTCGATTTCACAAATAAATGATGAACATTAGGTTGGTATTAATTAGTGGTTATTAGTAGGTGACACACAAACAAAATGGTGTCCTAAAATAGGACACACGTGTCCAAAACCAACCTAACACTCACGCACGAGACTGGTACGATATCGTGTGACCGGTGCACGTGTCCCAACGCACCCGACACGCATCCGTAGGACACGAAACTTTGCGGATGATACGACAGTCATTGCCCCTCACTCCATGTCCAACCATGCGTGTCCACATGCTCTGTGCACTGAGCACGAACACGCTGGTAGTAGGGGAATGCTACCCGCGCGCGCCCGTGGTGCACCCCGCGTGTGCACGTGTCCAAAGCGATACGACACGACACAAGTAACACCTCAGTCGAGCAAAAACATGTAAGCTACATCCAAATACAACTTCCTATTCAAACACAACTCAAAATCTCGATCGAAATGTCCACTGTGGTATTTCGTCGAACACCTGCGCACGATCACCGGTACGTGTCCGATACGGACACGTACAGGACACGAAATCGAGCAAACCCTATTCCTACAGTACAAGGACACCTAAGGCTTGGTGTTTATACAAAGAAACCCTAATTTTAATGGAGGAATAGGATTATACCTATGTGTGTTCTTAACACCAAAAAGCCTCTTCAAATGAGCTCTCTAAAAGCCACCCAAGTCTCCAAATTGTTTCAATCCTGAGATGTGACTCCACAAATAGTAGGAGAACAGTGATTAGAGTGCTATGGAAGAAATTTCAATAAAAATGGAGCTCTATTGATTAAACTATTAAGAAATAAAATGTAGGCTAACCTTGTTCTTAGGAAAAATGATAGAATATTGGAAAGAGGCACAACTTTCTAAAAAGATACTATATAGGCAAGGGGGGTCTTGGCCGGCCACTTAGCTAGGGTTAGGGTCTTTAGGGGGCATCTAAGGCTAGCAATGAATCAAGTCTAATGAGTGGCCTAGAATCTAGGGCTCTTTCCTAGTTAAGTTACAACCCACTCACTAAGCTAATCATAACTTAAACCATTATCCAATACTAACTAATTCTCAATGTGGCTAACTAGACTAGCTATGACTAATCTAGGTTAGGTCCAATCTAGGTTATGGTAACCAAAACCACATGGCAATCAATTAATTAGTATTTAAATCACACCATTCAATTAAATCATTTTAAATTCCTAATAAAATATATTAAATTCAAATAATTCAAAAATGACAAAAATACCCTCAAACTAGAAATGTGGTAGTGACAGCGACCCTCTATGCGCTCCCCCGGACGAGACGGGTATGAAAATTTGGACGGATGGGCCTACGAAGTAAGTTAATTAGTTAATATATATTTTTAAATGATTATATGTACCATTTTGTTCCCGGTCCATTACCGGGACAGGGCAGTTCCAGCAGGTTGGCGACTCCTCCTTCGTCGTCCAGCATTCCTTCCGCGTCCAGTATTCCTCCCGCGTCCAGCATTCCTCCCGGGTCTAGCATTCCTTTTGCCGACGGCTCCATGGAGAGAGCCGACGCCGAGCATATGGAGGACGGCAATCAGACTGATCCTGGTCAGGCAGGAGGTGAGAGCGACCCTCCATGCGGTCCCCCGGACGAGACGCGTACGGAGATTTGGACGGACGGGCCTACGAAGTAAGTTAATTAGTTAATATATATTTCTCAAACGATTATATGTACATATATATTCATGAAATTTATTATTGTATAGATATCGGCCTCCTGCAGTACAGAGATAGTTGAGATTATTTCTGAGGCAGAACTATGGTGGGCCTTGGATTAACTACTCAGATGCTCCCGCAGATATGAAAGCATTTTGGTTGGCCCACTTCAAGGTAAAAAAAATTTATTTTTAAATTTTAATAATCATTTGTGTATATTATACAACTCTTTCTATTTTACTTCTTGTAGAGGACCTATTTTTATCCATCACACCGGGCGACGAAGATCGAGGTCCAATTTTCTGCCGTCGTAGGCAAGCTCATACGTGATGCGATCCACGACCAGAAGTCTCATGATCGCTCTGGAAAGCCGATCCATGGTTGGATCATGCCAGAGCAGTTGACTGCGATGAAGGCTAGATTCGCCGAGGCCAGGTACCAGGAGCGGCCTGACAAGGCCAAGGTGGCGCGATCGAGCGCCAGTAAGTGGTGTGGTGGCTCCATTCTTATGACGGAGCATTTTCGTCGTCTGGTACGTTTTATATGATGGATATTATTTTATATATAGTTGGATAGAATGTTTAATACTAATAATAGATAATATATTTTAACAGGTAAAAAAGGGTGAGGACCCCAACATTGTGACCGTCTCTCTGGTCACCCATCGGAGGGCTGGAGAGTTCATTGACGAGAGGGCGACGCAAGCATATGTACGTTCTATTATTTATATTAATTTACTATAATTTAGAAAACAGGAAAATAGATATCAATATAGACTTTAGCAAATACTTAGACGTTAGCAAACATTGTTATAGGCCGAGTTTCTTCGGCTACAAGAGGAGGCGGCTGCTGCTGCTAGTACGCCAGCAGAGGGAGGGGCTGGTACTTCCTTCCAGCCGCCTACAGCTCCATCGCCGGACGACCTCTGGATGACTGCTGTTGGTGGTCTTCAGAAGTGTACGTACTACGGTACGGGATCCTACGGCGCCAATTTGGCTTCAGAGTCATCCCGGGCCCCCTCTGTTAGTGTGTAGTCTCCAGCTTCGCAGGCGTCATCACGAGCTCAGGATATTGGTCGTCAGATCAACGAGCTACGTCACGAGTTGCAGTAGATTTCTGATCACCATACCGCAGAGCGACGATCCGATGATCACCGGACGATTTGATATGGTCGAGCACAGTATACAGGAGCTGATGAGTCTGCAGTAGGCTACAGCTACCAGGTTGCACACGCTCACCGAGTCTATGGAGCGCACAGAGCATAGACAGGTCGAGCTGGAGGGATCGTAGAGAACCATGTCTGTCTCACTCACTCAGATACATACTTCGATTGAGGAGAGTTCTCAGAGGATGGTGAGTACCCTTGCTGTGCATGCTGAGTGACTGTGAGAGCTGGAGCAGATACGTCCTTCCGGTCCATCGACGGCACCGACTCCAGACGTTGTACTGTCTCCTACTTCCCCTATGGTGCAGCTCACACAGGAGCAGTATGAGTACATGCTATCTCAGATGCGCAGCAGGGGTCCTCAGTGATCCAGTAGATTTTTTTTATCATCTTTGTATGTATTGGCCCTATGGGCCCATTGATCATTGGTACACTGATTTTTATTCTTATTTGACTCTGTTGGACATGTATGTTTGTTGGACATGTATGTTTGTGATATTTACTTTGTTGGTATTTTCTTTGAGTACATGTATGATATTTAGTTGTAGATTGTTATGATGGAGACTGTTATTCATCTATTAGTTGTAGACTGTTATGATGGGAGAATGTTAATTATGATAATATCTGCGAGGGGGATGACAAATATACCTATGCTGGATTATAAGCAATGATCTGATATACAAATGAGGTGCTACCCAAATTTTAAAAAAATATAATGTGTATTTTTGTGATGATGTGTGTCTGTGTTTACAGTGTATGTGAAATACAGTGTTCGAAACCATCGATAGTTTCGATTACTGTTGTATGTTTTATCTTGGACAAAAAGAGCAGTAGTTCAGGGTGTACTTCTGAGAGCTTCATTTTCACATCCTTCACTTTCTCGGGACATCGTAAAGGATCCCAAAAAGGTGAAGGATGTGAAGAGTAAGCTCTGAGAAGTGCACCCTGAACTGTTACTCTTTCTATCCAAGATAAAACATAGAACAGTAAGCAAAACTGTCGATATTTCGAACACTGCACTTTACACACACTGTAAACACAGACACGCAGCATAACAAAAATACACATTATATTTTTTAAATTTTTTATAATATCTGCGACGTATAGCGACGATCTGCAACATATAGCGACGTATCCTGACGTCGCTAATTAGCGTCGTTACGTCGCTATCCGTCGCAATCCGTTGCTCAGTAGCTGACGTGACAGAGAGTTGACGTCGCTAATTTGGTCGATGTACGTCGCTACACTGCTGACGTGGCAGGCATGCCATGTCATCACATGAAAAGAAATAACGTCGCTATGTAGTCGCACTACATCGCTAATTTGGCGACGTACAATTGTGTCGCCCTCCGTCGCTAATTTTGCGACGACCCAGCGACATTGTGGTGACTTCGCAAACAGCGATGGAGGGCGACGATTATCTGCGACTAACTTTTTTACGACCTTTATGTTTTGTTGCTAATTACGATTAGCGACATATTTTCTTTAATTAGCGACGTATCCTGACGTCGCTAATTTGTCTTATTTTAGTAGTGCGTTACCTTGGCCAATTCGGAGATGTGGACTCTGTTTTGGTAGAAAATCTCGACAAAATTCCAAAAACCGGTATTCTTCAAGGAATCAATAACTGGCTCAGGTAGACTGCCAATATCTTGATTGACCTCCTCCATAAGATTTAGCATTGGCTTAAAGGTAAAACAAAAAAGTCTTGAATCCTTATTCCTGACAGATTTGTTTTCTACAAAACAAAAAAACAAAAAATTAGGTCGAAGAATGGCCATTCTTATGGGTTTTAACACTGAGAATGGCATTCTTCGTGTCAACTAACACGGAGAATATCATTCTCCGTTTCAAACTAAACGGAGAATAGCATTCTCAATCGTTTTAATACTGGGAATGGCATTCTCCGTGTAAGACAACACGGAGAATACCATTCTCTGTTTCAAATGACACGGAGAATGTCATTCTCCGTTTAAAATAAAACGGAGAATGAACATTCTAATGTGTTTTAACACTGGGAATGTTATTCTCCGTTTCAAGTTAGTCGGAGAATTCTATTCTCCGTTCCAAATTAAACGGCGAATAGAATCATCAATCGTTTTAATACTGGAAATGCTATTCTCCGTGTAATTGGAAACGGAGAATGCTATTCTTCGTTTGTAAAAACACGAAGAATAGCATTCTCTTTCGTTTTAACTCTTGTAATGCCATACTACGTTTAATTTAACATAGAGAATAGAATTCTTCGTTTCAAATTAAACAGAGAATAGCATTCTCCATTTAAATTAACACGGAGAATAGCATTCTCATGTGTTTTAACACTGAGAATACCATTCTCTGTTAAAGTAAACGAAAAATGATATTATTGATTTAATTTAGATGGAGAATGGCATTCCAAGTGTAATTTGACAGGAAGAATGAACATTCAAATGCGTTTTATGACGGAGAATGTCATTCTCCGTGTAATATATACAGAATTTGCGAACATAAACTCAAAGTTATACCTTCTGTTTGTACTTCTTCTTGCACTTCTTTTTGTTTAGCAATTTTTCTCTTTTTCTTCTATGCAACTTTCTTAGAATAGGGTTTCGGTTGTTCTCCGTCTTTCCCTTTTGGATTTTCTGTAATTGCTGCATCTTCTCTAATTGGTGATGCTGCCGGTGATGATTCTGCCGCTGATACCGACATGGTGTGAAGATTGCGAATGGGGAGGAAGGTTTGAAGATTTTGGAGGAGAAGGACCTAGGTTTGAGTACAGAGTAGAGTATGGAAGAAGAGGAAGAATCGAAACGATTTTCTTTTTTTTTTGTAATAAAAGGGTTCGGGGGTGTTTTGAATTAATTAGAAGGGCAAAAATATCATTCGATGGAAGGACAAAAAGAATCGAAACCGTTTGGACTCCTTTCTGCTTAATTATATTAATTAGAAGGGCAAAAATGATTCTGCTTAATCAAAAAGAATCGAAGCCGTTTGGCAAAAATGTCATTACAACTCAACAAAACAAAATGAACAAAATACATTAGATATAAAAGAAGAAGAAAAAAATCATCGTCTTCCATATTCAATCATTTCAGATTGGACTCCTTTCTGCTTAATTATATTATATAAGCAACATTTTTAGTACTTCATTGTGCTCTGAAGTTGTAATCCATTCAGCAGCTTTGCGTCTTTCCATTCCCGTATCAAACTGCATATAACAAACATAACATCAAAAATATTGCTCTAAAAAGAGTAAGTTTTTGACGACATATTTTCAGACTTACATTGAGAGAACGGTAGTCTAGAGTACATCGGTTTTTCATGAATGCAATTACAAAAATCCTAAATTAACAAAATTGCCTTGGCGGGGAACATAAGAACGACGTTTTATTGCAAAAGTAGAAAAGCTGAACCTAGCATCTCTCAACTTCAAAATCTCTTTTTCGAGAAAGAGATCCAAATTTGAAAGCTACAATTACCAGAATACAATATGTATTAGTATACCGCGTATCTTGTACCCATTCATAAAAATTGATGAATATGAGCTTACTATTTCTTTTATGACTGTTTTGTTTTGAATCGGATCATCTTTAGATGCAAGTGAGTCCCAAATTTCAACAATCCTTGTTTTAACCAGAACTCTTGCAAGAGTATAGTGTTCGTCCAAAAGAATGGGTATGTATATCTGAATCAGGATTAATTAGGTAAAACAAATTAGTAAATTTTTAGAAAATTAGAATTAATATTTAAACAGAAATACATTAATACCTCGTTACAAGTACTTAAAGATTCCATATAATCCTGAAAATATTTTTACTTCTTCCATATTTCATGAAGCTTTTTGTCTGATGTAGGTAACGTTTCTTTCTACATACACATCAATTAATACATTACGGAGGACAAACAAACGAAAAAATTGTTAATGCATATGCATTGAAGAATAAAATGCTCACTCACCGTTATCCTTATTGGTAAAAATCATACATTAGCTTTATTGGAGGTTCTTTTCCGTTCCTCCGCAGTGAGAAGAGCAGAGACAATGCCAATAATCTGAATAAATCATTAAAAATATCAGCGATGGAATCGAAGTAAACATAGATGGCATCTAAGAAGAAATATACTATCTATACATACCCTATTTTTAATTCTCGTTAAAGGAGCTAAGGACTTCATCTCAAATCGAGACACATAGATTTTGTTGCAAGATGATATTATTTCTCTAAGAAAAGAAACGAATAAATTAGGAGAAAAAATTGTTGGAATTAAATCAAAACTCATATTACTTACTCGCCAGGTCTATCATCGGCAAAAATATAGTCGTAATAACTCGAAGAACCACTAGTACAATTGCTAGGCTTCGAGGTTGAACCCCTTGTTAAACTTTTCGATGGTGTGACCGGATCTAAATTTCTACGCATTCTTTTCGAAGAACTGCTAAAGTCAGTTTCTTCTGTAGGACACAATACGAGAATTCGGTCCCATGCTTTACTACAATTCTGTAACATCACGTCCTCCTCATCAGAAGATTCAACGAAAACTTCCTTCACATTATTAAATACTCCAGATGGAGATGCCTTCTTCAAAGCTGGAGATTCTTTAATCTTCTCAAAACGTCGAGATAAATTCATTTATTCAATTTTTAATAAACAAAGATTAGAATTGATCTTTACAACTTCATCTGAAATTATCGACAGATGTTCTTCAATCCTGCACAACATACGCGGAATGAAGGTTTCATTTGGAGCTGGCAACCAATCTTCTACGTCTTCTATATTTCTCACCACACGAGTAGACATCTTGAAAACAAGAAAACTATTATATTTCAGAAAACTATTCTATGTATTTCGGAATGAATAATAGTACTATGAAACAAGAAAACTATTGTATATATAGCAAGAGAGAAGTACAAAAAGTGAGGAAGATGGAAAGACAAATAAATTTCGAGACTAGTTAATAATCTACTAGCCGTTTGATTGAGGAGGGCTCGAGGAAGATTCTTCTAGCCGTTTGAAAAGTACAAAAGGTTATCATGATCAACTTCAATTAACGAACTCTATAAGTGGTTTAATTCCATTTGATTGAGGAACTCGACGAAGTCCGCCGCGAACCGGAACTTCTTCTTTCCTTCTTCATCTCCGTTTCTCCTTCCACCACCACCACCATGGTCTGTAGCTTTATAACAAAAATATTAAATTGTTAGATGAAACAAAAAACTAATTATGGAAAGATTACTAATTCAAAATCAAACAGAACACATATTCATAGAAAATATGAGATTAAAGATGAAAGTGTCACAGAAGCAACACCACAATTTTACAACAACTAAGCAGACTCTGCTAAGCAATAACTAAAATTAGGGATTGTGTCCTTGGATTTAATTTACACAAAAAAAGATTTGAGAGAACAAGCTTTTATCGACTTCCTAAATGTACCATTCCACTACCAAAATACGCTCATTTAGCGACGGCTTTTTAGCGACGGAATTATTCCGTCGGTATTAGCGACGGTTTCGTGGCCGCTCAGCGACTGATTACCGACTACACGCCTTTGCCATTTTTATTTAAATTTAGGGGAAGGAAAAGTCGCACATCCGTTGCTAGAGTGTCGGTGTTATAGCGATGGATCTCCGGTCGTCGCTACGTAGTCGATTATTGGCAGGAATTGTGTAGAGAATTGGCGGGACATATCTTCGACTACGTAGTGACGGATATTCAGTCGGATAATCAATAATAGCGACTACCTGGCGACGGATTATTAGCAGTCCCTATTCCGTCGCTAAATTTACGTTCCAGACTTAAATAAAAGGCGGAGGGAACTTTTGGCATTCCCCCCAAATTCAATCTCTCTCCTCTCTCTCTCTCTCTCTCTCTCTGTCTCTCTCTCTCTCTCTCTCTCTCTCTCTCTCTCTCGCGGCTTCGGTGAACGGCGACGGCGTCCTCATCCTCTCTCTCCTCTCTCTCCGAAGGTAATCCCCCTCTCCCCTCTCTCATCTTCTCTCTCTCTCTCTCTCTTTGTGTCGTGGTGTCGACGTAGGGGCAGCGGGGGGCGGCGGGCTTAGGGACATTCGGGCTTGGGACGGAGGCGTCGGGGGCTGGACGGCTGGCTTGGGACGGGGGCGTCGGGGGCTGGGGCGGCTGGCTTGGGGCGGGGGCGTCGGGGCCTGGGCGATGGGCTTGGGGCTGGGGCATCGAGGGCTGGACGGCTGGCTTGGGGCGGCGGCGTCGGGGCCTGGGCGGCGGCGTCGGGGCGGGGGCGTCGGGGGCTGGGCGGCGGGCTTGGGGCGGGGGCGTCGGGGGCTGGGCGGCGGGCTTGGGGCGGGGGCACCGGGGGTTGGGCGGCGGGCTTGGGGCGGGGGCATCGGGGGCTGGACGGCGGGCTTGGGGCGGGGGCGTCGGGGGCTGGGCGACGGGCTTGGGGTGGGGGCGTCGGGGGCTGGACGGCGGGCTTGGGGCGGGGGCGTCGGGGGCTGGGCGACGGGCTTGGGGCGGCGGGCTTTGGTCGGGGGCGGCGGGGGGCTTTGTTTATCAAATTCATCTGAGTTTATATATTGGCTAAATAATGTGTTATCCATATTGGGTGTTATCCATTAGTTTGGTGGTGTTTGGATTAGTAAATGTGAATATGGAGTTTGGGTTCATGGTGTATATGTTCACTGTGTCAAGGACAGTGCGAGTTCTTCATCTGCATAAGTCAGTGTTTGGGTTCATGGTCTATACATCTAACTGTGATATACATATATATGTGCCTATTATAATTAGCATGCAGGACGACTTGGGATGTAATGTGTGATTGTAGACATGGTAGGAATTATAGGTAATTAATGCTAGTGTGACTAGACTAAGGTAGTGCTTGCTAGATAATAAGGACACTCTAGTATCCTAACCAAGTTAATTTTAGACTAGATATTTAGGATATAGCTCCCATATCCTAGAAGTGGACTCTTACAATTTAGAAATAGATAGATTGACTCAGTTTGGTATCGGTATTGCACTATCGGTATCGGTATCGCACTATCGGTCAAGGTTCACAATCGGTATCTGAATCGGTTTCGGACTATTCCTATGAGTATTAGTATCGGCGATATCGGTAGTATCGGCGGTATCGTATCGGAGTATCGGACTTTGGTATCGGAAAACAAATAATTATTAATAAATTATTTACATTTAAAAACATATATTTTATACATTTAGGCATAATTTTAAGTATTTCAGCGTTATTTCTTAGTAGTTTTGAAATTATATGAAATAGTAGTCACCCTTACCGATTGGTTTTGCCGAATTGACCGGAACAAAGACCCCCATAGTCGGTATTGGTCAATATTTGGTATCGGTCGGTATCGATCGGAACATGCCAAACCGTATCGGTATCGGCCGTATCGGATCAGTATCGGCCGATACTTTAAACCATGCTATCGGTATCGAACTATCGGTATCGGTATCGGTATCATACTATCGGTATCGGTATCGCACTATCGGTATCGAACTATCGGTATCGAACTATCGGTATCGGTATCGGTATCGCACTATCGGTATCGGTATCGCACTATCGGTATCGAACTATTAGTAACAACTGTTTTTATATTTTTCTCTTCTCGAGCTAGAATATTAGCGGATCCACCAGTTACATGATTATATATTAATTCTGTTTAGTTTGTCTTACTATACAGATTTTTACATCTAATCTGTGATGGATCGTTATTTCGTTGATCGTACATGGATGTACAAACGACAACACGAGAGCAGAATAGGTGTGAGTGACGATTTTCAGGCAGGCGTGGAAGTGTTTCTTAAGTATGCCATGAGCAAAGCTCAGTTTATGGACGGTAACAAAATCAAGTGTCCATGTAGTAATTATCGCAATAGACGTTACGAAGATGTGGTGAGTGTAAGAGATCATTTGACCCGTAAGGGTTTCGTACGTGATTACGGCCTGTGGTCATCGCAAGGTGAACTATATGCCGAAAGACAGGTTGCGAATGCTGCTACTTATGCTTTTGATGATAATGCTGCAGCGGATTTTGTCGTCGATGACGACGAATGCTCCGTTGATTATGGAGACGTGCAGAACCTTGCACAAGATATGGTGTACGACGCGGCAGGGCCTAATTTGATCCGGAGGATCCTAATCCCGAGGCGAAGGAGTTCTATGATATGTTTCAGGATGCTAAAACTTCTTTATATCCTGGTTGTGATCCACATTTCGTACTGTCAGTGACGATGCGGTTGTTGAACATAAAGTCCGATTTTAACTTGCCACAAACTTGCTATGATCGGATTACACAACTAATGAAGGAGGTGTTACCGAAGGAATCAAAAGAGCTTCCAAAAAACTTCTACAAGTCGAAGATGATGGTCCGACAACAGGGACTGGGGTACGACAAGATAGATTGTTGTCGCAACGGATGCATGTTGTACTACAAGGAGAACGAGGATGTAGAAAGTTGCCGCTTCTGTAATGCGGATCGTTACAAGGAAGTCAGGGAAAAAGGAAAGTCAACTAGAAAACGACGTCCTTACAAGTATATGCATTACTTGTCGATCACGAAGCGCTTGCAGAGGATGTATATGTCTCAGAATACAGCAGAACACATGACGTGGCACAACGAAGAACGCACAAAGGACGATGGAGAATTGTCACAATCCTTCGGATGGAGAGGCGTGGAAATATTTCGATTTTCGCCATCCAGATTTTGCTGCAGAGCCCAGAAATGTACACATGGGGCTATGTTCTGATGGATTCGCCCCTTTCGGGCAGTCGGGATCTCAATACTCCTGCTGGCCGGTCATTCTGACCCCTTACAATCTGCCACCATGGATGTGTATGAAGACTCCTTATATGTTTTTGACAGCTATCATACCGGGGTCCCAAAAATCCGACTAAGAATATCGATATATATTTACAGCCATTGGTGGATGAGCTAAAACAGCTGTGGGAGATCAGCGTCACGACGTATGATATTTTCAGGAAACAGAACTTTCAGATGAGAGCTTCACTGATGTGGACAATCAATGATTTTTCCGCATACGGTATGCTGTCAGGATGGAGTACTCACGGCACCCTGTCTTGTCCGATATGCATGTAAAATAGTAAGGTGTTCTGCCTTAAGCATGGAGGAAAAACTTTTTTCTTTGATTGTCATCGTCAATTTCTGCCTGCGAGTCATCCTTGGAGAAAGAACAAGGACGCATTCAGAGCTGGAAAACAAGAATTTTCTCATCCGCCTGCCAGCTTGTCGGGATACGATATTTGGGAAGATGTAAAGGATTTTCACTGTAATGGAAGATCCATCGAACAATCGTGTCGATGGGTTCGGACAAACCCATAACTGGACCAACGGAGTATCTTCTGGGACTTGCCTTATTGGAAAGATAATCTTATAAGGCATAATCTTGATGTTATGCATATCGAAAAGAATGTGTTCGATAATGTCTTCAATACCGTCATGGACATTAAAGGAAAGACGAAGGACAATCCAAAAGCAAGACAAGACTCGAGATATGCAAGCGTCCTTATCTGAACTTGATACAAAGGGGAGCTGCTGGACAATTAAGTAAGCCGATAGCACAATACATTGAGCAAGGAAGATAGATTAATAATCTGCAAGTGGATATCTACTTTAAGATTTCCGACGGCTATGTGTCGAATTTGTCTAGATGCGTTGACCTCAATGAACGCAAGCTAACGGGAATGAAGAGTCATGACTGCCACGTGTTTATGGAAAGATTACTGCCCATTGCTTTGAAAGAGTTGTTGCCTTCTGCTGTATGGGTTCCGTTGGCCGAACTATCAATATTTTTTAGGGATATTTGTTCAACTAAGTTGACTGTGCAACACATGGTTGAACTTGAGGAGAAGATTATCTTAACAATTTACAAGTTGGAGAAAATATTTCCTCCTGGCTTCTTCGACAGCATGGAACATCTACCGATTCATCTTGCATACGAAGCCCGTGTCGGTACATCTGTTCATTATCGATGGATGTACACATTTGAAAGGTACATAAATATCGATATAATTTAAGCTGAATTTTATTTATTTTAAAATTCTTTCTTAATTCTCAAGATAATTTGTCTCTCTAGATACCTACACCATCTAAAGAAGAAAGTTGGCAACAAAGCTCATATAGAGGCTTCGATATGCGAAGCATATCTTATCGAAGAGGTTTCAAACTTCTGCTCCATTTATTTGATACTCATGTTAAAACAAATCGAAATAGACCTCAAAGGAAACGAGGACGTTGAGGATGGAGGAAGATTCAATGTAAGGGGCAAGCCTGTTGGGGCTAGTAAAAGACGGTGGTTGAGACGACGAGTATGATGCCGCTCACCGATATGTCTTGTTAAACTGTGACATACAAGAAGTGAGAGATTTGGAGAAGTAAGTCAGTACACTTGCACTCGTTATAATCTCGAATTTGATGAAGTAAGTGACTACACTTATATTCTTATTTTCTCTAATAGTGTATTTAGAGATGAAATCAAAATGAGGAGACCCGATATTACCGATGAGGGACTTCAAAGAGAGGTTGATTGTACATTTCCGTCATGGTTTCGCAAATACGTAAGTAACTGTGATTATAATTGAGATTATTAATATATAATCTGAAACATTTAAATTATAAGTATTTGTTTACAGGTTTTATTGCCTGAAACAACACTCACTCATGAGAGTGTTCGTTATCTGGCACTGGGACCGAAGAAGCAAATAAAGACTTGGTCAGGCTATGTCGTTAATGGCTTCAGGTTTAAGTCAACTCAGAATGCTATAAATGTCGAATTATCAATGACGGCATCAATACCAAGGAGTCCGGTGTTTGCATAAGAGGCACCGTCTATGACGACGAGCCGGACTTTGACTATTATGGAGTGCTTCGGGATATTGTAGATTTACAATATACTGGCCTATGATATGCATATTGTGATGTTCAAATGTGAGTGGTTCGATACGACACCAAATATCGGTTGGAGAATCGATAAACAATTTGGATTCGTCGATATAAATCGCAGGAGGTATAGAGGGTCCGATACATTTGCGATAGCAAATCAGGCTGTTCAAGTCTACTATACAAGCTACCCAAGGCGTCGTAGAGATCGATTTGACTGGTGGACAGTATGCAAGATTAAATCTAGAAATACATTCAACGTTGGAGACCCAGCATACCAAGAGGACCAGATTGAAAAGTCCCAATACTTGGGACAACACCCAGATACAATGGATGTTGAAAATATTGTTGAAAAAATAGAGGGGAGGAAGAGGTTGATACACAAGACTTAGCTGTCAACCAGGGGAGAAAGAGGCATCTTGTCCCAAATTTTGAGGCAGAAGAAAGAAGAAGAAGAATTTTGATGGGGATGAGGATACAGATGAAATCGACGATGAAGATAAGGATGAGGATGAGGATGAGGAGGATGATGATGAACGAGGCCGAGGATGAGAACGAAGACGATGATTAGGTTAAATATTGTTGTATAGTAAAAATACTTCCAATTACGTGAATTAAGTTTGACCTCATAAAAGCAATTACGTGAATTCATGTTTTTTTCATTCGATTATTTACTTATTGCAGATGGCACTCCTAGTCTTTTTCGTCGCGGTGGCACTCGTCTCCCTACTGGTGGTATGTATATTTTAGTTTTTTTATATCCATTTACACTTTCATATTGTTAATTATGTTTATGTGTTCTATTTACAGGTCATGATGGCTGGCCGTGGTCGTGGTGCTGGTCGTGGTGGTGGTGGTGGTGGTGTGGTGGTGGTGGTGGTCGGGTCGTGGTCGTGGTCGTACTGGTGCTGGTGGTCGTGGTCGCATTTAAAGTTCCCGGGATGTGACCCCATCGAGCGAGCCCGACCCGAGAGTACCCCGGGCACAGACGCATCCCGCCCTCGATCGACCACTTCATCGAGGCATCAGTCCGGATCTGCTAGCGGATCCGATCCGCTATCGGAACCACCAGCAGCGGATCCACCAGGGGATGTCCCAGTTACTGCACAGTGGGCCCCGGAGTACCCCCATACTCGGTTCCATCCGGTTACTGGGAGTACATACGCGGACCCGCAGATCCTCCGACGGCACCAGAGAGGCCGAGAAGCGAGTTTCGACGATAGCTATGGCCCGCGGGGACCTCGTAAGTAAATTTAAGTTAATTTATTAAATTTCTTTCATTTATTCAAGTTAATAATCCAGTCGTTTCTTCTTTGTAGGTTTTTTCCGTTTAATGTTGGCAGGGCCCTTGGAGAAATTATCAGGGCTAACTTCCACGGTCCCTACCTCAACTTTACGTCGGTGCCCCCAAACGTGCAGTACGTCTGGCTCGACGAGTTGAGGGTATATACTATATTTTTTTGGTTAAGTCTATGTGATTCTTTAATCAACCATTTTTTCAATTACGTGATAAATGATTTTCTGTGTTAGACAACGTACTGGTGGCCCCTCCATCGCGAAGAGGGGATCCGCATGACCTACAGAAGCGCATGTTCGAAAAAGATACGGGATATGATTCATGACCTAAAAATGGGGCATACGAGGCCGAATTAGATCCGGCAGGAGTATTATGAGGACCTCTTAGGCATGATGGATACCCCTGCGTATAAGAAAATCTGAGAAGGCGAAGGTGAACCGATCTGCCGCGGGCCTTCATACGGGGGGATCAAGGTCCCACGCAGCGACACTTGCAGATCTAGTGAGCAACCATAAATTTATTTCACTATCGAATTAGGTATTATTAATTAAAGGAGTTAATTAGTTTCGACGAAAATTTCGTATGCAGGCCCAACGGGCGGTGAAGGAGGGAAGGGCGCCAGAATCGGTCACCATGCACGATGTGTTCCAGCATACGCACAAAAGACGGAAGGACGGGAGCTTCGTCGACGAGAGGGCCAAGGAGACTGATGTAAGTACTTATGTTTATGAGATTAACGTTAGAATTAAAAGTATTCGGACTATAACTTAGGTAAACTTAGGATTCACACTTAACTTAGTGAAACATAGGATTTAGATTACAACTTAGGTAAATCTTATAATATAAACACATTCATTTGATAGGTGCGTATCGTGAGGCCCTTAGTCAGGCTCAGTTAACTGACACCGAGGATGTCGGTAAAACGACGCCCTTCCGGACGCCCTCTTCTTTGGCCGCTCGGAACGACTTTTCGTAGATACCGTCGGCGGCTTTAAGAAAGGGTTCCTGTACGGAGTCGGCTCCTAGGGCCATTGCATATGGCGACGCAGAGATTTCCACCGACACCGCCTCCTCCCGTGGCCCGGGCAGACGATGATGTTAGGTCGCAGCTTACGCAGCTGCACGAGGCGGTGTCGTCCTTACGGGAGCAATTTGCCACGCACTTTTCCGCCTGCGTCTGCTGCTGCCGGTCCGTCTGCTGCTGCCGGTACGTCTGCTGATGGTGCTCGTCTCTTCTACTGGTCCGTCGACTGCAGGTGTCGGTCTGTCTTCCGTGGGCCATCTTTCTTTCAACCCTGATGCCCCTGTGCTACCGCCTACGGCTGTGACGGCACTCCTGGATCTCATGTCCGCAGAGCAGCTTCGCGACTTCCGAGCAGTGTCTACGACGCCTTGCCTCCGTACCTTGTGGGGAGTATATTCGTCGGTCGAATACGGAACGGACAATTGACCTCCTCCTTCTTAAAATGTTGTATTAAAAAAATTTGGATTATTTGTGAGAGCTTTGAACTAATTGTGCTATAATCGGCTTAGAGCACCGGATATTATGTTACTCTTTAGGATAATTGATATTTTTTCTATTAATTTGGTTTGGTCTGTGATTCTTGGATAATTGGTGTGCATTAAATTCGTATGTGCATATTTGGTCTATGTGATTCTTGGATAATTGGTGTGCATTATATATTTGGTCTGTGTGATTGTTGGATAATTGGTGTGCATTATATATTGGTTGGTTTATGCATATATTTGTGAACAGGAAAAGTGCTGCAATTTTTTTTCCCAAAAAACTCAGTTAGCGACGGACTAGTGACCGTTTAGCGACGGATATTCCCAGTTGCCGACGGGTTTTCGACGGATTAGCCGTCGCTATTTGGAGTTTTTAAACTGTTTCCAGGTAGCGACGGATGATCGACGGATTATCCGTCGGCAAGGTTCTGGTGGTATAAACTTCGACGGAATAGCGACGGACTATCCGTCGCCAGGGCGACTGATAATCAGCCGCTAAGCAGTCGCTCTATCTGGCGACCGCTTAGCGACGGACAATCCGTCGACATGGTTCTGGAAATGTATGACATTTTCAGAATCATGGCGACGGACAATCAGTCAGCAATCCGTCGTTGTGGCGACGCGGTCGCGACGGATTAGCGACTACTCTTCCGTCGCCATGGTGCTGGAAATGCCAAGCATTTTCAGAACCTGATCGACGGATAGTCCGTCAGAACACCGTCGCCAATCTGTCGTTAGGTACCGACGAATACCGACGGATTAGCGACGTCATGATACGATCTGATACGCTGTTACGACGGGTTATCGACGGAATTTTACGTCGCTATTGCCTACACATTCAGTACTTAATAGTTGAAATGGACGAAAGTCCGTCGGAAATGCGGCGCTAATGCTTCGTATTGTGACGTCGACAATCCGTCGCTATTCCGTCATGTGACGACAACTTAGCGACGGAACGTTATTAGCGACGAGCTGATTGCCGACGGATTTTTTTGGCCAAAATCCGTCGGTTATCGGTCGCTAATAGTAATTACCGTCGGTTTAGCGACGGATGTGGCCGTCGCTAAAACGATAAATTTTGGTAGTGTTCTCCGTCCTAAATGTACCATTCTCCGTCCTAAATGTACATTCGTCGTCAGTGTCATCATCTAGATCGCTAGCGACGGTGGTGTCGTCTACATCGCCTAAATCTGGACACACTGTGTCCTTAGGGATTGTGTCCTCCTTGGATATAATTTACACAAAGAAGAGATTTGAGAGAACGAGCTTTTCTCGGCTTCCTAAATGTACCATTCTCCGTCCTAAATGTACCATTCGTCGTCGGTGTCACCATCTAGATCGCTAGCGGCGGTGGTGTCGTCGTCTACATAGCCTACAGACTTGGACACACTGTGTCCTTCCTTTCCGGCCGACACACAATTATTGTTTATACGTAGTTGCACAAATATTAAATTACATGGACGTAAGAGAAAGTAAATATGAGTTAATTTAGGGTGTTCATTGAAAATTTGCATTGAATAATGACCTTCTATAGCAAGTTAACAAGAGGTCAAAAGTCAAAAACAGCATTAAATGATGTTTCCTGCATTATTTCATCTGAATTTAATCTGAACTGTTGGATTAACATCCAATGGTCCAGATTTTGGATGTATCGATTCATCAAAAAGGGTGGATGTATTGTAGAATTTTTCATATATATATATATATATATATATATATATATATATATATATATATATGACTTTTTGTTTATATGGGTTATTTCTAGGGGTGAGCATTATTCGGTTTTGGACCGAAAATCAAACCGAACCGACTAAGAGATTCGGTTCGGTTTAAGAAAAAAATTGGATCGGTTTCGGTTTTGAAAACACTAAATTTTCTTATTCGGTTTTGGGTTTTGATCCAAAATTGAAAACCGAATAAGAAAATTTAGTTTGTGTATATATATATATATATATATATAATATATATATATATATATATAAACAAAAAAAATGCAAATAAATCGAAAATCGAACCGATTTAATTCGGCTCGGTTTGATTCGGTTATGAACTATTTCGGTTCGGTTTCGGTTTTGCTTATTCGATTTTCGATCCAATTCAATTTTCAGTTATTCGATTCGGTTGGAACCGAATTGATCGCTTGCTCGCCCCTAGTTATTCCACCTCTAATTCATGGTAGTCCACCTCCGCTACGGTTTTCGGTCCCTGCGTGGCGTGCTACTTTTGAAATATGTCTATGTTTTCTCCAAGCAGCATCGTTTTATTTGGGTTGATGAGGACTTTGGTGAAAGATTCTTCACTAACTAGAAGATTCTACTATTTTTCAAAGTGACTGGAAGACTTTCATCTTACTTTGTAAGGGAGGACTTCACAATGGTCAATGGTGCATCTCGGTCTTCTGATGTGCTGTGTTTGCATTTGCTGTTCATCTGCGTGCAAAAATATCTGCGGGTTCGAATCATATTTTTGAATTGTTATTAGGCCTTTGGTTCGCGGAACGAAAGGAAAAGGAAATTAATTTTTTGACACTTCCTTTCCTTTGAAATAATATAATTTTTATTATTTTTTTTTCGATATTTGGATATGTCAAAGAATTTGGAAATGAAATGAATATTTTAATATAAAAATGATTCCTTGTTTAGATGAATGGAATTATTTTTTTCTAATTTTCTTTCATTGAGAATCATTTTTCTTTCCTCATCAATTTCTTTGACACCTAAACATAGAAAAATAATAATTTTTTTTTCCAATCTGATGATTCTGCGAACCAAACGTGGTCCAAACATAGAAAAATAATCACTTTCACTTTGCCTTAGAATGAAGTTTTTTCCGGTGGTGAAGTGTCATGAGCTCCTGCTTGTGAGGTGCGGTAACTGCAATTTTTGGGTTGTGTGGTTTTGATCCAATTGTCATATAGAAATAGAGCGTTTTTGGCGATTCGACTTTGCATCCCAATTTTATAATTACTTTAAGACACAACTCTGCTTCATAAGAATATGTTAATATTTAGTATTTAAAATATATTTTTGTACTACAAGATATATTTTTGAAGTTGTTTCAATGTACTTTAAAATTGAAAAAATATATTTCAAAAAAAAATTTAAAAAATTAGGATGTCAAAATCAAACAGCAAAATATAAATTTATAAAATTGGAGCTCTAAAATATAGCAGTGGAAGGTTAAAATGTATAGTTAAAGTGTCACTAGAATAATTTAATAGTATGTAGAAGTACGTGTAGAGGCTTTTATGTTATGTTTCTTTTCTTTATTTTTTATTTCCGTCTACTTGCTATAAAGTAGCAAATTCATGAATCTCTTCTTTCGTCCATGAAATTTCGACGATGCAGGAGTGTATGGATGCGGTCATTCCTTCGATGATTGAAAAAAAAAAAAAAAAGGGAACTGGAATATTAATATGAATGAAGCTTGTTGAATGGATGAAAATTTTGGAATTTGGGTCATGGTGTTTGAATTATTGAGAAGTCTGCGTTGAAGAAGAATATATTGTTTACTAGACTTTTCACTCGCATCTCCCGTGACATCTGACCTACCTAAACAAGTACATCGTAACTTCTTTTTCGCCAACGACATTCATCTGTCCCATTCGTGTCCTCTTAACTCTGAACGTGGTTGACGTCCTCAATGCGAAGAACTTCCCCCTTCCTCTTGCACACCTCCATGGTCGAGAAAGAGGAAAGAAGATGTGTCGGTCCTCGCCACGGCTCTTCCGAGTCCAATAATTCTACGAAAATGCTACGTTGTATGTGGGTTTGGATTGCATGGCCCGCAAGCCACGTGTCATTCTCTAATTGGATGGGAGGTGACGTGGGTCCTAAGGTAGCAGGGGCAGTTGGATGGTGACACGCGGCGTGCGGACACGCGCACGATCACCCCCCGGACAACAAGCATTTTCGATAATTCTATACTTACATGAAAATTTTCGAAATATTTAGTAATAGGGGCTCACATAATAGTTAAAATTAAAATTTAGATATACAAAATGTTTGACATTAGTGTTTGAGTATTAAAATTAATGTTCGTTTGACCTTATATAATATTATGTGAGATACTGTTATTAATAATCCAAAATTTTCATAGAGACTATTGAAGTTTGGTGAAATTAGGTTGAAAGTACAAATTATTAAATGAGAACCAAAATGCCAAAACAAAATATTTTTAAACCTATGCCGAACCACGTACGCTTTACTTGGCTACAATCGAAAGAAACGCCGAAGCATTGGGCGTATTATGTTGTGAACTCATTTGTTCTACTTATTATGCATACAAAACGTCTAATGCTTGGAATTTTTTTTTTTTTTTTTTTTTAATTAGCGGATGCCCAGCATAGTAAAACACAAATAAAAAAATCACAAATAGAAACATAAAACACAAAATAAATAAATAAAAACTCATGGGTCTATGTCGTTGGATCCACATCATCAAATTATCATCTTTCTGTGCAAACCTTCCATTTCGACGAGGTCTATGTCGTTGGATCCACATCATCAAATTATCATCGTGAGTAATTTTTTGTGAATTTTGTTACACTTTTAAGGAGTGTCACCCGTATAGAGCGTTGTAGGCCCGATGGGTGACGCGATCTAAAAGTATTGTTAAATTATTATTATTTTTGAAATTTTGCATATAAATCTTTATCTTTTCACAATTTAAATATAAGTATATTTTTAATTTGATCGTAGCGATACTGACTCACATCTTTTTGTTTTGGAAAATTATGGTAAAATTTGCTGAAAATAATCTTACAAGGATAATTTGACGCTATGGATCAAACGATGTAGGTCTCGTCGCAATACAAGATCCGCACGGAAATGTGTGAGTCTGAATCGATGCAGTCAAATTGAAAATATACTTATATGCAAATCGTTAAACATAAAGACTTACATTCAAGATATCAAAATATTTTTTTCATAAACACACACGATGTAGGTCTCGTCTCAATTTTATAATTATTTTAAGACACATCGACCGCTTCATAAGAATATATGTTAATATTAAGTATTTAAAATATTTTTTTTTGTACTACAAAATATATTTTTGAAGTGGTTTCAATGTACTTTAAAATTGACGAAATATGATGTCAAAATCAAACAGTAAAAAATAAATTTATAAAATTGGAGCTCTAAAATTCATGAATCTCTTCTTTCGTCCATGAAATTTCGACGATGCAGGAGTGTATGGATGCGGTCATTCCTTCGATGATTGAAAAAAAAAAAGGAACTGGAATATTAATATGAATGAAGCTTGTTGAATGGATGAAAATTTTGGAATTCGGGTCATGGTGTTTGAATTATTGAGAAGTCTGCGTTGAAGAAGAATATATTGTTTACTAGACTTTTCACTCGCATCTCCAGTGACATCTGACCTACCTAAACAAGTACATCGCAACTTTTTCTTCGCCAACGACATTCATTTGTTCCATTCGTGTCCTCTTAACTCTGTACGTGGTTGATGTCCTCAATGCGAAGAACTTTCCCCTTCCTCTTGCACACCTCCATGGTCGAGAAAGAGGAAAGAAGATGTCTCGATCCTTGCCACGGCTCTTCCGAGCCCAATAATTCTACGGAAATGCTACGTTGTATGTGGGTTTGTACTACGGTCCTGGCCCGCAAGTCACGTGTCATTCTCTAATTGGATGGAAGGTGACGTGGGTCCTGAAGGCAGCAGGAAACAGTTGGATGGTGACACACGGCGTGCGGACACGCGCGCGATCACCTCGCGGGCAACAAGCATTTTCGATAATTCTATACTTAAATGAAAATTTTCGGAATATTTAGTAATATGGGCTCACATAATAGTTAAAATTAAAATTTAGATATACAAAATGTTCGATATTAGTGTTTGAGTATTAAAATTGATGTTCATTTGACCCTTATATAATATTATGTGAGATATTGTTATTATATAATCCAAAATTTTCATAGAGACTATTGAAGTTTGGTGAAATTAGATTAAAGTACAAATTATTAAATGAGAATTAAAAAGCCAAAATAATATTTTTAAACCTATGTCGAATAAAACAATCGAAAGAAACACCAAAGCATTGGGCGTATTATGTTGTGAACTCATTTGTTCAACTTATTATGTATACAAAACGTCTAATACTTGGATTTTTTTATTTTTTTTTTAATTTTTTAATTAGCTGATGGAATATCCAAACAAACCTCCAAGCATAGTAAAACACAAATGAAAAAAATAACACAAATAGAAAACATAAAACACAAAATAAATAAATAAAAACTCATGGGTGGGTTAGTCGTTTAAATTTTTTGTTGTTGAAATTTTGCATATAAATCTTTATCTTTTCATAATTTAAATATAAGTATATTTTTAATTTGACCGTAGCGGTAGTGACTCACATCTTTTTGTTTTGAAAAATTATGGTAAAATTTGCTGAAAATAATCTCACAAGGATAATTTGTTGCCATGGATCAAACGATGTAGGTTTCGTCGCGATACAAGATCCGCACGAAAAGGTGTGAGTCTGTATGGATGCAGTCAAATTAAAAATATACTTATATGCAAATCATTAAAAGAAAAAGACTTATATGCAAGATATCAAAATATATTTTCATAAAATATATTTTCACTCGCATCTCCAGTGACATCAAATCTACCGAAACAAGTACATCGCAACTTCTTCTTTCTCGCCAACGACATTCATTTGTCCCATTCGTGTCCTCTTAACTCTGAACGTGGTTGACGTCCTCAATGCGAAGAACTTCCCCCTTCCTCTTGCACACCTCCATGGTCGAGAAAGAGGAAAGAAGATGTGTCGGTCCTCGCCACGGCTCTTTCGAGCCCAATAATTCTATGAAAATGCTACGTTGTATGTGGTTTTGGACTGCGATCATGGACCACAAGCCACGTGTCATTCTCTAATTGGATGGGAGGTGACATGGGTCCTGAAGGCAACAGGGGGCAGTTGGATGGTGATACGCGTGCGGACACGCGCACGATCTCCCCTGCGGGCAACAAGCATTTTCGATAATTCTATACTTAAATGAAAATTTTCAGAAAATTTAGTAATAGGGGCTCACATAATAGTTAAAATTAAAATTTAGATATACAAAATGTCCGATATTAGTGTTGAGTACTAAAATTGATGTTCATTTGACCCTTATAATATTATGTGAGATATTGTTATTATATAATCCAAAATTTTCATAGAGACTATTGAAGTTTGGTGAAATTAGGTTACAAGTACAAATTTAAATAAGAACTAAAAAGTCAAAATAATACTTTTAAACCTATATCGAACCATTGCACGCTTCTAATTGGCTAGCAAATAAAACAATCGAAAGAAACGCCAAAGCATTGGGCGTATTATGTTGTGAACTCATTTGTTCAACTTATTATGTATAAAAAACGTCTAATACTTGAATTTTTAATTTTTTCTAATTTTTTAATTAGCTGATGGAATATCCAAACAAACCTCCAAGCATAGTAAACACAAATGAAAAAATATAACACAAATAGAAAACATAAAACACAAAATAAATAAATAAAAACTCATGTGTGGGTTAGTCGTTTAATTTTTATTTTTATTTGAAATTTTGCATATAAATCTTTATCTTTTCGTAATTTAAATATAAGTATATTTTTAATTTGACCGTAGCGGTAGTGACTCACATCTTTTTGTTTTGAAAAATTATGGTAAAATTTGTTGAAAATAATCTCACAAGGATAGTTTGATGCCATGGATCAACG